>CM032875.1:15293167-15893167 GCA_019176425.1 Megalops atlanticus | reverse complement strand
TACAGTTATTCCAATAACAATTTCTCTCTGAGCTCTTTTCTGCTGTGGGGACCTCACAGTGACTGTCCTGACCAAAAATGTTCACTTCTCTTGTTTAAGGACAGTAGTTTATGTGACCCGAACGTCAAAAAATTGGAATCAGACTGTTCCAAAAACCCAATAAAAACAATTGTGAGTCAGAGGAGAAAACATGTTTGTGATTTAGATGACAAGAGAGAGATTGTATGAGTCAGATGAAGAGAGAAAGAAAAAGAGATAGAGAGAGGAGAGGAGAGTCTGGCGATATGGTCGGCCTAGGTCCTTACACTCACATTACACTTGCACAACTTTTAAACACACACACCCACCCACACATGAACACAGGCACACACACACACAGAAACGGAGATGTAATTGCCTCCACTGAGAGTGTGACTCTTGTTCGCTCTGTAACTAACAAAGCCAATCGTGTCTGACACAGCCACGGATGTGCTCTCAAGGTGATGGCACGGCAGTGCCAGAGGGCACCGTTTGGCAGATGTCTGGCGCCGTGTGCTTACTGGGCAGCGCCGCTAATTGGAGGGAGACAGGGGAAGTCTCTGGCGACCGGAGCCTGGCACCCCGCCGGGGGTGTTGGGGGGTGCTGTGGGGGGGGGCTCATCGCTGTGTGATTCCCAGCCCTGGGAGTCCTGGGGAGGAAATGCTCTGTTCCACAGCACCGCTGCTGGGAGTGTTGAGTTAGCAGCGCAGAGGCGTCCGTGTGAATTATTGATCAAGGAAACGCTAAGGGAGAACTGTCAACACTGTCAATTCAGCAACTTCTGCGAGGGAAACAAAAAATTATGTACGTGCGAAAATAATTAATAAACGTGACGGGGAAGTTGGCTGTTTTGCGCTGTTTGTCATTAGGGTAATAAAATGATGTTAAATAAATTATTCAAAACAAACACACAGGGAAACTGGAGAGAACGCGCGCTAATTAGATTTTTGTCTGTTGGTGTGCTTTGTGATGTGTTGTGGAGAGTGTTGATAGAGTGTGTGGTAGAGTGTTGATAGAGTGTGTGGTAGAATGTGTTGCAGAGCTTGCTTTGTGGTGCCTTGTGTAGATCATTGGTAAAATGTGCTGTAGAGTGTGCTTTGCAGTGTGTTGTTGAATGTGCAGTGTGCTTTGGTGAGTATTTAAAATGTGTTTTGGAGAGTGTTCTAGAGAATGCAATAGAGTGTCCTGGGGGTGAGTAGGAGAGCGTTGTGAAGTGTGCAGTAGAGTGTGTTTAGGAGGGAGTTGTGGGGTGTGTTCAGGAGAGTGCTATAGAGTGTGCAGTAGAGTTTGCTCAGGGGAGCATTGACACGGCAGTGCCCTGTCCCTCCCAGGATGCAGGCGCGCAGACAGAAGGGGATGAAAGCTGCTGTGCGGCTCCGTGTCGGCTGCGCTCTGCGCCGCTCAGCGGGACAGCTAATGAGGTTGTAGTCAATGGCTTGTGAACTGGGCTCCAGCTGTCTAATAATAACCCAGCCACGTCCCGGAGTTATGTTTAGCAAGTGCAATTTACTCACACTGGAATTGCAGCCTCCTGCCATTGTCACCCACTGCTTCTGCAAGGGTGACAATGCACTCACAGAGTCAAACTGTCACAGGCCTCTCTACAAGCTAATGGCTGCAGCAGTATCAGCACTTAGGACAATTTACAGTTTGTGCTTTGTGAGAACTGGGAAAGAGTGCATAAATCAATGATTACACCACACACACACAAGCATGCACGCACGCACACACACACCACACACACACCACACACACACACACACAGAGCTGATGAGGGTTAAAGACTGTTGTCTGGGAAGCTTCAGGTTCAAATACCAGATCAGGGCTGGGAGGAGAAGCAAATGAGATTTGCCAGTTTAACTCATTACATGTGACCCCCAGCTCATTATCCAGGCCTGAACAGACTTCTGTGTTTTTCTGCCCAGAGTAGGCTACTGCAGTGTGCTCTCCCAAGTGGACTGCTGCAGCTCTCTCCTTGTTGGCCTCCCCACATGTGCCATCATGCCCCTTCAGCTTATACAGAATGCTGCTGCATGCCTTCAGCCGGCCAAAATACTTCAATGTCACGCCTCTCCTCATTTCCCTCCACTGGTTAGCAGTTGTGGCCCAAATAACACACAAATATCTGGTCCTAACTGACAAAGTAGCAAAAGGAAATGCACCCTCTTACCTTCAATCCATTATCAAACCTTATACGCTCCTGCCAGTCCTCTCCACTCTGTGACCTCTGGTCACCTTTCCATCCTTTCCCAAAAGGCTCCATCATCTCAGTCATGTCTCTTCTCTACGGCGGGGCCCCACAGGTCAGGACAGCTGAGTCACTGTCCATCTTCTGCCACAGACTGACAACTCATCTGTTCAACCTGCATCTTGGTTCAACTAACCCCGCACTCTGATCATTCACAGTTCATCCTCAAATGTATCTGTTGAGTAAAAGCACAATGTCCTCAAACTCCCTCTAGCACTTACTTAGTGAAATTATGTATGATACATAATGACTCCATTGGCTGTGACACTAATGACTTAGTGTTGTCTCTGCTCTTAGTCTAAGCTTTTTGTATAGTTTTGTAAGTCACATTGGGTAAGAACATCTGCTAAATGACTACATGTAATACAAATGTGACTGTGTCCGAACTGTCTGTAAGGAGTCTTAATATTGCCACTCTGTGGGAGAGGATATATGTGATCATCATAGTAACCACTTGTATTTATGTGTTTGCATCCCATAGTTATAAGGGTGTTTCAAAGCCACAGTTGTCTCTCATGGTATAGCTCTCTTTCTTTCACTCACTTTACATCTTCAGAGGATGTAAAGATTCAACTGATACAATACTATAGATGAGTATGTTTCCCAGATCATTTTTTATTCATTAATAGATTACTTTTTTTTCTGTGAGTTTTACTTTTAGAAATTAAATTGGATTCAGTGTAAACAACTGGATATGTGCCAATGACAGAGCCGCACGCATGTATTCACACAGCGTGTTGCCAATTGTGTGTGAGTTTACTTTCAAATTCCTTCTGTGTTCACGCTAGGATTTTGTATCATTTCGGCTGTCGTTGTATATGAAGGGCTCCTCAGGTTTCCAGCTATCCTCAGTTTTGAGGTTTGCCTCTCGGGTGCGAGTCCTCTCACGGTCCTCTCGATTAACTGGGGGCGGTGAGACTAAAGCAGCGGGGTGCCAGTGATCTATCACCAGAGCTGTTCCGTCTTTGATATCCGCTGGGAGATGTAAGACAGCCCTGAGGGCAGGGGAAGATGAAGGGAGAGCAGAGGGCGTGGGAAGAAAGACAAGAATCAGAGAGCTGGGTAGGTATGCCACCCAGACAGACGAAGAGTAGCATGTTAGCCCCCCTTTTTATTTCAGCTTCGTTGACGCTGTAATGTCCTGTCAATTGATCACAGTGCATACACCATGTTAACCTCCATCAGTTAATTATACTGATGTTTAGGGTTGACGCTTTATGGTAATATGTGCCGTATGTGTCAGCATTGTGGTGAACCGTTCTCTCTGTGTGATGTGTGAGCAAGCACGTGCATCCCACAGCGCTTATCACAAAGTGGTGGAGGGGGGTTCGATGGTGTCCTGGACGAATTCCCAATCTGGCAGCCTGGTAATCCCCCTTGTCTGATTGGCTAGATATTTCCCTCTCTCTCCACTCCCGGCCGATGCGTGCACGTGGGCACCACACTTTGGAGGTGAGTGCAGAGCTGAAACCCCTGTCTCATTGCAGCGTGGATGAGTGAGCATGTGTCTCTCGGTGTCCCTCCCCAGGACGCTGACGGAGCTCCTGAAGCAGCCCGGGGGGGAGGTGGCCAGCGTGGACGGAGTGACGGACAGTCCCCCCGCCGGAACCAATGGGATATCCGCCAGGATGCTGCGCAGCAGAAGCGGTGAGCCGAAGCTCCCATAATCCCATTGAGATCGAGCCGCCGCTACGCTAAACGCCGCATACATCACCACTGCAAGCTCAGGGAATCTGAATATGTTTCTACTGTTCAACTTATTTATATGCATTATGGATTTGTACCTGTAATACACACCAAGCAACAAAATACCAAATTCTTAGACTGTTTCTTTTTATCTGGGTGGACCTCTTCAGTGAAATGGATCTCGAACGTTACAGGACACTGTCGGTTGATACAATATCGTTATAAAACTCACACAGCAATGAAACCCACATTTCCTGTTCTCAGTGTCCCTCAGCTTGCGGAAGTACATGGGTCGTTAGTATTTAATTAAGATGTAATTACTGGAGTCCCAGTCCAGGTCCTGCTGACTGTGAACCGTACACCTTCTGTGTGCAGACTGGGCTCTCCCTCTCCCTCTCTCACTCCCTCTCTCCCTCCTTCTCTTGCTGTTCCCTATCTCTCCCTTCTTCTTCCTCTTCCTCTTTCTCTATCCCTCTCCCTCCCTGTCCCACTCACTTTCTCCATCTCTCTTTCGCTCTCTCTCATCTTTCTCCCTCTCCCACTCCCTCCCTCTCTGCCTGTCTTCCTCTTTCCCCTCTTCTTTTCGATCTCTCTCACTGTCTCTGTCTCTCACTCTTTCTCATTTCCTTTCCCTCTTCCTCTGTCTCTCTCTGTATCTTTCTGTCCCCCACTCCCTCTCTCCCTCTCTCTCTGTATTCCTCCCTTTCTCTCTCTCCCTCTCTCTCCTCGGCCCTCCATCGCTGTAGCGCTGTGAGGCTGCCCTCTCTCCTCCCGCCCTGTGCCGTGTCTCCCTCCCCGTCACTCTCCTTGGCCCATTCCGGCAGAGCTCCAGAGATGATGGGCTTTAATTAGTCTTTAATTAAGTGCTCATTAGTGAAGATATGCTGATGGAGCAGACTAAGGGAACCTGGCCCATCTGTCTGCCCTGTGCCCTGACCACACTCAGCACCACCGTGGCACGAGAGAGAGAGAGAGAGAGAGAGAGAGAGAGAGAGAGAGAGAGAGGAGAGGGAGGGAGAGAGAGAGGAGGGGGGGAGGGAGGGAGAGAGAGAGAGAGAGAGAAAGAGGGGGGAGGGAGGGAGGGAGGGAGAGAGAGAGAGAGAAACAGGGAAAGAGAGAGAGAGAGAAAGACAGGGAAAGAGAGAGAGAGACAGATAGAGAGAGATTTACTTTTAAAAAGCTCTTTGTTATTTATTTGTTAAAAAGAGCATATCTTTCAGAGAGAATAATAGTAAGAAACAACTAATAAAACCCCAGAAAACTGCAAATAAACAAAACAATAAAAAGCAAACAAGCTTACATTTTCAAACACCAGACAACCACAAAACCTGTTGCAGAACCAACACAGTAGTAGGTTTTCAATATGCCTATTTACATTTGAATTGTTGTAATGAACATGTTTCAGATTCAATCTGGGCATTGAAACAATATCTGCTGTCTTCAGAACTGAAATTAAATATGTTAATATCTGATTTATATATATATAGCTGCCTGTTTGTCTCTTTCTTGTATCCTTGTTAGATTTATATTTTATAGTTAAATTATAGTTATATTAAATATGTTATATTTTAAGGTTAAGTTATATAGTTATAAATCATAGATTGGTTATTTATATTTATACAGCTGGATATTTACTGAGGCAATTTTGTGAGCATGCACAGATATATTTTTCTATGCCATGTTGCCTTTTATTTCCCATTTCTATTTATTCATTTTATTCATTTATTTCTTTTTCGTTTTAATGAGTGTTTATGTCATTTTCATGGAAATGAATTGCCTCTGATTCCAGAGAACATCCAAGTCTCCGGAAATGTGTCTCACGGCTTAATAGCAGTTACGCATAAATATAGGAACATATAGAATGAGCAGCGCGTGTGCACATGCAACATCTGCATGTTGGGATCCTGCCTCTTCCGCTGAATGTGAATACGAGCGCAGGTGAGATAGCATCACTGCGACGCCAAATGGGGTTGGGGGGTGGGGGGTGTGGGGCTGGAGAATTTTAAGTCTTAAGGCAGCCGTGAGGAAAGGCGCTTAATTACCATGCAGATTCGCCGTGCTAAACATTCGCAGGGGGCGTGCGCTAATTATATGCATTACTCTCCCAGCAGCCGTGTGTGTGTGTGTGTGTGTGTGTGCAGATGAAGAAAAAGTGTTTGATCATTTGATCAGCCACATAAAGCCATACTGTAGCCACATAAATCTGCACCCCCCCCCCCTTGGGGCCGGGCTGTGGTGCCGCTTGCTCTGCTGGCAGGTTGATAAAGGCCTGCGGCTGCAGACACAGCAGCCTCCAGGATGAGCCCGTCTGCGCAGACGCGCTGCCTGCCTTTGGCGGGCGGATTTGCATGCAAAGTGCAGCGCCGGGCCGCAGTTTAGAGGATTTGGATCCGCGGGCCATGCTCTCTAACAGCGCCGTACTTTAAAGGATTTGGGCTGATCGCCGTCGACTGCGCCAGGCTTAAATTTTTTTTTTCCCTTCTTCCCCTTTTCCTTTTCCTCTCCAGAGGATTTGGTCTGACACGTTTGGCGCCGCGGCTTAAAATTATGAGACCATTCAGATCTGTGTTTTTAAACTGCGGTTGTGGTTTGAGGATTACGGATTGACACAGTTGTCTTGGGGGTTTAAAAAGGACTTGCTGTGAAGGTGACGTGCTCTGAGTGTGATTTAAATGATGTGGCAGTTCCATTCTGTGCCGATGACATATCCTGGGTTAAATAACCCACATGCTCATAGCTATACATTAGATTACAGCTATGGGATCGGCTGAGCTAACACAGCGGCGCACATAAAATGACATGGATTTACAAAGCAGTGTGTAGACATACAGCTAAAGTAATGACCATGTTTACCCTGTAATAGCACGCTCGTGATTGTGAGGTACTGCGTGCCCCCTCCGTGGCAGCCTTCTTTGAGGGCTTCAGTGGTTTATATAGCATAGCTATATAAATCAGCCATTGTAGTCTGACTGAGGACTGAACCCACTGTCTCCTAGACCACAATGCTCTACTTCCTGACACAACTAGGCTTCAGGTCTCAGGTCCCTAATGGGGGTGGTGGGGTTGTAATCCACCTATTACCTGGACTCCAGGCTAATATATGTCCTGAGCCCTGCCGCATTTACACCATTGGTTATATGCGTTATAACATCAAGAACGCCCACAAATTTTTATCAGAAAAATATTTCAGATGGGATCACTCAAGCAACAAAGGGCTATACCAGCAACGAAGGTGCATCTTTATTTCCCAAAATCTGTGTTTTTATGTGTGCTGTCACCATTGGTACCACAGCAGTTTCCTACCGGGTTCATTTGGCGCAGTTGTAGTTGCTGTTCCTTGGTGTGGTTGTTGTGTTGGCGGAAAATTGTTGAACTTAAACTCTGCCTCTATCTGAAAACCAAGTGACTGGATCCCACAAATGTCTCATACGCTAATCATAACACAGCACAGTGCATTATACTCTGCGCAGGACTCTACAGTTCTGGCTCTTCAGCAAAGGTCATTTGCAAGAATTAAGATGCTGTGCTTAACAACACATTCATCAACAGTGCATCACAACAGCTAAAAATAATTCGAGTGACTTTTTCCTCACAAACGTGGAGCGCTGTTGCCAGGTGGCGCTCGCTCATTTTGTTGAGCTCATAGGCTTCGTCCCTGTCTGGACTGCAGAGTGGGTGGCAGGACAGTGGTGGCACACGCTGACACATACACTGCAACTGACGTCCAGTTTACGCGAGACCAAACCGCGCCGCAGAAGAGAGACAGCCACGCAAACTAACAGAGGCAGAGTGAAGATGTCGCCTCTCTGGCCGTCAACCCTTTCACACGAAGCAAGAGAGCTAGAGTTAGAGTGAGGGAGAGGAGAGAGAGAGAGGGAGAAAGAGGGGAATGAATTTATAGAGTAACGGTCAGGGCTCCAGAAAACAGACATAGCTCTCCGTTGCTCTGTTGCACGCACACACGCGCACACACACACACACACACACACACACACACACACACACACACACACCTTCTTTCCCTCTCTTTCTGTTGCTTGACTCCTTTTCTCTTATCTTCCTGTACAATAAAAATGTCATAAGGCTGCATACATATTTAGATATGGGTGCTGTGCTGTGGAGGAAATGTCAAGCACATTAAGGCTTTTGTGTGTGTCATTTGGACTGTGTGTGTCTGGGAAGGTGTCTGTGTGTGTTCCTGTAGGTGTGGGTGGGTTTTTCTGTGTGTATGTTTATCTGTGGGTGCTGAGTATTAGTTGGGTTAGGGGTTTCTCTTTCTACCATAACATTTGGATGTTGTTTATCTACTGTAAGTTGAGTTTAGTTAATCCATATGATTTGTGTATATGATATTGTCTGTGTGTTGGAGATGTGTCTGAATTTCTCATGTATGTCCACTGTCACAAACATGGTCTAAAACACAACTGCAACATCACAGAAAGATTATAACGTCTGCTGAGAAAAACCCCTCAGACTGCAAAGCATGGCTGGGAAGAGATTAAACGCCGCTAAAGCTGAGAGGGAACAGACATTTTCAGAGGCAATAAAGGCAAGGCATGGCAATGGACATGACCCAACTAGAGCATTTAGGAAAATAATGAGTAATCTGCCGACTCCAGGACGAGAGCGCTGCTGGAGACACTGCTGTATGCTTCTCTCACTCTATCCCCTTCTCTCTCTCTCTCTCTCTCATCCTCCACCCTCTCTTCTCCATCCTTTTCCCCATCCCTGTTTTCTTCCTTTCCTCAGACTTTCCTCTCTGTGCCCCAATTTCTCCACCTGTCCATTCCAGTTCTCATTACTCACACTTTATTTTTCTGTCTCTTACTCCTCTTTCTCTGCCCATCTCCCTCACCCCATACTTTCTTTTCCCCTATCTCTGTCTCTCCCTCTCTGTCTACTTCACTGTTTCACTCCAGACTTTCTCCCTCCCTTCATCTTTATGTTTATCTCTCTCTCTCCCTCTCCCTCTATCTCTCTCTCTCTCTCACCCCAGGGCTCCCTAAGGGTACACAATCAGGAATCTGTGCAGTGGCTTATCAAACCCCTACCTTTACATCCACTGATACAGTGGCACAGTCCAATAGCACACAAATCAGGCTCTCAGTTGGAGCGTACCAAATTTAGGAAAGTGAGGGGTGTGTTGGCACAGTGTGTTTAAAATGTAAGATGTGTGTTCTTATTCATAGCATCTTGTATGTTTATGCTAGAGAGATTGCGCTACTCAGTTAAACACTGGAGCAGCAGCATAGCATAATGGGAAGGAGCAGGGCTCGTGACTGAGAGGTTGCAGGTTTCATTTCCCCACTGGGGCGCTGCTGTTGTACCCTTGGGCAAGGTACTTAATCCACACTTGCCTCAGTAAATATCTGGCTGCATAAATTTGCAACATGTAAAATGGTAACCTATGTAAGTCACTCTGGATAAGAGTGTCTGCTAAATGACAATAATGCAAACACGCTTAGCCTTTTCCTGAGTCCGTCACACACGGATATCCACAATGACTGGTACTCACATCTCACGTGTACCAGCAGCAGCCTCCCGCGATTTGTGGTCACAGCACTTTTTAGACGCATAGCAAATCTCACAAACACCTGCTACGCATCATTTTTATCACTGTTACAGCACCCCCCACATACTCCCCGGGCCATTCTTAATGTGTTGTCACAGGTGTGCTGCAGCTGCCCAGCCTGAACGTAAACACACACACACACACACACACACACACACACACACACACACACACACACACACACACACACACACACACACAGAGCCTCCACAGAAAGAGCAGGTGGCCTCCAGTCCTGCAGGGAAACACTGTGTGTACTGTACTCTGAACCTGCTGGTCCTCATCATGCACACCAACACTTCAAATCAAAATGAGAAAATACCAATCTGGAGGGAAATTGAGTCCATGTTAAAAGACCTCATATGCACTAATACACACGCTCAAAAGTGCTTTCACCTGATAGCAGTGTATATATTCCTCTGCACTTTTATTTGAGATATACTATCAGATCCAATCAGGGATTGCTTGCTTATGAGGCCTGCATATTTTTGTACTTTAATATGTACATTTATATGCAGTAAACACTCATGGGTCCCATTTATAACCCCCATGTGTTTAATGCTTGTTTTATTTTTTGCTATTCAGATACAGTGCTTGGCTTCATTACAATAACAACATTAAGTAATCAGAGATTTTGAATCCTTAATTGCTTGACAACAAGTGCAGTGACCCCACCTTAAACCGATAGTGCCCAATGTTTGTATTATGCCATTCTTTCACTTAACAGACAGTTTCATTCAGTGCATAATATTACACATTCTTGTACTAAGAGTTCAACGTCAGAAGTATTTCAGTTTATATAAAGCATAAGACCACGTGCGTTTGACACAGAGGGCTTCCCTCACATTACTCGGTGGTGTCACAGATATACATACAGGGTTTACAGTGGCTGGTTGTATGTGACAGTGACATAATTGCTCTAGCTGCTAGCAGGCAGGCGCTGTGCACTGAAGCTTCTGCCAACAGAGAAAGGGTAAAACTCAAGATCGGCTATTACTGCATATTACTGTCGCCTTTTATTCCACTTCAAACCAGATCATAACAGAGCTTCCACGCACAGACAGGTAGCACAGCACTGGGCCAAATGGAACAGACAGAGCTTGTATAACCACACTGCACTAGATACAACAGGACAGGCTATACGATCTGGTTTACATGCAGCCTGCATATGAATGCAGCCCTGGCAAGTTACGTAACACATCTTAAGATACCCCTGCCCCTAATTCCTCCTCCTAAATGGCTCTTGGCTTTCGGTCTTGAAAGGTCTGCTCAGTAGTGTTTAATAGAGAAATTAAAGTGCACAGTGCTAACCTCTCTCGCTCCTTTGTAAGATCACTGGTGATTAACTTGCTGTGTAATTGGTTCCGGTTGCACAGCGCTCGAGAAAGAGGAACATTTTGCCTATGGAGACCCAGTGCACTCGTAGACCTCTACATTTGTCTCTGTTGCACCCCGTGTCATTGTTTAGTGTGGGGTCCAATTGCAGGAATAGGACTAGATAGTAACAGAATAAAGCGAATGGTAGGGGTTCATGATAAATCATTTCCGGGGTTAACACTGCCAGTCCGCTTTGAACTACTTGACAGACGAAAAAGGGGCAACACACTGGAAAGCCAATCTCCCCCGACAGGTGGAGTTTAGACTCAGCATCCGAGTTAATCTGTATTGAATAAGCCACAGTATGAAATGAGTAGCTAAGGTTTGGATACCGTGAAACCCTAGGCGCTGATGCCGAAATGGCTATGTTCTTCAGCCATGCATCTCAGAGTGTGAAGACTAGCTGGGTCAAAACAGTATTTGTTTAATGACCTTCTGTCATACAGTCATACATAAGACAGCAGTGTAGCATAGTGGTAAGGAGCAGGACTTGTAACTGAAAGGTTGCCGGTTCAATTTCTCACTGGAACATTGCTGTTATACCCTTGGGCAAGGTACTTAACCCACAACTGCCCCAGTAAATATCCAGCTGTGTAAATGGATAACATTGTAAAAAGTATAACCGTTCTAAGTCGCTCTGGATAAGAGCATCTGCTAAATAATGTAATGTAATAAAACAGAAGAATGCGTCCCTAGAAAGTTAAAGCTCAGGTTTGCATTTTAATGTTTTGTTATCATTGTAAGAGCCTGCAAAGAAGCGCCCAACAATTCACCAGCAGCCTTTGTCAAGAGTCTCTTTCCCGCTTTGTCTACTGCAGAGCTGTAATGGGATTTGGCATCCATTGGGCTTGCTGTTGTTACCGAGTTGATTAATGATCTAATTCTAAATATAGTAATCCTTCAGACAAAGTCATTTAAATATATTTTCAATGAACGCATTGTTTTTTCAAGATAATGAAATGCTCATTAGCATGATGTTATTACTGACAACATGTATTCCAGTATCCAGGTCTGTTTGCAGATGTTTATTTCTTCATTAAAATATAAATAGCACATTATAATAAATCTACATTTACTGGGAGCGCATCTATAAAAGTCTTGTTAAAAAATTGAACACATTAATTTGGCATTTACACATATTGGTTGTTGAAATGGTCATATGAATAAGATTACATTAGAATGCTCCAGACGCATGCAGTGTCTCAGGCAATTACGCCTCACATATGTTTGATGGATGTTGGAATTACGTTCTCACGATGTTTTTGATCACCTGAAATCACCCCCAAAAAAAAAAAAAAAAGAGAAAATGTGACGATCAGTATAGGTCAGATGCAGAGTCTTGTTCAGATCTCTCAGAGCTGTCTCTCAGAATGCTGCCTCTGGTAAATGAGTCATGGCTAATTAACATCGGAACAACAAAAGGAAAAAAAAAAACACTAATTGCATCAGCAAATGTTCTGCCCCCTCCCTCCTGCCACCCACAGTAACAGCCAGCGCCCATAATGCAAAGGGCTGTAAAATGGGGCGATCAGCCTGGGTCAGTGTTAAGTGGTCTGCTTGGGTGTCCATTGATCAGAGAGCAGGAAGACTTTGACCGTGCCGTGATTGATGCCTCCCGCTACCGTCCAATTTCACATGTGCTCAGCGCTAACCTTCCCTTCTCACTGCTCCCCGCCCTCCTGTCCTGTCTGGGCTGGACAAAAACACAAAATCTAATCAATTCCACATTTTTGTCATGGTGTGGTTTTCATTGGAAAAACAAAAAAGTTCATTAGCATGTAAAAACATAACTGGGGTGGCTGTGTCCACATATTCTCAAAATACCTGCTGAACAAACGAGCGTACGTCATTTAACAAGCTATGTGCAGATGAACCGACCGCTGAAACAGCTTTGGATTTAAATATAATATGCAATATCTGAGATTTCAGATTTGCACTGTATGCTTTACTGACGCACACACACACATTTCTGGGGAGGCCAAGGAGACATCATGCACGCACACTAATGAGATATGTGCTCGTATGTAGATGTGTGTTTGTGCGTGTGCGTGCGTGCATTCTCTTTCATCTAAAGTGTGTCACCATGTGTCGATGCATGTGCGATCTGAGGGGAGTGCGAGTTTGCCGGGATGCAGTGGCCTAATTCGGCGCGGCGGAGCTTCAAACAGCTTGGTGCCACACGTGCCTCGTCACGAGCTCTGATTGACGTGCCTGTGAGACACATCGACCCTGCCTCCCAACGCTAATACCCCAAAGACACTGAGAGGGAGAGAGAGAGTGGGAGAGACAGAGGGAAGGTGGGAGGGGAAGAATGAGATGTAAGGGTGTAGTGAGAGAGAGAGAGAGAGCGAGGGGTGAGTGGCAAGAGAAGGATTGGGTGAGGTGGGGGGAAGAACAGAGGACGCAGCCAAAAGGACAAATTAGGGTGAAGGAGTGTGGGGCGGGAGAGGAGAGGCACAGGAGGACAGGAGGATCAAGGAGAAAAAAGTCACTGAGGTGAGGAACAACAGAACGTGGGGAGAAGCAAAAAAGACAGCTGTTACCTGCAGCCTGTTCCACTGCACAGCTCTAAAAAAAATCCACCTCACCTGTTAAACAGCACATGCACCCAGCTAATCTCTCACTCCCTCTATCTTTCTCTCTTCCCCCCTTCTCTCTCTGTCTCTCTCTCTCTGTAAAAGCCTCTTCCCCTCAAAAACCTTCCTTCCCGTGCAGTTTGGCGAAATAAGCTGATTAGCTCTGAAAAATGCTCACATGCAATTACGCTCCAGATTTCACACTAACTGTGGACACTGGAGTGCTCTGCAGAGACCGGCTCTCCTGCTTTCTGAAAGAGCCTGACTCTTCATAAAAACACACACATGCTAACAAATACATATACACAATGACCTGCACATGTGTTGACAGGTACACACAAATGTATACAGGCAGAGGCAAAAGCACATCAACACGCTCACACACACACACACACAAACACACACTCTCTCTCTCTTTCTCTCTTTCATATACTCACACACACAAACATATATGAACACATACACAGGTAGTGACACTCTTTAATCATTTGCACGGGGACATTTGCGGTGGTCTTTGCGAGTTTACAGTGTGTGTATGAACCGCTTCTTCTCTCCCTCTCACCGCCTCTCTGCCTTCTCTTTTCACCCACTTCAGAGCAGTACCACCTCAACAACTCATCCATCTCCCCGTTCGGCTCGGCGACGGCGCTGTCCCACCAGCACAGCAACCTCAACGTGTCCGGCCTGGGCTTCAACAAGTACACCTCTCTCAAGGCTGTGGGTAAGAGCGCACGGGTGTCACACGCACCCACGCACGCACGCGTGTGCACACGCGTGTTCCGCAGGGCTCACGCAGGGGCCGGGGAGCGCCCGTCACAGTGACACACTTTCAGTCCCCCCTTTGATTGACAGAATAATTGACCGTGTCCCCTCCGGCACAGCAGGAGCCCGTCTGCATGCGTGTGTGGAGCGTTCGAGGGACGGGACTGCAAGGTGACCCCACAGACTGTGACTCAAGCTACAGCCTGAGCCAGAGAGACGCATGCATGCGCACGATCATACACGGGCATGCATACATTTACAGACACGCGTGCAGACACTGTTACAGGACATGCCTTCAGGCGCGGCTTACATTTACAAGGACGCAGTGATTCTCATTCCAACTGATGTGCTGAGCTGCAAGGAGGATACTTGGTGAATGAGATGGTTTGGCCCTTTGGCACAGTGTAGCAAATGCTCTTACTAGAGAGCATACAGCGCATTGCCAAAGGTCACCCGCTTTTGCCCTGGTTGTATGTGCTCATACATGCAGAGAAACACATGAGCACACACACATACACAGTCACACTAGCATGCACACACTCATGAACACACACACACACACATATGCAAACACTCTCGAGGAGAGCACTGGTGTTAGTCCCCCTTTGTAACTGCGGTTTCAGTCTTTCCGCACATTCAAAGCCATGCTTAGACTTAAAAGTGGAGGAATACAAGCGCAACGTAGATATTAATCGGAAACGATTTTACAGTTTGAATGTTTGAATCCACTGAGGGAAATGAAAACTTTAGTCAATTTGTTTGAAATTAGTTTCCATCTTTGTTCAGACCCAAGTTCATTTGCATTCTCAAAAAAGGGCTTCCATAGATTGCATCTGGCATGAATGAATATTCACACAAACACACCTGCAGACAGGAGCACTAATTCAAAAGAAGAGCACAGATTAACACACACTCACGCACATGTAAACACACACATGCACACACGCACGCACGCACGCACGCACGCACACACACACACACACTCTCTCTCTCTCTCTGCTCTCTCTTTGACCACCTGCAAGGCCAATAAACAACACCACAGTTCACCTCTCACTGTGTGGACAAAGTCACCAAAAGGACAGAGCGAGACAGAGAAGGAGGGAAGAGATCAATGGTGAGGGAAACCGGGACACCGGGCCAAGTTCTGCCAGGTGCAGCAGCAGGTCCTGGACCGGGACGGACTTAATTTCATCTTAATTAAACTCTAACGACCCATGGACTTCCGTAAGGGCTTTGGGGGGGGGGGGATGGATAGAGAGGGTGAGAAATGGAAAGGGAAGGAGATGTCCCTCCTACGGCCAGTGCCCCTGCTGACACACATATGCTTTCTCTCTCTTGTTTTCACACGCATGCCCTCTCTGCCAATACACATACAGTACATACGACTGTAGGCTGCAGCTTACGCACAGGGACCTCACGGAGACTCAAACCCTCAAACCTTTAATAATTTTAAAACATTAGGGCCTCTCTGTCCATGTAGTAAATCTCGCTACAATAATATTGTAAATATTTTGAGTAATCATACGCGCACATACACATACTACATATGTAACCATACGCGTGACTGTCCGCAATGCTCACAGCAACTTTCACTGTTGTTAATTTCCTCTTCAGCACACTATGTTCATTAACTGCACAGGAGCTGGGGAAATGCACGCACGCATGCACACACGTACGCACGCACACACACACACACACACGTGCACACACACACACACACACACACACACACACACACACACACACACACACACACACACACACACACACACACAAACAGGCACACACACACACACACACACAGACACACACGTACACAAACAAGCACACACACAGACACACACACACAGACACACGCACACAAACAAGCACACACACACACACACACACACACACACACACGCGCACACACACACACGCACACAAACAAGCACACACACACACACACACACACACACACACACAAACAAGCACACACACAATTATGAGATTTTTTTTAATGAAAAGGGAGGGAAAAGCATCACTAACACAGCGCTGAGCTGAACAAGGTTGTTAGTGTCTGAGGGCGCTTTGGGCTGCCGGCTCTGACCTCACGGTGCAGTGCTCACGGCCCCCTCGCTAATCCGACACGACACTTCAACCCCGATCTATTTTTACCCCCCACTCGAAAACTTCCGCTCGTTTGCTGGTTACCCTTTTTTTTCCAAACTCATCGCTCACTGGAAGAGATTCTCTCTCTGCGGAGGCACCCTCCAGACACGCTCGGCGCCTGGGTTCCTCTGCCCTTCTCCTGCTTTTGGGTTCAGGTTTCCGCTTACCTGACGCAGAGGCGGGAGCAAGGGGGCGCTGCAGAGCGCTCTGTCACTACGACTGAGAGTGAAGTGAGGAAAACAGCAAAAGAGCCCCACGGCGAAAAGGCCCTCAGTTATTACATACACACTCATTTGAATATTTCCTCCTCAGGTGTGAAACCGCCCCATCCCTGCATGTGTATACATGCACACACACACGCGCGCGCACACACACACACACACACACACACACACACACACACAGGTGCCCACGTTCACTTCAATAAGGGGTGTGAGAATATTAGCAGTTTAGTGTACTGTATTACTGTGTTACTAAATGTAACTTCATTCTTTTTTACACATGAAAAAATAGGACGACAAAGAGGCTAATTTATAAATATGGAAGCTTAAATGAAGAACACAATAATAAAAAACTTGGAAAGCCAGAGCAGTAAGAAATAAATCATCACAGCATTTGAAAGGAAAAAAAAGAAATAGGTCACCTCCTTTTTCATTTTGTTGAGGTCAGCACCCTTTGTCTTGGTCCCTCAGGTTTAGAAAAATCTGTGTCTTTGACCCCATAGCAAGAAGGTGCATGGGGAAACTACCTTCCAATTGCACAGAATACAACACAGCGCCAAGAAGAAAGCCAGGGCTGGTGTATGACAATCAAACCTCACAAATGGGGTAAAATTTTGAGTTATACAGTAGTTTAAAAAAGTTTACCATGCAGATGTGACCTCATTATAGGAGACTAAACCCAACATGAAAATAACCTAATTTTGGTCAATCCACTTATTGCTGTTAAATCTTGAAAATTGTCTATCAAGAATGTATCCATGCTGGATGAATCCAAAGTGTGTATTAAAGCTTGCGAGTGAAGATAAAGCCAGGGTTTGTTTCAGCTTTTGGCCATCAGTGCATGTTTCCCCAGACACTGCCAAAATAAGCCAGACTTGCTTTCCTGCTGTTCTGATAATCCACACAATTCACAATGTTTGCACACTCTTTGTGCTATTGAGAAGGCTTGAATAAACAAGTCTTTGTCTTTTCTACTGACAGATACAAAGTAGAAATACATATTTCCGTTTTGCTGATAACAAGGCAAATGAAAAATAAAAAAAAGGATTAGACATATTATGAATTAAATACGGTTATTCTCAAGTACTAAAATCTGTCAAAATATTCATTGGCTTTAGTGTAGCTGCTTTTCAAATCCTTAACAAGGAATGATACTATAAAAAAATCTTTTCAAGAAAAAAAGGAAAAAGGAAAAAGGAACATGGAGAGAAGCAAAAAAGGAGAAAAGGGAACTCAGGAAACCAAGCATTTTTAGATATTTCTAGTTTTCATCTCTGTTAAACGAAATACCATGTTCAATCTAGACAATCTAGGCTTATATTCAAATCTGGGTGTAGAGAACACAGCATTGGTATACGTGCCAGCAGCTGCAGGGGAATTTAGGTTAAACAGAGTTTCACCCACTTCACTCGTCATAGGAACCGGTCCTTAATTTTGCTGTCTGTGCCTTTGTTTGGTGTGGAAGTGTGGCATAAGTGGTAAGGAGCATGACGTGTAACCGAAGGGTTGCTGGTTCCCTGGTGCCCTGCTAGAGCACTGCTGTTGAACCCTTGGGCAAGGTACTTAACCGACAACTGCCTCAGTAAATATCCATCTGTATAAATGGATAACATTGTAAAAATTGTAGCCAATGTAAGCCACTCTGGATAAGAGCGTCTGCTAAATGACAATAATGTAAGGCAATGTTCGTAATACAGCTCTTTTGCTGGCGTAGAGGATAAGCATGTGTCAGGCCACCCTTCACTGCTCAGAAGGAGGCTCCACTGCCTCACAATGCTGCACAATGCTGCACAGCCCCAATAATGTAATGTAAGTTAATGTAATGTGTTTTCTCTCATTCTTTCTTCCTGACCCTTGTAGCTGACACTGCTGCCAGAGGGTACTATAAGAGTTACCCAATGATGGACTTCTCCCATTACCAGAGCCCGCCCCCGACCTTCCAGCCAATAGCATTGCACGTCAAGGAGAAGCCCTACCTCCCAGCGCTGGACATCAATTCCCCACTAAGCATCTCCATCCCCCCTGCCCAACTGACCAGGCCCAAGATCACCAAGACCGTAACACACCCTCTGCTCACCAACTCGGCCTTCAAAGCCTGGGACCCCAGCAGAGTCCACGTCCAGCGTCAGACCTCACATCCCGGGCAATCCTCAAGCCGCCGCCAGGCCTACTCCACCAGGAGGCAGTACAGCATAGAGACACTCCCAGAGCTGGTCTCCCAGCCCCTGGGGTACGGACCCAGTCCCCAGCAGCACCACCCAAGACACAAGGGCTTTCCCACCAACAGCAAGACAGAGGTGACCGTGTGAGATGACCCTCTGTGGACTGTGAGCATGCTGGGAAAGATCTGTGTGAGTGTTCTTCAGGAAACAGCATGGGGAAGACAGATGAGTGTCTTTGTGATTTTTTTTGTTGTCGTTGATCTTTTCTGCTTCACCTGGTCCGTCAGTCGCATTCTCTGGGCTCTCCCCCCTTGGCCTACGTCGCCTCTGTTGTCCCCTGCCCCTTGTGGCCCCGTTGTCCCTGTCTTCCCCATCTTTCCTCCTCCCTGTCTTCAACCCCCCCTCCCCCCCGACGCGGCTAGGGCGGCATGTTTTTAAGCTGGTAGGGTGGCAGCATGGGGAAAGGACCCCGAGGCTACATCAGACATGCAGGGACAATGCCATTGTCCTGTCGGCTCCAATCAGCCTCCATCCAGGCCGGAGTGAGACATCACTTTGGCAATCGTTACAAAAAAAAAAAAAAAACGAGAGAAGGAAAAAAAAAATGTTTACGTTCCGTTCCTGGAAGCGAGAGCTACGAGACCTCCCGGGTTGGGAGGACCAGAAGGACGTGCGGCTCGGGTGAGGGCGCGTATACGCGCCACGGCGGAGCCCGGCGGGCATCGGCGGAAGGGAATCGGACCTGTCGTCGGCGGCCCTGGAGCTGCGGGGAGATCTCTCTCGGCGGCTCCCGTGATGCACAGACAGCGAAGCGCCGGCCGCACAGGTGTTGACAAGGTCACCGCGTCTCCTCGGATCAGGCCGCGTCTGCAGCGTGCTGTGAGAACCCGCGCGCTCCTCCCCCGCTCACCTCGCTCGTCCAATCCGCGGTTTGTGTCTTATATAAAAAAGCTGATTCTTATCGGTGGGGGTTATTGTACGGAAGTGCGTAGGTACGACCTTGGAGGTTTGACTTTCATAAGTGGCTGATTCTTCTGTCTGAGATTCATATAAGCAGTATGCATAGCACTGTGACAGTAGGGGAACAACAGGACACTATGCTGGAGATCACTGCGGGGCGTGTACTGAATCAGTTTCTAACGTTCCACAGCAAATTTTGTTGAAGTTACTCTGTGTTGTGGCTATAGGTCTGTTACAGTAATCTGAGCCATGATCAGGTTATGGGTCGAGGAACAACTGATATACTGTTGATATTTGATCAAATACATTGAATGATCGCATGCTGAAATAATTTCTCACTTACTGCAGTTTACAGTTAATGCGCACTGGATGCATTTCATGTGAATATTACAGTGGTATTTATGCAGAGACTCAGTGCTTGTGGTCAGTTCAGATGCATATATGAGAACCTCCTTTTGTAGGTGAAGAATTAACGTAGACCGCAAGGGGAGGGCCAGATCTACAGCTAACAGGCAGAGATGGATGTGGGCTATAGCCAGACTGGACAAAAGTCAAGGCCGGATTTCACGCTGAGTTCGTGGCACCCTCAGCCACCCAGGGGTTCCCCGCTGTGCGCTCCCATGGTAACCGGACAGTTTGCCTCGGGTGTTTCCAGACACACACTGGAGCGGTCACAGTCTGGGTTTTCTTTCTGACAGTTTTTTTTTTTACAGCAGTCCACGGCTGACATTTCACTCGCTCTGCTAACACTGCAATGTGCTGCAGTAAACCTTTCGGAGGGGAAGGGGTGGGGTGGGTTTGGGTGGGGGGGAGGGGGTGTAGGGGGGTGCAGAAGCAGGGCGTGAGCTGGAGGGGTATTACAGGCTCTTCATCTGAGTCACGCTGCCTTTCTACCCCCCGTCTCCCCAGACAGTATGACTGATCGCACAGGCCCTCCGCACTGTCTTCCAAGCTGTTCACAGCCACACAACCCATTGCCTCTGAATGGGCGCGAGGGAAAGGAGGCTGGGGCGGGGGGGGGGGCGGGGACTCAATTGAATTAATGACGGTCAATACCCAGCTTGGCAGGCAATGGTCTGATACAGTCATATGCATGCATGACTTGGTTTTTTTTTACCCCCCAAATTTAGGGTGCACTGTTTCTGAACTGTTATGGCTATGCAATACTGTCATGACCACGATTATGGTTACAAACTGGAAGCTGCCGAACTGAAGATTCACTTGGGATTGCCTGTGCAACCGAAAAAAATCCTGCAGCTCTCCGTTGGTAAAACGTATGAGGTCCTTTGCCTCATGCTGGTTCAAGCTGGTATATTGCCTGTGGATTCGAAGAGCTGATGCACATTGTATTATATTCCAAGACATTGGAATATAATGAAAAAACTAATTAAAAGAAAAATTTCGGCTGTCGTGTGTAATCTATGGTGTGTATCATACTCTTTGTATTGTTGTGTGTGGGGAGGTGCTTTTGATTTTCTGTCTGCATGCTGCATTACATTGATTGTGGATTTAACATCTCATGTCCCACGAGGCCATGCTGATCCCCTATAGCCTCTCATAGCCCGTCTATCAGCCACAAGCTTTGAGTTTTGGGTCAGAGCCTGAGAAGTGAATTTCTGATAGAACGTCATTCACATGCATTTGCATTGAAAGCAAAGTGGTGTTGCCTTAAATGAGGCCATGACTGAATAATGCCAACACCACAAGAAACAGACATACCACCTTGGAAAGGGCAAACAGGACTTGTAGTTCCACATAGTTACCACTAGATGGAATAAACTGAGGGCTGTCCTCTGGCCTTTCAATCAGAACCCTTTTGGATACTCTTTAACAGGTATGTCTATATCATATTGGAATCTTATATTGGTAGACTATTGTGATCTATAATCAAAGCAATATGGATGTGTCAGTCCAATAACACAGTGTTTGTATACTGTTTGCATTTCTCTGCGTGCAAGCCATAGAGCCAACCACAGGATGACTGAAGTATAAAATGAGAGATAGGGAAATAGTACTAAACAGAAGCTGTGTCCAGCAAATCTGTTACATGGGTGATCATGTTTTTTCCAGGACATCCTTGCTCACTTCACCTGAGCCTGGTAAGCCTGGACAGAAAAATGCATGCTATTGCGGTGATGATTTGATATGAGAGGCAGCTTATCACTCAACACAAAATGTAATATTGGTTCTCCAACAGAACAATCTCTTTGGAGTCAGGAGTTACGCTGCTGAAATCTGGAATCTTTGTGACAGCCCTCAAAGTCACTCGTGGCAGGGGGCCAAGCTGGCATAACGGGATCAGGAAGTCACTGTGTGGGACACCCCCCCCCAATCAGCACTCATGCTGTCATATGGAACCTATCAGATGGCTGCTTGGTGACACCCGCTGCATCCTGTGACCTCTGAATGAGGTCATAATAGGCACTTGGCCTATTGAGTCCATAATGCTCATGACTATATTATGATGGCCTCTCTTCTGATATCTCCCTTTAGCATTAATGGGCTGTCACTACTTGGTGTCAACACAGCACTGAGGAGGTCTGGAGTCCAAAAGTGGCTGAATTATTCAAATGTAATGAAGTTTTTTTTCTTTTTGTACATAAATCATTCCTTAAGTGCAGAAAAGTAAAAATGTAAAATGGGAAATGTATTTTCTTTTTTTTCCCTGTCACTGTATTTTCTCTCCAGCACACAGATTTTAAATGTTTGTAACACTGACAGTGTGAAGTGCTACTGAACTTTTTTTGCTGTGAGTCCTTTTGTTCTGTCCAACCCAGAAATGTACTGTTGGAACTGGCGTTTGCCCTTTTTTTTAATCCTAACATATATGTGGGGCACATACATTTATGTACCAATGCATTGTATTTAAGTGTTTAGGCAACACATGAATTACAGATCAGAACAATACGTTTTGCATTTCTGTAAAGTAGTAACAAAAAGAAGAAATCTGCAAATCATGTGTTCATATGCTTTTAATCTGTAAGGTATATTTAACTGATATACTCATGTGCCATTGTATGAAATGAACTGCTATGTATTTGGGTTGTATAAGGGCTGTATTTAAAAAAATAGTTAATATTTCATTAAATGTTTATTTTGAAATCCTGAGAAGTATTCCTAAAGGAAAAATATATTATTTACTGTTGGGGTCAGCCAGATTGTACTATAATGCCCACTGAATTTGCTGAAACTTCATTTGAAATGTGGCTTAGAACGTTGTTCGGTAACTTGAAAAGCAAATTTACTTTGCTTGATAGACATAGCTATTTGTGACAAACCACAAAATAATGATAGCTAAACGATAGCTAAAATGCTAGCTAAATGTTCTTTGAAAGCCTGACCTTAAATGAATTTGCATTGTATTAAACTGCTGATTCAAAGCACCCAGATTCTCTATACAAACACAACACATTTAAGAACAGAGAAGTGGAGCAGAGAGAGATCAGAGCAGAAACAAACAGAACAGCTCAAAGGAGGTTTCATCACGTACTGTACAATACGGTTTAATTTGCACACATTTCAGTCCTGTCAGTTTCACCGTAGAAACTCGTTGTAACCCACAGGCATTTGTAGTTTTTTTTTGGTGAACTTTTTTTGAATTTTATTCAGGGATTCTGAGTTTAACAGGAGCTTTGAACTCTGAGTTCAGGGGAATGACTCATGTTGTAATTCTGTTTACATGTGCATTTGACCGTGCTGTTCTTTGACATGAAATATTTCTATGTATAAAATTGTGTTCTGTACATAAATGAATAGGTTTACACACACACACACACACACACACACACACACGTGATGGGGTTTTATAAAGAGGGGATATAGTCACGGAAGGCCACCCCCAGTGGCCCATTGCAGGGCCTGACATAGCATCTACCAACACTGTGTTCTGTCAGTGTGGAACAGATCAGTTTGTTTTTTGGCTGCAGCAGATGTTACTGACATTTATTAAGGCTGCAGGGATTATGTGTGGTTGTATGCACCTGCCAGACGTACTCTTGCCGGTGCATATAAACACTTGAAAAAGTACAGCATGCAGGTGCAGACGATTCTAGCTGACTGTGAGTGCCCTGTAGGGTTGTGGCAGTGTATTAAAACTCCCCTGTGAAGTATTTAAGCTGTCTTTTACTTATTTTGGAAAGCAGGTATATCATATGCCATTGCTGCCCTGTGCAGTCCCAGCACTTCTGTATAATTCATTTAAGGCTCATTCTGGCACAGTCACTGTCTTCTAAGTTGACATCAGGACCATGACCTCGACCAATGGCCACCACTGCCCAGAAGGTCAGAAAAGTGGTGATCTTACTCCCCTCCTCATTCTCCTGTACAGAACAGTCCGTTCGCTACCACTGTTAGTCACCCACTCCAATTGAAACCCTTCGAGAGTCATCCCACTTTAGTACATAACACTAGACATGATCGGTCATGTGTGCGCTGGTACACAGAGTAATCTGTCTTATCCTGGGTTAGGCAGCGTGTAGCCCTGTCCCTCAGGAGCATAAAGGCGGTTGCCTAGGAGCAGTGGTTAGAGCTGTGCGGGTTTAGATGTTGGGTGGAACGGTACCATCATGCCCTCACATAAGTTACCTGCATTCATTCTGTTCACAAGCGACATCACAGGCAGCGAGGATGGAATTAGTTCATGAACACAGCGTGCTCACAGCGCTGTTCCAAATGGCAGCCATTTTTCCTGTCACAAAAGCGGGTCGAGTTTTCAAATCATCGGTCAGTTCAAATTTGGCCGAGTTTTCAAATCATATTGTTTCACTGCAAGCTAGTAAATTGAAATTACTAGTCCATGTCTCAAGCTTTGGACATTCCCCCCTTAAAATTTCTCAAGCTTCCTTTTAGCAGGTGTGATTCAGCAAAGAAACCTGACAGAAAAGCTCACTAAAAGCATGACATAGAACACTGCACTCTCCATTAGGAGCACTGCACTGTATTCTGATCATAGAGTTCTGGAATAGGAAAAGATTTCATTGAACCAGGATTTTTTTTTAGTTATTTCAAAAGCTTTTACAGCTGAGCTATTGGCTGTGTTTAAGAAGGACACATGCAATAAGTTTTTATGGCGTTGCACTACAAAAATTATGTGCAGTATGATATAAGCACTACATATGGAGCAAATAATATTTTGAATTGCCAAACATCAAATGCCAAACATTTGTGAATTTGTAAAGGGCCATAATTGATGACGACAATGACAATGTTCAGGTTTATAATGATTATTTATAGGATGAAGAGTGAAGATAATTACTGTAGAGCTTTCAAACATCTCTTTTGAGAACAAATCTTACTAAGTGTTCTTTGTATACCTTGATAAAAAATAAAAAGTGTCATCTACACGATGTCTGTGTGTTTATGGGTGTAAGTGTTTTTAGGATGTGTCACTCTCATTTACGTTACATACCTCCACCTGAAATTAAAGAGACATAGAGGAGGGTAGCGTGGGGGTGCAGACTGAGACAAATGCAGAGTAATTGTTGAGACTAATAATGGTATGGATGGAGGGGGCGAAAGATAAAGAAAGCGAATGATTTATACAAGTGATAAAAGAAAAATAGGAAAAGTCAGGAAAAGACCTGAGAAAAAAACAAATGCACAGGACAAAAAAGTGGTGACTGAAAGCTAAATTAGAAAATAGATAAACAGAAAACATAGACTGAGAGTTAAAGAAAAGGTAAGAGCAAAATGAGATTAGCGTAAAGTCCACAGCATTTTGATGCTAATACTGCTAATGGTGCGATCGATCCTGTACTGAACTCTTGCTCTGTTGGGGGGGGGGGTTGGTTGGATGACAATGTGGTGAGCTCTTGCTGCTGAAACAGAACACATCCATTAAACCCAGACTCCCCCCACCCCCACACCCGTCCCACAGCTAGTGACAGCTCTATCAATCTCTACTGTTTCACTCTCTGCTCGCAACAGCTGTCAGAGTGCAGAGAGGGTGTTCTCCAGGCTTCTCTGAGAGCAAAAAGCAATGAGGAGAGAGAAAGAGAAATGGTTATAAGAGAGGAGATGGGATGGAAGAGACTGAGATTGGGCAGGCGGGGGATAGAAACAGGATAGAGATGGAGGGGGCAAGAAAGAGGTGGGGGAAAAGGGAAAGAATGATGGAGAAGGAAGGAGAGGGAGAGGAGACGGATGGGGTATAGACGTGAAAAGAGAGACTGGGAGAGGGGAGAGAGATGGGTAAAAAGGATTGCGCAGTTAAAAGAAAGCGTTTTGAAACCCTAAATTGAAGGGAAATGAGAGCTGTGACTAATTTGGGGGGATTTGAAGCATTAGGTTTAAAGTGGTTTTGAAACACTCTTCCTGGGGTATTGAAAAATCTCATTAGGTTTTGAAACACAGATGAATACTTGTCCTGTCAGGATGATATGTACAATTGCAGAAATACATGGCTTGATGTGTTAATAGCTTTTGGAAGAATGGGGGGATATGAGGGGTGGGATGTGCTGGTGGGTTTGTTTAACTGCGAAAAACACACAGCGTACCAATATGTGTTAGATTGCCTTAAAGCTTTCACTTAAGTGCTTCAAAGCAAATTCAATGTGAGGACAATATCTTGAATTAACTTAAAGAATTCCAAAGGGAAATTCGCTTATCTAACCTTCATTTGTGTCAGTGCCAGCGAATCTCTGACCCGAATGGACTAGTGCGTCACAACTGTGCAGGCGGATGAGTTGATTTAGGAGCACATTGACAAACTAACCTAGCGCTGTCCATCATCTGACCCTCCACACTCACTGTTTGCTTTTTCCAAGCCGTGTAAAAGTCCATGGATCTGCACAATAGAGTGAATGGGGAGTGAGCTTTTGTAACTGCAATTCTCAAAAAGTACAGCAGGTGTTGCTCTTGTGACACAACACAGTCTTGTTTCTTTTGACAGTTGCTGGGGGTGTTTTTTTTAAAGAACTGAAAGAATGCGTCACCAGGGGGATTCCTGGTGAAAACAGTAGAATTGACAGCTGTCTGTATACTGTTGAGTGACAGAGTTAGAAAAGAAAAAGCTAAAAAAAGGATCCCCCAAAAAAAAAAAAAAAAAAAAATCCTGGTGAGAGATCCTTCACCCAACAAAAAATTTCCCTTTGACAGCATCTTCAGTGTCGTGCACAGTCTAATGTGTCACCAGCGGGGTGGCAGGTCCCAGGTCATTGGGAGTCTGGTCTGAAAGCTGGAGGAGAAGCTGGGCTGCCTCATCACCTCCATCACTTCCAGTGGAGCGCACCTCAGCCAGTGAGTCACTGTTCATCACAGTTCTGTCTATACACAGCTGTCTGGACTGCCTCACTTACCCTATAAGTGAAGTGAAGCACAGCAAATACTGTTGATTTGCGTTACACCTCGAGCACAACAGTGCAAGTGAGTATCCACTGCCATGAGAGGGCGGTGTGTCTCAGAACTGTCACTGACCAGCTCTTGTCCCTCACAAAAGGTAAACCATGAACATGAAGGGCCTAAACCTGAGACCATGGTAGACTGAAGAATCAGTGATACGGTAGTACAGACAACTAATTACATTACCTTACTGTCATTTAGCAGACGCTCTTATGGAGAGCGACTACAAGTTACAATTTTGTCCATTGACACAGCTGAACACTTACTAAGGCAACTGTGGTTTAAGTACCTTACCCTAGTGCTGGAGCAATTGAACCAGCAACCTTTCAGTTACGAGCCTTACTCCTTACCACTACACCACACTGCCACCCCACGAGGTGATCCATTGGTGGTACTGGAGGAA
Source organism: Megalops atlanticus (assembly GCA_019176425.1). Lineage (NCBI taxonomy): Eukaryota > Metazoa > Chordata > Actinopteri > Elopiformes > Megalopidae > Megalops > Megalops atlanticus. Next base: position 15,865,692 of record CM032875.1, on the reverse strand, counting down.
GCTATCCGGGTGTGGAAGGTGCATGTACTGGGGTATTGTTGCCTGTTGGTGTGAGAGGGTCATTGTTGGTCTGTAATGGTGGACGTGTTGGTGTTGCAGGGCATCAGGGCTGGGGTCGTGCTGGCAGAGGCCTTCCCCACGCTGGCCTTACCCATGAAGTGACACTGTGAGGGCTGGCTTTCTGTTTCTCAAGGAAAATGGAAAATTAAATCTGAATTTATATCCACCCTCAACCAGCAAATTTTTTTTTATGTATGGCCTGACATATCTGAAGACTCTGATGGCTTCCAGTGGATTTGTCAGTATTAATGAGATAGAAGAAGCTCTTTAGAGATGAGACTTTGTGTACTCGTATGCCATGAATGTCATCTGAGAAATTTGTTTGTTTTGCTCTGTTTTCTTTGGTCTTGTTTGCTTAGCTTGTCAGGGTTTTAAAGTGTGCGTTACCTTGTTTTCTCTTTGAATCCCTTTGGATCCCTTTGAATACAAGATGCCATATTTCAACAGCATTATCCTGTCAATCAACATTATCCTGTCAATCAGCTTCACAAGATGCCCTAAGATGTAACATCGGTGTAATTAATTTCCATATTTTGTGCCAATGGACTGAATCTCTTGGAGATTTTTCATTATAAGTATACAGTATTTTCAACTGATGAGACAGAGCTATGTAGCTTAAATGATTTATGTCCAGGTTACACTTACAGAGAGACTGGTATACAGTTTTATATACTGAAATAGAAAATAACATTTATTTCACTAAACTTGATACTGAATCATAAACAACTTTTCGAGAGTGTCAAATGTTTATTTTTGTCTCAAATCCCTTGCAAAGTCACTACCAGTCCTCAAGGATTCATTCATAATAAATAACCTAAAAATGTTTTCAGGGTGTATTGTGATTGTCTTTAATAAAGTGATGAAACACTACCAAAAATGTTATGTATTATTATAGCAATTACAGCTATAATGCAAGTGGATATTGCCATTATTAAAATTAATAGGGCTATTATCTGAACTTAGACGATATAGCTGTGCTACTGCACAGGATATCACATCCTACTTTTTGGCAAGGCAGCTCTTTCCCATACAAGCTACATAAGTTATTCTTTTACCAACCTGATTCTTCTGGAGAAGGTACATCTGGCTACAACATTATTATCATGATCTATACCACCCTGTTCCCATTCTGTGTGCACACGTATGCGACCAAGACAAATGGCAGATCCTTAATGTACCTGAGGGTTTCCACCAGTGCTTTTTTATGATACAGCATGAATAATGGGGTTCAGAGATAGCCGAAAACAAAGATAAAAGAGACAACAAGAGAACAATCAGATGACAAGAGGGAAATGGTGAAGCTGACTGTGACAGTAAGGTAACCCTGGCATTGAAAACCCTGCTGCTCTATGGCCACTGGATGCATGAATGAAAACCAGCGCACATAACTGGCCTCCTCCTCCTGAACCTACAGCTGACCAAACGAGGAAAAAGGCAGAGACAGCATAGCGACATGCTTCAGTGTGAAAGGGCTCCTTTGGCACATGGGGGGGACACCTCCACACCCAGCGTCAGCGTCCCGTTCAGCAGGCCAGGACACCGTCGGAAATGGGTTATATGCCGCTCATTGCACTGAACTGCTGAAAGGAGAAGCGGCACCAAACTGTCAGCTGTGGACACGCCTTCTCCAGGGCAATGGTCACCCAACAGATCCTGCACACCCACAAGGCCCCCGAGATCTGTGGCTCCGGGGCTGTTCCGGGCCATTCTGAGTCATCCATCCCTGGCATCGCACATACTTTGAGGGCATGAGAGCAAACTTACACTGCAATGAGTCACCCAGTCAAAAATGATGGGTTGTGATGGTTCGTGGGTCCTTGTGTATCAGTCGGCTAATCGCTTTGTCACTCAAATTTGTTAGCCAGTCAGGAGGGAGATATGTTTGTTATCTTTTGTCAGTTAATGTAGCATAAAGCAGAAAGAAAACTCTATTAAAAACAATTACCCTATAGGGTAGGTGAGCTGATCTTCCCATTTCAAACATACACATTATGACTGTGTAATGTTTTTCCGCTATGACTCTGTGCGGTCTAGAGTGAACCAGAGACTGCAGGTGCAGCAATTCTCAGTGACCACATCACCACCTGGTGGTTACAGACTACAGCTACATTCTAAAAAAGCAATAAACTCCAAAAATCTCCTTCTCTCCAAGTTACAGCCTAATAAAGAAGAATTAAAGTCAAAAATGAGAAACACATACCTAAGAAACACAATACTACCCAGTTTATAAGGAAATTATCTTATACAAGTTATTAGCTTGTTGAGTTGTTCATTGTATACTCATATCTCTATCCGTATATATGTATGTACACATATGTATACATACACAAGATTTTAAATTCATATAACTGAATGGTATGAATAAATGTAATCGTTTTTGAAAAGCTTAAAAAGTATATTGTGTCTGTGCGCATTGCCTGTAGTATTAAACATTTACACATTTACATTTATTCATTCCTGCACAATACAAATACAGCACATTACACTCTGCACATTCTGTTCAGCCATCATACATACATGTGTATATGTATGTATACTTGTGTGTATGTGTGGGTATGTGCATATGTGTAGTAAACATGGTCATGAATGACCATCACTGCAGGTTCATAAACAGTGGTGAATATTCACAGCAAACCCAGCTCCCAAAAGGACACCCAGGAAATAAACTTTACTCTTTCCGTCCTGGAAATAATTCCCGGACAAAGCGCTCCATTTGCTCTGAGGAGAGGAAACATTTGTGGAAACACCAGTGTGGTTAATGGTTTAGGCTAATTAAGGATGAAAAATGCTCAATGATAAATTTTAGCTTGCATGGATCACTCTTGCTAATTGCCTGAAAGCTCATTAGTGCCTCAGTGGTCATAATTAAGGAGTGATGCTGATTACTGGCGTTTTAAGAGATGGGTCTGATTAATTAGCAGGACTTGCCTGGATTCCTCAATGCTATCAAAACATTTCTGACAGGAATAACAGCTACACCGAGGTTACATGTGAAATTAGAGTAATCCATTACGGGGTTGGAATGGCAGAGGATGTTACAAATGTACTCTTGTTTCTGCAATTACCTTACCGATACGGATGGTGAACACAATGCATTGCTTTGATTCATCAAATCCTGAAATTTGGGGGCTGGGGTGTTCAAATTAGCCAGGGTGGTACTTTAACAAAGTAACAAAAGTGTGTAAGGGTTCCTCCATTTTGAATCTCACACATCATTACGGTAAATGAAAAATAAAATACAGTGTACAAATAAATGGGTACTATTGCTTGCATGAATTAGTTACTGAAAGGAGATTTCATCTCCCTCTTCCCAATCTCTCTGTAAAAAAACAAAAATCTCAAATTCTCTTAATTTATGAAAGTGTATTTTTTTTCTTTTTTTCTTAATTACGATGTACAAGCATTTCTGCACCCCAACCTATACCCTACATTCCCCACCCACTAACTTTATACGATCAGGAAAACTGGATAGATTAAGTATCCCAAATACAGCATTGCAGTAGGTTCAGGTTAAACAGACAGCCCATCTCACCCCGAGGTTTATCAGACTAGCACACCAGATAGCCCCGCCTAGGTGCAGTGTTAAGGAGACTGCTGCTAATACTCTAAATTTCCCTCTTTACACTCTTCCACCACAAGGGGGTGACAGTGAGTGCAAAAATTACATATAAATAAATAGACCTGTAATTCCCTGGCTAACGAATTGTGCTCTAACTGAATCAGTGCCAGGGTGACACAAGTGTAAGGGAAACTGTGAAGAGCGATACTGGAGGTGAAGGGGTGTTGCATCACTCCTTTCCTCTCCTCCTGGTGCTGGACTTCTGGGGACCCAAATATGTGTTTTCCTCAGTGTAAAACAACTACATGTGTTTTCCGTTGTTTGCGTTCGCCTTTGTTGCTCACCAAGGGTATACCCAAGGTTCACCCATCACATCCATGTCAAGAGTATGCATCAACATACATCGATACATTCAGGAGACGGGATACAGGATACATTCTCTACTATAGCCCAACATACAGTTGAACTCATGACAGCAAATGACTAGACTGTGCTGGGCTCGACTGAACTCATCAGGAAGGTAGTGACACAGGTTTATATAACCCAACAAAGCATCACTCACTATTGGTCAATAACTCAGTACAACAACAATGGTGTACTGCTTAATTCTTTCTGAATGAGGGTATTACCAGATAATATAAACTGAACATATGTCTCCTGTGTTTTACAGTGAATAAAGTGGGTATATATCACAGTGTGACTGCTAGAGATATTTTAAAAAAGAGACCTCTGGTCTCTGTACTGGGTACTGATACAGTACATTCCTATATAGTGATTGAAAGAGGGTTCTAATATTCAGTGCCATATGGACACAGAGGCAAAGGGACAGTGTGATAGACCACCCCTCCTCTCTGTGTAGTGTAAGGTTACATGATTGGATTCAGTGCAATATGTGCGCAATATCAAGGGGGTGGATGAATCTCTGTGAGCTTGTCTGAGGAAGCCTACAAACGAATGCATGTATCTGTCTGAGAAACCTGTGCATGATCAAGTGGTTCTAGGCTGTACTTGTGAGACGGTCTGTACTGTACATAACAAAGCTTGTCTGTGTGAGACCCTGTGCATGCCAAAGCGTGTCTGTGGAAAAACGCCTGTGCATGTCAAAGCGTGTCTATGAGAGAATGCCTGTGGATGACAGATGACAGTGTATCTGTCAGAAAACCAGTTTGTGAGCGTGTCTGTGAGAGACAGTCTGTATACGACCTAGTGTATCTGTAACTTTAGACTGAGCGGCTGCATGTAAGAAAGTGTGTCTGGGAGAGTTCAGAGGAAGAGAGAGACTGTACATGACTGAATGTGTCTGTAAGAGGGTACAAAGCTACAGGGCTACAAGCAGGACTCCCACTGGAGCTGCAGGTCAGAGCTGTCCAAAAAGTCTGCTGAAAAAACGCTGGGGGGCATGTGAGAGCCGAGGGGGGTAAGTCCTGTCTCCCCGCTGCCGCCTCCGCCCATGGTGATGTCCAGCCAATCCATGCTGTCCAGAGCAGGGTCGCCAAAATCCAGTCCCGGGTGGTGGGGGGTTAAACCCAACTCACTGGTATCCATAGGTGAAGGGGGATGGTCCAAGATACTAGAAGTGCTCAGCATTTGGCTGTGGAGGTCGTCAATCAAAGTCAGAGGCTCATCAGGCTCCACCCCTATGAGCGGCGTCCCCGTGGTGCTCTCCAGGAAGTCCTCCAGACGGCCACTTCCTGTGCTTGACCCACAACCCTCTCCGCTGGGCGTCGTCTGCACTTCATCTGCAAGTCGCTGGGTGGTCACAGGTTCATGAGGGGTGGGGGGTGAGGGGTGGTTTGGAGAGGGGGCAGAGGAGGTTGGTGGGGTGTTAGGGCGAAGGTGCGACAGGGAGGGGTCAGGATCTCCTTTGAGGCCAGCTGAAATTTATGGAGAAAAAAAGAGGGGGGGTTGCAGAGAAAAATACTGCACGCGATGTCACTCGACTAAAACTAGTACGTTCCTAAATATTAACAACAGATTTGTACTGTGAGAAAACACTGCATCTTTTTGCTGTATCTCTGATTACTGATGGGTATCACAACAACTCTGTGATGGAAACCTCAGTCTAGTTATCTTACCTGCACTCTGCATCAGAATGTCGAACAGATCATCCATGGGCTGGCTACAGGACCCATTCCCCTGCAGAATATAACAGACATTTGTAAATTACCCACAACCAAAGCACGCCACTAACACATCACATGGACCTGCGTGGTTGTGAGCTTGATAAAATCCCACGTTTGAAGTTTGAGTTTTTCCTGAAGGTGCTACACACTGGCATGGAAAGTGACTGTGGGAGAATGGAGAGGAACACAGAGAAGCGATCCTGCTGGATGCACAGAGCTTTATACCTTGCCACACTGCTTGGAGCACGAGGTCTGGGGGCTGGGGGTTGGAGAGAGAGGTCTGAACAGCGTGTGCTGGTCAACACTTGAACGCAGTTCCCCCTAAACAGGAGGTAGAGAAATAACCTTACAAACTTACAACACATACAGACACAAAATTAACAAATGTGTCCTCAAACACATTTAGTTAAAGGTAAATCCACACGCACGCTAAAGATCTACAGAATGTGTCACTGTACTTAATGCGCACTCAGAAACACAGTTCTTTTGTGCTGGAAGTCACTCTGGATAAGAGTGTCTGCGAAATGAATGTAATGTAAAGTAATGTAATAGTTTACCATCAGTCTGTAAGTGGAGCAGGAGGGGGTGTGGTCTCCTGATGGCAAAGTCTCGTCACTGAGAAAGAAAGGCTGGAGACTGGGCGGGGCAGAGGGGGAGCATCCCTCTTGCAAGCTGTTGGTCAACACTTGTGGTGCTGCTTTTTGACCCTGACAGAAACAGAGGGGAAAAGCTTAGGCATGTGCACTTATTTGTAATGTCACATTGCTGGTGCAGGGCGGGGCGGCAGTGTAGCATAGTGGTTAAGGAGCAGGACTCGTGACCGAAAGGTTACCGGTTTGATCCCCGCTGGCGACACTGCTGCTGTACCCTTGGGCAAGGTACTTAACCCACAATTGCTTCAGCAAATATCCAGCTGTATAAATGGATAACATTGTAAAGAACGGTAACCTATGTAAGTCGCTTTGGATAAAAGCGTCTGCTAAATGAATAAATGTAAATGTAAATGGTGCAACTCTTAAAAATCCTACCTATGTGTGAACAGAAGTCTTCCAGTCACATAATGATGATGACTAATATCGCCATCATTGCTCTAATGTTAGGTATAGTCTCATTGCCATTACATTTCTTGTACAGCATCCTGATCCCACCTTTTTGGCTGGCTGGGTGATAAGAGCTGGCTGCAGGTGCTGTTCTGATTGGGTGTTGGTGCTGGCCAGCTGAGATGTGGACTGGACAGGGATCTTGCCAGGAGTGGAGTGCATTCTCTGAGAAAGTGAAAGAATGAATAATGAGGAATCAGGGACTTGAGAAAACAAAAGATGATATTGCCTGTGAGTGAATAAGTGCATTAGTATAAATACTGTACTCTGTGAAGTAAGCACTTGTAGTGGTTAATTCCTACTGCAACATTTACATATTTTGTAGTCATTTAGCAGCAGCTGTCATCCAATAGGAACTTACAAAAGTGCAAACAAAATGGGTAAGCTAAGAGCAGAGACGATCCTAAATCACCTGTGCCCTGAACCCGACAGTATGAGTCATTACATTGCATTATTGACATTTAGCAAACCGTCTTATCCAGAGCGACTTACAGGGGTTACAATTTTATATGTTACCCATTTATACAGCTGGATACTTACTGAGGCAATTCTGGGTTAAGTACCTTGCCCAAGGGTACAGCAGCAGTGTCCCAGTGGGGAATCGAAACTGCAACCTTTCGGTTACAAATAGAATGGCAAATAGAATAATGCTCCAACCGTTCCAACCCCTGTAACCTCATACTGTCAACAGCTACACACCTAAAGCTACTGTTTGTACTGAAATACATATGCCAACTCAAACAGCCTGTTCAAACGGAAAGATTTAATAGCACTGAGTCAATACACTATGACTTGGTACAGAATAACTACTGTTTTGCGGCTGTGTTACGGCTTACTCTCAGTAATTTTCTTCCGTTCGTAAATTTTCCTGCCATCTAATCAGAGCAGTTTACACCATGATAAATGAATTTTGAATGTACTGTATGCACAAGATTCTAACTGAAGTCAAGAGTGTACTCTGGTATTATATTAAACTACAGCGGAGCTAAGTTACGGATTATATTTGGGAAAACTACATTTTGCTAGTTGATTTTATACTCTGAAATCATGACAAGTTAATTAATACCACACACATTGCTTACCATCTTAAAAATTCTTTAACAATATGTTGTACAAGCAATTTTTAATAATGGTAAGGTATACCTTGACTACACTGCCTTAATTTCAACCCTGCTTTATTTTTTGCAAAATTAAGCTTAAAATGCTGCACTTCATGAGGACATTACCTGTAGTGTGATTCGAGTATTACATTTTCCCTGTCGGGAGCCATTAAGCTGGCCTTCTGCACTGTGATTGGTCACTGCTATCAGGTAGCGGTTGCCATTGCTGTCTGTCAACAGGGTTGGTGTTGGGTGTGTCTTGAGGAGGTCCAATGAGAAAGAGGGGGAGGAGCCGGACTGTGCATTGAGGAACATGGGGGAAGTCTGGTAAAGGGAAGTAATATTAAGCAAGAGACTGACACAGAGAGTGGCACAAAAAAGTACAATTCTAAAAGGAGCAACAGCAGCTTATCTTGAGCAATCCATAAATATCAATACAAATGTATTCAGCTACCAATAATGTGACATGCATAGTATGTGACAGACAAAAAGGATCTTTCTTAAAGACTGACATCAACATGCCTAAAATTCTGCTCAATGACAAAATGAATTGAAATATGAAGCACGAGCATTGTAGGCATGCTTCACAGTGTATTTTACGGTCAAAGAGACAGAGTGCAGTGCATCACGCCTCACCTGCAGTGACTGCGGCTGTGGCTGCTTCTGCGTCCTCTCCCGCCTCTCTAGTTGCGACAGTATCTGGTTCTGCTGATTCTGCAGCAGTTGCTGCTGCGCTTGCATTACCTGCGGCTGCAGGTTCTGCTGTGATGGTAACTCCTCCGGCTTCTGCTGCTGCTGCTGCTCCACCTGCATTTGGAGCTCTGTGTTCTGCCCTGACTGTGCCTTTGGCCACACCTCTTCCCCTTCCTCCTCGCTCAGCTCCGCCCCTTCTTCCTCAACCTCCTCTTTGACCACCGTTCCAAAGGCACCTCCATCTGTGACGCTGGGAGAGAGGACTGCGGAGTCCATTTGGCTCTCGGGGGGCTCGTCTTTAACCCTCGTGTCCTTTTCCGGGTCCCTCGGCACCTCCGAAGTGTCCCCGCCTCCGAGCTTGCCCTGTTCCAGCTGCGACCTCAGGGTCTCCACCAGCTTCTGCTTCTGCCTCAGCATGCGGGTCAGCTCCTCGATCTGCTTGTCCTTCTCCTGCAGCATCTGGTCTTTGTCCAGGGACGTTGCAGAGGCCCCAGAGCCAATCACAGGGAGCAGCTTGGTCTCCTGCCTGTGGGCCGCCGTCTGTGCGGCGTGGTGGGAGAAGCGGCAGGTCACCAGTGTGGGACTCGCTTTCTCCTCTTTCAGTGGCGAAGGGTGGAGGTTTAGCTGGGTGAGGGGAGAACTGACCTGTTGGAGGAGATGGAGAGGGTCAAGAGACAGGGCCACTTGAAGGTGGTTTACGGTAAAGGCAACTGCACAAAAAAGGCAGTCAGAATGAAAGACTACGCATTCTGTGGTTATAACTATGCATCATCGCTATTCCTGCTGTAAAGGCTTATAAAATGTTTAGAAAATTCAGTCATCTATACTTTCAGTAGTGGCAAAGGACTTACCATTTCCCCAAACACATCACCATTACAGCTGGTCTCATCTGGGCTCATCCCACCCACCGAGCGTTCAGAGGGGGTGGGTGATACAGGCGGTGAGGAACCTGTGCTGCCAAAGTGCATTATGGGAGGTTTAGTTCCAGTCTGGGCCCCACCAGTCATAAAGGGGATGCTTGCTGCCATTACACTGCCCTCCCCTGTTTGGGATAAGACAGTAGCCCCTCCCTGGGTAGGGGAGGAGCCTCCATGTTGGGTTGACTGATGCTGTTGAGATGGCTTGTTCTTCAGGCCGCCACTCCCTGGTGCCCCTCCACCCCCAATCTGCTCCTGGTAGTGCTTCAGCCTCTCGATGAGGTCAATCTTGGTGCCCGACACAGGCAAACCCCGTAGTTTGAGCTCATATTTCAGCTCAGTCACCTAGGGGCAGAACAGCAGTGTGAACGTCATTGGCTCTTTTGTCAGTATAACAAGTGAAATACCTGAAAAATGATTTATGATGATCGTCTTTTAGTTAACTTTACAAAATGTGACATATCTACAAAGTGTGTGGCTGTTGGTTTAGCTTACCTTGAATTCATCCAGGTTAGGAGGCAAAGTTCCTGGTTTTGTTCCTCCAGCAGAAACCTGGCTTTGACGGCTCAGTCCATTTTGATTGGATGAGGACTGGGTTGAGGCGGGCACATTCCGAGATGGGGAGTGGCCACTACCTGAGGAAGGCTGCTGATCTGCTGAGGACCTGAAAAGGGAGAGATGAGAAAAGATTTCAAGTAATGCTCAATGACACTCAAAGTTACTGGACTCTGAATGTACCCAACTAAGACCCCTTTAGGCTGAGTAAACAGTGTTTTGTAGTTCTGTACAGAGATTAGCTTGTACAGGGCTGCATGATGTGGTCACAGACATTTTATATTACGTCCACATATTTGCCTGTTGACTTCATTCCGTTATTCCCTGTCGTTGATGCTGCTGGTGACAGGAGATTTCAGTACTGTTAGCATTACTATGCACGCTAATAGACGTTCAGTTTAGACCTTCTAAGAATGCCCATAACAAAGGCAGAAAATGGGAAGACACATCAACAGCGGCAGTGAAAGACCTCTCAATGTGATGCACACACAGCTGACTATCTGGTCAAAAATATTGAGTTTCTGTGGTGGGAGACATGCATACAAAGGCAGGCAATGGGCTGGGCAGGATGGATGGTGTGATAGTTATATACTCACTTGGGCGGGGCAGGCAGGATGGATGGTGTGATAGTTATATACTCACTTGGGCAGGGCAGGCAGGATGGAATGGTAGTTATATACTCACTTGGGCGGGGCAGGCAGGATGGTATGATAGCTATATACTCACTTGGGCAGGGCAGGCAGGATGGAATGGTAGTTATATACTCACTTGGGCGGGGCAGGCAGGATGGAATGGTAGTTATATACTCACTTGGGCGGGGCAGGCAGGATGGAATGGTAGTTATATACTCACTTGGGCGGGGCAGGCAGGATGGTGTGATAGTTATATACTCACTTGGGCAGGGCAGGCAGGATGGTGTGATAGTTATATACTCACTTGGGCGGGGCAGGCAGGATGGAATGGTAGTTATATACTCACTGGGGCAGGGCAGGCAGGATGGTATGATAGCTATATACTCACTTGGGCGGGGCAGGCAGGATGGAATGGTAGTTATATACTCACTTGGGCGGGGCAGGCAGGATGGAATGGTAGTTATATACTCACTTGGGCGGGGCAGGCAGGATGGAATGGTAGTTATATACTCACTTGGGCGGGGCAGGCAGGATGGAATGGTAGTTATATACTCACTTGGGCGGGGCGGGCAGGATGGTGTGGTAGTTGTAGTGCTGCTGCTGTTGGCTGATGATTTGGAGCTGCAGGAAAAGCTGCTGCTGGTGCAGGATCTTGGCGTAGGAGGAGTCGAGCTGTGGGGGCGGCTCTCTCTCCGCCTTCTGGTCAGGGGGGATGTATTGGTGGTACTTGAGCTTCTTCACCTTGGGCTTAGTCTCCTTGGGCTTCTTGGAACGCCGTTCAGAAGTGGACTTAGACTGGAGGGCGAAAGAAATGAGAGAGGGAGAGAGAACAGAAATAAACTATTAAATATATGACAAGGCTTGGATACTAACTCAGACTGAGGGAAGATGCACAAAGATCAGCTGAGACAAACAGAGGATGGACACAGAGAATGGAGACACTTTAAATTCAGAGTAATAAAAGGATAGAAACAAACAGAGAGAGGCACATTAACTACTGACACAACAATTCAAACAAGGAGGGAAAAATACATATATATAACAGCTGTATATAACAGCTGTCACTCACCCTGATCATTGGGGGTCGAGCCCCCCCAGGTGTGGCTGTCCCATTGGTCAGCTTCTGTGGTGGGGAGCCGTCAGAGACGGGGAGTGGAAGTGTAGGTGGGGCCTTAGGGAGGAAATGCACAATTCCAACTGGTTAGGCTGAGTAACGAGTGTATGTAAGAGTATACATCTGTGTGAGTGAGTATGTGTGTGTGACACTATCAATATTCTGAAATAAGGCAACTGAACAGTGCAAAAGTAGCCCAGCTGAGTGGATGGAACAGACATCACAATCCTTACACTGACTCTGTACAGGTGAGTGTGACAAAATAACAACAGAGGCAGAGTTGTGAAGGACTCAACAAAGTGAATGAGAACCTGGAATAAGGCACTTTCTTATGAGATGCACTGGGCCTACAGGTGGAGTGTGTTTGTGATAAACGTGTGTAAAGGTGGCGTTTGGAGGTGAGGATAGGGGTGCATGTACCTGTGTTGGGGAGGTGTTGTTGCTGTGACCAAATATGTCTGGGGGCGAAGGCAGGGAGGCAAGGCCCGGGGGCGAATCGTGACAGGCAGGCTGGTCTGGGGAGAGGGCATCGCTGCTGTCCTCGTCGAGTGAAGAGCTCTCCCCAGCCCCCTTTGGAAACTCAGCCTCTGAAAGAGGCAGACAAGGACACCTGCATTGGCACCCTGTGCGTGATAAGGGCTGTATTACTGTTACAATCATATCACCTGCAGGGAGAGGGAACCTGCTGTGAACAGACATGATTATGATTATATTACCTACAACAGCATGTTTGAGGACACTGTGAGGGGACAGCGTGAGCATAATGGGGGTTCATTATTAGTGCACAGTGAGCACCTCATGTCATTAGATGATGACATGACTGGCACTTAGCAGACACTCTTATCCAGAGCGTAACATAGGCTACAGTTTTTACATATTATCCATTTATATAGCTCGATATTTACTGAGGAAACTGTGGCTGAAGTACCTTGCCCAAGGGTACAGCAGTGCCCCAGTGGGGAATTGAACCGGCAACCTTTCGGTTATAAGTCCTACTCATTACCACTATGCTACACTGCCGCCTTGTCTTATGTCTCATGCCTGATCAACCAAATTTCATTTATTATACGACGCTACTGTTAGTTATTTATACTGTGCAACACAAAGGAAATTAGCCATGAAAAGATGATGATGATTACTACCCTAACCATTTTAAATGACAGAATCCTGTTTAAAGTTGTGATAAATTATGATTATCTTTGTTATCTTTGTCTTATTGTCTTATTGCTTTATTGCTTAATCTTTGTCTTATTGCTTTAAAGAATTAAAGCAATAAGACGACTTCCCACGCAACCCATGTACAGGTGCTCTGTGCAGGAAGTGTAGAGGTCAGAAAAATGTCAACACAGGACAACAAAATGAAAATAATTATGATTTTGGATGAGTAATAATTATGAATTTTATTTAAAAACAATATAAGTCTCCTTTCAATGACCTATAAATACAAGGGCATTGGTTGTTCTCAGCTACAACCAATGAGCAGCACCCACCAAGGTGATGTATGGAAGTCATTTTGCACCACACACTCACATTTTGCATAACACAAATCCACCACAAATCAGCACGGATTTATGGGAGGGAGAGGATTTAAACCATTTAACCTGTGGGATTATTAAAATGCCCAGACTGAGAGAGAGGTGAAGAATTTAGCCAGCACACTCTCAGCAGTGCCATGGGTATATTTCAGGACCACAGTGAATCACAGTTTAGCTCTCATCCAAAAGACTCCAACCCCTAAGTGTCCCTGGATGCTACACTGTTGCACTGGTTTTCTACTTGCTGCAGAGGTGAAGACTAATGGTCCTATGACATCACTTCCAGCTGCAACCTGGTTGTAATATCTCCCCCTCCGTGTAATAACTCACTGGGCAGAGAGAGGCTACAGGATGCTACATCCACCAGCCATACTATGCCATCACTATAGAAAATGTCCTGTATGACCAAGAGAATCCTTGGAGGGCACACGAATGCTCTGTTTACTCCCAACAATTACCCTGGATTAACTGCTGAACTGCTTATTTATATTTACAAATGAAGGTTTCTCAAAAGCACCAAAAGGTTCATTTCATTTCATGTTCATCAAAAGGTTGCTGGTTCATTTCCCCGCCGTGGCAGTGCTGTTGTACCCTTGCGCAAGGTACTTAACCCAGAATTGCCTCAGTAAATATCCAGCTGCATAAATGGGTAAAATGTAAAAAATTGTAACCTATGTAAGTCGCTCTGGATAAGAGCGTCTGCTAAATGCCAGCAATGTAAGGTAATGTTCGTAATCCAGCTCTCTTGCTGGCATAGAGGATAAGCATGTGTCAGGCCACCCTTCACTGCCCAGAAGGAGGCTCCACTGCCTCACAATGCTGCACAATGCTGCACAGCCCCAATAACGTAATGTCATATAATGCATGTAACTGCATGATTCAGAACACTGATCTCAGAGCCGTGGCTACCTATGAGGCTGTTCTCGAGGCTGCAGTGGACGGGCAGGATGTTCTTGTGGATCAGCTCCATGGGGCCGGGTCGGTGGGAGATCTTGTCGTTGAGGTTGTCGGCCAGGCGGGCCCGCTTCAGCTTCAGCTGCTTGGCCTGGAGGGAGGGCTCTACCGACGTCTCTGCAAAGACACACAGCCACGGGGGTTTTAGCGGCAGCCATGGAAGTGCAGTCAGCTGACCGCCCAACCCCTGAGTCATAGCTTTAAAGGAACGTAAATGGTATAAACCGCAGCAGTGGAGAAACAGACAGCATGGACACCGTGACACACGGTAATGTTATGAGTTTTGATGCAGACAATGCACAAAAAATAGCGTGTTGATATTAAGCAGCTGTCTTGCATTACATGCGCTTAGCAGACACTTTCATGCAGAGTGTGTCTAGCAAGCTCCAGAAACACACAAACGCTTAAACATTTAACAAAATTGTAAAAAGTGGTGCAACTCCTGAATAGGTGCTTTTGCTCTGACTGCAGATGTAGTTCAGTGTTGCTGTGGTAGGGGGCGTACTTCCTGCCACTCACCTTCCAGGATGTGCATCCTCACTAGCTCTGATCTCTCTGGCCGACTTCTGATCTTCCGCTTCAGGTAGTCCTCAGTCTGTAGAGTGAAGGTTATTGAATGGTGTGACAAGAAAAAGTAACGCATTTTGTGAGCTGTTGACAGGAGAGACTAGGTTTGGGAGAGAGGAGGATAGTAAGGTAACTAAATTGACCTCCCGGGGTGCTTCAGAGACCCTGGAAAGGGAGAGGGGAAAGACTCACCCGTGCTCGCTCGAGACTCCTTCTCTGTTCGTGAAAGGCAGCAGGACTTTTCAGCGCTAAAGACAAAGAGAGAGAGGGAGAAGTTAACACAGACAGACTGACACATTTGTTTACCAGCAGCTCATCAACGCCCACAGTGAGACAAGATCATGGGGAACAAACGGTCAAAGCAGAACTTTCTTTATGACCCAGAGAGAACATAAGTTATTATTAGCTGTCTTAATCTTTGCGCTGCATGTCAATGTTCTGTTGAGCGAAGCTGTTGGAAAGAAGGCCTGCGACTGCTAGCTACTGGATGTATGGAGGGCTGAGGCCACTGTGTCAGCTGCAGTATAACTGCAAGACAGACATGACCCCGTCCTGGATCCTTTAAATGCCAGTCAAAAGTGAGATCCAGAGAGGATATAGAGTGATACGAAGCAAACGGTAGGATTCTAGAATGCAATTACAATGCCTGGTGAGCTGTTTAACCGAGGACCCCATTCATGTGCATCACTCATTCAGTTTCACTGGAGCTTAGAGTCATTCTGTCCTGGTGGAGGGGGTTCCATCTGAGGAATTCACAGGTGGGGGATTGTGCTCCAGACATCTCTAACCTACTTCCAAACCCAGTGTCTTTCTCTTCCTGTGTTCTAAATTATGGAAAGGTCATAAACGTCACTGCCTGTTTCTTTTCCTTACAAAAACAGGAAGAGCAAAATTTGACCTTCCAATATACTTCCTCAGTTACATGACACGGCATGCCCTCTGAAAGAGCACACACCCAGGCTCTTCTCCCATGACTGTTTCAATCCACCTCTCGACTTATGAAACTCGCTCTGCGTTTGGTTCTGGTTTACTGTGGCAGTTGAAGTGATGTAACGCCATGAATTGGGAAACAAGTGACGAAATCCCTGGTGTGTTGGAATCTGGTCTTTCAGAATGCCCAGCTTTGTGACTTTAACTAAAGTCCGCCTTGAGGGCAGCAATGCAAAGGTGCTGTTGGAATCCTGTTCTTTTGACCACGGAGCTCCGAGTTCAAATCCCGGGCACGGCACTGCTATTGCACCATTTAGCATGATGCCTAATGCAGATAAGGCATGTGGAAACACACCAACACTGACACATGAATGCACCACTTCAAATGCATCAGTCCACATTCTGAACCATTTGCAACACAACGTGTACATTGGCGCAAAACCTCTACTGGGTTTTGCAGCCAAATTAGAACTTGTGTCATGAATTTACGCCAAAAATTTACATCAAAATGTGTGTAGATTTTTTAATCTACATACATAAATTAAGATTGTAAATATTTTCTAAAAATGTCCTTCATGCAAAAACAAATGCAACCACTTAGCCACTCAGGTTATGGTGCTGTAATGCACACGTTTATACAGCACTATGCTCCGAAGCAATGCATATACATGCATAACACAGACACACAAACAACAGTGTCCACAGCTGCTCTGTGTGTGTGTGTGTGTGTGTGTGTGTGTGTGTGTGTGTTGTACTTTTCTAGTCCACTTCACTGCAATGAGTAGGAGGGTAGAACATGAGGAACTGACCCCTCACCTGATCCCTCTGTTCCTCCTTCTCTCCGCTTCCCCTCGATGGTGATCACTATGAGGTGGCTGTGATGGCGTAAACATATGGGAACCCACAGACAACCACACGGTCTCTGCACCAGTATCCTGCACTGAAGCTGCAGGTCTACAACAGGAGCTTTGGTGAACTCCGCAACTACCCTCCTCTGGGACGTGCCTGGAGATTCTTATTAAAATAGAGTTGTGGGGTCCTGAGTGGCTCAGTTATCCAGGCGCTCATATTGAGTGCAGGCTAAGCTCTACTGCCTGGGTTCACCACCGGCTATGCCATCTGCTAGTAATGACCAGGTGCCAACAGCAGTGGATCAAACTGACTTCATTCTGCTGGGGACAGGGGTGGGTAGGTAAGCAAGGATTCCCTTGTCACACCACTTCTATCCTCCCTGTGATTCATAGGGTAGCCTGCAAGCTGCTCCGATGATGTCAGTTGAGTAATGAACACACATTGCACTGGAGCATTGCATTTGACTTGCGACTTGGCCTGTTCACGAGTTTGGCGTGTTGAGAGGAGTCTAATTTCCATTTGTCAATTCCAAAAAGCATTGCACAAATGAGGGGAAAGCATTAAAAAGAGAGCTTTGACTAGGCAGTTGTAAGTGCATGTTGAAAGCTGGATATGTCACAGGCCAGCTAATGGATTTATACAAGGAGGTCTGAGCTACCCATTCACTTGAGGTGGACATTTTGCCACTAAAACCAAATCTAACTGATTCCTACAGTTCACAACAGACTGCTTGTGTCTTGTGCTGTCTAGGGAACTCTTCCCTGTTTCACATCCTGTATTGGATTGCATGAGCTCCACAGTGCTTCTACACAAAGTGGCAACATTACACAACATCCCTGGCGTATCTAATTGAAATCCTCTATTCACTACCCAATTAAAAGTCCATCCTGTTACCATCACCACATATGCTATTATCACAGTGATAACCCACGTTATTGTATGCACATAGCAGCACAGTAGTCAGTGGTGCTACCATTACTATAATCAAATGATTTTCATTTAATGACTGGTCCAGAATATTCAGGTACATTGGCTGCAGGTCAGCAAGGTTAACAGTGTATTTTGTTCCCCGGAATAGTGTAGGAAACATTCACCATAGGAATTTCTTCACATGGCTGGCACATTGTAACTCCATAAAGTTACAAAGTCTGTTTGTGTGCTGCCTTCTAGGGTGGTTAGCATCACCACTCTCCTGAAAAAGGCATGGATTTCAAAATGTATGAATAAATTTCCTCCCTCTTCTGTGCCCCCACTCATCATGGAGCGACAGCGGACACACCTCAGGCAAACAGTTGTGTAAGAGAGGCGTTTGTTGGCAGGCTTTGGTTCACAGCTGCAACAAGCAGTGGGCTGTATGGACACTGAGACCTTCAGCTTGTGGAGGCCTATGGTACCACTGAGAGGGAGGAGAACCTCAGATTCTCTGGCTGTGTGTGCCTGTGTGTTTGGAGGTGGACTGAACTGCGGAGTTGGAGAAGGACAAGCGTGTGGATATTCTGCGTGTGGAATGGCAGTGGTGCTTCCTCTCTCTTGAGCCCGACCTTCAGGTGGACAAAAAAAAAAAACAGGAAGTGGAAGCAAAACAGGAAGCTGGCTCACCTGAGAAGAAATGGAACCTTCACTGAATTTGTGTACAACCTTTCTAGCAGCCAAACCAGGCCGCTGGAAGCACGAATGCGATTCAGCAGTGGCAGCTCTGTGATCTCCCTTCACTTCCTTCTCTTTCCTGCCAGCGCCCCACTTTCCTCCACTCATAGATGGTGAAATTGCAGATTGGTGGTGTGGTTAGTGTGGGTGAAATCTTTCAGATTTAGCCCGATTTCCAGGCTCTTGTGCAAGTCTAGCAAAAACAGGACGCGAACTTCTGTTATGACTGCAACTGTTCTGACTTGCTGTGTGCATGAGGCTGCTGTACATTTAGCAACAGACGATGTTGCCAAATGCACACAGATGTACAACAAGCTGGCACACACCCCCACTATACACTTGCTGCACACTAAATACACAGTATATTACCCACTCAACTGCCATCAGTAATGACTCCCTTACAAAACAGTGACTTCATAACCAGTAACAAGCAGTTACGATGTGCCTGAGTTAGTCCTAGTCTCCAAGGAAACCAACAGTTTAAAGAATACAGTCCATGACACTGCTTTATTAACTGAAGAGGTGCTGCCCCATTCAGATTAATGGAGGGCTTGAAACTAACTGAAGCACTGAAGTTAGGCCTCAGACTGAGTGTGGTCTCCACAACACAGTGTTTCTCACTACCACAACTGTGATAAAGATCACCTTTGTCAGAAAGCCACTTCTTAGAGTCTCACAGGGGCATAGAAGCAATTTGTTTTTAAAATAACTAGCCAGGTGATGAGTGACAAAATTGCACGCACAAACAAAAGCTCATCTGAAGAAGAACATGGTTTCAGTTTGTGTAAGCAGCCATTAACGACAAAAAACAAAAGCATATTTCACGTCAGCATATTTGAATTACACCGAACATGCCCCTTGTCTTCTTGCATGGGGTTGCAGGTCTCTAAAGAAGGAGCACGGTTTAAACAACAAAAAAAAATGATAACGGACAGCTTGGAATTATTCTTAATTTAACAAAAAACAGAAGTAGCTTTTTTTCTACCTACAACCAGACAAAGTCTTTTTAAATGAATGGAAAGAGCAAACAGATCCGCCCACAACGGAACCGTTCAGGTCACCAATCCGCTTCCATGACATGGGATTCAAAAATGATTGGACGGACCACAGCTCTACCTCCTAATGCACATAAGTGAAAACTGGCATATAGGCTGACACAATGCCCTCACACAATGCCCTCAGTAATATTTACCATCACAACAAAACTGAGATGCAAAACACTATGGCACAACAGCTGCATGGGCTAACGCGGTAGGGGTGTGTGCACTGCAGACTCTACACCACTGGCCTCATTTACTGTGGGCAGGGCTGAACACTGATCCAGGATAAGGGGAGGATAAAACAGAAATAAGGTGACTTACGTGGCATGATCCCTTGGCTGACCAGTTCTTCCCGGGTTCGTCTTTGCTGAAGCTTGAGCTGGAGGACTGCATGGGTGAAATGGAGAAGAGTCACTGAGAGGGAGGGAGTGAGCGCGGAAGAAGTACAAAAAAAAATCTAGAAATGTAATAAAATAAACTTGTAATTGTTTGTCACCCCTCACATCTAAACTACCTCAATGTGCACAACTACGAGAAGAAGCCGCAGCTAAACAAAGACTGCCTGCTCTCTGCCACTCGCGCCTCCATCACTCTTTTTTTGATGAGTGTAAGAGGCTATCAGAGACAGGCAGGGGAAATTGGGGGTGGGGTGGTGTCACACATTTCCCGTTTCTTCATTTTCTTAATGCCGTCTTACGCTACTGTGCAACTGCCTCCACAGAGAGATAGAGAGAGAAAAAAAGAGAGAGAGAATAGAAACAGGCTGGCGGAGATACTTCCGCATTATCCTGTGAAACACACTTAGAGTCGTCATCCCCTGAATAGGAAGACAGAGTAGATGGTTTGAAACAGGAACTTTCAGAATGAGTCCAGAAATTTTCAGTTTGTTCAGTTTGTTTTGCAGTGGAATCTTACAGGTTTGCGAGGCTGTGAGGGACAGGTTAGAGCCTGCGGGTGTGAGTGAGGTCAACGTGACTGCTCTCTGTACCGCTGGTAGAGCTGGCGAGATCAGAATCTGACACTTCTTTTTAGCGCATCGTTTTCACTTTGAAGAAAAGAAAAAAAAAACAACACGAGCGTGAATTCACCACATACTTAAAAATAAGCTGTCTCACAGTGTTAAAACAGCTGATGGCGAAATCACACACAGAGTATGAGATGGCAGAAAAAACAATACAACCTTATTTTTTAGGTTTTTTTTTTTTAAATTAATTGTGTTCTACAATGTTGGCTGCATATCACTTTATTTGAACGTAAGCATTTATGGTGGTGATAGATAAACAGTGCTGTTTTTGCAAGGATATCCTACTTGTATCAATCAGTATTCAAATACAGCTGGATACAGAAAAGCTGGTGCCCATGCTTCTGAGAACAGGAACGATCCCAGCCCCATTACTTAAAAGCACTGCAAAAAAACGACTGAATAAAACAATGCTCGCACTGTCTACAGCTAACAATCTGCACGGCACGTGTCCTTGTGTTGGGCTGTGTGGAGGCATACTGGCCTCGTACAGAGCACATAATGCAGCGGGGTGCTCTGAGGGTTGTTTGAGGGCCGAGACTTGTGTGCAGGTGTTTATGCGACTCACTCAAGCACACCAGCATGTGCAGAGCACAGGCTAGGCATGCTTTTGTTCCTACTGCAATTGCTGTGCAAGCACACACTTTTAAAAACTGACGTATTTGCTTGCATCTGTACACCATGTTTCTACAAATACAGACATGCATTATGTTTGCGTTTTTTAAAAAAGCACGCAGCACGCACTGTCATGTGTTTCTGCACAACAAAGGGGAAACCAAGAGGCTCAGAGGCCTAGCTTGCTGTTTCTCTGTGTCAGATGTCTTCCTCCTTCTCTCTCCATGGGGGTTGACAGCTCTGACCAGCTTCCTCACACCTCTGAACGCGCAAACACTTCTCCCCCTGAGTCATCTTTGTTGATGGGTTCTGTAAACGAAGCCCCGCAGCGACCCGCCTCCAGTCCTTACAGAGGCAGCTCTGGGCGGCAGAGCTGCACCAACACTGACATCATCAGCACTAAGGTACTGGGTGCTGACTTTGGGCAGCTGGTGCCGTCTTTGCGGAGACACTTTCTGGGAATTGTGACACTGCAGAATAAGAAGAACCCCTCCCTCCCCCACTCACATTCAGAGACACACGCAAATGATATCCCTCACACACACACAACCTCATGTATTCCATGGAATGCAAAACGTCATGTCCATCCAACACACAAGGCAATGACAGACATGATTATTAGGCAATGAGAGAGCATCTATTCAGGGAAGGAGAATCCTGCATTCAATCCCTTCATCCTAATGCACCCTCTCATCCTTCCTCTTTTTACAGTTTTCTCTCTCTCTCTGTCATTCCCTACCACCCCCCGATATCCATTCCTCGGTGCTCAGAATAACACTAGGTAATGCAACGTCCCTCTCACGCGGGACATTACTATAAATCAACACAGACACTTTCACTGCAGAGAGGTTCAGGAAATATGGAGTCTAGTCTAATTGAGCCTGGTAATAAAAAAATATGGAGCCTGGCCCAAACACAAGAGTACTTTTAAAGCCTGAAAGAATCATCTGAACTGTATTGGCTATTGGTAGAACTAGGTGACACAGAAGAAGAAAGTGAGTGAGAGATATCACATTACCTGAACTACAGAAACTGTGCAAAAGACAAAGAGGTAAACTGGAGGCTGTTGATTTTTAATTTGGTATTGGACAGGAGCATGTGCAGTGTGTGTCCCGCCTTCCTCCAGACTGCGACAGGCACGTTTCTGATGGTCCAATCTCAGTACTTGCTTCTCCAGTCTGCCTTTGATTGGTGGAGGCTCCAGGAGGGAGTAGTCAATGTGAAAGCATGGGGTGGTGTCCAGCGTGATGATTTGTTACGCTAAAAAATGTGTTGCAGATCCCATAGAGGTTAAATCTACGTGTGATGGGAAAAGAGTCTTCCAACGCTGTTCAACCCACTCAATCAATGGTAACTTTGCAAGGTCATGACAATGTCCTGTTTTTAGTATCCATCCTCTTGGGAAAATCTAAGGAACATTTCTAAAACACATTAATGTGCAAGCTGTGTGCATGAGCCTTGCATGAAACAGCCAAAAAAAACTCTTCCTGAGGACAATGTTTGAAAACCTTCTACATACTGAATATGGACCTGAAATACCCTCTCTTTCTCTGCTTTATTATTTTTTTGTTTTCCCATAAGGATAAGATGAGATAGGAAGCTTCTCACAATCAGTTGATGTGATGCAATAATTCCAAAACCAAGGTGAAACCAAGACAAAACTGATATTGAAAGAATGAACATGCAGAAGCTGTAGTAGACCACACAGAGACAAGTATGACTGACATCAGAGACACCAGAGAGAAACAGACAGAAAAAGATGGTGGGGGTGGGTCTGCTGGGTGCACTTCTGCTCAGCTGTTAATACAATCACTCATTCAGAGCCCCGGTGACACACACACACACACACACACACACACACACACACACACACACACACACACACACACACACACACACACACAGAAATACACAGACAGACACAGACACACAGACATGGGCTGTCCTCTAAGTCCCAGCATGTCTGATCACTTACAGCTGCAGTTTATCAGCCTGAATCTGTAAATGACTAAATGAAGACATTTATGAAATTAAAAGTGATGGTCCTACTGTTTACTACTATGGCAAACAGCTGCCCAAACTGCAGCTATCCACAGGAGCACGGTACAGCAATAATCTCGCTGCTGTGACCCAGAATGAACACTGGTGCAGTGCACAGCAGCAAGAGTCCATGTTATTGCACTGGGGAGAGCCACTGAGACAGGTTACCTGGGTTTCCTCCGTGTCGCTTAAGAACTGGGGTAAACAAGTCATTAATTGACCAGACCGCACTCTCTTCCCCCTGCCTGTGACTCTGCCAGAGTGCTGGAGAAGCCTCGTCCCCCCTTGGGTCCTCTCTACGTTTTTAATAGCAGAGCCAGCTGGCCGAGAGATCTGCAGCCACTTCCAGATTACCTCTACACACACTCTCTCAGAGATATTCCGACGCTAAGGCTCGCATAAACACGGTGACTCACACACAGTCTCACTCTGACACACACACACACACACACAATATGAAATATGAAACATGGTATGTGTTATATCTCTACACCACTCCAAATAAAAATAGTTTAAAAGTGTCTGCACTGCTCCAGACAAGTACAGTCCAGACTTTTACGGGCTATAAGTACGGAATGTCTGTGTGTGAACAAACATATGCAGAGAGGAGGAAAGCAGACATAAAGTATATCATATGGTAATGGCTGAGAATGTCAAAATGCTGTCAAGATGATACTGTTTTGTGTTTATGTGTGAAGTTTAACAGTTGGCTGCACTCACTGCTGTTATTGTAATACCAATAATGAACACCAGAGGGTGGCCAGAGACACAGAGTGGCTTGCAAGCTTCAACTAGCATCCATTGCCAATGAAGATAGAGATTTGGACAAAATTTCATTGAAAAGAAGTCAATTAATGGCTTGCCCATGTAATGCTTCCAAAAATTCAGTGAAGAAGTCCTTTAATCTCCTTTAATTTCCTTCACCATGCACAGATTTACATATAAAGAGTTCTTCATACATTTAACAATACAACTGTCTGAACCAGCCTCTTTTGGTGTGTATTCTACCCACACAATACTTGTATTTAATCATTAACCTGTCCAGGAGCTACAAACCTTTCCAAATTCCTTGTTGTGGTTAAAAAAAATCTGTCGAAGATCACAAACTCTGCCACAGTAAGGATACAGTTTAGCACATATACAACCCTGTTTAAACCCTCACTAAATCCCAGTTCTGAGGGTTAGCTGAGGAAAGTGGTGAAGAACAGTGGACCTCCAGAACCAGGTAAGATAAGACTAAGATTCTAGTGGGGTTCCCATGTGCTGCACATACAACAGAATCTCCACACAGGTTTCTTTCTTGGGACAAATGGACATATTATTCTACGCAGATTTGGAATGTATGCTGTGCATCTGGGGGGGGGGGGGAGAGTTCCTTGTGGTGAGCATAACTAGCTGCAAGAACAGAGACAGACAGTCTGGAAGCCCCCAGCAGCCATTCTCACCTTGAGCATGGCCTGCTGTGCTGCATTAGACTTCAAGAGTGTGCGACACTCTCTCTCCCTCAGGGAACGGGGGCGGCTTGCTCTCGTCAAACACGCAGCGGTGGCAAAAACAGAGACCAAAGTCCCCCTGTCCCCACCTCACCACTGATCGGCTGACACCAACCCTGAGATGACCATCCTTTTACTGCCAAATCTGACACTGCACTTTATTGCACTTAGCCAGCAGCAGTGATTATGGGGATCACTATCACCACAATGCTTTTACGGCTTTATGGCAGCTCTCGATCAGAACTGTGCCCTTAAGCAGCCTGTGCACCCACACACACATGCACAGAATGCGGATACCACGGTCATAGAGTGGGCAGCGGAGGCTTAAGAACAAAGCGTGCCCCTCTAGGCTTCAAGACGGCCCACAGTGGCAGCACAGAAGGCACAGGGGAGCTGCTGACACTAAGTAACGACGCTTCATCTCAGCGGCAGCATATGTCTCAGCTGTGCAGTAGTTAGACCTGCAGTTAATGTACTGTGGGGTCCTTGCAAATTCATCCGCGGCAAAGGAGTCAACATCAGGTCGGTCATTAAAGCCCTGCGGCAGAATTTTTATGCCAACACCCCCAGAATTCACTGTTTAAACCACACCTCTTTTTTTTCCCTCTCATTTTAAATGGCTCCGTTTGTATGACAAGCAAGGTGTCTTAATTGCACTGGAATGCTTGTCTAAAACACTCTGTAAAATAACAAAAATAAAATCAGCAAAAGCAGTGAGAATAACCATTGCAACTAACAGTGAGGTTACAGTATGTCATTAAGTTGCTTGTGTCTTTGCTTGGAGTTACTGCACGTGACTTCCATGAGGTGATGTACAGTAGTTGGGTATGTGTCCCTCTCATTGCCTAATGTTGGGTATGTATGCTGGGTTATTCCCTCAGTGCGTCCCTCTCTCTTCATTCCTCTGTGCTGATAAATAAGATAATAATTAGCCAGCTGAATCACTGCTGTACTCACACTGGATCTACCATGTATAATAAACCAGTGTGTGTGCACATACCAATCATAACAGGCAGTGAAGCAGCACAGCTCACGCCCATACATGTTTCTTGTACGTGTTCACGGAGGTTTATGAGGAGCTTAGGGGTAATGGGACAAAAACAGGCCCTGATGAATCACAAGGCGACTGCAATGCCACGCTCTGCAGACACAATTTACAAAAAAAGGTCACGCTCGCCCGACGACCAGTCAAACAAACAAACGCCCGCGTAAGTCTCAGATGAAACAGACACTCCCCTCTGTTCAGCATTTATCGCGCTACTGACTGCTGCGATTCAGGATGCTGGAATAAGCATGCATGAGACGCGTAGTGGGATGGGATTAGAAGGGGACCAGCACCCAGAGTGAGGCACCAGGGCCTGCCCTGAACCCCTAGCCTGCCCCACTGCGCTGCTAACACACAGAGAGAGGCTAGATTGGGCCTAGCTGCCTGGGGCCGGTAACATGAGGCCACCAGAGAGGGAGGGGTGGAGTGGTGCTGAGAGAGGGAGGTTAGGAGGAGTTCAGCAAATGGATTTTGGGCGGCAGAGAGGAGAGGGCTTTTGCGCGCCAGAGTGCTGTTATTACCGTAATGCATTACATAACCGTCATCTGAAAATGCTTTATCCTGCAGCCCAAACACCACCCCCATCCCATGCGCTGGCTGCAATCCCCAAATTATCATCACGATCATAGTGTGTCTGCCCCACACTATGGAGGCTGGTGGATAAAACTTTGTTAAAACTAGAGAGGGAAATAAAAAAACGGCAGTAACAGTTGACTGAAATTCATGTGCCTCTTTGCTGCACCAGATCCCGTTGATTTTTCGCCTACCTTCTAAATGATTAGTCTCCAAATCCCCCACCCGCCCTCCAAGCTGCAGTCATTCTCTCTGGCTCAATCTGACTGCCACTCACACCCCCTTCTTGGCCATTCGTCACCGAGGTATGCATCCTCCGGACATGAACATGCTGACTGCGTATAAATCTGTTAATGGCCGGCGTTCGTCCGTTGGGAAGGGCGAGGGGAATACCACCACGCCCTCTGGGATACAGAAGAAGCGGCACACCTGGGCTAGATTATTAAAAGACCTCTTCTGTCTGCAGTGAGGGAGACTGAAAGGCATCAAGAGGACAAAAGGAATAGTGAGAGAGTGAGAGCAAGCAGCGGAAAGCAAAAAAACCCTGCAGACATCCTGAAAATGGAATGGTTTTATGCACGTAGTTTGTTTAATTTTACGGTTATTTGAATTTATTACTCTCTGTTGGAAGACCCATAAGAGCAAGCCAAAGAGTTCAGATTTGCTTATTTCTTGCCTCTCAGCTGACACTAGATAAACAACAGCCCGCAGGTTTGGAAAATTAAGATTCTGACCTCCTGTCTGCTTGCTCCCGAACCACACCATGGCTCCATGTGCAAGGACTGTAACTAAGAAATGACAGGCAGATCATTTGAATGAATATGCCGATGGCAGTCGTCCTTTTTTCTCTTGCATGTGACGGATGAGCCTCATTTGCCTGAAGGCACCTGCAGACATGGCAGTGAATGTCACAGATCGCGATCGCCGAGTATGTGCTCACTTTCTCTACCTGTCACCTTGGGATTAAGCTTGATGTAAAACACCGGCAGCAGGTACAGTTAAAAAAAAAAATTACCTGCATTTCAATATTACATGATGGGGCTAGCTCCTCTATAGCGGCTGCCCAGTCCTGCCACACAGGACTGAGGTGACTGTGACACATGTACTTACAAAAGGGCAAGTGCAACTCAGACATTTTCAAAGCTGGATTAAAATTATGGGGAACAAAGGTGGGAAATTTTGCATTACTAGGAGGACGCTGAGGTATCGTGCCAAGCTGCACATTAAACACACTGATCTGGTTACTTCATCACAATTAGATTTTGCATAAGAATGTTGATCACCATGTTTTGCCCTTAAACTTCACTCTTTATCAACATGAAGGCTGGGCGCAGGTATGGTGCTGGTCTGACAGGTAACATTAGCTGCAGACAGTACAGACACCGTGTCACTGCAGGTCATTGCCTGCTGTGCCCGATGCAAATGTGCAACTGGAAGGCTTAAAGTATCAGAGATAAACAGAGGTGGCTGTGGTTACAGGAAGTGTGTTTGCACGCAGCTCCATCCTGCCTCTCTGACCCCCTCCCCAGAGATGTCCACCACTGGCTGTCAAGACTAAGCCAACTCTTCATTCATTCACAGAAAACCTCCCCACACTCAAAGTTAAGCAATTTCTTCCACTATCTTTTCATCTGGTGGACCTAATGCTGCATCTGTATTTCATCACAGTGTTCAGTGATGGTTTACGGTGCCACAGCGTGTAAACACCCCACTCATTTTGTATTGATGAACATTAAGATATCCTATGTTCTTCAGATAGGGCCCGGGAGGCAGCCGACGTGGGCTTCCCACAGGGGAGGTTCTCCAGCCTGCTTGATGGCAGGGCCCTGTGTGTGTGTGTGTGTGTGTGTCAGCTGCAGATACCTCAGCTCTCCATGAGATGGCTGTGCGTGCATCCGTGTGTGCGCAAGCTCTGTGTGTTTCTGCAGAGTCTCTGTGCGCGTGCTTGTGTGTGCCTGTTTTTCAGCCGCGTATGGTGTGAGCCTGGTCTGTGGTGAGCCTGTGTGGGCCTGCTGAAGCCTCGGCTGGAACACTGTTAAGTAACACAGCCACCCGGTTCAGAGCCTGCCTTTATTCAAGTATGCACGCACATATATATGCACACTCGTGCGCACGCACACACACACACACACACACACACACACACACACACACACACACACACACACACACACACACACACACACACACGTATGCACACCCATGCATGCTTGCACCACCATGTACACACAAATGTATAAGCACAGACACAGACACAGTCATTCTGTGCCTCTCCCCTTTTTGGGCCAGATTCCCCCTTTAGAAGAAGCGGGAACTGACTAATGAGTCCTCCACTTAAACATGGTTCATTAACAGACTGCACACATATGTATGCATACAGCTGAGGCAGAAAGCCATGCTTTTCCTCCTATGCTCACAACACCTTGAATGTGTGAACGTAGTATGTGTATATGAGTGTGTGTCTGTCTTTGTAAATGGTGGGTATCTTGAGTGCAGCAGTCCACTATTTCAATGCAAGTGGTATCACTGTAAGTTAAAAATTCTAATTCTGATTCTGAAAATGCAGCAACATAAACAGAGAGGCTTTGGCCTCTGCATGTTCTCTCCAATTCTAAAATGCACATGCAGTTCTGTTTTGTTTGGATGGTGTTGGGAATTTTTTAAGAGGCTATGATGAGTCAATTGGAGGCTTCCTCAGAGACAGAAATGTGTGGGCGTGTAACCACTCTCAGTCGATTAGCTCAGCTTGTTCAAATTCCCCAGCCTTGTTCTGCTCTGTGGAACTGCTTGGTTCATCTGCAAAATTCTGCATGTTATTGTTCTAACACCATCAGGAGGAAGGCATGAGCAAGAGGCAATGTAGATCACCAGAGTAATGTAGGACAGTACTATGCGAAGGAGTGAAGGAGTCCAAGCTACCTCTCCAATGGCACACAATGAAAATTTTCCGCCATTTTACATGAAGTTGACCATCATGTTCAAAGCCAACGAGGAAGCGCTTTAGCGTCCATGATTTCAGCAAAGACACATAAAGATGGTGTCACAAAACCACAGATACACAAACAAATCGAAAAAATGAAAATAATGTTATAACTGAAAATAACTGTTTTTGAAGGCTATCAAAGAAAGACAAGACCACAATGTCAAGGCAGATATGTTATCTGTTGACAACAATAGCATACCAGTGGATGTCTGAGGGGGTAATTAAAAACCTTGACCAGTTTTCACATTCTGTCACTCTCCCCTTTTTGGGCAAGATTCCCTCTTTAGAAGGAGCAGGAACTGACTAATGCAAGGCAAAGGGGTCAGGGATGACTGGATACTCCTTATGGCTGCACCAAGCAACTTGCTATGCTGGCTGGGCTGGGAGGAATTCCACTGCTCCCGAATATTCGAGAACCTATTCCACAAAGCAAGGGCTGAGATGGGACACACACCCACCTGAGGGGGTAGCCCCCTGGGCCTAAAGTGGGAAGGACCAGCAATGACCCTAACGTGGGATGACACCCTTTAATCTAGTCTCCCGGCCCTGTCCCTTCCCTTTGTGCAAATGCCTCATTCCGAGGAAGCCGGCAGCTGGTTCAGATGAAGGGGGGAAAAAAGCCACCGGTGAAGGACACACCCCGTACATAAGCACTGCGGAGCCACCCCTCCCCTCCCCTCCACCTCCACCGCTACCTCTACCTCCGAGCTAAAATTCTTTCAGGCCGCCCAGTACCTCTCATATATCTGTCAGAGGGTTGGGCTGAACCGCGCCACATCTGGGAGTCTTACAGCACACCACTTTTTACTGAATACTCACCAGCCTCATCCTCACATGAAGCAGCACTGGATTTCCTCAGCTCTGAAAACAGAGAGTAATAACGGTGCAAACCACATTGCTTTGTTGGAAGGGATGTCTGTTGGGATTCACTGCAATTACTTGCAAGTGCAAAAATTAATGCTGTTAATGCCGTTCATGACACCACGATATCAAGAGATCAATGGCTATTAGACTGGCATTATGACTACAGTGTTTTTTCCCCCATATAATTAGTCTTGTAACTACAACAGGCTCACAAAAAGCTTAGAACAGACCAAGCAGAG
The DNA here is from genome assembly GCA_019176425.1 of Megalops atlanticus. Lineage (NCBI taxonomy): Eukaryota > Metazoa > Chordata > Actinopteri > Elopiformes > Megalopidae > Megalops > Megalops atlanticus. The sequence continues at coordinate 15,835,441 of CM032875.1, read as the reverse complement.
CAATGCATCCCAGTGCTTGTCAACCTCACATCATTGGCCACAGCCATAAAAGAGGTACACACTGTAAAAATTTCACCACAGTTAAACTTACTGACAGCTTTATCTAACTCTACTGAAGATCAAGACAAACTGGTACCTGAACACAGAACAGGAAAATCAGACTGTACCTGAGTGAATGGCCATATCCTGCTTCCTGCAAGGATTAAAGAAAGATCTTCCTCCACACACAAGGGCCCATATTCCAGCAAGGGAAAAAAAACAGAGTGCCGGTAAAACTGTGGCCAACGAGCTGAAGTTCTACAGTGCAGACAAGCTGCACCTCACCCGGCTCTGATGCCCTGCTCCTCTAGGCTGAGGTGGTAACAGGATTGAACTGAGGTCCTTCGGCGTTCGTCTGGGAGCCCTGTCCTCCTCCCTTCTTGAACTGCACCCAACTCCTTCTTTCCCAACTCTGCGTGTCCGCGTGTGTGTGCACGTTGTGTGTTTGCCTCTCTTTACCTCTCTTGGGATAAGAATGAGCCCTAGCCTAACGTTTGACTCCAGCAACACTAATCATTCTGTCCTGAGATGTTGGCAAAGGGCTTGTTATCCCAGTACAGGGTGGGTTTTCATCTTCGTGGAGACTTTCAAAAGAAGTTAAAGTACAGTGAAAAAAGCTGGTGCTGAAACGCATTCCAGGTCACCTCTGGCCCCTCAACACTAACACTCCCCTCCTTCTGTCTCTTTTCCTCCCTCCCTCCCTCTCTACCTCTTTCTCTCCACAGTTATGCAATCCTCTCTTTCTGGCGGCCCCCCTCTCCCCTTCCCCCTTCCCCTCTGTCCCCTCCCTTCTTCTTGGTTCCCGGCTTGTCGTCCTCAAGAATCAACAGATTTTCTTATCAGCCCACTTTCTCTAACATTGTTTGAGGAGAAGCAGAGATCTCAGCATCTTTACTGAGAATCACCCCCACCTCCTTGCACTTCTGGCCCAGCACAGCTTAAACATGACCAGACTGTGTAAAAATATTGAAGGACTTTCCAAATAACTCTACAGGTACATTTTCAAGATTACATAATATGAGGGGAGGGGGGGCTTTGGATAAAAAAAAAAAAGAAACAATAACACATATACACGTATACACAACACATTCCTCCTTTAACCTCTTAGTCTGAGTCCAGGGGCTGTGTGTCAGAGTGTCTCTCCCCCCACCCTCCGAGATAAGACACAGGTCCTGCTATAACTTGTCTGCCACAGAATTATGGCTCGGAGGGGAGACAGAGGAGAAAGGGAGGGAGGAGGATGGGGACAAAGGGGGGGGGAAGTGGTTTTGGTCATTCATGCCACTGATTAAAGGAATTCTCTCTTTGCTGGACTTTGTCCTTATGCTCTGCATGCTCTTCAGCTAATAACCAATTCTGCTGCTTGACTTGTCTTCTGTCCTCTTTGCTTTTCTCATGCGATCCCATTGCTCAGTTCCCTCCCTCCCTCCCTCCCCCGAATTCCAAATTCTTTTCCAAACCACTGTTTGTGCTTGTCTCCATGTCCACCCTACTGATCTGCTTCATCTGCAGTTTCTGAAGGTCTATCTAGTCTTTTCTCTCCACTCTCAGCTCTACTGTCAAACGATGTCATTACTACCCCATGCCTCTTCAATCTCCTGCAAAGACACCTTTTAAAACAATATTTCTACCCTTCCCCAACTCAGATATTTCATGTAATCATTACTTGTTTTCCCTCATCCCCTCATTCATTTTTGTGGTTGACAACCCAAAGACCTTTTGACATTTACTGTTCCCCACCAAGTGTTTATAGTTTTTAGACTGCCTGTTTACTGGTAAGGATTCAGGTTAAGCAAATATAATACCCCACTTGCCAGAATATATGGCATGTTTTTTAACCAAAATATATGCTTCAAAAATGGGGAGTTACCTTACAATAAAAACTGCCTCAGATTATATATGACAGTTTTTGACAGTTGTCTTAGAGGAGTAATATTCATCATCAAGAGTTACATTTGTCATCATTATTGGGCCATCATTACAGGTCATCATCATTATTATGAGTGGGACTGACGGATGTGAGTGACATCAACTCACCGTTCTTCCTTTCTCTCAGAGGCAGCAGACAGGGGGCGGGCTGAAGTGACAGCTCCTGCAGCTCATTGGCCACCGCCTCACTCTGAGGGCTAGGGGCGGAGCCAGCCTTTGTGGCGGTCACCATGCAGCTGAGGTTCGGCTCCTCCTTGCTCTGTGGCTCCAGCGTGGCCAGGGTGACAGGAGGAAGGTGACAAAAAGACCTGTGGAATGAGCGAAAGAACAAAAGAAATGCATGAATAACCACGTTGAAAAAAAATTGATGATGACAGCCAAAACCCTTTATCAAATAACAATTTGGAGTTTCATTACATTGCCGATACTAAACAAATCTGTTGTATCGTGTATCATGGCATGCAACAGGTTCACTTGTTTAATGAAATCAAGATGATCTGGAAAGCCACTATGAGGGGAAACAATGACAGAATGAAATCTTTGCAGCTTAGAAGCAAAAGGGTGGGAGAAGTTGGCTATTGAGACCGGCAGACAGCGGCAGGGGTGGGAACACTCTGCCGCAGACCAGATCTATCCTAGGCGAGGCCGCGGAGCCAATGAGAACGCCTGATCTCGGTGCCTCCAGCGGGAGGGCTGACAGGGCTTGCCACAGGACGGGGGAGGCCGGCATGCCTGCCTGCCTGCCTGCCTGCCCGCCTGCCCGCCCTATTCTGGCACATAAACGACATCGTGTTCCGTAGGCTTGACGAAGAGAAATATCTTCCCCTAGGCTACGCCATAGAAAAAGGCCCCCCCTTACACTGCACCAAGCGCCATGCCTCAACACATCTGAGCCGTACACATGAACACACGGGCGTGAACGCAGACCTGGGGGCCCCTGCCGCCCCGCTGTGGCCCAACCCTCAGCTCTCCAGCTCGCCGGGAAAGTAGATGCAATGTGAATGCTCCGTGGCAGTAAAATGCAAGCAACGCACCAATGCCAGCAGGGGGTAAAAGGGACATCCGTGACACAAGCAGCACCGAAATACCATTCTGATTCCGATTCTGACTCCTCAGGAACACAATGATAAATGCAGCTTTACCTTACGCTGTGAAACACTAAATGGTACTGTGTTGTGAGCTTTCTGAGTACCTCTCCAAAAAGGTTCGCTCCCCTTTCACGGCAGTGCATATGAATGACTGTGCAACAGAAAACTGCACTCCAGAGGAAGTAGGGTTTTTCTCTGACCACACTTGCTGATATTTTTGGACTGCTTTGAACTATGAAGTACACACACTGAGGTACATGCCTCATTCGACAAAAGAAATGAGCGGTCAGCTACAATTGGGATGAATCAGGAAAAAAGCCCATGCTCTTTATGGGATTACAGAAGCGCAGCCTCCATTCCCCCTCTATATTATTTGTGGAATGCACAGATTGGGAAGAATTTAGAGTAAACGGCTGAGCACAGAGGTGAGCAGGGTCTGGTTTCCTTCCCTTGTGACTCACAGATCCCATGTCGTGCTGGGACATGTCTGCAGAGGGCTGTCTCTCTTGGGCAATGTGTAACACACACACACACACACACACACACACACACACACACACACGTGTGCACGCGTGCGCGCGTACGTACATGTGCAGAGGCAGAGACGAAATGGTCTAAAGTTGAATGACTGTAGAAAGAAAATTCACCCAATGGGTGGGATTAAGTAAAGAAAACGTTAAGGGAATGCATGCATTATGTTGCCAAGCATTTTTGTGCCCTCAAGGTGTTTGTGTCCATCAGGGACTAATTTCACTTAGTAAAAATCCCTTCATACCCTAGAGCAGTGCATTTACATTACATTTACATTTATTCATTTGGCAGACGCTTTTATCCAAAGCGACGTACAAAAGTGCAAATAGTGAGCAAACAACAGGCACAAGAGCAAGATGTGTAAAGGTCATACAATGCAAATAGTGCTGAAGCTGAGCGCAAGGTCAGTGACGCGAGCCAACTAATCTGAACTAGGATTGCATCTCAAATACAATTACAGAAAAAAAATGGAGTACCGCTATACTACCTAGGTAAGTGAGCAACAAGTACAAGGCAGGAGTCAGATTCTCAACATCAAAGTTACAAGGTCGAGGAGGGAGGTATCAGTCCAGGTAGAGTCTGAAGAGGTGTGTCTTCAGCGCACGTCTGAAGGGTTGGATTGATGGAGTTGTTCTTAGGGGGGTGGGGAGTTCATTCCACCACTGGGGGGCGATGATGGAGAAGTGCACCACAGTGCACCACACCACAGTGCACCACAGTGCACCACAGCCGATCTTACTGGTGGACTCTTTATGACCTTCTCGAGGATGTGGTCTCTCACCCAGCTCTGAGCTGATGCCACAATCTCATATAAGACAGTGACATGGACCATAGCATAAGGCAACAGTTTTTCCTTCCGGGTCACACAGACAACAAGTGCATCTATATATGCATGTGTGCCTGTCTGTGTGTGTGATGTATGCCTTTTTTCCCTTCTGCAGTACACACTCCACAGAAAGCTGTGAGGCCATTCATTTTATCTGCAATGCTAGGTACTTCTCTATACCAAAATGATCTAGCAACTGTGATGTGCGGTACTACACCTGGCTTCAGCTTGAATGGATACACTTCTGTTCTTTTGTGCTGGAAGTCACTCCAGATAAGAGCGTCTGCTAAATGAATGAAATGAATGCAATGTGTTGCAGAATTGCAGGATGAAGTCCCACAAACCTTGTGGTGCTCAACAGATTTGGCCTGCTGTGCGCATGCTGGCTCTAGGGCCCCACTACCCCACGGAGATTAAGGGCGTCTCTATTCCTCCACGCGCCCTGAGGGCAGTGTCCCCTGCTCAGCCCCCTCCACCACTCGTCCACCCCGGCTCTCTCTGCCTGGGCGTGGCAGCATTCTTCAGCTGCTCAGATAGCGCAGGCGTTGTGACAGCGGCAGCCACCGTGAAACCAAAACATACAACCAGTGGGCTCAGGATTGTTGCGGATGTGCCAGCAGGAGGGAACAGGAGGATTAGTGACCCTGTACAAACAGTCCTCTCAATTCCGGGTAAACGGCTCTCGATTACTGAAGAATCTGGGACACATATCCCACATGTGCATTAGTTGTTACTCTTTTGTGTAATAACAAATTCAGTATACTCCAAAAAAAAAATTATTAGTGTGCTGATCTGGAGATCACTATGCTAGCCCATAAGCAGAAATTATCAACAACCTTTACAGTGACCAAAACTGAAGGACTATTGCCTAAGCGATCAACATACCAACATACCAAAATGCCAAGCAATCAATATAACAGCATTAACAGAAAATTGTGAATTATGGTTCAAAAATGATAAATAGTGTAAAATATCCTTCCTCATCCTCAAACTTCTTACACCTGTTCAAAACCTGCATAGTTAGTCTACTGGTGTAAAGTTACGCAGCATTTATTTTGTTCTACAACTTTAAACAGCCTCAGATGAAGCTGTTGCTAAAAAAGCAATGCTCATTGTACTTCCTGTACTCTCAGATTCTCTGATTATTTCACTGCATGCTCTATCACTCAAGTGGAACTGAGAGAAAAAAAAACTGAAATGGGTGGAGTAGGTACATTTTAATTTCCCTTCCTCAAACCGATGACCTAATCACTGAATCCTTCTGCATCTCCACTGGGGGGAGGAATTAAGCAGCCAGGCAGATGAAACAAGCTCTTTCTACTTAAAAAGAGGTTGGAAGAGCTGTACCCCATGAGCTCATGAGCTGTAGCCCTCTGGGAGAAAAAGCAGTTGCACCCAACTGGCATGCTGTGTCAGCCGCCGACAGGGCAGATGGCCTTGGTGTTTGCCACTATTCTGAGGGAGTGCGCACATCACTGGGATTCAGAAACAGTGTCACAACGCAATGGAAACGGATCACGGAGCCACAGTGAAGTGGTCTAATCTGCACCAGGTGTTCTGAACCCCAACAATAGCACATACACAACAAGCCCTGGAATTCACTTTGCTCAAAAATAATGTTGGGACAAAGAACAATGCAGGCTGTGAAACTGATTATTGGATGTCTGTTCCAACATCTGCTTACATCACAGAATGTGGAGTGTTGTACTAACTTGTATTGCATTGTGCTGATGTAACGCAAGGATGAAAGGCAATAAGGTCTCTGGCATTTTTTCAGTCTGCACATTCATACATGTCCGTGCAGATCAGCCGAGAACATTTCCTCTGGATATATGTTTCAATCTTCTATCTGAGGTACTTGTAAAAGGCAAGTTAGATTGGGAAAAAAGGTTTGGTTCAATGAAGGATTTATGCTCAGCGTGAATGGATACATTTCTGTTCTTCTGTTCTGGAAGTTGCCCTGGATAAGAGTGTCTGCTAAATGAATGTAATGTTTCTATTGAGTTACCCTGGGATCAGGGTAAAAACATAAACACTGACAGCATGAAGGCTATGCTCACAGACACGTAGAAATCATGCGCTGATGGATGCTATGATTTTTGAAAATCACTAGCAAGTGAACTGTTAGTTAACACACATCATACTGCAGAATCAAGGAAGTCAGGGCTCTTGTGACAGTGAGTTTTGAAACAGGGCAACTGCGGTGTGTGTCACCACCTCAGGAATCAGCAAAGAATATGGGGCCACTAGCCTCTCACGCAGGCCTAAATGCTTATAAAAGCACTTACCACAACTTTGGGACACATAAAACACCTGGTCATTTCTTTTCCATTACTGCGCTTACATTGTTTGTGCTGGACCTGTCACATCACACAGTTTTATGTGCTGTGTTAGAGCAAGGTGCAATACCAGTGCACCTTGGAAAGAAAGAAAAAGACATAAAAATCCACATTTTGAAAATATATTCTAAAGAAGAGTGAAAAATGCAGACACAATGAGCAACATGCAAGTGCAGCAAAACTAAAACATGGGAATGTCAGCACAGTGAAGCACAGTAACAGAACCTGGTTACTGTACCTGGAAAAGGTCCCTGGCGTTTTCATTTTTGCAGGAAAAATGTTCACTGAAAGACAGAGAAAAGTCAGATATTAAAACATCAACAGGATACAGCTATAAAGTCAGTCACCACAAAACCCCACACACAGATCATGAATGTAAAAAACTGAACATGTGTTAAAATGTGTAATGTTCCTCCGCTTTTATATGTCATTTAATAATGAACACAAAGCACTTACTAGTATATGCTGTGAACGTTTGACAATGTATGTCATCAGAAACTCTTAGCAAACATTGACCACATCTCTCAGAGTTGAGCAAACATTCTAGTGTAACAAATAAAATAAAACAAAACTACAATGATGTTATTAACTGGCACAGATGATGTTCTACACCTGCTCAGGTGGCTCTCTGGCAAACAAACCGGCCATGGACTCTTCCTAAATCCCAATGTAATGCAGTTTTTCGACATCAATTTATCACACATATCACAATGGTCCACATTCATATTTTGGCATGTGACAGAAAGCCATGCAGTAAAAATTAAATGTCTGTTTAAAATATTACTTTCACTGCTAACAAATAATAAACCTACTTTAAGAGTGGTTTACCTTACTGTAGGCAGGACAGTAACCATTATCATAAGAGCAAGATCTGTGTAAATTGCAGGCTGGTGAATGGTTTGGTCCGTTTGTGTATTTGAGTACGCATTGCAAGTCATGTTTTATAAAACCAAGTTAATAAAAATAACAGAAGAATGCTTTTACACATAAGACACACAGTTACTCATTTCGAACTCTTGCTTAGCAACATCATATCACGTTCGTTGTGTATCTAGTGGTAAAATATAGATTAATCATCATTTTCACACGTCGAGCAAACCCTGACTAAATGAAGTATTAAGGTAAACAAGTGGTGTGTGTTTCCTCATTTCGTTTGGGGAACATGGTTGACATCATTAATTATTCCTGGTATCAGTTCCGCTATTCATTTCTGAGATAGCTCTTGTTCTTGCCAAAGTTCTTGTAGCAGCGGCTAACAGTTACACGATACCAAGAAAGATGTCTTTCTTCGTATCAGTGTTAGCTTCATCTGGGTTTAACTGCACCGAACTAGCCACAGTAGCGAGTGGACGTCTTTATATTTTATCTTGGCTGTGTTAATTTCATAGCATGATAGACGTTGTCATCTTGTTTAATTGGCTTTCCTTCCAGTTGTAATTGATAGTTAAACCCTGAATTACGGCGGTCGAATCAAAGTAGTCCTCCCCAGTGACACAATGCAGATGAGGAAGGAGACTCCATCTCAACTAGGGCTCAACGCAAATCACCAGGTAGACTGTTAGCTGTGTAATGAATCCAACACAGACATGACCCGCTCGCTTTTTTGTCACGATCAACACGAGCTCAGCGCCGAACGTTAACACAAACAGCAAACTGTGCCAGCTTTAGCTAGCAGTATAGCCATAGCTGCGTAGCTATTTCATCGATAGCTTACCCCTATCTCGGGTAGCTGGCTAGCATGTTCCAGGTTGTATCTCCCGTCCACCTTGTTACCTATGACAGCAGACTCACCTGAACACCTTGGCGAACAGTGATAGTGGTTAACTACTTTCGATACATTGCTCCACGTCTGTGCATCTCAGCATTTGCTAGGCTTTCTTTTGTAACTAATTCCACCTCCACGTAGATTGTCTGTTACAGTAGCTGGCGTTTGTTAGCTAGCGCACTACAATCATATGATGGTCCCTTCACCGGCGTCTCAACAACATGCACGTTACCGACAACTGTCTGACTACCTAGCAAGCTTTATTCTTCAAAACTGAAATTGTTTTCAGGTGTGCTGACACTGCCGTGTATCACTAAAGAGGACATGTACTTCGGAACTAATACTGTGAATGATCGTAACGTTTACAGCTGATGAGAGTACTTCACCCCCAGACCGGGCCAGAATTCCCTTCCGACTGTCAAAAACTTCGGCCGGAAAACCCTCCCAATCCCAGATACCGTCTGTTCCAGCCAATGACGTTGGTAACGCAGGACTGGCAATGCTAGCTTTCGGTGGTGGGCAGGGGGCGTTCCTGACCCAAAAAGGTCTCTCCCGTTTGGCATCACTTAAAGACTTGTCACCAGTAGAAAACTGAATTAACTATTGCCCGACACTCCGGCACAGTCGTATAAAACTCATACACTACTAAGGTTTTATTTAGCACAACATGATAACCCATCACAACCAGCTGCGTTATATTGCACTACGTTCATTCAATAGGACTAGTCTCTGAGTGGGCGCACGGTGAACACCGGTGTGCAGACCGCAACGACTTGGAAGCTTTAACGTTTGTTGCTCCCGAATGACCAATTGCAATTCAATCGCAACATGTAAAAATGTAATTATTATTATCTTAAATGTTCTTGTCATTAGTTCACATGCCATTTTCATCTGCCGATATAGAAAATTAATAACATCAAGAATTTCAGTCAATCCGTTTTCTATATTGCAATTAAATTATAAGTAATCAAAACTCCGTTCAAGATATCAACCGTTTATAGGCCTATGTATCAGTAATTCATTCTGGTAGACTATTGTTTTTTGTGACCTGTGGTGTCAGCGCGTGTGTGATGGCAGGGAGCTGGACAATCGAAGGACCTAAGGAGCTGCAGGAACAAATCTGAGACAAGCCAGCCTCAGAGGGATGGTTGAGTTGCATGTGAAAACTCTGCAGAGCCGAGGGCGGAGCCTGAGGTGGCGATCAAATGTGCAGATCACATGGGCCACCCCAGCGGATATCCTAGGGGTGCAGTGTGGTGGGATGACCGAGAGGCGATAATAAAAAAACTGATGAGGTCGAAAAGGTTTTGATGAGGTGATGGTGGTTTATTTCACCCAAGCTGTGACTGGTGAAAGTGACAATAAATAATACTAATTTAACAATACCGAAAAAGAAAAAAACAAAAAAAAACAAAGAATAACACAAACAAACAAAATGCAAACAATAATTGCCTAGGCCAAAAGAGAACACATCAATTAATCTGTGATTCTCAGACTGCGAGTTGCTTTATAAAGGCAATCAGCCATCTTGGAGTAAACTAATCAGAACATAAATCAATTAACTCAACAAAAGTCATAATACCATAAATACTTGCATACAAATATTATTTAATCCCATCTAAAATGTTTCCTGGATATTTTCACCCTTCACCAACCAATACAATTAAATTATAAAAGATTAGCCAGCCATCAAAACTCCCCATTGTCACCTCCCATGTTGGTCAGCCCCATTTGTCTGCTCTCCCCCAAACCTACAAGTCCCATCAGCCCCCAGGGGTCCTTTGGCTGATGGAGTCCGTCCTGCTGGTGCCCGTGGAATCACAGGTAGGCCCTGTTTCCCCAAACCACAAACATTACTTCAACAGAAAATATTAGTGCAATTGACAGAAAAAATTGATATTAGAAATGCTTTTAAACATTCAGTTGGCCACCCTGCATGTTAAAACATTCCAACTGTCCTTCTTGGTTTATAGAGTCAGTGGTTTGGATGTCTTTTGGGAGGAGTAAAACCAAAGGAGCTGGTGATACACAATGGGGACATGTTTGCTTGCACTCTACAGCAGCGGCCCAGCGGTGATGAAGAATTATAATTCAGGATATCAAGTTTGTAGGGGCAGCAGTGTAGCATAGTAGTAAAGGATCAGGACTCGTAATCAAAAGGTTGCTGGTTCGATATCCTGCTGGGGCACTGCTGCTGTACTCTTGGGGAAGGTGCTTACCCCACATTTGTCTCAGTAAATATCCAACTGTATAAATGGATATGTGAAACTGTAACCTATGTAAGTCGCTCTGGATAAGAGCGTCTGCCAAATGACAATATAATGTAATGATGTAAACGTGTGTCACTTCCCATAGATCAGAGTGTGATTTATATGAGTATGTAGCGTGAAAGTCTTACAGTGGCTATACAAAGTCTATACACCCTTGAATGAAATTGCAGGTTTTTGAAATGTAAAGAAATAACAACAATGTAAATGTCACTTTTCCCATCTGTAATGTCATCATCCAACAAACAAAAATCCAGAGAAAAAACTAATAGTTAATTATTAAGAACATTTTAAATAAAAAAACTACAACACCCTGATTGCATAAGTCCCTTTCATAATGGGGGCTCTAGCTATGTTCAAAGTTAACCAATTACATTCAAAATCACACCTGTAGGTAAATAGCATACACCTGCCATCAATGAAAATGATTCTGATTAAACCTAGATTAAAGTCAGCTGTTGCTGTAGGATTTGCTTGAATGTTTGGGGTTGCATCTTACTGGGAGAGCCATGGTTCGCAAAGAGTTGCCAAAGAAACTGCGAGAGCTAATTGTTGAAAAGTACCAATCAGGAGAAGGATATAAAAGAATATTGAAGGCACTGGATGCACCATGGAGCACTGTCAAAACCATCATCAATAAGTGGAGAAAATGTGGCACCACAGAGACATTGCAAAGATCAGGATGACCCTCCAAAGCTGATGAGAGGACGAAGAGAATACTTGTCAGGGAGGCTACCAAGAGGCCAACAGCAGCACTGAAGGAGCTACAGGAATTTCTGGCAGGTATCGGTCACTCCTTGCATGTGACCACCGTCTCTTGTATTCTGCACATGTCTGGGCTATAGGGTAGGATGGCAAGACGGAAACCCTTTCTTACAAAAAGGAACATCCAAGCCCATCTAAATTATGCCAAAAGATTCATTCAGTCACCCAAAACCATGTGAGAAAATGTGCTACGGTCTGATGAGACAAAGGTTGAACTTTTCGGCCTAAATTGTAAAAGATATGTTTGGCGCAAAGCCAATAAAGTTCATCATCCAAGGAACACCATACTGACTTTGAAGCATGCTGGTGGTAGCTGCTTCTCTTCAGCTGGGTCAGGGGCCCTTGTCAAGATAGATGGGATTATGAATGGCTCCACATATCAAGATATTTTGGCACAAAACCTGCTGGCTTCTGTCAGAAAGCTGAAGATGAAGAGGAATTTCACATTCCAACATCACAATGACCCCAAACACACATCCAAGTCGACCAAAGCATGGCTTCAGAAAAGTAAAATCAAAGTCTTGGAATGGCCCAGTCAGAGCCCAGACCTCAATCCCATCGAAAACATGTGGAATGACCTGAAGAGACCTGTACACAGGAGATCCCCTTGCAATTTGAAGGAACTTGAACTTTTTTGCAAAGAAGAGTTGGATAAAATTCCAAAGTCTAGATGTGCAAAGTTAATAGAGACTTATCCACAAAGACTTGCTGCTGTAATAAATGCAAAAGGTGCTTCCACAAAGTATTAGTTGGTAGGGGTGTGGAGACTTATGCAATCAGGGTGTTGTAGTTTTTTTTTTTATTATTTGAAATGTTCCTAATAATTAATTATTTGTTTTTTCTCTGGATTTTTGTTGGAAGGTCACATTAAAGATGTAAAGAGTCAGACATTTTATGTTGTTATTTCTGTCTTTACATTTCAAAAATCTGCAATTTCATAAGGGTATGTAGACTTTTATATCCACTGTAGTCATAAAGGTGAACACTCTAGTGGTGACAGTGCTGTGTGGGTAAGTTGTGTCACTTACCTGAAGGTGGTGCACACAATCCAGCAGAGGACACGGTAAAGTGTTAGCCAGTTCCTAGAAAGAGTGCAGCCAGGTGGGTTTGTTCCATCAATGTCGAAAAGCATTATGGATTAATATGTGCTTACCGAATGTTGTTTTGCAATTGTATTGTCAGGCAAGTGCCCTCAATTTGAACCAACTGGCCCCACCAAGGGGGAAGATGGTTCTGAGGTGTCAGTTACTGCTGGGGCTCTTGATGGGGCCTCAACAGCAGGTGCTACAGTGGCAGGTACCATGGCAAGTCAACCAGGTATTACCTTCAAACAGGTGAGTGCTGAGGCCGGTGAGTTAAACTAGGAAATAAGTGGAGGGGAGGGGCTAGTATGCCATGTCTCTCTCTCTCCTTCCGTCAGCAGTGGTCATACTATCTTGTAGTATCCAACAGGACTTGAACAGATCGGAGGAGGTATGAGCGGGGTTACATTAGCAACTACGGTCCCGGTTGACAACCTCTAGTAAGACTATGGTGGAGGAGACACCATAGACAGCAGTAGTCACAGGCCCTTGGATGCCATTACCTTTGGGGGTGGACAACTTTGCAGACAAATCTGAAATCATAATTATGCACAGACCACTCAGATAGCAGGCAATAGCAGTCTGTGTGGCTGGGAACCTGCATCTGTGTTGATACAGGGACTTAGGTAACTATGCTCAGTAACTGATTTTTTTCAGAAATAGTTTCAGGATGGGCTGACACAGGACATGTCCACCTCAGACTATCTTATAGTGAGAGTGATCAATGGACATCAGATCCCATTGATTGGGCAGGCTGCCTTTGGTTTTGTAATCAGTGAGTGATCATATCCATCAAGAGGCTAAGTATGCAAGTTGACTGCCTTGGGTCTGATTGACAAAAAATTTCTGGCAGTGTCCAGCGTTTTCAAGAATTGCATAATGTACCTTGCAACAATGACAGCATCAAGTTTCAAGTTCAAGTTTCAAGTCTTTATTGTCAGGTACTCGATAACAATGCATCATCATTATCAGTACTGAAATTCTCAGAGCCAGCTCAACTTTACAGCATAAATAAAAAAATACAATAAACTAAAAAAGTAAAGAGTAAAAGAATAAGATAAAAAATAGAATAAGAGGTAAATAAATAAATGAGAAGATAAGAGTAATAAAGTAGGAATATAGACAACCTTGCAGTGCAATATTGGTACAGTTAAAGTGACTAGTGGTAAACATTTTACGTGTAGAAATTACAGTAGTCCTCCTTAAGTGGCACAGTGGTGAGTGTATTGTTCTGTGTGTGGTGTGTGTGCAAGTGTTTGTGTCAGCAGATCAGAAGCCTGATGGCTTGCGGGTAAAAACTGTCTTTGAACCTGCTGGTTCGGGTCCGGATGCTCCTGTACTGCCTGCCAGACGGCAGGGGCTTGAAAAGTCTGTGGCTGGGATGGCTGGGGTCAGAGAGGATCTGCTGTGCCTTCCTCCTTCAGCGCTGGCTGTAGAGGTCCTGGATGGCTGGCAGCTCAGTCCTGGTGATGTGCTGTGCTGATCTGACCACCCTCTGCAGAGCATTGCGGTCGAGGGTGGTGCAGCTGCCGTACCAGGCCGTGATGCTGCCAGTCAGCATACTATCGGTGGTACACCTGTAGAAGTTGGTGAGTATCCTGGAGTCCATGCCGAACCTCTTAAGCCGTCGGAGGAAGAAGAGCCGCTGCCTCGCTGCCTTCACGACCACGCCTGTGTGGTGTGACCAGCTCAGATCCTCGCTGATATTGATCCCCAGGAATCTGAAGCAGCCAACCCTCTCCACTGCCGTTCCCTCGATGTGGATGGGGGTGTGCCCCCCTCCCTGCAGCCTCCTGTAGTCCACAATCAGCTCCTTGGTCTTGCTGACGTTGAGCAGGAGGTTGTTGTCCTGACACCACGATGTCAGGGCTCTCACCTCTGCTCTGTAGGCAGACTCGTCTCCATCTGTGATGCAGCCGATGATGGTGGTGTCGTCAGCAAACTTTATCACAGTGTCGGAGCTGTGTGTGGCCGTGCAGTCATGGGTGAACAGGGAGAACAGCAGGGGGCTGAGCACACACCCCTGGGGGACACCAGTGCTGAGTGTCAGTGTGGAGGAGGTGGCGTTGCCGATCCGCACCGCCTGTGGTCTGCCCGTCAGGAAGTCCAGGATCCAGCTGCACAGGGAGGAGCTGATGCGCAGGTCTCGGAGCTTCCTGACGAGTCTGGGCGGTTCCACAGTGTTGAAGGCAGAGCTGTAGTCGATGAACAGCATCCGCACATAAGTGTTCCTCTGGTCCAGGTGGGAGAGGGCAGTGTGCAGTGCAAATGCTATTGCATCGTCTGTGGACCTGTTTGGCCTGTAAGCAAACTGGAGTGGGTCTAGTGTGGTGGGCAGGGAGGATGTTAAGTGGGTTTTGACTATCCGCTCAAAGCACTTCATGACAATGGAGGTAAGTGCTACTGGGCGGTAGTCGTTTAGGCAGCTTACATTTGGTTTCTTTGGGACTGGGATGATGGTGGTCTTCTTGAAGCATGTGGGGACTACAGATTGGAGCAGGGAAAGGTTGAAGATGTCTGTGAAGACATCAGCCAGCTTGTAGGCACATGCTTTGAGAGCACGACCCGGGATATTGTCCGGTCCAGGAGCTTTGCGTGTGTTTACCTTTTTGAAGGATTTACACACGTCTGCCTGAGATATTTGAAGTGGGCAGTTGTCCTGTTCTGGCCTAAACTCCAGCTTGGTGTGCTTTTCAAAGCGAGTGTAGAAGGAGTTCAGCTCCTCTGGCAGAGAAGCAGGCACCTCCCCACACTGCAGTGCTTTCCCTTGTAGTCTGTGATGGTCTTTAGCCCACTCCACATGTGTCTGGTGTTGGAGCCACTGTAACATGACTCCACTTTTTCCCTGTATTGTCCCTTGGCCGTTTTTATTGGGACAATACAGGGAAAAAGTGGAGTCATGTCACAATTTCTGTAAGTTTCTGACATAGTGTGTCCCTTTGACTTTAATTAGCTGCTCAGAATATTTCTTAATAATCAATGCTGTCGCTGTGTGGCTAGGTATGGCATTACTGGAGGAATAAATTGTTGTAAAAGTATGCACCTGATGGAAAAAAAACAACTAGCTATAGGGACAGTTACAATAAACAGGTTTCTTGGTCATATTAAAGACTTTAATATTAAAGAAGTCAAAATTGAAACCAATGGTGAGAGGAAAGTGGTTTTGAAAAAAAAAAACATTACAATAAGAGTATGACATTATCATCCAGATTAATCTCATTAATCAGGATGATAATATGTTATACTCTTATTGTAATCATTAACAGAACACAACACAACCTAATGTGTGTTCACTTTTTAAATATTACTTTTCTGCCGCATTTTAATATCTGTGTCTTGTTGAGCGATTTTGTTTTCATTGATGGAATCCTGATCCTTAATCTTTTTTTGACAATGTGCTGTAATCTAATGCTTTAGTCTAATATACTGTTTTTTCATCCATAGTTGCTCACATGCTTACTTAAATGTCAAAACATAACTATGGAAATATTCATCACACAGGAGAAACACAGAGGAAAAAAATTATATAGGTAAAGCCTGCCCCCCGTGATAACTTGTATTAACACACCTACTTTGAGTTGCAGTTATTATTAAAATTTATTAAATCAAATTAGTGCAAGTAGTGCTTTTTTCTTTTCAAAATTTCATTTGGAGTCATATTTTACATAATTCAAGGCTTTTCACGTAGTTTGACTTATCTGTTTCTTGTCATACCTAACAAGGCCCAGCAAGCTCCCCTTCTTCTAAGCTCAACCAAGGATAAAGGATTCAAGGAACCATTGATTTTCTCCTCCTCTCAACACTGAGAGAATGGTGTTGTACAATTATCACATCAAGAAGTTGTCAGCTGTCTTAAACGTTGTTCACAGTGAATCTGTTTTGTCATCTGAAGAATGTGGTCTCTCTACATTCTCCCGACAATTAAAAAAAAAAAAAAAAAAAACTTACCAAGCTCAGCCTAAATTCCTCATATTCCATGTCACCACTACCTTGGTGATACAAATATATGGGAGTAAGAGGACTGTATTATGTGGGAGAGGTGTTTCTGTGATCGCCATGCTTCAACAAGTAGTGTAAAAAAGGAGGTCACATGTAATATCCTGTAGCATGTGTCTCCAAGATTGTCATATGTCGTAGGATGGGATCCATTTTAATAGAGTCATGCCCCCAGGGACAGAGAGGCTGTCGGTCTGAATCAGGAAGAGATAGCTGAGTCCCCGTGGTGCTGGTCACAGTGCAGAAGTAGTGAGAGTTACAAAGAATTCAGCACCAGTTGGGAGGGCCCTGGTTGAAATTTGCATTAAACAAAATTTGCATCAAACAATGCCATTTACACACATTTGTTAGACAAACTTTGTTATGAGCAGAAAGCACAGAAAACACCTTTACTGTTGACATGGCATAAAGCCAATATAAAACCTTTAAGGACTTAATTCATTGTGCAGTAGTGCAAGGGTTACTTTAATTTTTGGCAACTCATTCATCAACTTCTAATTGAGGCTATTAAATAGTATATACATCAAATTGTGATGAGGTGTATACTTGGCACCTGAGGATAGAGTGGAAAAGTGTAGTATGAATGATGAGGGGAAAAAATTAGCTAGCATAAATTACATGAATGTGAAATCTGTTTCCCAATAAGTAATGAAAATAAACTCACCCCTGAGTGCTTGATTTAATGGGAACAGTGCTGCTGGTCACCCTTTTCTGCGAGCGCATCAAAGTCTGGTGTCATTTTTGTTGTGGCAATTTGCAGGACAGAGCATAATCAGTAAACTGTTGCTTTCTAATTTGCTTTTGCTCTCTGGACACAGAAGACTTGCTGTCTCTACCATACATTCCTTCAAAAACTCTCCTTCAGAGAAAGGCTTGCTCGCTTTTGCTAATTTATATGCCAGTAGATAACTTGCCTTTGTGCCGGACTCCTGAATTGTAGACTGTCGGGTAAAAATATTTTGCTGAGCCTGTAAATTGGCTGCTAACCTCGAAGCTGTACCCACCCTTTCTTGGGACGACAAACCGCTAGCGTAGTTAGCATGCTTGGTGGAAAAGTGTTGGGTGATAGCCTATTGTATTCCTTGAATACCGCAACATTTTCTTGACAAATCAGACATGTGGCTTTTGATCGGACTTCAGTGAAAAAATATTTTGCCATCCAGTCTTTCTTAAAAACCCGGCACTCGCTGTCGACTTTTCACTTCTTTGGTCCGCTCATTTTGTGAAAGTAGGTGATTGCCACATGCTCAATGCAAGAGGCAAAAGTGAAGGTCAGGTCAGGTGAAGAGATGAGTCACTCTTGGCCTCTACATTAGAAAAGGCCGGTTGTATTTGCAGGGCGCCATCTAGTGGAACCAACCGTAACGTATTGCAGGAAAGAAATAGCGAAATGAATACCAGTCATTTAAATTAATTATAGTATTAATTTAAATGCCCATCGGGCTGGATTACACAGCCCAACGGGCCGTAGTTTGCCCACCCCTGCTAAATCCATTGAATCTGCTTTTGTGAGTAGAAAACAGTCCGATGCGCCACCTTGCCATCCATTTTCCATTCTTTTCAGACACATAGTGCTATATAATCGTGCAGGTTAGGTCAGCAATGTGTCGGGCGATCTGGCCCTATTTTCTATTAACAAAGTATCTCAATATTACTTATTTGCTGACCTCCTGTAGTACTTTTCAATAACTACTCTTAGCATTGTGATGCACTTATTTGGAAGTCGCTCTGGGCAAGAGCGTCTGCTAACTGATGTAATGTAATGAGTTTGGCATGTCATCTTTCAGATGACAGGTTGATCATTCAACTCAAGTCAATAATCTGGGACTTTATCAGTGATACATCTTATTAGCAGAGTTTGTCAGAAATGGATAAATATCCAATGGAAATTTTCACCCGGTTTGCTCGTTGTTCAGCAACTTCAAAATAAGAGAACTACTTCATTGAACAAACCTTGTGCAAAAAAGCACTCTTCAGGAAATGAAGAGAACTACATTATATATTCAAAGAGTGAATTCCTTTGTAACAGGTCATGACTATGGGGTAACACTAGTGAGCCAGATATCTTTTTAGCCAGCTACTTAGATGTTTTTGACTTTAATGAAACAAAATGACAACCAAAGCCTTGGTAGTGAGAACTCAAATGTCAAATGGCCAGGACTCACCCCATATCCTCCTTGGTTGATTAGTGAAATCTGTCAACATTTTGAAAAATCAGACCAACCAAAGATGAAATTAATTTGAATTGCACCTGGCTCATTTCTTAGTAATCTCACTTTTTTACATTAACTGAATTATCAGACAAAAACACACTGAACAGAAAGAACCAGTGCATATAACCTTCAAGAGCCTTTGTTTGCATCTAATGAATAATGCACTGACTACTAGTGCAATAAATATTCTCTGATATCAGTGCAAAGGTTGCAAAACAGCTTAGCTCATTTATGTGTATTTATCAGAGAATTTATCATTTATGGGAAAAGGGGATACAATTCACAGTAAAGGCAGCTTGCAATCACTTGAAAAACAGCTTTAGACTCATGTTATAATCCTGTGTGAAGATCAGCCAGCACTAGTCATTATACACCGCCTTTGGAAACCCAACCGGTTCATTACTTTACATTATTGTCATTTATTGTCTTACCCAGAGTGACTTACATAGGCTACAGTTTTTACATGTTATCCATTTATACAGCTGGATTTGTGCATGGCATCTGCATACCTTAAAGAAAACCCAACTTACACAACAACACTTTTATATCAGTCTGATCAACAGCCCCCTCATCCACTGTTGTGTTGATGGCATCTGCATATGTTCAGAACTTCTTATACTATATTGTATACATATTTTGGTAGTTGTTTATGTATGGCCACAAGGAGCAATATGTAAAAGCAGAATACATGCAAATATACTCAAAGGAACCAAAGGGTTAAGCCAGTACTAAAACCAAGTCTCATCTAAGGAGTTAAGGAAGCAAATAGCAGAGCTTTGATCAGCACTTGATAAATGGGGGAAACTCAAACACTTGGTTTATATTTGACAGCTGCAAAGACAACACATGCTTCAGCCTCAGCTTAGCTGAAGAAAGTGATATGTCATTTACTTTAATACAAATTGAGCTGAAAACATATTTAAGGTGATTTTATTTAGGATTGCATTCTCTTTTGCAAGGGTTACCTGACACAAAATGCAGTTACACATGGTTACAAAAGACAAGATGACATGATGCATACACAGAGGATAATCAGCTAATTCAAAAGGGGAACAAATATTAAAACAGGAGCAGATTTCAGCTACTGTATTATCAATTATGCAATGAAAATGAAATAAGCTTTGCAATTTAGTAAATCTTTGTTAATTATTTCAATAATTGGGTGGTGGGTGTAAAAGCCATTTTGTCAAGTTGCTAATTATGCTCCCATGCATTTGTTTCTTTAAAGCTTCACTGCGGTGCTATAGTGATATGTTAAATTTCACCTGAGGAGTTCATTCCTTTATTGTGTAAAGTCTGCACACATGTAACAATGTCTTAGAGTTCATTTCAGTTGTTTTCAATGCCACAGTTCACTCAATATTCTCATTCAAGCTGCAACAAATTTGTTGTATCTGGTTCATACCAGAAATGGAAACTTGCAAAAGCCCGCCTTCCTGTAACACCCAAGGCAAATGGGCCACCTAATGGCAGATGTTAAAGGTGTGTTCACAGGCAAATAGAGATATGGTGGCATGTTTTCCTGTGAATAAGACTAGTCACCTCACACCAGCTTGGCATCATACATCGTAGGGTGGTCTATACAAACTGAGGTATTAATCTCAAGCCATCAGGCAAAATGTTCAAAGGTGAGTACGATTTCTATACATGCCTGTAATGTATTGTGTGCTGATATTGACTCAAACCTTTCTAATTTCTGCTGATGCTGTTTCCAAAGGAGGGGAAACCCCCTAAACACATGCATTTCTATTGGGGACTGGTGAAATAAAAAAATTTAAATGATTAATGGTAAAGAGTTGTTTTTGTATTTTATTGGGGTTTTTTGTATTGTAGCTTTTTGTATTTAATATCTTGTTTCCTCAGGCACGTTGGTGAAATGTTATTTTATTTACTTTTTAAAAAATATTTTAACATTATCAAAGATGTAATAATAATAATAATAATAATAATAATAATAATAATCTAAATAATAATAATAATAATCTAAATAATAATAATAATAAACCTCCACATCTTGCATGTCATTGCATGTCATTGCAAATTTTAAACAATTTTGACTGAAATTTAGAGCACATGAAACCTCATATTTATTAGTAGAACTGAATAGGGGATCTTGAATAATTAAGTGAAGTAGCCTACTAAGTCATACATACGAACGGAACAAACTGTTTCTTCAAAAAAAGGAACCGTTTATCACAGCAGGTTTATGTCAAAAGGCATTCTCGGTAAGGGCTAGTGCTCATCAGGTTAGAGTTACTAGATTTACTAGAATCCTTTGAAAAACACTTTTAGGACTACAACAGTGAGGGTTAGCTTCTCACTCCTTTCTACTTTCAGCGGGGAGTAAGACCATTTCCTACGAGTAGGTCTCAGTTTATTTTTGAGATCTGAAAAGCCGAAAACGAACAGATGTGACAACATTTTCTGTTTGAAATAGAAATAGTGCAAAGAATTAGTGTTTCATAGCCCTACGATTATTAATCACAATATTAAAACGTTTGTCTAGGCTATTGCTTTATTCACTGTGGTTAATATTGCTTAAATTCCCGATTTCCCCGAGGCTAATGTTGCAGACTATTATTAGGCGACTGGATTTTTAGGGAGTGTGTCGCATTTCACTGTGAGTAACGTGAAATGTCTTCCACTACCCAGTTCGCCTCTCTCCAACACTACTGGGATCGCATGTGCCCTGTAGAAGACACAATTGATGTGCGAAAAAATATTAGGTCAGTCAAGGGTCTCACACACTGCCAAGGGTACTATGAATACTGAAATGAAACCTGAAGTTAGACGAGTAGATAGCTGTGCACATGGTAGTGGTCAGAGTCATCAGCCACGGTTTTTAGGGGATATCCCAAACGCCGAGAACGTTACTTCTAGGTGAGTCGCAGTTGTGTCCAAATGAAAGCTTTTTCCGCGCCGCCATCAACAGCAAGTTCTTTTAGTGATGACATTTTTAGTGATGATTATGAATATCTTTTACTCTTGAGGCCAAGTTTGCGTCACACAGATTTTCAAGCGCGCGGAACCTATTTACTACTCTTAGACGCTTGATAAATGCCCTGATCAGAATTATATTAATGGTCCAAGGAAACTGCAGGTAGAAACAAAATAATCTGTATAAATGTAACAATATAACATGGAAATTTAATAAAAATGACAATGATCAACAAAACAGTGGTTTTCATGTCAACTGTATAATACAGTTTTTCAATTAGTTTAATTTAGGTACACTGGTGTATTTGCACAAACCCAACTGTAACTTGCTGGCTAGCTAGCGTAATACTATTTACCATGCAATACTGGTTAAAGTTCCTCATTGATGTGCTAATGCAGGGGTACTCAACTTCAGAGGCCAAGGGGGCCACATTTAAACCACAAAAGACACAAAGGGCCACAACTTATTATTAACATATTTTTACAGTTTTATTCACTTAATTTACTACTGCTGTTTAATATGCTGCACAGTCTTGCTAGTGCTTTTTAATGTATTCCAAAGCATCATGGAATATGAAAAACAAAAAAATTCTCCATTTGAGTTAAAAAAAAAAAAAAAAAATTGTGGGTAAATAGTTTGACTTCCTAGTCTTTATTACTGCATCAAAAGCATCATGGAATATGAAAAAAATATTCTCAAATTGAGTAACAAACCAGTTATGTGGGTAAATAAAGTTTGTCTTGCTAGTCTTTTTTTTAATGCAATTTGAATAACGAAAAACCATTTTATTTGTGTAAATAAACTTCACAAGTCATGGTGGAAAAGAAGCTAGTGAGAAATCTGAGTCTGGATTCTTTTCACAAGTAAATAGCGATTCCGCACATTCGATAAATGTATTTTTGAAAAATTCTCCCTGTGCAGCAGACTTCTTGGCTTTCGCAATATTCCCGGCAATTTTGAACGAGGCCTCGGTAACGTTGTCACTGCTTTTAACAATGCTACGGAACATGGATTGCTGGGCTTCAAAACCCACCTAGCAAAGTTTGTATTTTGTGTTTTCTGAGATCGCTGTCAGGTGAATAGACATCTCTGAACTCGGGGTGAAGTTGTTCATGGTGACGTTGCAGATTAGCTCGCTTTGACACAGCAATTGTTTTTTGACAGATGACACGTATCTCCGCAAAAGCAAATTCCATTTCCCACGCAGGGCTGAAAACCCTGTTTTCATCATCCACTTTCCTTTTCGCCATCATTAGTAAAGGTGCAAAATATTTTGCCGGCTTGACAGATGAGCTCTCGCGATAAATAGGCTATCGCTAACGTTCCCATTGTCAGTTAGAGTGGCACAAAATTAAAGGCGCACTGCCTAATTTTCACACGACTTTTGGTGACTAATTATAATAATTATACATTCATAACCAGATCTGTCGGGGGCCACAAAATAAAGGCTTACGGACCGGATGCGGCCCGCGGGCCGCCTGTTGAGTAAGTAGGTGCTAATGTATTGTTTCCATTCCCTAGAGTTTCGGTTTAGTGTTTGATTTACTTTCCACAATCAGTCTTGAGGAAGTATTCTTCTCTGCCATAACTGACATTTTCATGGGTATTCTGATGACCCATGATTGGAACCCAGTCACCTGCATCGATAAGAAATGATATTATGAGACATTTTAAGCTGACAAGATGAAAAAAAAAAAGACTTCATAATTTAAAATAAAATGAGGCCATTTTGTGAAGTAGATAAGCATAGGTAAAATTTAAAGATGCATTCCTTTTTTTTTTCAAAATTCAGCACAATGTGGTTCCTCCCACCATTCAGTCAGGTAAAACTAAATAAATAAATAAATAAATCACAATAAGAGAACAAGAAGATCAAGTCACAATAAAAGATGATTGCAGTGTGCTGTAAAAAAAAAAAAAAAAACAGCAAAAAAAGAACAAAACAAAAGTAAAAGTCAAACTGCCTTATTAGTTAGAGTCTTATTTTTTGAAAATGAATTACCTACAGAAATCACGAGCTACATATATTTTAATTTTCTATATAGAGAGGGGAATATAAACAAATAGAACTGAAATGAAGAGTGGGGTTTTTTTCATAACAAAAGGATGATTTGATGGCAAGAGAGCAATTTGTATTCAAGTTTTATAAACTAAACAATGGGGTGGTGACATCTCACGTGGTGGCTCCCGGAAGGCCACTCCTTTTCTTCTCTTATGACATGAATTACCCTGATAAATGTCTGTGCAAGCAGTTGTATAAACTGAAGGAGGCTGCTATCTGTTTTTATGTTTCTTTTATGTCCTTTTATTACAGAACAGGTTCCTCATCTTTAGTATTTTTCAGTCACAAATGTGGGAAATATACGATGAGTAAAATATGTTTGTAATCTGCAAAAAAATCCTTAAAACAAATACATATTTTTTAGGAAGACCGCTTATGCGATGCTGCTTACTTATCAGTGGAATAGTTCTTCTTTTAGGGTAAGTGAATATTTTATATTATCACCAGATTTACCAGAAAAGAGGATTGCTGTGCCTGTCAGTATCATTTTAACCTGCACCTGAAGTTCTTTCAATACAAATGTATGGTTTTTATGTCATTAACATTTCAATGACTGGTTCAAATGTTTCACATAGAAAAGTCATATAAAATATATCATTTTATCATCTGTATTTATATTCCTTATTATAACTAACAGTAATATTTATAACATGATTAATAAGCTGATATATTATAGTCACCATATTATATTATTATTACATTTTACAAATAAAGCAGGGGGCTTCCAAATAATACACCTAGAAACTGTCCATAAATGCAAAAAAGCAAAACAAAAAATGCTAGAAAAAATAATCTTATATCCAAAACATGCTAAAAGTGTCTTTTTTTAGTGGAGTATGGGTCCCATGGTTTGGGTTTTGGGCTCATGGATTTCCTTTATTAAGGGATCTGTTGGGGGTTCAGACTGACAGGTACAAAATTTCCATAAGCTTTGCATATGACCTTGTGCTGGATTTGTTCTGTGGCAGGAGGTACTCTGTATGTGTGTGTGTGTGGGGGGGTGGTGGTAGTGTGATGTATTTATATATAGAATATCGAAATTGAAACTTTTCCCCTGCCGTCGAACTACCGACTTTGCAATTATGTAGCAGCGACAATAGCAGATTTCTACAGACGCCCAATGTAGAATGTTTAAACAGTAGGTTGTGATACCACAACATAAACCACCTAGGAGTAGCAGGCGAGTTGTCACCTTAGACGAAACAGAAATGACAGCATGGAAGAAAATGAAGCTTTAGATCGCCTTTATATGTCTGTTCTTTTACTCCTTAAAACTAGTGGTACTCTTCTGAGGGTTCACTGTGCGTCGTATGAAAGTGTTTTTAAATGTTCAAATATTTTTTAAAACAATTTGCATCATCTGAATGTTTCAGTAAATTGTCCATTTGTATAGTCATTTTTGTGAAAGAATGGATTTTTAGCCCGTGTTCAGTAACTCAGATATCAGTTACAACGTTATGTCTACGAGAAAACAGCATTCACTTGCTGTTTTTTTGTCGTAGACACAACAGTCTATGATGGTGTTCCCAGGAATGCATTGTGTAAATTTATTAAAATATCATTCTCTTTTCTTATTACACAGGGTTTTGCAGTTTATTTTCAGACCTGTGCCTTTTGGGTAAGATACAATTTTTTGTATGTCCAAGATGTTTAAGGTTCTGTCTTTTAATTCTGACCTCATGTGATTTAATACAGTTCTTTCTTTGTGCTCATCACCTCAGAGTAATCAGTAGTTGCTTCAGGCCTTCCAATCCTCATCCTGGCATTGAACCGGTATTGACCCAACAAGGTACTTCATCACAAAGGATAGCTCCAACAGAATTCCTTACTGTGATTAATGTACAGTTGAACATAGCACTAACTGGAATAAAATACACACTTAACAAACTTGTACTTCTAACCTATTTATACTTCTGAACTGTTTAAAACTGTAATAGTCCCTAACCAACCACGACAATTACATTCTGGAATTAGCCCATGACTGAAGAATTTGTGCTTGATGAGGGTTTTAATCTGTGAAAATTGTGCGTTAGGTGTTTTCATCATTTGAGAAACAAGAAAAAAAATCTTAATGAGACACATCAAGGCCAAGAATAACTCTGGTTAAAAAAGTTTACTTGCGTAGGACCATGTTTCCCAGTTCCAGTCCTGGGGGTCAATTTTGTGCTGGTTTTCATTCCGTCTGATTGCTCAGTTTATTAGATTTGATTGAGCTGTTAAATGAGTACTGATGTGTATGTGACTTCACTTAAGTATCTGCTGTCAGTTCTCTGTTACAGATATGGGTTGCTGGAAACATGTTTGCTGTAATGGAAGTATATATTGGAGATATTTGTGTAAATGATGTCTATTTACTTGAGTCCCTTTAAAAATTGGTAATACTAACAAGTATTTACTTTAATTGATTAAGTGTAATTACTTGTTTTTTGGGGCCAAGAACAAGAAATTGAACAACTAATTATACTTAATTGTTGTACCAAATTTGTTAAAGGGACAGATATTCACAACAATTTGTTGAACAAAAACATGATTTACTCTGTAACAGTATATTTCACTGACAAAGAATTTATACATGACTGAACACAGAAATAAATAAATATGTGTATTGTTTAAAAAAATAGCAGTGTCAGCTCAATTAAACCTGCAAAGAAATTGTTTCCGTATTGCAAAAGATGAGAAGCGGCCCAAAAGTGGCAAAAGATCATGACGAAATATCTTAGAGCAATTTCTCAAATTAGTTCAGCATGTGCATGTATTTGTATCTCCATAGTTCCATTGCATGTATTGCTGTGAGGTTGGCGAAAGGGAGCTGAGTTGTTAAAATGAGGCTATAAGTGCTATTTTTGAGAATTCTTGATGGTTAAGATCTGCACTTCCAATGCCCAAGCAACTCGGTCTCCAGTCATGTTCTCAAGGGTTAATTCCAGCTGCAGCCAGGATTTGTTTTTTGTCACATACAGTATTAATATGCCTGTTGGACACTGCCAATGGGGGAAGACAGTGGTCACATGATTAATACATGCCTGCAATAGCAATATTAATATACAATGTTCCTTGTTGTAATAGTCCAGATACAAGACCACTGAAATTGTGTCCAATTCGGAAATATGGTTGACAAGTTCGAGGTTGGAGAGGGACTACTGTAATCAGGATCAAACATACTCTTTACAGGAGGGTGTATGATTATACAATTCATAGCTGTGTCTGAGAATCTGTAATTATCAATGCATTCTCAAATTTCCAACATTGGGTGGTGGTAAAAGTAAAATAAATTAACAATGTCTAGTTTCACTATTACAACGTGGCTTTATAGCTACAGAACATGCAACTTCATCATTTATTGTGTCACAGACCACAGTACTTCAAACATCTACACATTAAATAGTGGTATTTATCCTAATGCCTTCACAAAACATGTGTCATACCAAAGTGCTCAGCATATGAACTTTATGAACCTTTCAGTGAAACATGCTCAGTTTGGTCAGTTTTGGCAACATCATTGGATTATGCAGAATCATCTCACTGGTCCTGTCCTGGGTATTATGCAATGCTTGCTGAAGTACTGTAGGTTAGTTTTTGTGGGTCTGTTTATATCAATCAGGGAAAAATTGATATTAACTATTATATAATTTTACAATCAATCTGTGCAATCAGATATTAACAATGTTAAGATAAATGACATGTAGCTGTGGCATGTAGCTGTGAAGGTTTTGTTTTTATTTATGTATTTTTTTTAAGTGTCAGATGACATATCACCTGTGTTGCTTCATAGCAGTTCCATCTCCCATAGCAACAACTACACCTGGAAAATCAAAAAAGCTCACCCGGAGACCTGTGAATCAGGACTTGGCCTTTCCACAGGGGTAAATATCACAGTAAGATTGTTTTTAGTCTCTAAACTAAATGAAGACATATAAGATGGTACCTTTATTTATTTTATTCATTTTACAGTTGTTTCATACATCTGCAGATATGAAGTTATCACATTTCTAATATCTTTTGTTTGGTAAAATAATTCCCTCCCTTTCAGATTACATTATGAACAGCCCCACCTCCTGAAGCCATGGTAAGTATGCACAGATGGGAATAATGGGAAGCTTGACTTGGGAAGCAAGGATAGTTTTTAAATCACAAATGAAAGCTTGTGTTGGCCTGTCTCCAACTTTACAACCCCTTGTGTTTTCACAGTTCAGTGAAATCTATAGGTAAAATCTTGCTTGGCTATATGCAAAGATTTATACAAATGGTCTTTGATCACTGAGCCAGTTCGAGATCAAGAAGGTTTGAGTTGAGGATGATTTGAGCATCCACATGAAGAAAATACTTTGCAAAAGAAAATGCAAAAGGAAATTTCATAATTGTCTCTCCAATGGAGAGAAGCAGCTGTGCAACTGAAGAGACTATAAATGTACAGGGCTTATACAGTAAAAAGGTTCACAGGTACAAACAAAAGGTTAAGCTCATGTTTTATGCTAATTATGCAGTAGAGTACCATCTATAGCAGGGGTGGGCAACTCCAGTCCTGGAGGGCCATGGTCCTGCTGTTTTTCTTGTTGACCAACTAAATACAATCTCTGATTGGCTGAAGAGCAAGCACACCTGTTTTCAAGGTGAAAATCAACAGGTAACTAAGAGATGAAAACAAAAACCAGCAGGACACTGGCCCTCCAGGACCGGAATTGCCCACCCCTGATCTATAGTGTTGATCACTTTCGGGAAAAAAATGTTGACGAAGTGATTGCAACTGCATATAAAGCAGCCAACTTTGAAAAAGCCATTGCTGATTGAAAAGGGAAAACTGTCATTTTCTTGAGAACTGGGTGACTTGTGAAAAACTTGCCTTTCATTTTTGAATGAATTTTGACAATGTCTTGCACATAGATATTTGTTAGTCATGTGCAGAACAGAGGCAGCAGTACAGACATCATCAAAGTTTTTTTCCAAAATTTGAATTATTATTTGAATTATTTCATGCATTTTATCAAGTCTGTATGGAATAATTTATAGCCTCATCTGCTTTTTTCTCCTTTTCCAGGAGAGGTGATGTGTTGACAGTCACATCATGGTTGGCACCTATCGTCTGGGAAGGAACCTTTGACCCTGTTATCATTGACAGCATATACAAGCCACAAAATCTTACCATTGCAACCACCGTGTTTGCAGTTGGAAAGTACGAAAACATTTTGTTGACCAAGTCTTCACAATAAAAGCAATTTTACTCTAGTAATCGACCCAAGTAACTCCAATCTAATATTCAATGTTCCATTTCTCTGTAGATATACTCGTTTTCTACGTGATTTCCTGGAGTCAGCTGAGAAGCACTACATGGTGGACTTCAAAGTGCACTACTACGTCTTCACTGACCAGCCCACGGAAGTGCCATCAGTGAATCTCGCTCCTGGGAGAGAACTGCATGTCATCCCGGTGCCAAAGTTCAACCGCTGGCAGGAGATCTCCTTGCGTAGGATGGAGATAATCCAGACAACCATCGAGGAGCGGATCCATAAAGAGGCCGACTACATCTACTGCCTAGATGTGGATATGAAATTCCACAACCGCTGGGGGCCAGAGGTGCTGGGGTCATTGGTTGGTGCAATACACCCATGGTTTTACGACTTTGACCGTGTACATTTCACGTATGAACGCCGCCCTTCCTCCAAGGCCTACATCCCAAAGGACCAGGGAGATTTTTACTACATGGGTTGTGTTTTTGGGGGCCTTGTTGAGGAAGTGCACAAACTAACCAAAAAGTGCCGTGAGCACCTAGAGGTGGACAAAAGCATTGGCGTGGAGGCAGCTTGGCAAGAAGAGAGTCACCTTAACTGGTATTTCCTGTACAACAAACCAACCAAGCTGTTGTCCCCAGAGTACCTGTGGGATGACCTGAAGGGTGGAACCCCGCGAGAGATCAGGGCCGTCCGTTTCTCATCTGTCATCAAGAACAAAGCTGAAGTGCGTGAAAACGTGTAGTTGTTTGGTCTGAATGAGGGATGTTATTATTACAAGGCAGTTTTACTGTTCATTTAAAACTGTTTAAGCATGTACGCTAACAAATTACAAACAAAAAAAAATTCTGGGTGTTCATGCTGATACAGCGTAGCTAACAAACAATATCTTGCAGTTTGTGCATCTCCCAAGAAAACACAATAGGGTCATACTGAGATATCAGAAATGGTCTTGAATTTAAATAAAAAAAAGAATGCACACAGCTTAGTGCTGCTGCATTGCTACAAAGCAAAACATTTTGATAGCTGAAACACTGAAGATAACTGAAGTTTTTTGAATGGAAATTTGGTCGAAGGTATTGCAGGTGACTAAATACAGATTATAAATGTTTCATCAGCTGGAAATGTCAACAACAAAATGGACCATTAGTTTTCTGATCAATCAGAACATTTCCAAAGGTGGCAGAACTTTCATTCCCTAGACTGAACACCTTGATCAAATGTTCGCGTGATCCACTAAATATTAAATGAATGGAAGTTTAAACAGAGGAATATTTTAGAAAATTGTGAAATTGACTGCTGTAATAAACAGCAAATGAACGTGATGTCAAATGAGTTTGGGGGTATAAACATTCAAACTGAAAACATTGTCAATTAATGAACATGTTAAAAATGACCCAACCCTAGTGGAACTTGCATGGCAGCTAGGCTAAAATTCTGAAGGCTTTGAAATGCTGTAGAATTTCACCAGTAGAATTCGTATCAGATATGAATGTAACTTTACTTAACCAACCTCAAGCTAATCTGCATCTTTATTTCTTGGTAAATAACATCACAAACATGACATTTTATCAGTAGATTATTGCAGAGACAAGAATACAGCACTAAGCTGCTAAAATATTTTTGGTTTTTTTTTAATCCAAATTTCTAAATGGTTCATGAAATATGCTACTGAAAAATATTTTTACTACCTACCTACCTTTTACATCATAGCTAGGTCTTCTGTTTATGTTTTGCCTTATTACAAATTAATCAGATACTATAAAGAGAAAGACCTTATTGTTGTTGTATGGGTGAATGTGGAGGGGTGGGGGGCAAGACAGTGTTTCTCAGTCCAGGTCTTGGCGGTGTACTCTGTGTGCTGGTAATTTTTTACTTCAGGTGCGGGTGTTGAAAGTGTTTGTGTGACCATATGGAATGTGCAACACCTTTAGGATCTCATAACTATGCATTATATTTGTTAAATGACACAATGATGGGTTTAATTTGGGCACAAAAAATGAGCGTGCAATGAATCATACAAATTAAAAGCAGGTACACCTGTACGGCTCAGCATTCATAGGGACTACACCACTGGTTGCAACGTTAGCTGAATGTTTTTGAAACCCACGGATTATTGCCTTCTGGCTTGCGGCAGTGTACCATAGTGGTAAGGAGCAGGACTCATGAGCAAAAGGTTGCTGGTTTGAATCTCTGCTGGGCACTGCTGTTGTACCCTTGGGTAAGGTATTTAACCCAGAATTGCCTCAGTAAATATTCTGGAGTATAAATGGGTAACATGTTAAAAATAGTGACCTGTGTTAGTCTCTCTGGATATGACAATAATGTAATGTAATGAACCGGTTGGGTTTCCAAAGGCGGTGTACAATGACCAGTGCCGGCGTAGATAAGAGCGTCTGCTAAATGCCAACAATTTAATGAAAGTTTTTGAAACTCACTAATTATCTCCTGCTTTGCTTAAAGCATGAAAACTCACCTGTGTCTCTTTTGCATTTTATTTTATTTTTTTTACACTAACAAAATGATATCGTCAATACAGCATTTATGTCATTAAACAAAGTATAAAATGTAATTTTGTGAAGTTTCCTAAACACTATGCAATTTGTTCAAGATGTGATTAAGAGAGAATATACATTTTGTATGAAATTGTATAAACATTCTTGCCATTTTCAATGAATGTGATAATGTGGCAAGGCAATGAAAAATATATTGTAACATTTGCACAGCTGTTATTTATTGGTTTTAAATGTGCCAAAATTTTCTACAATTTCATACATTTAGTTATCATTTATCTGTTTGTCTCCAAGTCTGATGTAAAACATTCTTCTCTGTGAACTTACATTGTAAGCATAAAAATAAAATAGCCATGAATAAATAAGTGTATATCAAATCATACACTCGGTAAGCCTTTGTTTAAAGAATTTAGGGTGATGCCAAGCTTGCCGATTAAGGGGAAAAATGCTTCAAAAGGCAGGTTAGGCGGGCTGGGGCAATTCTTGAAGTCGCAGAGGTGGGTGAAGGGGGGAGAGAAGGAACACAGACAGACTAAGCTAAGCATGCAAAGCAGTTACGTGATCACAGAAATCTGGGCAAACAGGTTGGAGCATAGAGCCACTGTTGGGTGTGAGAGTCAAGTTCTCAGAAACTGTCAAAAGTTCTCAGAAACCGACATGTCATTTACCGTAAACATTTTACCATAAATGCTGCCTGGGCAGGGTGAAAAGCATTATTAAGGATGCATACCACACTAACCATGGACTTTTTACTCTCCTCCCATCAGGCAGGCATTACAGGAGCCTCTGCTCCCGCATCAGCAGGCTCAGGAAGAGCTTCTTCCCTGAGGCTGTGACCCTGCTGAACTCCACACCACAGCGCTAAGCATTATTTCACTCATTACTGCACTGTCTCAGTACTTTTATATTTCTAGCACAGGCTGCTCATTCTAGCACAGGCTGAACTTCTCAAGTTGTTCAGATTACTGTTATTTATATTGTACATACAACCAACTGTACATATCTTGTCTATACTGTACATACAACCCTTATATATACACTCCCCTTTCCAACTCTGTCCACTTCACCTCTATGTATAACATATTTAATATACATATATCATAATCTGTATATATGTTGCTCTCCACTGTCAATAACACTGTACATACTGTAAGATATAGCATCACTTATGCTGTAGTGCTACTTACTTTTACCTGCACTTACCTGTAAATAATACTATTCTTTTGCACTTCTGGTTAGATGCTAACTGCATGTTATTGGCTTGTACCTGTACTCTGCACCATGACAATAAAGTTGAATCTAATCTAATCTAATATCCTGGAGCCGTGTCAGGGAAATGAAGGGAGGGGTATGTTGCGGCTTGCTGGAAATGTTGTTGAAAACAGCTGGAATGCAGAAGAGGGGGAGTGGGAATGTAAATATGGAAGATTTTTTTCTACAGATTTGATTGTTATGAGGGTTTTTTCTTCATCTAAAATTTCACACACTGGTGCATGCTTTGGATCGTTATCATAGTGCGTTGTATTAGAAGTTTAGCTGGGGGAAAGAGGCTTTAACACAGACATTACAATTCACATCTTTGAATTTCTATTTTCCAGTGTGTCTGATAAGGGCACCAGCAGTTGCGTATGTAAATATGGAGCTGCAGGTCCACCACCATATTTCATGGGAGATAGGAGAAACAGCATAGGGGATGATGTTCTTTTCAACATGAGCTTCACCAGTCCATCACCTGAGATCTAGCTTGACAGGTTCCCGAATGAGTTGGAAAACAAGTCCTACAGCTCAGACCCCAGGTTCTAGTTGGAGCTGTGTCTTTTGCCATCCTTTTTGACAGACATTCCACAGAGATGGAAAAAAATTGGCTCACAGCTTAGTTCGAACCTAGGGGTTGGGTGTGTGTGTGTGGGAGGGTTCTGTCTCCCAGGTTCCCCTCATAGCACAAACTTCTTCAATGTTTGGCACTTATGAGCTGCTCAGATGATGTCTGTTCTCCTGTTTGATTGTGGAGATGATGGTTTTTAAAAATGCCCAGGGTTTGGTGTACTGCTGTATGGAAGCATTGCATTTCTGCCTGCTGCGTGAGTGCTGAGGTTGCTAGCGGTGAGATGAAGTTAATGTACAATTAGCAATGAAGAAATTAGGGTGCCCAAGCAGGAAAAAGCAACCCAGTCTGCTGAATCTGTACCACTTCTTTTTCTTTTTGAAATGGCTTCTCTCGTGCCATGAACAAACAGATTCATTAAACCAAAACAAATTGGTTGGTTTTAAGACATTGTTGAAGATGCCAGATGTTTTTTTGACCATCAACCAATCTGCTGAGTCTGTAAACTTGTATGGTTAAGCTGACCTATAAACCATGGTCCCAAATTTCATCAGAATGCAGTTTGGCAAGTGAAGTGGCTTCCTCTTACCAGTTCTGCCATGTTTCCCAGAGCATTATATGAGCTGTCTCCATATAATGTAATGAGAATCTGGATGAGTGGGGTGGCAATGGGCTGAATGGGGGGATATCAGTTCCGGTCTAAATTATTTTGTCGTGAAATGCACCAAACACACTCATTTTCACTGTCTGTCTGGAGACAGTTCAGGAGAATCCAGATTATCCTAATAATAACAATATGCTTCACATCAGGAACAATCACTGCTTGAGAAAGATTCCAGCTCTCAGTTTTCAATAACATGCACTTTTTGGCACTGAACTGTCACTATTTCTTGCATGTGTAGTTATGTGCGCCATCAGATGATAGCATTATTTTTACAAATCGTAACAGGGTCCTCTCCTTTAACATGCAGGTGATTTATGACGCAAACTGCAAGTTTGTACATGTGTTCATCCAGTAAATAACCAGTTTTATAAATGAGTATATAAAATGCATCATGTACATTCTTAAAAGTGTTTTAATTTTGCCTGTTCTGATTAAAATTGATGGATTTTTTGGGAAACATTACAGATTATTTCAGTAATGAACACCCTTAACAGTAAAATATCGTTTGCATAGAGCAATGATGTCATGCTTCTGTTTCCCAACTCTAAAAACGTCACTCTAACGACCTAGATTTATGAGAGATTTCTGGATCTGAATGTCATTGACATAAAGGAAATGCGATAAGCTGGCAACCCAGCAACACACAACCACCACCCTTCTTTTAACCTGTCAGGGTAAAGGTGGTGTGCTTGTACTTTCTCCTCATGTTTCATCATATAGGTGGAAGTGCGCTTCGGCGTTATATGTAATTCCGTATATTGGAGGTTTACTTCAGGGTATTATTAGCATTGTGTTGGAATAGTACAGTATACAGTACTATGCTGTGTACACTGCGTTGCACTTACATATTGATCTAGGCATGCACTTGTCATCGCCACACTGATGTTTGGCGCTGATGCTTGTTCATTTGCTGCTAGTGGTGTCCTGTTTGTGCAATTTTTTTATCCTACTTTATTGGGTGCACTGTAAGTCACTCTCAATAAGAACATCTGCTAAATGACAATGCAATGAAGTGCAGTGGTGTTCAAGTCTATACATAGTATCATCTTATCTGCTCCTCTGTTGTTCTCCAAGAGGACTGTTTTTGGCAGTTACTAGTGAATTTCGTGTTACATTTCACTTAAATTTCCTTTGTCAGCTTCCTGTTAACTACCTGCTATCTCATTACAGGCATAGAGGTTAACATGTTGAGTTTAATGTTTAACAAGTTGAGTTTAATGATTATGTTCTCTGTGTTTTATGACCAAAATGCCACTTTGCCACAATGTTACCGTAGTTTAATTTTGTTTGCTGGGTTCAATACTGCAATCATTGACGAGGAATTGAAAGTGAAATGCCACAGAGACATGAGAGACATGCTGGAACTGCAATTCTGTAGGCAAGCCAAAAGATGATAATCAGTGGGTTTCAATGTATTTCAAAAGGATTTGGCTAACATGGACAGCTGTTTTGTAAGCCAGCATATTACCAACCATATGAGGTGTACCCGCTTTTCTTTTTATCTTATTTATTTTTTAATTGGGATGATTTAACATAGATGAATGTAATTTAATGACTGAGGAAGGTTAAACTACATGAGACCTTGTTACTCACAGGGAATACATTCTTGAGGTATGAGCAGATGGAGAAATATGCAAATATGCTATTGTACCAATAAAACCCCAATGTACAAAGGTGGGTTTGTTCCCAACACAAAAAATCATGTAATTTAACAACACAATAAAGAAGTGAAAATATAAAAATATTCTATTTACCCAATAATGCAAAAGAGGTATTCCTTGGTTTAACAAAGTCTCTGAGAGCAAAGCTAACTTGTCATGAATTTAACATTTTTTATTGATAGAAATGTTATATTTGTATAAAAAAAGTCTCAGGGAGCCTTCTATGTAAAAGTAATGTTTTAAATGTAATTTGTTTACATAATCAAAAGCCACAGTGAAGACGTTTGTGAGTTTGCCTTTTAAATAAGCCTTTAAAGTAACAGTTCCTGTCCTTTGAATCGGGGGAAAAAAACGCTTTGACTGATGCATTCTAAGTGTTAATAAATATGTACGTCATATGTAAGGTGCATTTTAAGGTGCATTTCATGTAATTTCTTTGGTTTATGGTACAATATTTTACTAATTAAGGCCCCTGTTGTGAGGCCCTGGAACACAGCTTTTGTTTTCAGAGACTTCATTAACTGAGGTATACCTATGGTTATTAGGGTTGTCAATTGATGAAGTTTTCATATTTTTTCCCCAGAAGATGATTATTCAGTGAATGGATTGTATCTTTTTCTTTTTGAGAGTTAGTTCTACTAGTGTATTTGGACAATTTCTAGCTGTAACTGGCTGACTAGCAAGCACAATTCCATACACCATGCACTATTGTTTGAAGTTCCTCATTGATATATTATTTCCATCTCTGAGAGTTCCAGTTCAGTGTTTGCTTTTTATTCAACATTAATTTTTAGTCAGTTCTGCATTGTGACTGTGTGAGGAAGTATTCTAGCTTGGCCATAACTGTGATTAATTGGCCATAACTGTTTATTATTTATAAACAGTTTCACATGAAAAAGAAACATAACAAAATGACATTAGTAAATTTCCCTGTATTCATATTCATTATTATTATTAACAGTAATATTCATAAAACACTAAGAAATCTGTATTATTACTAATTTAGTACTATTACTACGTATAATGTATCATTACTAATACATTTAGTAATAGTTTCTTATTACTATTATTATTATTTTCAAACAAAACAGAGGACATATATCATATATCAAAACTGCTTATAAATTTGACATTTATTCAGCCATTTATTGGGGATAATTTGGATATGCTTTGCATATACCCATGTGTACTTGTTTTTGATTGTTGTTTTCATACAGTGACCTCACCTCAAGAAAGGGTCTTAAACAGATTATTGATTGTTATTTTCTCCTATTTTATCCAGACTGTCCACTTTCACAATTGACTTGTAAGATACACATGTCCACAGACCATGATTTGTGTCTTGCTGTTTTCTGTATTCTATCACTACCAAACTAAGGGGCCTGTGCCATTCCAGACTGGACAATCATTAAAGGAAAAGATATATTGATGATGCCTGGCACCTGAGCAGCTGGTTCCATCTTCATATTCTTCTATGATGGATTCTTAAAGATAAACATCATCTGACATTTTTTTACATATTTATTTATCAATGTAATATTTGAAAAAAATAAACATGATGTGCAACAATTATATAATCAACGACAACTTGTCCTTCAAAAGTATAAAATGAGTATTAATTCAAACTGTGAAAAGGAAGATGAGATGTAGCATTTTAAAGTTTCTGTGAGGTTTATAAGTGGTATAATAATACCAGTAATAATACCAATACCAATTTCCAATTTTACTTGAAATATCTGGTTAATCCTGCAATGTGTGACTGGTGCTAATCTGGTTTCTTCAGCTCTAAAGAATCTTACATTCAGTATCTTATCAATGACCAGTGCTTTAGGAATTTGATGTCCTGCAGCAAAACATCCTTCTCAAACAGATTAAGAAATCTTGATATATGAGTTGATGTCTTATGATGTTTAGTCATACCTCATAAGAAAGAGTGCCTTGACATTATAGTGCAAACAGCTGTAATAATGGGCAAGACAGTACATAATGAGTTTGTCCTTATAATTAGCTTTAGCTCAGTTTTTACACTATGCCACACTGCAAACAGTGGAGTTGTTTGCTTTTAGTCTGTCGTTGCCTTCCGAGAGACAGCATGGCACTTTACAGTGATCTGTCTTTCAGTTTGCATGGGAGGTAATCATGGGAAGAAATTTGGCCTTAGTTTAGTGCCACCCGAAGATAAAGTTATTGTTGTTATGCTCACTGCAGGTCCCTTTTTACACACTGTAAATAGAAAAGCTTCTTCTGTGTCAGCAACTCCTACAAAGGTGCCATTGTATTAGCTGGAACCACTGTGAGCTTCTTTTGCATGTGGTTGTGTTATTGATGGTTTACTGAACGTGCCCAGTAATATGTAATATAGTTAGCAAACTATCTCTGAGCCGAAGCAGAAAAATACATGATTTTACATGCATTACATAAGCACACACAACCATCAATGTACACCATTTGGTGGAGACAATCCTAGCCTATTAGAATGTCTGTGGCTCACAGCGCCCTCTGATGACAGTTTCTACGATAAGGCACTTTATTCTAAGAAACTACTTAATGTCCGTTTGTATTTAGGTCACATTTGCAAGCATTCTGTTAATTTATGTGTAGAGCATCGGCAAGCTCTGTCACACCAAGTCCAGTCAGTCTTCCCTTTCTTTATTATCTGGTACTCAGAAAGTGCAGTGGCTTTTCCTTCTTTCTTAATGTTGAGTTTCCACTTGCAATTTGTTTTGCAGTTTTGTTGATATTCTATGCTTTCCATTTGATTCTCTAGTTTAGAGTGATTTTCCTCTTTATGTTGGTAATTTGCTATTTGCTATGTATAGCTTGTATGCTGTGTTGATTTTTGATTGAAATTGATTTCATTGTTTTGAATTATGACCACAGAGCCAAGAAGTCTATACTGGTAAGTGTACAATTGCTTTATGGTGACCAGATAGTCTCAAACTTCTCTCCATATTTCACCATTTTGTGACCTAAAATTTTATCCATGATTTTTGGAGGTTGGAGGGGACTGTAGCACTTGAGTTCCCGTTAGTATTGTAGCAATCACACATTTGGACAGAGTAACATTGCTAGTGAAAGCTTAGACCAGGAGATTTCCACCTTGTGGCAAGGCCAGGCCTTTTAACCATATAGTAATGTTCCCGCACCATTGTGGGAGACCAGCGACCATTGGAAATGAATGACTTCTGGTCGCTTTGTCGCTCGTCGTCGCTGCCGGTGTGAGCGAACCATTATGGCGACGCTGAGCGACATGGTGAATCACATCGCCTGGCGACGCAATCGCCGCGACTTGGCGACTAAAAAAAGTTAAGCAAAGTTCAACTTTATGCAAATGAGCAGCGACAGAGTTGAGCGACGGCCAATCATTGCAGATGTGTTCCTCTTATATTCTTTCGCTATGAAACGTTTTCTTAAACTTTAGTTCCTATATTCGCATTTTAGTTCCCATGGCGGCGATTGCGAATGTTACTTTGCGGTCCATGGTGAAACGGTGGTGTTTGAAGCAAGATCACACTCTTTATAGGAAAATAAATTCCCTCCAAAACATATTTTTCAGCGGGAATGCACCTGATTTGTGGGTTCACGCATATACTGGGTGATGTATTAGTAGGCCTGCCTTAAGAAAATACGAACATACAACTCCACGATGAATATAGCAAATACGATGTAAATATAACATATAAATAAATCTAAAATATTATATATATATATATATATATATATATATATATATATATATATATATATATATATATATATATATATATATATATATATATATATTAGATTCGATTAGATTCAACTTTATTGTCATTGTGCAGAGTACAGGTACAAAGCCAATGAAATGCAGTTAGCATCTAACCAGAAGTGCAAAAACAAGTATTATTTACAGAAAGTGCAGTTGAGTAATTACTCCAGTATAGGAAATGTTATATTTTACAGTATGTACAGTGTTAATAAATATGTATATTATGTATATTATTGTGTTGTACATAGGGGGGTGAAATGGACAGGGTTGGAAAGGGAGAGTATATATAAGGGTTGTATGTACAGTATTGACAGATATTTACAGATGGTTGTATGTACAGCAGTGCAAATATGACAGTAAAAGTACAGAGACAGTGCAGTCAATTAGTGCAATGATGCTTAGTGCTGTGGTGTGGAGTTCAGCAGGGTCACAGCCCCGGGGAAGAAACTCCTCCTGAACCTGCTGGTGCGGGAGCGGAAGCTCCTGTAACGCCTGCCTGATGGAAGGAGAGTAAAAGTCCCTGGTTAGGGTGGGATGCATCCTTGATAATGCTTTTGCCCTGCCCAGGCAGCGTTTATTGTAAATGTTCTCAATGGTGGGCAATTGGGTGCCAGTGATCCGTTGGGCAGTTTTCACCACCCGCTGTAGTGCTTTACGATCTGATGCTGAGCAGTTGCCGTACCACACTGAGATGCAGTTGGTGAGTATGCTCTCAATAGTACAGCGGTAAAAGTCCACCAGTATCCTAGAACACAGGTGAGCTTTCTTAAGGCTCCGCAGAAAAGTAAAGGCGCTGCTGCGCCTTTTGATGAGAGTGGAGGAGTTCAGGGACCAGGTGAGATCGTCAGAGATGTGGACGCCAAGGAATTTGAAGCTAGATACACGCTCCACTACATCTCCGTTGATGTAGATGGGGGCATGCGCGTGGCTCCTAGCTCGCCTGAAGTCCACAATGATCTCCTTGGTCTTCTGGGTGTTAAGGGCCAGGTTGTTGTCGGCACACCACGTGGCCAGGTGCTGGACCTCGTCCCTGTAGGCCGTCTCGTCATCCCCTCTGATCAGGCCTACCACCGTGGTGTCGTCTGCAAACTTGATTATGGTGTTAGAACCATGTACAGGAGTGCAGTCATGGGTGAAGAGGGAGTACAGAAGAGGGCTCAGCACACAGCCTTGTGGCACGCCGGTGTTCAGGATGAGAGTGGAGGAGGAGAGGTTGTCTAACCTAACAGACTGGAGTCTGTTAGTCAGAAAGTCCAGAGTCCAGTTGCAGAGGGAGGTGCTAATACCAAGCTGGCTAAGCTTGGAGATCAGCTTAGAGGGGAACACAGTGTTGAATGCTGAGCTGAAGTCAATGAACAGCATTCTGACGTAGGAGTTGGGACTGTCCAGGTGGGTCAGGGCAGAGTGGAGTGCCGTGGAGATTGCGTCCTCTGTCGACCTGTTAGTGCGGTAGGCAAACTGATGGGGGTCCAGGGTAGTGGGCAGACAGGATTTCAGTTGAGTTAAGACCAGTCTTTCGAAGCACTTTGCATATATATATATATATATATATATATATATATATATATATATATATATATATATATATATATATATATATATATATATATATATTAGTATATACTTTTTTTAGAAAATTGATGCATCTCCTGTCTATAAATTTTAGCCCACTTCCTCAAAACTAGTAACGCCCACAAGCTGGCTGTAAGAGCACTCTTCCAGAGCGTTCTGTATTATATATAATATAAGGTAAAACAAGAATAAGGCATGGTTCTGCTTCTCAGGTGGTTTGCACACAAAAAGTTTGGTCAATGGACTCAGCTCTTTAGATTTCCATGTGGTTATTTATTTTCTTTAAGAGAAGGGTAATAAAAATAACAGATATTTTGGGCTAAACCTTCATCAGTGTGTCAGGGTGTATCAATCTCCCAAGATTGCCATTTGACTGCTTGCAATAGTATCACAGTTATTAAATATATAAGTACAAGTTCCATCATTTATTAACAGTGTTATGATTTTTATCCACAAAACATTCACTAAAACAGGTTGCACAATTAAGTACCAATTCATGTCAATTCCATCATTTATCACATCTACAGGAGCAATCACACAAAATCAGACAAAGCATTGAAACATGAGGAATACACTGCCAGAAATGTCTGGTGTTCTGTTTCCACACTTCCTGTTATCACAGAACAGGTTCCACACGTTTAGCTTTTTAGTCATGAAGATGAAAAATAACTCAGTTCAGACATGCTCACAAATATTCTTAAAACAAATAGTGCTAGCAAGCTTGTCAGTTTCAATTGTACCTGCCCATGACAAAAGCCGATCTTAAAATAAGTTTTTGACATCCTCATTTCACTTTCAGGTTCTCTCCAATTTACCCTCTCACAGAACAGGTTCCAAATATTTAGAATTTTTCATAGAAAAACCAGGACACAGAGACTGAAAGAAAATGTTGAACAGCAGATGAAATGTTTCTCCCTTCTCCTTGTTGAATCCCCTCTCAAGAGAGCAGGCATTAGCAGAGTACCATCTATCCTCCAATGTGTGTTTTTATTTTAATTGTGTTTTAATTAATCAATTAAGTAATTAATTAATTAATTAATTAATTAATTAATCACTTAATTAATTAGTTAGTTAATTTTCTCTTAATCCTGTTTTTACTCGTGCTCCTATTTCCTTTTATTCATGTATACTTGTATTGATAATCCATCTGCCTTGACTGGAAAGCACTTTGGGTCAACTCCTGTTGTTTTTAAATGTGCTATATAAATAAAAGTGACTTGACTTGACTTGACAATGAGCACCCACTCCAGTGCAGCGCACTGTGTCACTTGAACTGTGAGAAGCAACCACGGACTGTATACAAGTGTATTGGAAGATTACATTCATTTCACTTGAGTGAGTGGAGCAAGTCGTCACAGTAAGACAAGTCTAGTTAATGGAATTAGCAATTCCTAGTATACAGTTGGCAATACAATTGGTTTGCATAGGGGTGGAGGGGCCAGAAACAAAAAACCAAAACAGGACAGACAGCCTGAAGTCACCCGCCTACTTGCCACACCTCCAGTCAGGCAGAACAAAGGGGCCACTGGTTGGGGGTTGTTAAAGGTGTGTTCAAAAGGAAATGCACCAAAGATATAGAGGCATGGTTGTATGCGCATGTGCATTGTATTCTCAGGTGCAAGTAATGCGTAAGACTAGTCACCTCACACCGGCTTGGCATCATCCAACATAGGGTGGCTGATACAGATAGAGGTATTAATCAAAGATCATCAGACAAACCACTCAAAGGTGAGAATGATTTCTATACATGTGCATAATGGAATGAGTGCTGCAATTGATTTCTTGAGCTTCCACTGTGTCTGGTCTAATGTTGCTTTGAAGGAAGAGGAAAAGCACACGCAAACACATATGTGTACTGGAGACTGTTATGAGATCAAAAGTTTAAATAATTTATGTTACAAAGTTGTACAGATACTTCTTACCTTGTATAGACCTTGTTATACCTTGACCTTCAGTTTGTTGGTTAATGGTGAAATTTATATTTGACTTTTTTCTTCAAAAAGCAATCACACAACCAGTATTTCTTTTATCACAACAGACACAATGCAGACAATTCTCAAAAGACATTCCACATCAGATCAGAGGTTTTCATTCCAACTGTAAAAATGTATGAAAAATATCAAAACTACAAATGTATGAATATTAAGTCTTATTTGAGCAAGAAGTTTTTCTGTACACCTACAAAAATTGTATGTACATAACTAAACATGAATTTCCCTTAAATTATTTAGAAAACTGGACCAAATCAGAGGATTAAATTCAGCATTAATTTAACATGTAAAACTGCAGGACTATGATATGTTCTACAGATATATTAATCTTCTGTATTGACAGTGGAATATAAACAAGCAAAGCAGGAAGGGTAAGACATTTGCTTAGAAGACACTCTTATCTTATTCTTTGTGTGTGTGTGTGTGTGTGTGTGTGTGTGTGTGTGTGTGTTAAGAATAAGATAAGAGTGTCTTCTAAGCAAATGTTATTTACTGGAAAATGCTATTTACTTGTCTTGCTAAAAGTAATACAAGAATAAGGCAGGGTTCCTCCTCAGCTTTCAGGTTTGCTGAACAGGTTCCTCATATTTAGCATTTTTCAGAGACAAACCAGCAGAGACCGAAAAAAAAAAAACTTGCACAGCAGATGGAATGTTTCTCCTTTCTCCTTAAATGCCCTCTCCTGGCGGTATGTTTGCATGTGTGTGAGTGCTTATGTGTGAGCCTGATGTTAAAAGAAAAGGAATGGCAGAGCTCCCAAACTGAGCTCTAGGGCCCAGTTTGATCCCAGCTGTGTCATCAGCTGACAGTGACCGGGAGCCCACGACAGCGGAACAAATTGGTTCCATTCCGCTGGGGATGGGGGTTGGTATGCTGGCACGGATGCTTGCCTCAGTGCTCTCAGGCACCCTGTGATTCGTCAGGTGCCTATGAGATGCTGAGATGACATCAGCGGAATACAGCCTATCCTCCAATGAGCACCCACTCCACTGCAGTGCGCTGTGTGACTTCTGCTGTAAAAAATAAAAAAAGCCGGTGACTGTGTGCAACTGTATCTGAGGATTGCATTCATTTCACTTGAGTGAGTGGAGCAAGTTGCCACAGTGAGACAAGCCTAGCATTCAATTAGTAATTCCATGTATATGGTTGACAGTACAATTGGTTGTTTCCATGACGGGGGTGAAAAAGCAAACAGGACCAGCAGCCTACAGACACCCGCCTACCTGCCACACCTCCAGTCAGGCAGAACAAAGAGACCACAGGACAGGAAATGTTAAAGGTGTGTTCAAAGGTACATACACCAAAGATATGGAGCCATGGTTGTATGCAGATGTTTTTTGTATTCTTAGGAAGAAGTAATGTACAGGACTAGTCACCTCACACCGGACTGGCATCATACATCATAGGGTGGCCTACACAGACTTAAGTATTAAACGTGTGACCTTGCGACAAAATGTTCAAAGGTGAGTACAATTTTTGTACAAGTGTAAAATGCAGTGTGTGCTGCAATTGATTTCTTAATCAATTAACATCTTGAATTGTGTTTTATACCCGGTTTTCCTTCAGCTCTTTTGTGAGATGATGTCTTATTTATTTATTTGCCTTTTTGTCATAAAAATGAAGATGTATGTAAACCTCAAACGTAAACAAATCTCAAAACTGAAATGGAATGTGCTGGAAAAGAGGGCTTACGAAGCAAATGAAATATGAGGAATATGCTAAAATTAGTGCATGGTTTTCGGTCTATACACTGTAAAAAACGATTTGATCAATAAGTCATGGTAACTTCTCTCTTTCATTTACTTCAACTTAACATTATGATTTATGCAATTTCAACTGAATTTTATGAGTTTTCAGTATTCCAACTCAGGTTTTTAAGTCAGTTCAATTAATGAGTTGAAACAATTAGTAAATCCAATTTGATTTTACTTGAAACTTGAACAGCAGTTGAACTTAAGT
Source organism: Megalops atlanticus (assembly GCA_019176425.1). Lineage (NCBI taxonomy): Eukaryota > Metazoa > Chordata > Actinopteri > Elopiformes > Megalopidae > Megalops > Megalops atlanticus. Next base: position 15,790,443 of record CM032875.1, on the reverse strand, counting down.
TGATTTTTTACAGTGTTATACGCACTGATGAAAGCATATAACACTGTAAAAAAAAAAATCAACTTAAAAACTTAAGTTCAGTTGCTGCCTTAAAGTTTCAAGTAAAATCAAGTTGGACTTACTAATTGTTTCAACTCATTATTCATAATGTTATGTTGAAGTAAATGAAAGAAAGAAATTACCATGACTTATTGGTCAAATGTTTTTTTTACAGTGTACAGGCACAGGTGAAAATCAGACAAAACACCGTTGAAACATCAGGAACACACTGTCAGAAGTCTCTGTTTGTTTTTTATTTCCACACTCCTCCTTCTCACAGAACAGGTTCCATACTTTTAAGCGTTTTTTTTTCAGTCAAGCAGATTAAATAACTGCCAGTTTGAAATATGCTATCAAATATTCTTAAAACAAATACATCTTCTTTAGGAAGGCCGCTTGTGCGATATTTCTTACTTGTCGGTGGAACATGTCTTCTTTTTGGGTAAGTGAAGACTTGATTTTTTTTTACCATAATGACTAGAATGGACAAAAATTAACATGCTTGTCGGTCTTGTTTCAACCCGCCCCTCAGGTTATTCGATCTCGATGTTTTAGGCGACGTCATTTTCATTTGAGTGACTCGTTCATATTTGTCTCTTAAAATACATTTTAACACTTTACCATTAGGAAGTTTACCTGGTTTATACCAAAAACTACAGCATGGTTGGTCTCTGTTTATACTCCGACGTCCAACCGTCGTCGTTCAAATGATCGAATAGCAGCAATGATAACGTCCGCTGACCCCCAACATATAACTTTGAAGCATGCTACAGAACTCCTCTTACTTGTCCTTCCATGCTTCCGTTTCGTTTTTACTGCGGCATCTATGCTGACATGTTCACGCCTTAAAACTATGAGTGCTGTGCTGAAAATTTACTTTAGGTCATGCAGATATGTATTTTAATGTTGCAATATTTGTAAAGCATTAATATTTGACAACTGTTAATCCAGCATTTTATCTAGCCCGTGTTGAGGAACTTAAATACCACTTACAACGTTGTGTCTTAAGAGGAAGTCACATTCAGTTGCAGAAGGTCCGGTTTATGGTGTTTCCAGGAATGTATTGTCATAAAATTGTGGACCGGTATTTATATGTTTTACTAATTAATTAGTTTATTTTGTTATTCTGGCTCTTGTTGTGGTCAGGCACACATATACTTACTAATATACCGTTTCCTTCTCTTTTCTTTTTTTACATAGGCTTTTTTATTCAATTTTCAGACCTGTGTCGATCAGGTACTGTATGACACTCTCCCGTAAATTCAATGTTAAAGGTCTCATCTTCATTTCGGCCTCATGTAATGTAATGCAGTTCTTTCTTTGTGTTCATTTTATCAGCGTAATTAGTAGCTGCCTCGAGTCTGCAAGTCTCCATCCTGGCAGTCGACCGAAATCATCCCAAGAAGGTACTTTGTCACAAAGGATAGTTAATAACTCAAATTTCTATTTCTGTACTGGATAAATCAGGATTAAACATACCCATGTAGGAGCGTGTATAACTGTTATTTGTATCCAAAAATCTGTAACAATTAATAACCTACATTCCTAAAATTGTGTGACATTGGGTGGTGATAGAAGTTAGCTTATTAACACTCAGCATGGTAATTCAATACTTAAGAAAATTCTTTTAGACGAATAATGTTTAGTCTTGCTATAAAAATGAGACTTAGTAGCTTCAGAACATGTAACCCAATCATTTCTGTGCTTCGCATATCTACACATTATTATTCAAATTATTTTATTGCCTTCACAAATGTGTATTATAACCAAAGTGCTCATTATATCGACACCATAATCCTTTTAGCGAAGCTGGTCCTGACATTCTCGGGTTTATGTAATGCGTGTGGAAGTACTGTAGGTTACTTTTCTGTGGGTCTTCTTGTGCCAGTAAAACGTAGATTGTAAAAATACATGTTAATTAATCTGTACAATAAGGTGTTGACAAATGTAGGGTAAATGGCACAAATGTGGCATGTAGCTGTTAAGGTTTTGTTTTTAGAGATGTATTTTAAGTATCAGAGGCTGGATTATCTGTGTCGCTTCATAGCAGTCCCATCTCCCATAGCAACAAGTGAACCTGACAATTCAAAGAAGCTCACCTGGAGACCTGTGAATAAGGACCTGGCCTTTCCACAGGGGTAAATATCACAGAGAGAATTTTTTATTTTCTAAAATAAATGAACACATATAAAATGGTACCCTATTTTATTCATTTTACAGTTGTTTCATAGATCTGCAGATATGAAGTTGTGACATTTCTAATCTTTGGTTTGATAAAATAATTTCAGATTACATTATGAACAGCCCCACCTCTTGAGGCCAAGGTAAGTATGCAGAACTCACTCTCCTGTAACAAGAGTTTACTGAGCTATTATACAGTGGCTTGTAAGTAACCTGCATTCCTGACATCATTGAAATCTAAAACTGTACAGAGCTAATTTTAGACCTTCAGTACAAAAATGCTTATCTCCTTAAACCTGGGAAGCTTGAAATAATGATACTGAGGCTTGAGGGCAAGTGGCAATTCCTCTCTAAAGAATTTGTATGCCTGTCTCAACCATTATAACTGGTACTGTTTTAACGGCTCAGTAACCTGCTACAGGTAAAACTTGCTTGGTTATAAGAAAATGCTTATTACCTGCTGCACCAGTTAGTAGGAAGGTGTGATGTGAGGACAATGTAGGCTTCCATGTGAAGAGAACATTATTATTTTTACTTAAAATGTACAGGTACTTTAAGCTTTCTAGATGTAAAACCTAGAGAGGCAACTGTGAATCTGCAGTATTTAATACATAGATGTACAGATATCCATGGATTTAATCAACAAGTGTTATTAAATAATAAAAAAGTCAGCTTAGACATACTCAGCTAAATTCATGTTTATGAAGGTTCAAAACACAGGGAGCAGGAGAATGTGTAGCATGATATGATGGTACCTTGGCTTGAGGGGAGAGCTTTTTAAAGGCCAAAAAATCTGTTTGCCTGTCTCTTACTTTACAGGTTACAATGGTCTATGCACATCAAGCCAATAGTGAGAACACTGGGGTGTTATGATGTGATAAAACGTCATCACATTTCTCTGAAATTTGTTTTGCATTCATTGTGTCTTGCCATCTATTATGCATATAAAGTTCTGTTCTTCTGTTGCATTATTTTAAATTACATACCAGTTTTTTTTTTTTTGAAAGCAAAGTTTGTGTAGAAACAATCACAAATTTGTAGACACCTTTCATATGCTTGGCTGTCTTGTTTCCCCAGAGCTTTTGTTTATTATTGGGTGAGCTTAAAAATCATAGGCAGTGAGTTATATATTGTCACGTTGTTTTTTCCATAACCCTTACAACAGGAGTTTTACCTTTTTTTCTCAGACTTTTGTGGGTTTATTTGTAAGGTGCATGGAAAAAGCCTTATTAAGAAGCTGTTCTCATGAACCAAACTGAAACATTTTCATGTTTTTCATGTTAAAGCCATAAAAGTGTCACTATACACAATGATCAGCCATGTGCAGAATAGATGTAGTGCAGAAATTATCAGTTAGTTTTCTACATAAATGCATCTTATTTATTTTCATCAAGTCTGTATGATGTAATTTTTTAGCCCCATGTGCTTCTTTCCTGTTTTCCAGGAGAAGTGATGTGTTGACAGTCAGATAAACATTTATCAGGCTTGTGCAGAACAGAGGCAGCAGCACAGACATCAGTTTTGTTTTCAAAGTTTGAATTCCTTTCATACATTTATGCAAAATAAATAAAAATATTAATCTATCAAGCCTGTATGATATAAATTATGGCCTCATCTGCTTTTTTCCCCTTTTCCAGGAGAGGTGATGTGTTGACAGTCACATCATGGTTGGCACCCATCGTCTGGGAAGGAACCTTTGACCCTGTTATCATTGACAGCATATACAAGCCACAAAATCTTACCATTGCAACCACCGTGTTTGCAGTTGGAAAGTACGAAAACATTTTTTTGACCACGTCTTTACAATAAAAGCAATTTTACTCTAGTAATCGACCCAAGTAACTCCAATCTAATATTCAATGCTCCATTTCTCTGTAGATATACTCGTTTTCTACGTGATTTCCTGGAGTCAGCTGAGAAGCACTACATGGTGGACTTCAAAGTGCACTACTACGTCTTCACTGACCAGCCCACAGAAGTGCCATCAGTGAATCTCGCTCCTGGGAGAGAACTGCATGTCATCCCGGTGCCAAAGTTCAACCGCTGGCAGGAGATCTCCTTGCGAAGGATGGAGATAATCCAGACAACCATCGAGGAGCGGATCCATAAAGAGGCCGACTACATCTACTGCCTAGACGTGGATATGAAATTCCACAACCGCTGGGGGCCAGAGGTGCTGGGGTCATTGGTTGGTGCAATACACCCATGGTTTTACGACTTTGACCGTGTACATTTCACGTATGAACGCCGCCCTTCCTCCAAGGCCTACATCCCAAAGGACCAGGGAGATTTTTACTACATGGGTTGTGTTTTTGGGGGCCGTGTTGAGGAAGTGCACAAACTAACCAAAAAGTGCCGTGAGCACCTAGAGGTGGACAAAACCAGTGAGATGGAGGCAGCTTGGCAAGAAGAGAGTCACCTCAACTGGTATTTCCTGTACAACAAACCAACCAAGCTGTTGTCCCCAGAGTACCTGTGGGATGAACTGAAGGGTAGAACCCCGGAAGAGATTAAGCTCATCCGTTTTGCATCTGTCATCAAGAACAAAGCTGAAGTGCGTGAAAACGTGTAGTTGTTTGGTCTAAACGTGGGATGTTAAACATCACGAGGCAGTTTTACTGTTCAGTTAAAACTGTTTAAGCATTTACAATGCACAGCAAGACTACTTACAAATACAATCAAATGCAAGTTGGAACAATTGCTCATGTTACTATATCTTATCTCATTTTTAATATCTTACCCATTCCTGCTACTCACAACAAAACCTCAAATATTGAGATGTCAGATATGTACTCAAGTTTAAATTAAAGATTGCACCTGTGTAACAGCACCTACTGGCATTGCATTGTGGTGAAGCAAATATTTTGCTACACCCTAAATACAGAAGGTAATTTTACAGAGTGACATTTTGGTTCCACTAGTAACAAAATATTGAATAAATGTAGCCAATAGTCAGATAGCAAAAGTGGCTGAACTCCTTTCATCTTCTAAAACCCTTACCTTTGGTACTTAAGCCAGTAAATTACATGATCTGATAACTATTATATGAGTGGAAGAACAGGGGCATGTTTTGAGCATTCTAAAACTGAGTGCTGTAAATAAATTGTGTGAAATGAGCTTGGGGGCATAAACACTGATATTGAAAATGAGTACAAAATAATGCATTGATGCATTTAAATGAAATTATCTCAAGTCAAAGTTGCATGGTCACCCAACTAAAATACTAAAGGTTTGGAAATTCTGCAGAATTTCACCTGTAGAATTCATGTATGAATGTCTTGGATAACCTCAAGCCAATCTGCATCTTTATTTCTTGGTAATTATTGCTACAAACAACATTTTTTCAGATTATTGTGGAGACATGAGAACAGTACTAGCCTGCTGAAATTATTTATAATTTTAAATGGTTTACTACAAGTGCCTTAAATGCCTTATTACAAGTCCATCAAATACTATAAAAAGATAGTCTTCATTATTATTGTATGGGTAAATGTGGAACTTAAGAATTGTTTTTTGTTGGAAAGACTGTGTCCTGGTCCTTGTCTTGGCGCAACACTGTGTATGCTGGTTTTCACATAACTGGAATTTGGTTAATTTGGGCTTCTTGGACTATTTGAATACTGATTTTAATACAATGTAAGTATCCGCTCTTAGGTTTTATCTTCAGGTGTAGGTGTTTGTGTGAACATGTGGAATGTGCAGCATCTTCTGGATCTCATAGCTATGCACTGTATTTGTTAAAAGAAGCAATGATGGGTTTACTTGGGTGTAAAAAAGTGAGCATATGATGAATCTTCCAAATTAAATACAGGTACACCTATATGGTTCAACATTCATAGGAACTACACCACTGGCTGCAATGTTACGTGAAGGTTTTCGAAATCCACAGATTATCACCTTCTGGCTTGCTTTCAGTATCAAAGCTCACATCTGTTACTGATATCTCCTCTGCATTTTAGTTGCTTTATACTTACAAAATGGCATTGTCCATCCAGCATGTTGGTCATTTTAGACAATGTATAGAAGGGAAGTTCATGGACTTTTCGTAACACAATCCAATTTGTTGAAGTGATGTGACTGAGGGACGTGAATGTACTGTTTATATGAAAGTGTTAATTCACTATTGCCATGTTGCACTTTGGTATTTTGAAAAGGGATTTTTGTGAAATTGTCTTATCACTGTCACTGTCAACTGTTTTATACATATTGTTACGTCCTATGCATATATTCTCCCATGTGTAAGAATTTCTGCAATATATATTCTGCTGAAGTGATCTTCAAGACCAGTGTGAAATATTCTTTCCTGTAGTCTTGCATTGTTTTTTTTTACATGCAACCCAAGTTTGGAATGGTCGACTTGCATACCAGGCTCGTTGCTGTGAAACCTCTGCAGGAGTACCGAGGTGAGGTGAATTTAATACTCCAGTACACCTGCATGCAGCCAATGGCTACTCTTCACGCTACAAGTCACACCACGCACCACAGCAGAGTGGACACTCATTTGCAAGATACGTCCTTCTCCACCGATATCACCTGATCAACTCACAGGTGCCTGATGAGTGACAGGGTGCCTGTAAGGGCAGTGATACAAGGGAACCCTGTGTGACCGACCCAACCAGCTCTATCCTTTGCGGAATTAAGTCAGTTTGTTCCGCTTCTGCAGGTTCCCAGTCAGTGATGGCTGATAGGTCTTGCATTGTTAACATGAAGACTAACCGTAAATAGTTGTATATTAAATCTTGAGTCCCCCATTTGAAACGGTTTAGGCAATGCAGAGAATGCTGACCAGAGAAAAACACAGAGAGGCTATGCTGGAAAAGCAGCTTTGCTGTGTCTACAAAGCAGTCCCTTAGGCACAAAGATCTGGGCAAACAGGTTGTTTGCGAACTGCAGATAACCTGGTGGGTAAGAAAATGGAACACAGTGTTGCAGAAACAGCATGGGACAAAGATAACTCCTGAGCTTTACAAACCGTATGAGTCCAATGGCGACTTTCGTGCAGGGGAAGTTAACATAGAACTGGCCGCAACTAAAGCTCCAAAAGCTTTAATTAGAGAAGAGAGGGCATTGCATATGCACAGGTTTACTTTACAAAGACCATTTAGGAATTAATACTTCAGTAGAATGACTGCGCTGAGCGTTATCAAGCCAGCTATCTTAACATGTACTGTACAATACTCAAACTTAAAATGCAGTTATTCTTCACATGCATTTTGGACTATGGTCATCGGACACAAATGTACACAGAGACCAAACATCCTATCCCATGACCCGTTTCACAGTGTTGCTGGAGAATCATGTGTCTGTGTTAAGGGTCATTTTGGTATAGCAGCTACCAAGTGAAATGATACTGGGGAGGGATTTGCTGGTGCTGGATTTGTTGCAGGGAAAGAGAGGCTTGAAACCTTTGACATCAGCATAAGCTAAAGCGGCTGTGGAACCCACTGAAGCAGGGGGTGGGGTTTGGGGGGGAACTACACTGGTTTTAGTTGCAGGAAGCAGTATGTGGTGGAAGAAAACAAACGCTGCATCACAGGTGGCAGGACAGACAGTTAATTGTGCCACCTAGCTGTAGGTTGGTAGTGTTACACTTTGTACACGCAATTCCCTGGGCCAGTCACTTAAGCCAACAGAGGACCTGCCTATGGGTGGAGTCAAGGTTATTGTTTTTCAAAGTCTTGGCTTGACTTTTAATCAAGACCCGGGAGGCTCACGTGTAAGGTTCAGTAATCAGTACCCGCTTCTAGAGGATAGTCACAGACATAGTGGCCCCCTTGAGAGGAGCAGTTCATGGTATCAGTACATTATGGTGATCTGTGACTATGTACTAGGTTCCCTTGTGGCATTTCCGTTGCAGCATATGGTAAGAAATATTTCCTGAGTTTCCTTAAATGTCCTTGCATAAACATCCTTAAGCACCAGAGTGTTTCTGTTCACGTAGTTTGCAAAAGTTCTTAAAAAATATTTTGTCTTTCTTGACAAAAAAACTGGCTTGTTGGATTCTTAGCATCTCAAGTAGCCCTGAAAGAATTATTAGATTTGAATACAGCTGTTTGGATTTTGGATGCAGTTGAAATTGCAGGAATTTTAATTACTACATTGAAAAATGAATTAATCTTTATGCCCCTAATAAATAATAATAAATAATCTTTTATCAAGATGTTGTAAAACAGTGTGGACAGCAAGGGATGTTGCATCATCAACAGAACAATTATATTGGTAGGGGAACTGAGGCTGGTGTATTCTGTTTGAGATCACCAACAGAGTAATCTCTGAAGCCCTGTAACATTTTACAAAGTAGCAGTGTCCAAATACTTGAGAAGGCCAAGCCTTAAAGGAAGGCCTAGCGAGGCTCATTCTGGAGAAGTCATCTGCTCTAGCCTGCTTCAGTCATATGGCCTTCTTGTTTTTCCGAATAAATTGAAATACAGTTCTCCAGTATTTCCTTGAAATCTACAGCATGCACTTAAAGCATTTCATAACAATGGAGGTGAGTGCTACTGGGTTCAACACCTGGTGATCTACCATGTAACTGCCCCAAAAGCACCCTATTCTGATTTCACTGACAATAAGGGTGGTAATTAGCAAGAGAACCAGGAAATCCAAACAAAGCGTGGAATCACAAATACTCTTCTCTGAACTTTGGGCATGTGAGGTGCTACTGATGATGATGTGACATTCTTCAGCAGCGACTAAAATGATGTGTTATTGCATTAGATGTCTTCAGAAGGGTGATGTGAAACCCCTAAACTGTTAGAGGAAAAAAAGAATACTCAAACCCATGGTTGAATGAAGTTAGGGTCTAAATGATGGAAGTGAGACCAGAGAGAACTGAACTCAATCCCCTCAGGAGAATAACTAGATCTGAAGACAAGGTGAGCACCAAGTTAATGGCAGTTCACAAGCAAATGGGTAGCATATGGGTTAACAGTAGGCAGTACCAGCCTCTCCCATATATAGAGGACCAATGGCAGGGGTGTGGGCAGGTACCGCACACCTGCCCAGTGTGCATACCATACAACAGGGCACAGCAGAATCTTTGGACGCATTGCCTTTCTTTGAAAACAGATATGCCATTGTCCTCATTACTTTGGACCTTGGCAGACACAGAGGATAAGGACTGAGAGGATAACTGTTATGCAGTGTGTGCCAACACCAGGTTCATGACAGCCTTGCCTGCTTGTGCAGCCAATTTAGTCACAATGAGGGAACACCAACTGACAATCACTGGCACCCTAGTCTTGCTAATTGGCTAAAATGTTCATCCACCAAGTTCTTATACCACCCTATAACCCCAGGTTAAAAATTTTAAACTATAAAGTCCTTCCTGAGGGATTAATGCCTTCCTAAAATAAAAAGTCCAATAATACAAGGCCACTTTCTAAAAAGAAAGAGCCAAACCAGGGTGGCTACTAGGGTGTGATGAAAATGATGAAAATACGGCGGATGAGAATATACTGTGAACATTAACCAGTGTAAGAACTTTAACACAGGGAAGGACATGTAAGAGTGTAAAGAATTCCCACCAGGAAACAGGGGTGGATAATTCGTAGAGACCTGAGCCAGACCCTGGAGCAGACCGAAGGTTGGGCCCAGACAAAACAGAGCACAGAGGTTTCTGGCTATCAGACAACAAGACTCACTGGGTGGAAGTTACTGCCTCCTGGGTAAATGGTAACCCGAGCAGAAAAACAGGTCCATCTGAGAGACACCTAATGTCTATGCTTTTTGCTGCAGGATACGGCAGGAAGGAAAGTGCTAAAAGACTGATGTAACAGGCTAATGTTACTATGGCCAGGAGGACATCCTATGGAGCGTGGTAGCCCCAATGGTGGCAATGCATGGAAGCGTAAAGGCAGAAATGATACGAGAGTACAGTAAAATGAGGCATCTGGAGGAGATAATAGAAAAAAGGTAACTACAGAGGTGGAGATGACATGTGATGATTTTAAGGTGGAGATAAAGGAATTTGGACTTCCAGGAGGAAAAAGGGATTGTCATACATGGAATCAAACTGACCCTTACTGGAACTCTACAGTGTTCTGATATGCTATGAATTAAGCAAAAATTAATGCCACAGGGAGATATGATAACTGAATCACACTAGGCCTGAATGTAGTATGTATAACTCAAGCTCAGACCTGGAAACAAAAAGGCAAAAGTGAAAAGTGAAGGGAAGATAACACAAATGTGGTGAGCAGTGAAATCCCAATTAATCTCACACTATTAATTTTGGATATCCTTGCAATGGGGAGGATTTATTGAAGTAAGAAATGTGTTAAGTAGGACAAGAAAATAGCATGGAATGTCAACAGAGTATAAACGTTTTTTGCCATTCTGATAAAATTGTACAAGTATCAGATTTATGTGAACAGATGTGACAGTGAACAAAATTACCCTTTGCAGTTGCAACACATAAAAATGCAATTAAATTTGCAATAAACAAAAAAATACACTAAGGTAACTAATCTCCTGAGTAGGTTTATATTTTCATTAGCTTACTTGTCAAATTAAAATTGTGAATCTGTCTACACTGTAGGTGACAGAGGTTGCGTGCTGAAAACCACTGCTGGGTCAGTTTAGGAAAATGAACTGAGATACAAAAGTAAACCCGCACACCGTTATATTATTTGGGACTACAAAAAATCCCAGTTAAAGAGTTGATGTAAACAATGATGAAGCACCCAAGCACAGAGGGTGAAGTGCAAATTAGTGGTCAAGTGACCATCAGTGCTAGTCTCTTATAACATTACACTCTTATAACTCTCACAGAGTCACTTCCTGAACACCTGGCTGATGACCCGTGGAAAGCTGAACACAACTAGATGCACACATTCACTCAGTAATGGTCCGCACTATTGGTTTACACAGCAGAGAGGGTGTGCAAGATGACATTGGTCCACCATGTCCTCCACAATATGGCTATGAAACAAGGCATTCTTTCGCCACCAGATGAATGGCAACGAGAGGACCCCATGTTCCAAATTGCTCCAGAGAAAAGGGTTACGATTCAGACCCACATAGAATTCATAAGTGTCTTTGAGTCAAGGTATAAATTACATGTAGCCATGTAACTTTTACTCCCAGCTTACATCTGTGAAGTCTACTCCCACATACTTTGTATGTGTCGGATACAAACATAATTATTAAACAAGACAAAAAAACCTGAAAAAAAAACCTTTTGATCTACAAATTGATGCGAATATCGGAGTCCTTTCAAGTTTTGTTTCTTTCGACCAGTGATTTGCCGATGTTCCAGATACTCCACTGCTCACATTAAGAAATATATTTTTTCTAGCACCTCATTAGGATTGTTTACATCTCTTAATCAGAGAAAATATCCTGCAGGGTAAGGTTTGAAATTGGGTGTTTCCATATGTTTCTTAAATTCAATGTGACTTTTTTGTATGTACTTTTCCCAAATGCAAAATATAATCATTTCTATGAACATACGGACGAATGAGGCCCACTGAGTTTTTTTTGTGTATTTTAACTGCACTTTGCCTCTCTATTTACTAAAAATGTTGTGACATATGATTGCAGCTGCGGCCCATGACTTATTTGACCTTTTGTGCACGTAAGAGCTGGGGAGAGGAAACAGACTTATGTGTGTGTCAGCATTATTTTCCATTGTCTTGGAAATTCAAACCCTCAAATCTCAAACCCTCCTTCCAAGGAAAGCGCCTTCATTTTGGCAAACTCCACCCTAAATGCACATCTTCTCCATGGGAGCTTAAGCAGGCCACATCTGAATTCACTTAGTATTGACAGAGGCACAAAACTCTCCATGTAAGCGGAGGTTACGTGCACTTATCTCAAGTCTGAATCAGCCCCTTACTGCATTCTGCCACATTGCATGCAGTCAAGTTGTCTGCTGGTCTATTTGAAATTGTGTTGCTTACAGTGCCCTCTAGTGACCAAGTCCATTAAATCCACTTGATTCTGACAATAAAACTTGATGTCTGTGTTCACATTCATTTTGCAGGCAGGTTACATTTTGGTGAAAATACAATGTGTAATAAAAATAGGGGCGGGTCAATTAAATGTGACAGTAAACAAACAAAGTTCTCATTTCCTAACAACATAGTCATTCTTAAATAATAAAACAATCCTTTCTGCCAGGAAACAATTCATCTGCTAGCACAGAAAAAAAAACATTGAAAAAATGTATTCATAAATGTAACAACATATGTCATAAAATAAAATTCTGCCTGAACTGCGGTGGTTTACAATGCATTGAATTGTAAATGACCATACCATTCAGCAATTATTATCAGTACACTAAAAACAACAGATAAGGGAATACTGAGATTACTGTCAGACATTGAAGACTTTCTGAAATTCACTCTTGAATATACTTTTAAGTTCAGCAACCATTCTTCCAAATTCATTGTCCTGAGGAAGAAGAACAGAGGAAAATTCAATATTAAAATAGAATTTACTAAAACAGAAATATATACAACATCAAAACCACATTGATTACCAATCAATTATAATGACCTGTTCTTTAATACTGTAGTTACGGACCAACAACAGAAGCCATGGAACTAAACAGTTTTCAGTGCTTTTCCTTCTCAACAGTTACAGGCTGTCTCACCTTGTTCACTGCGACACAGTTGTCAAAGATGAGGTTGATGTCAGAGACAAACTGACCCACAATGGAGTACTGCTTGCCCTGCAGTTTCTCAGTGACAGTTTCCAGTCGCTTCTCAATGACTACCCTCCTGTTCATCACCTGCCAAGAACAGACACAACAGACGGCCACAGAGACTGAAAAATTGAGTACTACACGTACACACAGCTACACACTCATGCATACACTGAGGTGACACAAAGAAGTGGGTGGGCACTGTGGTGTAGTGGCTACAGCTGTGGACTTTCAGCCCTAATATTCATACTTCAGGTGCGGCTCTGCTGTTGTAACATGGGACAAGATACAATACAGAGAGACACAAATTCAAAGGTGTGGAGGGACAGTTGTATATAGATATATAGTGTATACAGATATAGTGTATACAGATATACACAGCATACAGACATGGGCAGATTCAGATGTACAAACACCTACTGTGAAATACAGATAGATGGATCAGGGGTTTGACCAGACAGACATGCATCACAGATAAACCTCCAAACTCACAGTGTGGCAGGGTCCAGATGAGAAAACTCTCTTGTAGAGACACAGTAGGAGACACTGGCAATGCTGTCAACAGGGATATGGATATATGGTTGCAATAAACACTCCTGGCACATACGCTGCCAACAGCATACTTTCAGACTAACAGAATGAAAAAAAAAATCTTTTATTAAGATGACTCTTGTTTTCATTTATTCATTTGGCAGACAATCTTTTCTGAAGTGATTTAAAAAGCAAAGTTACAGAAGTCCGTAAAGTAAGGCCACAGGAACAACAGTATATACAGACAACATCGGCCACATTAGAACGAGTGGTAACAGGTCACACAGCGCTACAGTAACTGGCACCAGACTGAAAGTACACGCTAAGGGCCACAATAATGAAAACATCAATGACTACTGTCAGTGTAAAAATCAGTGCAATAATACAGAGATATGTCTCTGGCAACACAAAGTGGCATATTACAGCAGCAACATTAAAAGCTGATGGTTATTCCACATGGCCTCACCAGCATGTAGTCAGAGATGCGTCTGCCCTGGGCCTCTGCGAGAGATATGAGACCAGAGTAGCTGCATCGCTGGCTCTCCTTTAGCACACAGTACGTACAAATCCATTTCTCCCTGTTACTGAGAGACAGAGAGAGAGGAAGAGTGAGAGAGGGACAATGAGAGAAGCACCTCTTAGCCATTCTGTCTGACACTCACATTGGCTGGCTATGACTCAGCCTTTCAGGCACTTTCTATGATTCAGTCTTTCTTAACTAGGCTGTCTATATTTGTCTATATTCAATTTAGAGTCAAATTTAAGGCAGTGTGATTTTTTGCTGTAACATACAGAAATTGAGCATTATGTTGTTTGTGGCCTAAATTTCAGCCCATCACAACCACTACTGGCTTTGCGCTTGTACTGAATCAGCCCCTCTGCCCCCCCCCCACCACACACGCACACACACGTCATACTGTGCCCACCCAAGGATGCTGTCGTCCAAAGCTGGCAGGTGGCAGTTAGCATGGAAGGCACGAGGACACTGGTCACAGCACACCAGTTCACCCAGAACACCGCATATGAAGCACCAGTCATCATTTTCTTGATCTTGCTGTGCATTCAGTAGATGGATGAAGGCATGGATTAAAGAACACATGAGAAAAAAGGCTTGATTAAGGTTTGGTTTGGTGTGAAATTTTCAGTGTGTATTCTTTGGAAATACATAAAAAACAACTTCTGCTAAATATTTTGTGGCAAAAAAAAATCATTTGAAGTGTGAATAAGCTATAGGTATATAGCACAAAAATAGATATTGATAGCTATCTATTTATTGCGATAGTTTGCTGACAGTTGTGTCCACATGATCACTTTTATAATGTAGTTTATCACTACAATAATGGAAATATCATTGTATTACTGTACATAATAATAAGAAAACAATTTCTTTATTACTTCTACTCAACAAAGCATATGTTTTGTCAGATATCAGCCACAGTTAGCAGCAGAACATAGTAACAGAATATAACAGATCTTTCAATAAGTCACTACGCTGTCTTTAACATGGCGTTGTCAGGGTGTTGTCATGGCAGCCATGATTGAATGTCCTACCGGGTCCTGGCCATTGCAGAGGTCACACTCACAAAGGAGAGAGTGGCGATTCAAGATCCCCTCCTGCAGAGACACACACAGAGCTATAACCACTGACACTGATTACATTTACATCTTGGTTTACTTTTCTCTGCTTAGAAGCTGAATTTTGTATGTTTACAGCCCCATTCCTCCTGCCATATATTTCCCCCACCGTCTTCCTCTCTCCTCCACTCCCATTCTCTCTTCATTCTCCTCCCCTTCCTCCTCCTCTACCTTAATGAGGAAGCTGAGAGGTTTTCCCTGGCACAAGATACTTTTCTGCCAAGAGCCAGAGGTGAAACTGGGGTCCTCCTTCATAAAGTCCACGGGGGTCAGCCACTTGTCCTCAGTCCGAATGCATCGATTGGGGGTGTCTGGAGCAATCCACAACACACATGCAAAAATGGTCAATCCACACTTACACTTCTGAAAATGGCTTTATTAAATCTCAAAAAATGACATATTTCAAGTTGGTGTGGACAAACTGAAAGATCTAGCAGACATGTCCACACAGCTTTGGTTCCTAAGTTAATTAAGCACTTAACATCCCACATGCAATCACCAAATGGTTTAATGAACATGACAATGATGTTATTCATGCCATACCGTTGTCATTTACCAAATCTGAACCTAATCGAACATTTATGGGAGATATCTGGAACGATATCTAAGACAGCATGTTCCACCTCCATCGAAGAGGCATGAGTTGATTAGCCTTCTCCTAGAAGAATGCTGCCACATACCACCTGTAGAATTCCAGATGATAGATTCTAAGCCACAATGCATACAAGCTGTTCTGGATGCACGTGGTGGCCCCATCGCCCTGTTAAATGATTTTAAATAGGTGTTTCCACCTTTTTGGCCACTAACTGTATCTTCTGGTGTGCACCTGTCCCCTTTCCCTTTAAACACACATACACACACCCACCTACACTCAACTAACACAGGCAGGCATGCTAACACACATACACACACACTTGCACATACACAGTATCACCAACCCATATAAACACACACACACACACACACACTAGGGGTCGACCGATATGTATTTTTCAGGGCCGATATCGATATCGATATTTAATGGCTTAGGATGGCCAATAACCGATATTTGGCCGATATTTTGGGCCAATATTCATTTATTATATTTGGCTGATGCAATAACAAAACTACATAAAGGAAATCATAATGAATTTGTTTGCAAATACCTTCTATGAGAAACAACAGGCAATATACAGATCTAATACCGCATTATTGAGTAAATAATTATTCTTTTACAAATTTAAAAGTAGAAAAATCTGTTTATGTAATGTGGAAAAAACCTTAAGTGAAAAAAACACTGTTTAAACTAAGAAAGTGGGTAAAGTGTTCAGACATCACATAACATTTCAATAATCCCAGTTCAGGAGAACCAAGTTGTAATGTAAAAATGGGGGGTCTCCTGACAGTTGGCTCTGTTTCTTTTCAGATAGTGCTCTCAGCTCACTGAACACTCGTTCACTTGGGACAGATGAGTGAGGAGGGCCTAGTATTTTCTGGCTTGATTTACAAGCATTTGGTAGCATTTACACAGTTCACGTTTTGTTTCCACCAATCAAGTAGCCTAAAATAAACCTGCCATACGTAGTGTAAACACAGGAGAGCGCATTTGGACAAATATTAGCAAAACCGATATGAGGAGGCTGATACCGATATGGGGCCATATGTATCAATCTTTGTCTACAACTTGCCGTAAGACCATGTGTACGCACAATCCCACGATTTGTGTACGGAGGTTTTTCGTCAGAGTTATCAAACACCATTTATGCCTAATTGTTTTCATAAATCTGAGCGTAAATCAAATTAGCATGAGATTATGTGCACATGAACCCGCTTAACGTCCACTCCCACAATTGTTCTTATATGGACCGAGACATGCCTTCAATTAGTCGAATTAGCATATAAAGATCCCAGGTAAATCTAAGTGAAATGCAGAGATTGATGTTGAGGATCAATGGCAGGACGTAAGAAAATTAAGAAATTATTCGGACATGGAGATAGAGGTGATGGTTGAAGAGGTGGAGAGGAGAAAAAATGTCCTTTTTGGAAGCCAGACTAGCGGCATTTCAAATCCACGGAAAAATGCAGAGTGGCTAAAAGTGGTGACTGCTATGAATGCAGTTTCACCAGAGGTGTGTATGGTGGAGGAAGTGAAGAAGAAGTGGTCGCCCCACACTGCTTTGTGAAAGAATGAAAGAATCATGGCTGGATCCAGGCATTGTGCAACGACATCTGTAAGTCACATAATTTGGACATTGAATGAAAGTGTTTACGATTTACAAAAACAACTTCATTCTCTCTTGGTGTCTGTATTGCAATGTGAGTGCAGTCGATTACGTCGATTACATTAGGAAAACCAGACATCGCTGCAATTGCATTTTGATATTGGCCTGTTCCTCCGCAGTGTAAGGAAGCTTTATATACCTTGGAGTCATCCAGGTGATCCCTTCCCATATTATGGGCATGATATGGCTCAGAGAGGATTGTGATATTCCCGACCTGTCTGCAAGCTCTCTTTGGAATGTCCCGGTGGCGAGAAAATCCAAGGTGGTTAGAACTTGGAGATGAACTGGTATTGCATGGGTTCTCCATGTTTCTCTGAGGAGAAGAGGCTCCAGTTCCTCACAGAGGCTGAAGTGAACGGCCCTTGGCAATCTAAAGCGACTTATTAGCCATACATCATCATTGGCAAAGAAGTCTCCCTGTTCCCTGAACACACGTTCATGCCTGATTAGGTTATTCTTGATATCCTCTAAAAGCACTAGCACAGCCATACTGATTGTGAATGCTTTAAGCATATACGTTGTAAATGAGCCTGTTATATAGGAGTACTCATTAAAAATGTTTGATTACACATGGTGATCTGTGACGTTTAAATTTTTTTGACTACAAGGGCCAATTACAATGTTAATATAATAATGCCAAGTTGACAGTCAGTTTTGCCATAATGTCCGACATTGTTCACAGTTCACAGTTAAACCAGTATTTCACATGGATCAATGCATGCGCTATAACACTCATCAATGATTGACACAAGACCCATTTACCTGCATCATCGTTAGTTCCTTTTGGTATCGCCAATCTGCAAATTACAAATTTTATGCGTACGAGACCACGCGCAGAGGTACACATGTTTTCCCAGCAATTAGCTTTTTATAAATACCGTTTTACGTGTAGAAAAGTGCTCAGCGCGATTTTAGTTGATGCATGTGGCCCATGGACCGATAATTGTCAAAAGGGGCCGATAGTGGCCGATATATCGGCAAACCCACACACACACACACACACACACACACACACACACACACACACACACACACACATAAATATTTTACACGGCAATACATCCCACTGACCTTCAACAAATCGATTTTTGTGCAGAGTCCCCCGCACTGACCCACAGGTGACTGGGAAGGAGCTGCCTCCAAATGTTGATGTATCTCCACCATTTCGGCTTCCACCCCTATGTTCAGCATCCTCTTCCTCTGGGTAACGGACAGTAACAGAAATTTCCCTGGTTATGCCTTGCAAGTAGTAGGCGCATTTACGGAGTTTCCGAAATTTACTGACAGCCATCTTTAATGCAGCTTATTAAATGTAAAATAATGTCCTGAACTGGTACATACATCAAGTGATTTTAAGGCCTACGGTGTTGCACAGCAATAATATCTGAATCACAGTATTGAAACATATTTGACAACATATTTATTGCTAACTATTTGAAATCTTTGACATGGGCTCCAGCAAACCACTGCCTGTGACATACCAAACCCACTATGGTACAAGTACCTTAAGTAGAGAGATAGGAATAACTGGTTGGGTGGTGGATTTAGTATTGGAGACAGAATAAAAGATCATTGACATATGGAAAAAATTATGCAAAACAGGAAGTTAGCTGATACATTTACATTACATTTATTCATTTAGCAGACGCTTTTATCCAAAGCGACATACAAAAGTGCATATAGTGGGTGATACCTTATATCTTCTCTGGGAAATTTTGTTTATGAAGACAGTGTAGATTTTTTACTACATGGAGTAACAGTAACTCAGAACGAACAAGATTTTAAAATTAAAGAGGTTTCATTTCCTCACACAAACCAGAAACACCCATTTCAGTTCACGGATGTACTTTTTGGTAAATGATAATGTTACATTAAAATGCTCGGAGGCAGGACTCAGGACTGACCTGTGGTGGGTAGACTGGAGGCAAAAGACACTCTGGGAGGCTGCGAAGGTCTGCGTAGAAGAACGGGAGAGAAAATGAGCAACAAAGTCATAATGCAGGACATTCCATACTCCAAGAAATTTCCCCATTCCCTCCTCAATGACATCAAATGGAATCAGGCACTGACTGATCAGCACATCATTGACACACTTAAATTATTATCATTCTTCAATAATCCAAAAGAACTGCAGCTTCATTTTCCCATAACCTAAATAAATTAATACATTTATTTTGTCCTTTTTGGGAAAAAAAATAGTTGTTAAGGAACTTGGCCCTCGCTTTTAAGATTTATAGGAAAGCAGGATCCAAATCCCACCCTGATTTACAACGGGGTTTCCAGGATCTCTTCGCATTGTAAAAGGTGGAGAGTGCCTTTATGTACTACTTATTTGGAAAGTGCTTGGCCCATCTGCACAACGAGATCCAGATCTCATGAGAGAGTAGCTGAGGAGCCCTGATGTTGGCTGTACCACAGGATAAAATCAAACCCTCACTCTCTGTGTAGTTTTTCACATCCATGTATGCCTCTACTTCCATTTTGACATTGGTGACTGCCTCTGCAAAATTCCATTTGATTTCAATTTTCAAACATGAATAAAGATTCAAAGGAAAATCTGAGGGGGTAAGACACTAGTAGGCCCCGCTACAGAAAAGTAAAAATGACATTTTTGGAAAATCATTCAAAAGATTTTTCCTTAAACCCTAATTTTTGTTGCCACTAACTCTGTTTTTCTTACAAACCTGGCAACCCAACCTGGCAACACTGACTACAATGTGGGAAAAGCTGTCAGTGCTCCATCGCCCCACCTCCTGTCCCGCCTATCTGCCCTGCTACTACGCCCACCACCTGAAGCCCATCCTGCGCACCTGTTCCCTTTGTTCTTTGCCCGATCGTCCCTGATTTCCTCTTTTCGCCTGTCGTTTTTTATGCTGTTTTTTTCTGTGGATTTTTTGGTTGCCGATTTGGACTGATCTTAACACTACGATTTTTGCCTGTGCGTTTGGACCTGTAATTAAAGGATCTCCTTTAACTGCCTGTTTTGTCTGCGCCTGGGTCCTTTCCCTGCCAACCCTGACAAAAGGTGCTGCCAGTCTCTGTATAGCACCGAAAGTTCTGCTGAGCACCCTCTTACTAAATTACTAATTTATTTTCAATGGAAAATAAATTAAAACCATATATTAAGAAATAGGGAACGACAACCGATGCTTCGGTACCAGGTCGATGCCGAAATTCTGAAAACGTGACGGTACTCGTTTTTCTACCGTAGGTACTGGGGATGTAGCTGCAGCGACAACTCCGCCTCGACTCGTCAAAAAGGAAAAACCGTAAGAGTCGCGTATGGAAGTACATTTACATTTATTAATTTAGCAGACGCTTTTATCCAAAGTGACGTACAAAAGTGCATATAGTGGGAAAACAGGCACGAGGGCATGCGATGTGGACAGGTCAAACAATGCAGATAGTGCTGAAGCTGAGCACAAGGTCAGTGTAGCGAGACCGAACTAATCTGATCTAAGGCTACATATCTGATCTAAGGTTACATAAGGTTACATATACCAAATACAGTCACTGGGTCAAGTGCTGCTATCCTACCTAGGCCAAAAACGTGCTACAAATACAATGTAGGAGATAGTGCTACAAGTACGAGCCAAGAATCTAGGGTTTACAGGGTCAAAATGCAAAATGCAAATACTAAATTCGCAAAAAACAGTATGCAAAGGGTGCCATCGAACTTTTCAGACGAAAGGAGGAAACACTTCCAAGTTAAGTGTGTGTGTCAAAGACAGACATCCAGATTTATTCCAAGAATTCATGTTAACATTACATTAACAACGTATCCAAAGTGTTATCCTTATCCTGAAATACACGTTACCATTATTTTTGTTTGAGACAGCTGGCATTGCTGTATAGCCAACTATGTTCCATACGACGTTTGCAATGGCTAAACGCTAAAGGTCACCGTGTTTAGGCTAACGTAATGTAACCATAGCTCGTAGTAGTAGGCTACCGTCCTTACCGTTCAGTCTGTCGTCTGTCGTCAAAATACTGTATACGTAACGTTAGCGTTTTAAATAAATATTTCCGGACTGATGGTCAGTCACCATGTCAGTAAATTTAAACTACTGCTTGCACTGAGTATATAGAGGTGTGTGTGTGTGTGTGTGTGTGTGTGTGCAGCCTTTGAGCAATAGCTGTACCTGATAATATATACCTGGTCTTGGCTGGGTACGGCAACTGATAAGCACAGTATTGTTTGTTTTAAATACGTGAAGGCTACATGCCACTGTTTTTTGTAATGTTCAAATGTTTTTAATAAAGGAGTGTATGTTGAAGTACATGTTTTTTTTTTTTTTTTTACCGTGGTATCGAGAATTGTGGAATTTCACTGGTATTAGTATCGACTACTAAATTTCTGGTATTGTGACATTAAGAAATTAGTAATTTGTGATAATGTTAACATGATTGAGAATGAGAATTAATATTGACTGGGAGCCACAGAGCAGTGTCAGAGAGCCAGGAGACAAATGTGGTAGAGTTTTTCTAGAGCTGGAGGGTGACTAAGCTGAACAGAAAAGACATGCATTTTTTCTCAGGTAAGAGTGAAAGTAGTAATACAGAGATGATAGAGTCAGACATGGATATTGAGTTGGAGAGTGAGGACTGACTGTTTTCTGTGGTAGAGTCAAGATAGAAGCAACACTAAGAATGTCCTAAAAGGGATGCTGTGCATTTTTACTGTCTCCCCTTGATTCAGACCCTGCTGTAAAAGTCCCTCATCCCATTTTACAGGAACTTGGCATTATGGTGAGAATAGAGGGATGAGTCAATACAGTACTATAGTCCAAGTTTTCACTTGCTGACAGTGGTTACAAAATATGAAACATCTTGGCCAGGGACCTATGCACCTACTAATAATATATTTAATAATATTTACTAAAATATAATTAACATTAGATTAATTAGATTAATATTTAATGATAAAATATAATTTTTTATTTCAGACTAAAAATATACCATAAACCAAATTTTGTCTCAACAGCAGTAAGTTTGACTATTAATTCATACAATATCAATACAACAAAAACTAGAGATGGAAATTTGTATTGAGGTTACTGTTGGACATTGAAGACTCTCCGAAATTCTTCCTTGAATAAATTTTGGAGTTCAGCACTCATTCTCTCAAATCCCTTGTCCTGAAGGAGAAGAAGAAGAATATTGAAAATAAAACATTTTATTTAATATGCAATTAAAAGGGAAATATGATATACATTATCAAAAACAAAAATCAACACAACAGACTCTTCTTTGATACTGTGTTTGCATGACCACTTATGATAAAAGTTAGGGAGTGATAACACTATCTCTGGAACTGAGGTTCTCTGTTTTTCTTTCTCAGCTGTTACAGATTAGCTTACCTTGTTGAATGTGTAGTTGTCAAAGATGAGGTTGATGGCAGAGACAAACTGACCCACAACAGAGTACTGCTTCCCCTGCAGCTTCTCAACAACCTGGTCCAGCTGTTTCTCCATGAAGTCTGTCTTGTTTGCCACCTGCCAAGAACAGATGCAATAGATGGCCACAGGGACTGGAAAACTGAGAAATGCAGCCACACATAGACAGTGGTAGACAAGAGGAACTGGGTGACAGTATGGTGTACTGGGTACATGTCCAGACCTTCTAACATTCATATTTCAAGTAGGGCTCTGCTGTTGTAACGTGGGACAAGATACAATAAGGAGACACACAAATTTAAAGGTGTGGAGGGACAGTTATACAGATACACACATCATGCAGACATGGGCAGATTCAGATGTACAAACACCTACTATGAAATACAGATAGATGGATCAGGGGTGTGAGCTGACAGACACGCATCACAGACAAACATACAAACTCACAGTGTGGCAGAGTCCGGATGAGAAAACTTCCTGCTTGTCTGCCTTGTACAAACACAGTAGGAGATACTGGCAATGCTGTCAACAGTGATAAGGACACAGTGTTTCATTACACACTTGTTACAATAAATGTACATTTATTTTTCTAGCAAAAGCTGTTGTCTGAAATGACTGACAGAGCAAATGTGTATTATTAGTGTTGCATTTAGCCTGTACTGAAACATGCTAAGGGCTACAGTAAAAGCATCAGCAACAACTAGTGTCACTGTATAAATCAGTGCATTAATGCAGACATATGTCTCTGGCAACACGTGGCGGATTACAGCAGCAACATTAAAAGCTGATGGTTATTCCACGTGGCCTCACCAGCATGTAGTCAGAGGTGCGTCGGCCCTCAGCCTCTGTGAGAGATATGAGACCAGAGTAGCTGCATCGCTGGCTATCCTTTAGCACACAGTACGTACAAATCCATTTCTCCCCGTTACTGAAAGACAGGGAGAGAGGAAGAGAGAGAGGGACAATGAGAGAGGCACCTCTTAGCCATTCTGTCTGAGTCTTGGTTTAGCTGGTCCACCAGTGTGAATATTTTACTGAATTATTGAATAATCTGAAAAGTCATCACTTTTTGGTTCAATCAAGTTTTAATTCAAGTTAATGAGGGACAAGGATTTGACAGAATATCTGCTATTGTCTACTGTGATGAAGGGAAGAGATATCTTTGTAAAGGTGTGAAGCTACTTTGAAAAAAGTAAATGAGAACAGTCATATGTACTGTACGTTGTGCAATGTTTAGTTATCACACCGCGTATCAATGACCACACTGCGTATTCATTTCAAAGGAAAACATTCTACTACAGCAACCAAACCACAGGCTTCAGATGGACCTCAGCAATTTCCCATAATACACTTAGTGGTGAGATGTTAGACTGTTGTGATGGAATTCCTGGTGAGCAGATGACAGCCCTCATGACAAATATGGTGGCAAGGGATATGCTCTGCATCGCAAACTGGTGCTGCCTGCGGAGCCAGAGTACACCATCTCAACACGAATAACAATAACCATTTCAGAGGCTGTATGCTGATACTGCAGCCTCTATCTACCAAGGACCAATAGGATGGCTTTGAGAAGAGATGCCTGTCCTGAGTAGAGTAGAATCATATGTCACCATCACCTCTCACTTCATGAAAACCTTGGAGCTGAACTGTGGTGTTGGTTTATGTATCTGGGATGGCTTCAATTTTGCATCAAAGTTAAAGGCTGCAAAAAACACAGATTTAAGGCAGTATGACTTTTTGCCACAACATACCGCATCTCTGCGCAGTGTTTTTTGTATCCTGAAGTTTAGTTCATCGCTACCACTACTGGCTTTGCGCTTGGACTGAATCAGCCCCTCTGCCTCTCCCCCCACCCCCCCACCACACACACACACACACACACACACACACACACACACACACACACACACACACACGTCATACTGTGCCCACCCAAGGAAGCTGTCGTCCAAAGCTGGCAGGTGACAGTTAGCATGGAAGGCACGAGGACACTGGTCACAGCACACCAGTTCACCCAGAACACCACATATGAAGCACCAGTCATCATTTTCTTGATCTTGCTGTGCATTCAGTAGATGGATGAAGGCATGGATTAAAGAACACATGAGAAAAAAGGCTTGATTAAGGTTTGGTTTGGTGTGAAATTTTCAGTGTGTATTCTTTGGAAATACATAAAAAACAACTTCTGCTAAATATTTTGTAGCAAAAAAATCACTTGAAATGTGAATAAGCTATAGGTATATAGCACAAAATAGATATTGATAGCTATCTATTTATTGCGATAGTTTGCTGACAGTTGTGTCCACATGATCATTTTTATAATGTAGTCTATCACTACAATAATGGAAATATCATTGTATTACTGTACATAATAATGACAAAACAATTTCTTTATTACTTCTACTCAACAAAGCATATGTTTTGTCAGATATCAGCCACAGTTAGCAGCAGAACATAGTAACAGAATATAACAGATCTTTCAATAAGTCACTACGCTGTCTTTAACATGGCGTTGTCAGGGTGTTGTCATGGCAGCCATGTTTGAGTGTCCTACCGGGTCCTGGCCATTGCAGAGGTCACACTCACAAAGGAGAGAGTGGCGATTCAAGATCCCCTCCTGCAGAGACACACACAGAGATATAACAACTGACACTGATTACAGCTACACCCTGCTTTACCTTTCTGTTTTAGCTGTTGTATGAAGATACCCCACTCCTTTTGCCATCCCCCCACTCTCTTTCACTAACATTCTCTCCTCCCCTTCTTCCTCTACCTTAATGAGGAAGCTGAGAGATTTTCCTTCGTACAAGATGCTTTTCTTCCAAGAGCCAGATGTGATGTTGGGGTCCTCCTTCACAAAGTCCATGGGGGTCAGCCACTTGTCCTCAATCCGAATGCATCGGCCCAGGGTGTCTGGAGCAATCCGCAACAGACACACAAAAATGGTCAATCCACACTCGCACTTCTGAAAATGGCCCCTAACTCCAAATGGGTTGATGGCACAGTATCACATGAATTAGATGCCTCACAAGCTCATACACCCACTTGGCCACATGAATACACACTCTCTCATGGTCCCATCACATACACACACACAGACACAGACACACTGACCTTGGACAAATCGATCCTTGTATAGAGTTCCTTTCACTGACCCACAGGTCACTTCCAAGCAGCTACCTCCAAATGCTGACATATCAGCATCATTACGACTTTCATCCCCCTGATCAACATGTTCATTTTCAATGTCATCTTCCTCCTCTTCTTCCTCCTCATCTTCTTCTTCTTCATCAGAATCTGTGTCTAGCAATTAAAGATTAAAGATGAATAATCATGCCTCATGACTTTGAAATCATGAACTGAAACTTTTAAATTGCACCCTCTCGGTTCACACTATACCAACAGATGCATTTAAACTGTTATTTACTGCACGGACAGACCTCTTCAAAGGAGCAGATACTGGAAGAGAGACATACTGGAAATGCACCTAGCAGGTATCTACTTTAAGGTCTTCAGAAACTTATTACTATCCTGAAATATTTCATTGATTACATTTCAGTTGTACATTTTAATGTATTATTTATGTTTTTATATTATATATAAACAATCATAATTGTTTTAAATTGATTTTAATTGAAGTTTTTAAATGTTAAATGTTATTTTTGGCTACTACCATGTTGACTGTTCACTAAGACAGTGTTGATGTCCAACCATGACAATTAAACTAATACAAGCTCAAAATGAACATGCATGGCACTACGAAAGAGGCTTCATTCTCTGAGAAAACGGAAAGAATGTCTCAGTCGAGGGCTTCTGCGCTGCTGAAAAGTATAATATATTAAACCACTCAATGTTATTAGTACTTATTAGCACTGACCTGTGATGAAGCGTCTTGAAGAAAATGGTCTTATTTTCTGAAACACAAACACAAGCACAACAGAGCATCAGTCTGCATGTCAACTTATCACTTTCACCTCCCGGGGTGTTTTTCTGACTGCAGATTCCAAAGCACATGTAGAGCCAGTGAAAGTTCAGTTCCCAGTGGAAGAGGGGGCAGTGTGTGCATGTATCATCAATACAAATTTACTTTACCAGACTAACAATGATAATTATCATGACAATCATAATCTTCACAATCATAACAAATAATCATATCTCCACAATACCGCATTTTGAGTCATATCTTCATCCTAAATCCTAAAGTAATCCACTGCAAGGTGTTCTGTGGGCTCAAAATACGTTGGGCTTCAACAAGCTTCAACGTGTCCATTTTCTGCACAAAGGGTGTTTTCATGCTTTCCTCCCCCCCTCTGCAAGCCTTTTTGGAACTAATGATTTATTAAGCTAATGATTTATTAATCTCATCATGACAAGCACAACACTCGTGTAGGAGCGCTGAAACCAGACAAAAGCATACTCCGATACACGTGCACATCACCGAAGGCTACTTCTCACACCATTCATCCCAGAGAGCACTACAGTGAAGTGGGTACTAAATGAATGGTAGGTGTTCTTCCACTGATATCATCGAAGCAGTGCGTAGGTACACAACGTTAAAGAGAGCCAAGAGTGGCGCAACAAGAGGACCATGGTCAACCCATCCACCCCTATCCCCAGCAGAACAAAGCCAATCTGCTGTGCATTTGTGGGCTCCCAGGCATTATTAGCAGATGACACTGCCAGTTTTGAGCCCTCACTGTAAGGCTCAGCCAGCTTGAGACGAACCACTCCAGAGCCCACCCGTTACTGCAATAAGCAAGTCCATGGCAGCTCATGGATACCTGTAGGCAGGGCACTGCTCCAACAGCTATTTTCAGCTGGGGCAGGGAAGTCTATAACATGTCTAGGCATCTAGGAAATCTAACAGGATTGGTGAGGTGAGGATTCAAGGCCATGAATGATTACAGGATGAGTCATAAATGTTTACTGCATGGCCTATCGTTGTCAGTCTTCTCCTTTTGCACTAAAGGTAGTCTTCAGACAGCAGTTGTAAAACTTTGTTGCTGTTAAAACACAATCCTGCACCTTTACAATTCCTCTGTGAGGGACTAGTGCCTAATGACATCTTAACCATAATCTAGTAACCTTTTTGTCCCCTGTCAACAACCTAATTCAAATGGAAATTTCTCTGATTACCATCAGACACTAGGGGGATGTATAGAAAGAAAACATCCTATACTAGACACTGGATAAATCTCTCCTTGTGGACTGCCATTTGTTACATACCACTGATAAAGTGAAAAGAACATATGCACACACAAACTATGGAATGGCATATTTTAGAATTTCAATAACATTTATTTTAAGTTAATTTAATACATACATGTTAGCTATTATTTAGAAGACAAGCATTTCAGATTATTATTTATATTGGCTGGCCGACGCCATTCTTCCAGGCTTTTATTTAAGCTACACATTAAGTTCATATAATGTTCAGACCTTGAGCTAGACCTACCCATAAGAACAGACACACACATAAGCATTTACATTGTCCCAAATCCCTAAGATGATTTACATATTTATTGTCACATTTGAGAACAGTACAGGAGTCTAAACCTTAGGCTTATTCGCCCAATAGACACCACTTAATCCCCCAATGGATGCCAACAAGCATTAAGTTATATTGCAGTTTGGTACCTGAGACACTTGACTTTGCTGCGTAATGAATAACATCTGACAGATGTGATATGTTATATGTTATAACAGATGTTATAACTGTATTTCACAAAGACCTGTAGTGTTAGATCAACCCCAATAGGGATCATGAGCTCAAAGTGCCTAGTGCCTTTTGGCTCATACACTTCTGAGATCCTCAAGAACCTGCTTAACTAACCTCTACAAACAACCTGGGCTTATATTTCGACAAGTCTGGTAAGTTCCCAGCAAAGGGACTCAAGGTGTCTCCACCCCTAGCCTGACCTTGGAAAACATTCCCATACAGATTACAGATTGTAATTACAGAGGTTACACAAATAACATGGGCATTTATTCAGGGCAAGTGAACATGTACACATTTTAACTGCAGAACTTACTAAAGAGAGAAATGTACTTATACAAAAGAGGAAATTCTTTCCACCATATTCACCATAAATCACCATATAAACCACAATTCACAAGTCTTCTATCTGTGACAAATACCACCGACTTCTAAAAAGACATTTTAAAAAGCAAAGCGCGTGCAAGCTGTAGTGTTACTGAAATAACTATAAGCACAAAATGCACAAATAGTTTTTGAGAGTTTGGACAGCTGTGTGTGTATGATGTGGCAGCAGGAAAAAAAAGGTGAGGATCATAGACTGGTCAGTGGGTTGTACTGGGAGCTTGAGAGATGAATGAAACTGGACAGAGCCAGAATGGCAATCTTCAGTGCTGAACCTTGTTAAGTCTGAAATGCAAAGGAGCAAAGGTTGTCCCAATATGTCCACTGTACCAATTTACATGAACCATCGTGAACCAATTTCCTGGAAGTCTCTGATGCTATGCTCAGACACCAGACCTGTGCCCTGAATTGTCCCGCATGTGCATATAAACAACAAAAGATGTCACATCTGTCTAGTCATGGGAAATTATAATGACTAGGGTGACCGGCTGTGTGCAGAGTGATGTAAAAATCACCCAGGCCACATTAAACCCCATATGGCCTGAGGATGTGTAACATATTCCACCTGAAGTTACCCACCCAAATCTGAAGGCTACCCATTCACACAACACATACCGTAAGGTAATCATTCTCATGTAAAGTTACAGAGAATTGCTCAAAATTTAAGGAAAAATCACTTCGAACTCTTTAAAATAATATAAAATCTGGATTCTAATGTCGAAACAACATTTTATCCATGTCGTAGGGCTGTTCTGGCATTACAACTTTGGCAACTAGGCGGTGTACTTGCACCATGCAATACATCCTTCATTCCAATCTGATGCTACTGCATTGCGAATAAAGGGGGGGTAAGTGGCCTCTCCAATTGTCCCTTTTACCTCTCCAAATGTCCTTTTACCTCTCCAGAAAAAAAGCATGTACAGAAACAACTATATTGCACAAAAACATTTATATGTATTATCTGCACTGAATGGCAACATCATGTAATGCATTTTCCTCCAGATTTCTAACCTTACTTGAGTGTCTCATGTTATACACCTCTCCAAGTGTCCCTTTACCTCTCCAACTGTTATTTTTGGCCTCCCCAAACAGAAAACAGGAGACCAGAGATGAAATTTTCACTTTTATTACATTTTTTTCATACAGAGCATTGTCTCATTTAGCTTTTTGATGTCCGGTTTCATGCCACAGTTGCGCTGGGGCACCAAGCATAATGCCACATTGAGTGGGAGGTGAGATGGAGGTGAGAAGTGTTGACCCAGTGGGGGAGGGGGAAGAATGCCAGGGTCTTTTAGTTTTCAGGTGGCTCCCACACCTCATCTGAGTCAGACTCACTCCTATTACAACACACAAACAAACATTTTGTAAATGACAATAATACTGGCAAAGCTTTCACAAAATGCTTCAAAATCCTCATTCCACCGGCTGTACATCCCCGCCCCTACTCCTCCAAAGCAGAACTCTTGTTAGCTGTAAAGGACCCTCCCCTTTCCAACACCAGCTGCGTTCATGTTTCAGCATTCCTGAAGTGTTTACACTACCTAGGTTTGTGTTTACCACCACCAAGGACTCCCCTCCCCCCTTTGCTGTGCTTGAAGAGGGAGAGAGAAGGCTCAACCATCTCAAAACGCAATATAACTTGGAGAACAGTGTCAGCTAAAATAATAAATGTACATGTAATAAACAAGCATAAGCTTCAAAACAACGTAAATTTGAATACCTGTCCACAGCAGGGTCCTCTCCGTGGATATAAGTGTCCTCCAGTGAATCAAAGCTATCGCTGCCTTCGGAGTCACGCTGTTCTTCGATGTTATTTTCCTTTTCCAAGGACGCTAAAACCTCCTCAAGACGATGAACGATTTTCTCTTGTTTTTCACCTTTTCCGACGCAATTTTTACTTTCTTTGGTATTTCAAAAACCACTTTACATCGCCTAACGCCGCGCGCTCGCTCGCGCCATTACGCAACCCACTTTGTTGGAGAAGCCTCCTGGGGGTCGTTGCGCCTCGCAACAAATTGCCGTCTGATTGACCATCGACCAATCGTTGGAAAGCTTAGATTCTCAGCTGTCCAATGAGGTACGTTTTGTCACAATCAAGTGAGGCGGTGTATTTTTTTCGATTTTTTGAAGTTGGGCCTTGTTGTTTACGTCATTTTCTTTTGTCCTACCCACGTCAGACAAAATAAAGTATTACTAACTGATGGAATTACGGAAATGTATGCATTCAGTGTCGCTTTGAAGGGGCCAAAGTACGGTAAAGAGCAGTATAAAGCTTTGGTCTGTGGGTTGAGCGTGCGAGATTAAACTCTGTTTCAATGGCTATATAGAGATACGTACAACTATGGACCCGCCGGCGGGTCCACCGACCGTGTGTGGTTTTTGCTCAGTTCCAATTTGAGCATCCACACCCATATCGCATGCAGGTGGCATGGCTAGATATCCAGTTTATTTGCAGATATTCATGTAGCCCAAACTGGAACAGAAAAGATGCTACTTAATGTTTTTTTTTTTTTTTTTTTGCTGTGCACACTGTTCTAAAAACATCCAAACTGGGTCACATGAGGGAAAAAATCGGAATTGGGCCACTTTTACCTGCAGTCTGAACGTAGCATAAGATACATGCCTAAGGCTGCTGCTTGTGTGTTGTGTATTTCAAAAGTGCTGACAGATTTTGCTGTACAATAGTTCTAGAGAAATGTTTTGGGTATCATCTGATGTTTGAATTATTATTATTGGGTGAATCTATACTGGTGCCTCAGTGGTGGAATGAACTCTCCACAGAGGTCAGGACAGTGGAATCACTGGCAATCTTCTGACGCAGACTGAAGAGCCACCTCTTCAGACTGCATCTCAGTTCCACCTCAATCCCTGCCCCCCTAACACCTGCTACGTGTAGTTCTTGGTGTTTATTTTATGTGTAGTATTGTCATGTGTTTTGGATTATGTGATCTAGTGACTGATGTATGGTAGTATAGTCTGGGAGTTTTGTTAGCCTGGTGTGACACTGTTGCTCATTTAACTTGAATGTAATGTGTAATGTAAATGTAACTTGAATACATTTATGTTCTACTATGCTGGAAGTCACTCTGGATGAGAGCATCTGCTAAATGCAATGTAATGTAATGTAATGAGTGTGGTGTGGTGCAGAACAGTGCCATGAATGCACCCTGACCAAGAGCCTGTTTAGCAGGAACTGGAGGCTGAACAACACCTTCAGTCAACACAGCATTTGTCTGTCAGTGGCTTGTCACATATAGATTACATTAGAATATAGAGCTCTCAAAAAACAAAACAGAATCCACACACTAAAACCACTTGGGAGTGTTAGAGTATTGTGCAGAATGTTTCTTTTTTCACTTACTTTTCACTCCTTCCACCACTAATTTAAGAATGTACGTGTCATTATTCACTGCACCGAGTGCACAGCTCTTCCCAACCTAAAACTCCTCAGCTCCACAGCACTTGAGGTCAGGTTAAGACCGGTGCACTTTTTTCCATAACAAATGCTTACATCCAATTAATCAACATGTTATCAAGTCTATTCATTGTTTGGCATTTGTCAATTTCTAGCATAATCAAGTTGTTTCTTAATAAAGATACAGCACAAAAATGTATGCAACCTCAGCCCAGACTCAGCTTCGTCTGAGCACCGCAGACATGGTTCATGGTTCATAGTCTATACACCCTAGGCTATGCCACAGAGAAATACTTAGGTTCAAGGATATGTCTTGACACGTAGCATAAAATCAGTTGGAAGGAGTATGGCTGGGACACAAAATTAAGCTCCAAACAAAATGTTTTTCTACTGTGATGTTGCAGTCCTGCTGGACCTTGGGCAAAAAACTGTCAGCTATGTCTGACATAAAGATTGGTCTGCCCTATGTCAATAACCTTTAAGGACTGAGCAATAAGGCTCAGATCATTTCACTTTTTTGTTTTTTTTTTTTTGCTTTAGAGATACTGCTATCCAGAGCGACTTATGAAGCATATAATTTTTACATGTTATCCAATTATAAAGTTGTATATTTACTGAGGCAATTTCGGTTGACAACCTTGCCTAGGGATATAAAAGCAGCGACCTAAGCTCTAATCAGGAACTGGGAAACCTCTTGGGTTTGGGTTGGGTTTGAGCCCCACTCCTTAACCACTACACAACACAGCCACCCCTGGCTCACCTAGCTGATGTGATCATATCAACGTATCATACTTTAAAATTTAACAACATGTGTTACATGTTTTCAATGACAAATCTATCCATACACATACAAATACTGCTGTAAACATTTCCGATTTAACAACAAAAAGGTATTTAATGTATCTATTTTACAAATGGCTTACAAATATGTTGTTACATGTAGCATATCCACCTCTACAAATGCCTTCACTTATATTCATTTTTGCTAGCGTAACACACCAGGGAAATAAATCTATGTAGGATGGAGCGGAATAGGGACAAAATGGCAAAGCATAGTGGACAAATTTATCTGAATCTGAATGAGATACTGTCCTTTACACTGACTGAGTGCTCATGTTGTTTGACTGGGTAGCACAGCTGTTCGCTTAAGCTGGGTTAGTCTGTTGACAACAGAAAAATAAACATATTTTTAACATCTAAACCACAAGCACATGCACTGTTATGCTTCGTAATTGCACTGACATTCCACCTCTGGGCTGGTATTTATAATGCACAATGTTACAAGCATGTTATAACATTAACATGACAATGCAGGTCCTGCTGGTTGCAGTGCTGCTAAAACGCAAAGAGCCAGCATATTAATGAGAGAGAGGATGTGTTACCTTATTCACCGCAAGTCCCTTGCGCATTTTGTTTGAGCAATTCAAGTCACCGTCCTGATTAAACAGTAGAAGAAAGAGAGATAGCACTGTTAGCATGTTAGCACAGTTGTGTTTATAAAAAACACCTTTATTCCAAAATGTGTATATATATATATATATATATATATATATATATATATATATATATATATATATATATATATATACACACATACATACTGTATATGTAAATGCAAATGAATACAATGAACTTTCCTCTGGCTTATTTACTGGCTTATTGAAGTACTGTTGAGTGAAAAATGTGGAGGGAGTGATTGCTGTTTGGACTGAGCTGAAACTGTGCCAAATAACTCTTTACAACAAACTGCATTGGTGTACCATCCTGGATTGTGTTTGACTCCATTCTTGCCTGCTAACTTGGATTTTTTTGCCGCACTAGGAACCATCTTAGCTTGCCAGTAATAGAGAGGGACTGAGGGAGTAGCAGGTAGGCTCCAAATGGAGTTAGGATTTGTTTTTTACTTTCTTGTTATTTTATTGCACAACCCCCTGCTATTATGTCCAGTAAAATGTGTTTCATTTAAAGCTCAATTTCACAAAATTATTTGAAGTGAAACACTCCATGACAAACACTGCTCAACATGGTCATACCTACTGATATCAAAGGTAAATGGGATCAGACACACTACCTGAATTATACTGAGTGAGTTCAGAGTAGTATATCTGTACCCCGTCCTCCTCCCTCACCTTAATCAGTTTTTCCAAAGGGTAGCCATTGCAGCGAATGCTCTTCTTCCAATTCTTACACCTCTCCTTTCCCCCTAATTTCTCAAAAACAGTGGGGCTGTACCAGTGGCCATTCACCATTATGCATTCCCGCCCTAGGACACAGAGGTAGACTGATGTACAAGACACTCAAACAGCTCATTACACAGTCATTGTTTTCCTGTTGGCGGGTAACCACCTACGAAGATACCACTACTACTGCTTCCACCATTGCTATGACAAATGCCACTGTCTTGTACCTTTAGCCAGCTTGTATTTGTCCAGGATGCCCTTTAGGGACCCACAAGTCACAAGTAGTCTGTGCTTTTTCCGGATGTCCTCCTCATTGCTCTGCAGTGGAGAACCTGAGGCTGAACAGGAACATGTTATGATACTCTTGTGTATAAAGCAGGCATGAGATGATACATTCGGCTCATGATATGTTGCACGAAATGGAGCTCACAAAATGAAGTTATCATGTAACAATATTCCCTGAGGAATTATTTTATGAGAATGGAAATTTAACATTACTGAATGAGTTGTTTTCTTTCTCCTTCTTTTATTAATATAAATCTCTCTCCCTCTCTCTCTCCATATATATATATATATATATATATATATATATATATATATATATATACACACACACACACACAGGCCAATATTCATGAGATATACTGTATAAATATCTCCTATGCCAATATTCATAAGACATGGGTTTGAATGCCGTATCACTTTTGCAAATCATCAATAATTGGCTGAACGTAACATTAACATTTAACGTACACAAAGACACTACGTGTTACAGTACTACTGCTAGAGTAACGTTCCTAACATTATCTAAATGGTTTTGCTGGATTCACTAGCTAGCCAGTGAACAGGGTAGCTAAAAGCCTGGGTTTTGAGACATCTTTCTTTGTTATATTACTGATACACAACAGAGTTCATTTGCAGGCTTCCTACGAGAACTACTTACTGCTCAAAAGGGATGGCAAACATTTCCATCTTCAGTAACTTATACTTAGTGATGTGGAATGGATCAATTACAATATTTATGTCTTTCAATACACAGTGATATTAAAACAATAAATGAAAATTCTATTTACCCAAGGTACTTCAGTGGAGGTTATCATGACTGAAACACAAACTGACCAATAGGAACAATGTATCGGAACTGTTTTATGAAGTATTTTTTAACATAAAACTGCTGGGGAGTAATTGACAGGACCGGCAAAGCCTGAATAAATTCCTCTTTTTTGGGGTGGGGATGTATATACTTATTATTTTAGCCAGTTTTAATTTCAGTCACTTGATAGATTGATTTTGCCGCATGTTCATCCATTTCATAATTTTCTGATTTTATGAAATTTAATATTCCATGTTTTGTCTCATGCCTACTAGAGATTTCTTCTGTCAAACCACAAAAAAATGCTTCTGACAGTACTGACAAAACTATGATTTTCATCCCTGTTGTTTTTGTCATTTTTATGTATCTTAATTTTTCTCATTGCACTCTGGCTCATTTCAAGGTAAGATTAGGGCCGCAACATTAAATACATCAGCTACTCCTGATCTGATCATTCGCAGCGCAGTGAGGTTGCCTCTAGCAAACTACATTATATTGCAAAATACTGTGTCACAAAGCCCTACACCTCAGTGCCACACAAATGCACCCAATGCATGAGACCAAACTGGACTCCTGATCTAAGCACTCTGTGTCATACTCTGCTTTCATATCCATGGCAAGTGCCGACTCACAATTGGACGGTTTCTGTGGTCCTCTTTGGCTGGGTGTGATTTGGGTAGAGGGACCAGGCTGCTCCTGTTCAACACTCTCCTCTTTCCTTCCCCGACTATTCTGTCTGGTTATGACCTTCTTCTCTTTCTCCTTGTCCATCTTTGTTGGTAGAATTGTGGAGGGAGAGCCTTGCAGTGGAAGATAGTGTATTGAACAGCAAATTACTGAAGGGGTAATTTTTGAAAGGGTTTTAAAAGGGTGAGGCACTCAACCAAAAAAAAAAAAAAAAAGAAAACTATCACAATTTTACACAACATAATAATATAAAATCACGTTATATTTTATTTCTTCTCCCAAGTCCATCCACAAACTTAAGAAAGTCGAAGTGTCTGTCTCTGCCAATAATGGAGGAGCAGACCTAGAGACCATTGTTGCTGCTTATTCAGCAAATAGTCAGCAAGAAGAGGCCAAATTCTTCCAATACAGACCACTGATGAGAGCTAGGCCCTGTGACACAGCCTCTTTGATATGCTTTACTATGGCTTGAAATTCATAGAAGGATTTGAGACATATCATCATTAGGAATATGCTGCACATTAACTATCATACAGGTAAAGTATATGTCAACAGGATATGCATTCACTGAGCAAATGTATTAGATATACTGAGGTGGTTGAAACATTTATTTTCCAGTGGTGTCAGTCAAAGGCCAACCAATAAAACCTCACTAACTTGAATAATTAGGAACAAATCTAGACTTTGACAGCTGTTTCATTTCAGCTATGAAACATCTGAAAGGAAGCATCCAAAACACCTCAAAAAGCCACAGGAAAGTGTTTTTTTTTCTTAAGTTGCAGTAAATAGATGTACTGGACTTTCTGGGCCCAACCACTTGACACACACTGATTGGTCGTGGTTGTGCAAAATCCCAGCATGTTTAAGTCACTGCTGATTTAAGGCAATGGAGTGGTGCTTTATTGGACAAGACTGGCTGTCCCTTAAAGTGGAAGTGAATGCACAAATGCATACTGACCATCCATCAGGGTGGCCTGCAGGGACTTCAACACTTTGTATCGCTTCAGAATGTAGTCTTTGAACACAGACGTCCAGAACGTCCTGATGAGGTGAGGCTGCTCTGTCTCCAGCCGGTCAAGAACCTCGTACAAGTCACTCTCCCGCTGCTCTGTGCTTCCCGCTGCATTCAGCTTCTGCATACACGCAGGTGGAGAGATAGGATGAGTCACGACACGCATATCAGACAGAGGTGTAAAGGGTCTGTCACAACTCGATTCTCCACTGGGGCACTGCTGTTGTCCACTTGGGCAAGGTGCTTAACCCTGAATTGCTTCAGTAAATATCCAGCTGTGTAAATGACTAACATATAAACGCTGCAATCTATGCAAGTCGCTCTGGATAAGGGTATCTGCTAAGCAACTAAATGTAATGTTAAATGTAAAGAGCAGATCACAAGTGATGATGGACACATACACAGTAATGATAAAAATACAGTATGCACACACAGACAAAAAAATTACACAAATGGGTAGTCACTTTCTAGGACTTACTCGTGGAGAAATTCAAAAGATCTTAGCCCTTTGTTCATTTATACTATAAACACAGTATAGATAGTGGGAGATGGAGTCCGTGTGTGCATGTATTGCTGTGTATTTGAGGAGAGTGGCACATATCTGTCAGAGTCGCACATACTTAGGGTAGCACACGAAACCTTCAAAAAGGACATCCACTACACGTTAGGAGCAAGTATATTAACAGTAAAAACGACTAGTTCTTTGTTGCAATATGGTCTCTCATAAGCCTCCTAGTAACTACAACACGTAGCCACACAGTTCTTATTCCCAATAGATTTTCAGCATTGGAAAGTTGCAGAAACAGAACGGTAGCAATACCATATGAGAAACCAAAGGTTCAAGTGACATTAAACAGTTGAGGAAACAATGTGGCATTCTTTTGGAAGAGCGCCTCTTCCGTGGGTATGAACTAGCGTGGACTAAAAGCGTAAAATAGGCAGACACACACTAATATTTAAAATATTTGAAACTTATAAGGCTACTTACTTTATACATGTCCTCCTGGACCAAGCTGTTGTCTCTTAGCTGCTGGATAAATACACGCGGGTTTTCCATACACGCCATCTCATTCTTTTTGCAGTGGAAAAAACGCAATAAATCTTCATCGGTTTTAGAATCCAGGAAATTCGGCTCCATATCCAAGTCACTCTTTCAGAAGTCGCTGTTAATCAAAACATATAAGCCACATATGAGTAATACAATGTGTTTAGTAACACAAGAATGTCGATGTTAATAAAGAGTAAATATTTATAAATATTTTTCGGCTTGTATTTTCTTTTTAGGGTGAATTACATCTGGCGCATTATTGTCCAAATGTTGATAATCTCGCCCCTGGTTTATACATGTTTATGTATGTAATCTAACTACATATTCTAAAATAGGCGTTATGACCACAGCAGTTACTAAACCATGTCAAACAAATGTTGAGCTAGACTCCCGCACAAGAAGCTACGATGTCTTAAAGTCTTAAAACGTGGACTTTACCTTCACGGTTAGCGTTACAAATCTGGTTTTCTTCAAACGGAAGTGATGATACTTTTTAATTTAAAAAAAAAACCCGCCAGTGTGCCCGATTTCTTTTTCAAATGACGGAAGTTCTTTTGTGATGAATCGAAAACGAAACTTATGAGATCTGTCGTTATTGATTGACAGCTGCTACCATCGCAATCACGGAAGAATTTTGAGGCAAGAGGTGGCAGTCAGACCTCCTTCAAATGACAAGTTCTGCGTTGTTGAAATGATTGAAGTTGTCGCGTGAGACACGTTTAGTCTGTAACATTATGTCTGATCTGTCTTCATTATTCTTGTTCAATTGTCATAATTGGGGAAATAATATCACCTTTTTATAGTAGTACAATTTTAATTATTTTAAACAATATTAACAAATTATAACTGGGACTTTGACACCCAACTAATAATAATGGAAAACATCAGAGTGGAAACAATATGCAGACAATATAATGGTGTGCAGGTGTGAGTAACCTCAAAATCAAACATTTACTTTGGAAAGTCTCTCTTAAATTAACATTACATTGTTATACCTGAAACAAATAAAGTCTGTGCATAAATAATAAGTTCATCATGTAATAGTTGTGTTCAGGTGTAAGAATCAGCAATGTTATCCAGTTTCACTATAAAAAACTTAATAATGAGGCACCAAAGTTGGCATTGAATGCAAAAGGGGGTCTCTGTAATTAACATTTCACTGTTTGAGATATATGTTTAAGGTATACAGAAGGACAGGACATGAGAGGTTTGTCTGTATTGAGTGTGAAACACACTGTGGCTGGTGTGAAAGAATAGATTGAGAGAATTGCAAACTGATGAGTAAATAAATTGTAATAAACAGTTTCCCTTGTGTAGCCGTGATATCCATGTTTTACAAGTATTAAAAGCCAAAATACTTGATTAAAAAATCCAGTGGACAACACAACTATCTCATTGCTTTACAAACAGAATAAATGAGATGTACAGCATGAATAAATATTGACCCATGTCTTTAAAGCAAACTTTGAACTGATGTAAAGTAATAAAGTAACCTGTTTGACAAGTAAGGTAAGACAGAACACAAAGAAGAGCAAAAGTTAAAAGAAGAGCAAGAGTTCTTTCAATGGAGACTCTCAGCCCCACCATAGAATGCAACCAATTTAAATATAGATAAATATCCACACACTATTGTGTTGCTACAGTTACAGTTGTGTTGTGTAATTAAACTACATTTTGACTGAGCAGGTATGGTTATGTCAGACAACACATCATGCATCTCTCCTCTGTATTTTTGCTAACCCAAGATTTTCCACAGACTGGAGCCTTCCCATAACTGGAAACCCCCACTAGGGATGTTGAACGTAACGGTCATGTCTCGCCGTGACATCACAGTAGCATTGTATCTCCATGGCGAAGAAGGCAAAATGCTCTTTACTTCTTATAATGTTGTTTCCACGGGAGCACCTGGGTTACAGGCATCATCTTACAACCCCGTGGTGATGCTCTTGCCATTGTGGTCAACAATGTCATTGTAGATGACCTCATGTTGCCGATGCCTCTCCTGACAGCGATCCACGGTTTGAAGCACGGTGGCCAGGCGCCGGTCCAGGGCCAAGAGGTGCGGCTGGGAGAGGAGGGGGGCCACGGTGGCCAGGGGGTCCTGCGACAGTGACTCCCGCATGACATCACTGAGGCGGAACTGAGGGAGGGACAGGAGACGCAGGCGCAGCAACGTGGAGTGACGGATCCTGTGGGGGGACAGGGAAAGAGAGAGGGTGGAGGGGATGGGAAGGAACAGACTTCAACAGAGAGGAGGTGGAGTGTACTTGAGTGACAAAAAGCCCAGCGTCACCATGAGCATTTAACACGCTGCCCCCTCTGGCTGTTGGCATACACTGCACGTAGGGCTGGGTGGTATAGCCGTTGCGATATATCGAAAGCTACTTTTAGCGCAATAACAGCTATCCCCAGCATTTGGCGTTAGGTTTTTTCCCGTATTATTTTCCCTTTAGTCATACCTGATGCGGGAGCACACCTCCAAAGTTCAGTGAAATGCTTCCGGGGCAGAAAAATATCACTTGTATCTATATGTTGGTTAACTTACCTATTAGCTTTGAAAAACACATATCATATGTTTTCACTCTTTATCTTTGTAGCCATGTGTTTCTATCTACCACATGGAAGCAGCATAGTGCTGTTGCTGTGATATCAACATTGAATAGATACGAGTGGCGTTTATTCCCCCCGGAAGCATTTCACATGGCCTCGGAAAACTGGCGGTGTGCTCCCGCATCCGGTATAGCTGTTATTGCACTAAAAATAGCTTTCAATATATCGCGACGACTGTACTGCCCAGCCCTAACTGCAAGTTATGGCAGTGCACAGGGTGGCAGTGTTGCACAAGGGTGAGGAGCAGGACTCATAACCGAAAGGTTGTCAGTTCGATTCCCCGCTGGGACACTGCTGTTATACTCTTGGACAATATACTTAACCCAGAATTGCCTCAGTAAATATCCAGCTGCATAAATGGGTAAAATGTAAAAAATTGTAACCTATGTAAGTCGCTCTGGATAAGAGTGTCTCCTAAATGCCAATAATGTAATAATACCACTAATGTAATCTACTGTACTGGTAACCAGCTGTTCCAGTATACACCCACCACTACAGACATACACTGTGTGAGGGTGTGTGCTCTACTGAGCACAGTGCCCAGTACCTGCTGTACTTTGCAGTAATGACGCAGGCAGAGTGTTTTACCTGCAGCACTGTTGTAGGGGTGCCAGTATGGAGGACTCGTCTCGAGAGTGCCGTCCAAAGCTGTAAAATGTACAGAGAGTGTTGCTGCTGCACAGTACGCAAGCACACACACAACGAAGAGACACAAAACGAGTGCACAAATTTAACAATTGAAATGTCATCATACTCACGCCCTCCCATTATCTAAGTGCAGAAGGAAAGTGTTGTTCCCAAATTTCTCAAAGGTTTCATAATGGTGTCTGTCCATGTTACCTGCGGGGGGCATTTTAGACCAAATATTTAGACATATATCAACTTCAGACATTTTCAACTAGAATCAAAGGTTGTGATTAAATCAGTGCTAAATTCGATTGGCAATTGAGTTCCCCATAGTTCAGTATATTAGGCCATTATTGTAATTGAAAATGAAAAAGTCACAAGTATTATAAAATAAAAAATACAAGTAGGCTATGGTGTTCCTGTCATTTCATTTTTTAAAGAAAGTAGTATTTAAGTCTAACTCATGAGAAAGTCCAGTATTGCCATGTCAATCAAATCCACCAATCGTGTGCCTCTGTCATATGGGGGGGTCTTCTTCACTGTTGCACAGTAGTTTGGGTCCTTCTCCCACCTGCAATATCAAGTGTTGTGTTGGTCAATTTTTCAAACTTACCACAGCTTTATCTCCCTTCTGCCAGTTTTCCACAATCAATATTTCCTCGTCAGCTATATCTAATATTCATTACATTACAATATTGGGATTTAGTAGACGCTCTTATCCAGAGCGACTTACGCAGGTTACAGTTTTCTTATGCAGCTGGATATTTTATGAGGCAATTCTGGGTTAAGTACCTTGCCCAAGGGTTACAAGTCCTGCTCCTTTCCATTGTGCTACACGTCCTAATATTCCTTCCCTCTGCCACCTTCCCTGCTTTTCTCTCCAGCCAAATGACAATCAAACCCAAATACTGTACACAGACCACAAAATGCCAGAAGAATCCAGTCTGTTAAAGAAAAATTTGGAGAAATTCCAAAGATGCATTCAGAGGTGAAACCTCTGGGCAATAAAACAAAACCTTGAAATGCACTTATAATTGAGTTTATTTATATTTATATAAGCGAGTAAATAAGTACCCATGTATTGCAAATATAAGTGTCTTGAGATCTTGTCTCTACTGATCAGTCCGTGGTCTGTCTGTCCTAGCTGTACTGGGCAGACGCGATTGGTCCAACAGCCTAGGTAACATCTTAGGTTTCAATGGTAAATTGGAGTTAAAATGAAATGGGCAGGGTTTGCATTACATAACACCCAGGAGGTGGTTCTTCACTTGCGTTTTTGCCCACCTGGTTGCCATTCTTTCATGACTCATATCCGCCCATATGTTGTATTTTCATTTACGTATTGGATGATTTCAAGGAGAGTGTTGTATAAAGAAGCGGAACAGCGACCAATTATGGACAATCATGGACCACGGCGATTTGCTCCGAAGACAAGTAACTGCTTTAATTTTTTATATTAAAATAAGGTTAAAACTTTAACGTTAAGCACTGTCTATAGCCAATTGTAACTACCTTCATGTGGCTAGTTCGCCAAGTTACGTCTGGGCGCTTTCAGTCATTATCGGATCAAGAACGCATTGTGTTTTAGCCTGCTGTTTAATTGTTAGCTACTGCGTTTATAAATTTTAAGGTTTGATATGAGGGAAAGTGTCCTTAGTTGCGTGCAGCTGTTTGCAAACACACTAACATTTTACTAGTATTGTCGCACATTATATTTTACCGGTAATTATTCATAATTCATTTCATAACATAAAAATAGCATTTATGTTGGTTGCTTTATTCCGTTTATACCAGACTACTAGCGGAAGATATAGCTATATAAATAGAATGGTCATATGAAATACGAATATTTAATCACGCGTGGTATAGCCTAATCAATAATGTGTCTGTTTTTTCGTTTACAGACGTGTTAAATGTAACTTGCATGACATATAATTAGGGATTGTACACCTTTTTCTGTGTAAAGGGAGAAAGTGTTTGTGTCGTTTGTTAAACAAGCCATGTCAATTCAAATACTTTG
Organism: Megalops atlanticus; assembly: GCA_019176425.1. Taxonomy (NCBI): domain Eukaryota; kingdom Metazoa; phylum Chordata; class Actinopteri; order Elopiformes; family Megalopidae; genus Megalops; species Megalops atlanticus. Next base: position 15,746,960 of record CM032875.1, on the reverse strand, counting down.
TCAGTGACACGCCGCCCTAGACAGGTTTGTTTGAGGAAAGGGTCGGCGACGTCTCAGACAGGTTTGGACAGGTCTGAGTGACAACGGGTGACAATTTAGTGAATCACTATTCGCCAGATAGTTCAGAGTCAGTCTGTAGCCTGAACGGTGGAGAAAAGTCATGTAAGTATCTGTCTATTTAGAATTTAGAATTTAGATCCATAAATGAGTATATATATTATATTATATATACATGATTCCACCCTTTATGTATTATATTCAGTATATACAGGCCCCCCCCACCCCCTCCACCCACTGCGCCTTTTTGCTGCGGCTGTATGAGCGTCTCCAGGGGCTCCTCCAGGTCCTGCGTGGTGCCAGGGAGGGGTCGGGCAGCATGACCGCCAAAGACGCCTCCAGCAGGAAGGGACGCCCGCAGGCCGCGTGCTCCGTGGAGCAGTAGTAGGAGCACTGACCGTAGAAACAGACGTTACCCACTGTGAGGGCGGAGGAGGACAGGGGGTCACTGAACTGGCTGGACAGGACATCATTACGGTGCATTCCATCACATTATTCTCATTTAGCAGACGCTCTTATCCAGAGCGAATTACACTTTATTAATTTATCCAGCTGGATGTTTGCTGAGGAACTTGTGGGTTAAGCACCTTGCACAAGGCTACAAAAGCAGTGCCCCAGCAGGGATTTAAACCAACAACCTTTTGGTTGCAAGCCTTTCTCCTTACTACTACCCCACACTGCTGCCCATTATCAACATGGGCTAACCACAAGGGAGAGGTTTATTAAAAATATTCCTCGATGGATGGGCTACTATTGATAAAAATGCAAAAAGCAAATCCTTAAATATTTCACACAGATTGCCTTGATTATGTAGAAAAATGCACAGAGTGGACTATTACAATACATATTGACTAGCTTAATATTACTGTGCATAAATCAAATTGCACTGATATTCATGCCACATTATCATTGTGTTTGTATTACTCTGCTTGTAAAATTCTGCTCAGTCTACTGTTTGTTACAAATTACATAAGCTGAGAAGAATATTCAGATTCAGATTTCCTTTATTGTCATTTTATCATGCACTTGCGTACAATCAAAAATGAAATAATGTTCCTCCCGTACCAACAGTGTACATAAATTAAGGCAGAAAATAACCACAACATATATCTATATACATTACAAACTATACAATCAAGGAGTGTACTGTAGACTGAGTTTTGTAGCAGCAAAAAGTATTTACAGTCTATTTGGAGGAATAGCAGCATGTACTGCCAATATTCGATCATTCATTTCTTTACTTTGGGTCTGTTTAGTAATGAGTTTAATATGTTTGTAATGTTATGAACAGGGAATTATTTTTGTTGTTGACAGAAAGTGTGACTGCATTAGAGAGGGAAAGGTAAGATGGAGTGAATGTGTGACACTGGCCTGGGGAGGTATAGAAGGTCCTGGCCAGTCTGCGGTCAGTGGTGATATCTCTGATCTCCTTTGTCACATTAATCAGCCTTCCAACAACAGGCGGAATCCGCCGAAAACCCAGCACCCTGAGAGAGAGAGAGAGAGAGAGAGAGAGAGAGAGAGAAAGAGAGAGAGAAAGACTTCTGACTCTTTGGTCAACATTATTTAAACAATTTTGATAGAGTAAAACATACAGTATGCGCTCATTAAATACAGTAAATAAAAAGAAACTTTACAAAAACAAACAACAAAAACAACACCAAGACATATCATGGGGCTAACCAGGAAATGAAAAAATCAAAGTAAAACAGCAAAACAAAACTGTGAGGGAGAAAGCAAAAACACAAATTTACACTGAAAATAAAACTAATTGTAAAAAAATAAAAGTGGGTGATTGGAGGGAGGAACGAGTGCTACATTTGATTTTTTTTGTTTATACCCTGGTAATTTTACATTCTTTATGCTTTTCCCTCTACTTTACGCTTTCATCTATGCTTTTCATTTCACAACTTCAAGCTGCTATCCAGGTGCAAAATTATTCTTGTTGAAATGAATTCTCTGATTAAAATCTGAGCAAGATCACGTCAATGTCCAGAAGACCATTTGTTTGGATATATATTACAGGGGGCTTATACATAAATTATCAGCCAAGTAATAATCTGAAATGTTTTCGCCTAAAACAACACCTTTACACTGCACAAGGACAAGTGGCATTATCCTGTTACTGTATGCCTCCAAACTCTTTTGCCTGCACTAATCCTAGGAAGGGGCTCCTAATCAATGGTGCAGGTTGTGGATTTTTTGCAGTGAATTTTTGTGACCAACTTCACACGGAAGTAGCCTGAAATGCTTTATGAAACATCATCATAAAGCATAATAAATGTCAATATAACTATATCCTGTAGTAAATGCTGTGTCTAGTTTGAATAGTGTAGATGTCTGTGGAGTCAGTACAATATAGCATTTGTTTTTCCAACTATGAATCTTGAGCCATCTCTTCCCCTTAAAAAGCCACCAGTGGGCCCCAAACCACAGTTTGGGAGCTACTGTCCTGTAGTGTCCCTAACACTACAGGTTACTGCAGTATCTTTATTTACCTGTCTAAGTGGAATGCAGCGATCTCAGCATTGTGTCTCTCAAAGTCAGAGAAGTAGAACAGGTTGAAGTCTGTCTCTGCATCCCTCTCCTGTCTGTGAGCAGAGAGGTGACACAGAGATGGAGACACAGGCTGAGCTTACTGCAGAGGCGTATTGCTCTGTAGCAACATTTACACATGCTGACAGCAGCGACACAGGCCGTACAGTACTTTGGCATTCATGCCACTACTGTAGTGCTTTGCTGCTGCAAAGTAATCACTGTGGTCTGGATCTGACAGTGAGTCTGTTAACACATAACTTTCATAACACATTAATTGAGTATTGTTACAGTATTACAATAGTTATGTTATCTTATGCAAAATAACAATTAAAATGCCAATTATGATTATGGTAATAACACGGTTATAAAACAGCAATGTTCCTGTAATAGTAGTTGTCTCACTTCATGGGTTTGAAGAGAGCCTGTCCGTAGTTGGGGAATGACATCACCAGCTTGAGCTGTGTCCCTCCTGATTTCTGCACTAAAATTCACAGAGGAAGTCACTATGACTACCCTGCACTGCCAAAGCATGCACACACACACACACACACACACACACACACACACACACACACACACACACACACACACAGATTATTACCCCAAGGTGTTCATTATGAACTAAGTTACCATGTACACTGCTAGTAGTTCTAGTTTTTCACCACCAGTGGTCACTCTGAACCCCAGAGCAAAGTAATACAGCCTCTGTACAGCTTCATGTTGACCCACCATTTCCTCATCTTTTTGATCCTTTTTAAGTTGATGATCAGTGATATTTTCTCTCCCATGTTTCATACAGAAGGCAAAACAATTAAGCAATAATTAAACTTCCAAGAACATCCTGGAATTCACACTAATGTTCACCATTAATCATACCAAGCAGGAGGCAACTTAGATTATCAGGAAAATTAGTAGTGGAAATTAAAGAGGGAAAAAATGACAACACAACATAGAGTACCAGTCAAAAGTTTGGACATACCTGATTAAGATAATGGGAAACATGCATTCATTTTGATCTAAAGACTAATGATTAAATGCTTGAAATTTGTTTTTTAGACATATCTAAATAGTTAAGTTGATGCCTACATATGAATCTCTTTAAAAAAAAAAACATTTAAAAATGTTTTTTGGCTACTTTGAAGGATCCGAAATATAAGATAGTTTTGATTTATTTAACACTTTTTTGGTCATTGCAAAATTCCATTTGTGTTATTTCATAGTTTTGGTGTCTTTACTATTATTCTAAAATGTGGAAAACAGTAAAAATAAAGAAAAGGCCTTTTATGAGTAAGTGTGTCCAAACGTTTAACTGGTACTGTACATTAATAATTTAGACTGCAGCAATATTAAACACGGCAACACTGACAGTCACAGTAAAAATGCTCACGATGTTAACAGCCACAAATAATGACAGATCAAAGTACCACATGAGTGTAGATGATCACATGTTGTGTAACACGCAGCATGTTGTTAAAGTGGACATCTTTGTCCGGCAAAGAGATCACTGCAGCTGGCCAAAGAAGCAAAATACCCTGTGAGTGGGAGTCAGAGATTATTCCTCCTCCAGTACACATGGCAAGTAACGTCTGTGAAGCGCATGAGTCTGGGTGATATTCCCTCAGTCACAGTCACCCGAGACACAGACGGGCTCCTGGTGTTGAATGCATCTCAGTGAAACTGGGAAGAAAAAAGCCTGCTCATGTTTTCAGGTCTTCTATCTCACCATGCTGTTCAAAGTTCATCCTTTCCCATTCATGCCAGCAGGTGCTCTACCTGGTATGCCTGAGCTCAAAGCTCTGATGGCTGATTATCTGTCAGACTCAGTCCATCAAAGGCAAATTTTAACAAGTGATAGAAATGGAAAAGGTACAGAATGTGAAGTCATTTGAGGTATCGGAACAGGATGCCAACCCTGGTACTTTGTTTGTTTGTGGTGAAATAAAGTACAGACACCTTTATGTTTATGCTTTCTATGTTTACTCTGGAAAATGTTTATGTTTTAAACATAATTACAATATAATATGTGTTATCCTAAGCCAAAACATGAATTGTCCTGTTTAATGAACACTAATGTCCTAAATTTAGATGTTCGATGTGCTGATGTAAACATTTTTTGATCTAAATATCTGCACCTGTTGCCTATGTTTATCATTCAAAGAAGGTGATGTCACCAGGAGGTGTGGGTGTGTGTGTGTGTGTCTCTTTCCACCTGCACAGTGACCCCGTCCTTTGAAGCAGAGTCTAGGGCGGCCGTACATTTACATTTCTCTTACATTTACTCATTTGGCAGATGCTTTTATCCAAAGCGACTTACAAGTGAGGCAGAGTGCAACACAAGCGAAAGCTGTACAAGGACCGTACCTGCACTGACAATGCGGTTCGTGGCCAGCTGCTGGAGCAGACCCTGCACGTTGGGGTCCTTCCTGTCGTACAGCTGCCAGCGGGAGATCCCCAGGTGGAAGCGCAGCCAGGGCGGGTGGGACTCAGAGCTGCTGTTCCACTGGGCTGCGTCGTACCCGTCCCTGCTGTCGCTCAGCCTGCAGAGACAGAGAGGGGTCAGCAAGAGCAAAGGGACCTCAATGCAGCACTCCTGGGTGCTTTAAGGCACATATGCCGTGCTATTGAGGACGGTGAGGACGACCTTTCCTAATCTCCTCCAGTCTCTTACCAGTCCTGTGTGCTGTCTCTGTTGCTGTCCTTCGCCTTTGGCTTTACTTTCAACAGCCAATCGCCTTCCTCGAGTGGTGGGAGCGGCAGGTTGTACAGAGGATGGCTGAAGAGAGCCTGCAGCTTTGGAAGGCTTGAGTCCTTGAGTCCTGGGAAGGCTGCAATCCGGCCGGACTCAGTGCCCATTTTGGCAGCCGTGTTGAGCGAGGCGATCGGCATGTCCTCTTGACTTGAATCTACATTTCCTTCTCTGTTGTCTTTGTTGAGGCTGGTGGTTGTCCCGGAGTCTCTGTGTAGGTCCACCTGCCCAGGGTAAGCATCTTGATTGGGTGAGCCAGCCCCTGGCGAGGTGAAGTTGGTGTCTGCCAGAGCTCTGAGAGTCTTGGTCTTGGGGTGCGAGAGAGGGCCACAGGACGTCTGGTAGACCAAGAAGGAGGACAGGGCCAGGAGGAGGTGCAGAGCCAGAGACAAGCATGCCAGGAGCAGGCAGGCAGGCAGAGAGCAGCGACGCAGACACCGTCTCTTCATGCTGAGACGGAAGGAAAGAGAGAGAGAGCGCCCAGTGAACTGGCGCCAGGAGATCCACACATCAGTAAACAAACAGCAAAAGAAAGGAGTCAATGTACAAGCCCCCCTGAATAAACAATACCTTCATCCATGCACCTTTCCCTCTGTGCGTAAGTGATCACAGCCGGAGCAATGAGCAGTGACAATGGCCAAGGCTGGCTCCGATGGAAAAGCCTAACACCTGCAGAGTCCAGCTTCTTCATTATCCATCTCTGAACCCATTGAGCTTTCTTAATCACAGATCCTGGCGTGAATTAGGCCACAAGTATCACTTACGCGCCTTTTTGCCTTCGGATAAAAGTGCCTTCAGACGTTCTTTCCCTGACTTTCTCTTTCTGCTCCTCACAAATGAGAAGAGGCTCTGGTGTCCCACCTCCTTTATTTCTCTGTTTGCATTCTTTTCTCTCCCTCTCCCTCTTTCAAACAAACCAGTGAGAGTTGCCAGGTTAGAGTGATCCCAATGGCACGAAGACAGAGATCAATCTGTTTACTTATCTGTCCGTCTGTCTGTCAGCATTCACCACACAGAGGATGAGGCCACCTATTTGTCCCACATTACGTAACGGAAAGACAAATTTGTGCATCAATAGGCTGGTGCACAACGGCGGCTAACGGCAGACAGGTCCATGCGGATAGCTGCTTTGTGTTCAAACACACATGCAGAAATTGATTGACAAATAAAAAAAATCAAGAAAGTGACAGAAAAAAATATACAGGTGGATGTACATTCATAAGTCAAGTCATGAGGAGTATCTTTTTTCCATCATTGGCAGAGAGAGACCATTGTATGATCTTTATATATAAGGTACAGAATTGATACATACAGTATGTGTAACGTATTGACTAACAGAGGCGGTAACACCAGGCATTTGAGCAGGTCTACAAACAAGCCCTACCTTGAGCCTGGGGAAATGCTGTAGGTTTGTCCAGGACTAGGGGAAACAGGTTTGCTGGGTAGACACAATGTAGACATGCTAATCATCTCTAGTCTGATAGGGGCAACATAGAGTCCTTTTTAAATCTGCATTCCCTTGAATATGTGCTGATGATGTGGAATTAAAACACATACACACGCACAAATAGAAGCAAACACTATAATGCCCTTTGCATAACACAGAACAAATTCACGAGAGGAAAAGGAAGAAAAAAAACATCTGAATGCGAATTTGAAATTTCACCACTAGGGAAAATGCATTGTAATTTTCAATTTGTGACACCAAAATGCATGGCATTAATGTGAACTCTTGATCCTGCTAGGTTCTTCTTGTAGGCTGGTTTCCTAGAGATACAGTGGTTGGTAAAGTGGTCAGGTCCCATGCTCATATTCCAAAAGAGGTTTCAGAGGTTTAGACAGTTGGTAAATGAGTACACAGAGGGTTGTATGAGCAGAACTCTACTGACATTAATTCATTTAACATCAGTTTAAAACAATTTTGGCATCTTTCACCTGTTTACCTGAACTTATGTGCTCAATAAACCCTACAAAACACCCCTGTTAAAATTATAATTACCAGGGAATAACTTTCTTGGGAATGAACCAGATCCAGTCTGTCCCTGATTTTTTTCTAAGATGGTGCAAAGCATTTTGCATTAAGAAAGTACAAATACAGTTATGACTTAAGTGATTTTCTGCAATGACCATGGTAAGGATCTGAGCCTGTTTAAAAATTGATTTGCAATGTTTAGCCACAGAACTGCACATCCTCTTTTGCCATAAATCACTCCCCCCCCAACCTCTCTATCTCCACTGACCTTTATTTTTCTCTCTTCTCCTTTTTTGCTGTTTCTCCGTTTCTTCCCTGACAATGCAACACTCACTACACACACACAGTTGTACTATGCTAACAAAACACAGACACAGGCAGTGGGAAGAGAAGTGCTTTAATCTCACATTAATGTGAATTTTCTCATCAGTCGTGACGATGTAGACACGCCAGTGTGCAGACAAGATGAAAAATTCATCTCCCTTCCCCCTCTTCTATTTTAGCTTGCATCACTCTCTCATGCTCTACCCCACACGCCCATTCCTCCCTCCCTGCTTTCTTTACAGTCATATTTATCTCAGTTCATTCTGCCTATTCATCCTACCCTCCCAAACACGTCCTCTGTGTAGGACATGATCACAGATTTATTTTTTACTATATATGACGAAAATGAATAGCTCACATAAAGGGATACACATCAGAGCCTGTCGGTTTCTCTTGCTGTAGTCAGAATGTAGGTTGTAGGTTGCTAAGAGACAGTACTTAACAGAATTTAATTTAATGTGCACACTTGTCTGGGCCATAATAGGATCTTGTAATTTGTCAAATACATTTTCAATGGGAGCACAATTTTCCTGTTCCCTACAGAAATCACTGAGAGATTAAAATTTCTTGACGTGTTACATTTGTGAGGCAAACATTTCAAAAGACTGTAACTAGAGAACTAGAGGACAAGGAGAGTATAGTATAGGACCTAGCAAAAGATAAACTACATAGGGAGACACACAAATAGGATTGTGTGCATATGTGTGTATGCGTAGTAAGTGTGAGGAGAATATGGGCAGAGATTGCAGTTGTGGTTCTGGAGACAGAGGCACGCTCCATACTGACTCACTGGCTATGAATATTTTACAGCCTAGTGAGGAGAGAACAGGATAGAGATGGGTAAGATAAAAAAGAGTAACCAAGGGCAAAGACACACACAGCATAAAAGTTACACAATATTGAGCACATAAAATAAATAATGTATGAGTATCAAACAAAAAAAAAAACACATTAGTGTTGGCTAGAACAGGCTGCAGGAACAACAGTATTCAATGGTTCTGAAGTGTAGAGTATGTACAACAGAGATTTGGCGAGATGGACAGATTAAAGACCAAGTAAGGCGTCCTGACCAGAGTCAGGGTGTCCATTTCACTATGTAAACAGTGGCTACAAAGCAGATTGCTACACACGCTGCGCAACTGTCAACAAAATTTCCTACTTTACTTATCACCCTCTGCCCACCTGAACTTATCTTCCCTAACAGCAAACTCACCTCCTGCCTCTCTTTCCAATAATGTTTTTTTTTCTCCCCGTTTGTTTCAATTTTAATTACACTGGCAAAAAGAATACATAAAAGGCACAGATTGCTGCGTGAAGCTGCACCACAGTCCCTAGGCATCCCCAGTCCCAAAACATATTTCTGACAGAACACATGCACACACTTCTCCCTCTCAGCATAACCCATTTACTTCTCACTTCCCAAAGCCAGTTTTCAGAAGAACCTCAAGTTAATCCCCCCCCCTCCCAGTGCAAATCTGTCACCTCCTGGGCGAGTACAGAAAAGGGAGGGAGATTTAGAGGGAGGGGCTGAGGGAGACAGCCATGAGTCATATCACATCCAACGCTGGACGAGCCCTGGACTAGCTTCAGAGCAACAGGCCAGACACACGCAGAGAGGGAGATCGAAGGAGGGAGGTGGCAAGAAGAAAGAAGAGAGCAGGAGGCTGGGAAAAAAAGAGGGACACAGGAAACCAAGGGGGAGAGAAAAAGTCATGAAAGAGAGACACAGATATAAAGGGAGAAGAGAAGTTACTGTGCCTGCCCCGATTCTGAAGACATAAAACATGTAACCTTACATACTTATGGCAAAGCTCAAGAGGAATGTATGGAACTGTGGTCTGTTCTGTTCCAGACGTGGAGATCCTGGGTACTCCTGGTGTGATGAATAAAGAAATCACACATTTTAATCACAAAAATGACATTTCCTTCATTCTCAAGTATTGCAGAGTAATGTCAAATGACAAAAAAATTCTCAAAGCAGACAGCAGAAATGAAATTAATTTGTATTTTGCACTTAGTGGACACAACTCTTGTATATTTGAGTGAAATGTATCAGTCTACCTACCAACACAGGCAAGTGTACTATACAGTAGACACCCTGTTAAAAGTATATCTCTGCTCTTTAATTTCAGAAAAAAAAAACATCAAAAAAGCATACTTTTTACCTCAGCGGGGGAACAAACACACTTAATCACTTATTTCTTTGTGTCTCCTCCAAATTAGTTCAAAATACTTCAAGTTCACGCTTCAGTGTAACTTAAATTTTATTATACAATTTATCAGTAAAAACATACTGCATTACAGGGATCATAAACACTTCCACAAGTCTAAATTCACAAAAATAGTAATTACATAATCAATGGCATTATCAGTAACACTAAAACCAACAATAAAATATTTTTGTGAGGCTTTAATTTGGCCAACAGTGCAGTACCATTCTTTCAAGTTTTAAAGAATGCTTGAGCCCTTTTATCAGACAATAATAGAAATCATGATGGCAATAGTAACAATAACTTCAATTTTCAGGACACATTGCTTTACAAAAGATTTAGTCTTTACAATTGCATTGGTGTATTTACAAAACAAAGTTAAAATACAAATACCAGTTCAGAAAAAGACTATTAAAAAGGTATACGGACAGAATTTGAGGACAAAACAGACAGCGGACAAAGGATGACTGTGGAAAAAGAAGTGACGTGGGAGGGAGAGAAACGGATCTGAACATTTCCCAATGGCCAGGCAGTCCACAGAGAAATCCACTATTTACCTCACAGAAAGAAAGGAAGTATGATATGCATTTTAAAATTTATAAGACAAGCACATCCTCTAAATGCATGTATAGCAAAGAACAAAGGAGGTCAACTGTAACTGGTGTAAGCCAAGAGTTTAACACAGAGCTGATGAGAAACCGAGAGGGGAGCCGAACGCTGTGGGATTTAAGAAATCTTGCGCCCACGTGCGTACTCATGAACACCCCCTCTCCAAAAAAATCTGTAGGTTAGAGGGAGCTGGAGCAGTAAAGAGGCAGGGAAGAAATGTTCAAAGGGTGGTGAGAGACTCTGCTACGAACATTTCCACACACACACCGCCAGGCTGCCGCCGAAGAACATGTAGAGCAGGTTCTTGACTTCGTGTGTGATCTCGAAGCCGAAGCCCTCCCCGATCACCACGTGCCATGAGCTCCCGAACTTCTTATCCATGGACTCTTTGATCATTTTCGCCGCGCTCTTGAGGGAGGCAAAGGAAGACAGATGGAAGTCAGAACACACGCTGCACTGCCACATCAATCAAGACAAACCCTCCCGCCACGTTTCCACAGGCCCCACCGTGGTTTACATGGTGCTCAAATTTACACAGCAATTCCTTTCTTGAACTGCTCAAAAATTACTACGTATGAAAAATGCTGAATGCTTTATTTTAATTGGCCATATTAATGAAGATGATTAATACAGTAAGAGGTTAAAAGCAAAAAAAAAAAAAACCCATGACTGATATGTATTTACGGGCTTGGGGCTTGATAAAGCCCCCATTAGAGCAGAGGGCCAAGTGTCCACACGAGGGTTTGAAGGAGATGAAGCAAACATATGTATTTTCAATAGAAATCTGACTCAATCCTAGCAAAGCTTCTTTGCAAATTTCAAAATAAATTCCACACATGACTATACTCTCACCTATGAAAGATAGCAATGACAGTAATTAGCAATAAGAGTAATTCTATGATTAAGGCTATTTGAAAAGTTATAAAAATAGAGAGATGCCAATACCTGAATTTAGGATTACATTGACAAGATGTTTCCTAGAGGGGTTTATGAGGGTCTGCCATTTCTAAGTGGGATTTTAGACCTTTCCCCTGGCATAATTGCCTAAAGTCCATCAGATCTTTTGGTTTTTGTTTGTGAATTGCTTTGTTGTGTTTGAACCAAAGAAGGTTTCAGTGGACAGTGTGCCGGGATACATTACTGCAGTAATGTCTCCAGACCTTGTTTAACAACATCACAAACAGGCATGAAGCCTTAAGATGAAGGCGGATATAAAATATATCAATGCTACATGATGTAAGAGTTCCACCCTTCTGAAATACAACTGGTTATACTCAGATATGAAGATAAAATTGGAAACACCTTTAAAAAGTTTCTACCCCATCCACATCAACCAAAATGTAAGATGAATAGCTGCAAGACACTGCCTGAGACTTATCCCCTTCAGTACAGATAATACACTATGTACTTTTTAGCTAACAAAGAAAATGAGGTCATCAAATCTTTTGAAAACCTTGAGGATTTTCACTGGTTGCTTCAACTAGCTAATTGGCCACAGTGGTAAAGTACTGATGCCATCTTACCTGTCCCAGAAACTCATTCAGTGCACACCCCAATACCATGTGAGGTTGAGATGCACAACTGATATTTTAAGAACTTCTCCCTAAATCTTGGGTCATTGCTGCCATTAATAAAGTTCAAATACCATCCCATATTGATTTTTGATGTTGTATTACACAGTGTCTTGCACCTTTGAGATAATGACGTGCTGTATGATGTCATGTATGGTGTCCTGTGATTCACATGATCATATCTTAGGCAAGTAAATTACTTCAACTGGTAGGCTACTATGGGCATAGTTATTAGCCGAGAAGATACTGCCTGCATGAAATCATATAGTAATTCAACTGTAAATATCAGAGCCATTTAAACCCAAATTATACAAAAATATACAATCCCCATAATACATAGTCTCCATTACTGTATTGGGTCATCTCTATTGAATGTATGCATCCAAAACAAACTGAAATCATAAAAATTCTGAAGCACACATTAAGATAAATTTCAGCAAGTGTTATGAGTTGATTGTTCCAAAATTGGCACATTGCACAAAGATGAAGCAGCTATTTTTTCTGTAAATTTACAGTATACTGCATCAAGATGGTGTTAATGACATTTAATGTTACATGGCTAAAAGTTCTGTGACAAAATACACATACCTGAATATTTCTTCCTACTGAAAAGGATGATTCTTCTTATCACACTCTGAATTCTGTAGTCAGCTTGCACTTAAGAGACCATGAATGTGCTCTCAGTTACAAAAAAACAATGAATAGACAGCTAAGTGTAAACATGTATACACACCTTTTAGACTCCACCTACTGCCCTATCTCCTTCCCATCACACACACACACACACGCAAACACATCCTGACCTCATTGTTTGTGGAAAACTTCTCACAGGCAGTGACACACAGCTCCATGGTCTCCACCCTCATCTCCTCAGGCATGTCCGTATGCTGAAGGGAAAAAAAGAGAGATGAATCCCCTACAGAACACAACCTAACAACAACCACAATCAATAAACCTACGGTGCCTTTGGTGCTATTAGACTGCATTAAAAGTATGCATACAGCTTTTTGATCTTGCATGCAATACAATCCAAAGGCACTACACTTCAAATTTTTTGAAAGAGCTGCCTGAAAGTGAAATGCAAATACAATCTGGTTGAAAAGAAGAAATGAGATTTACTTGAAGAGCAGTAGCAATGCCCCCACACACCCACACAACACACACTCTCTGACCCTGATCAACGGGAAGCTGTGGACTCTCTTGTAATCTGCCTCTTCTTTCTTGGTCTCTGCCGTGTCGGCCATCCCCCTTTCCTTCTGCAAACAACAGACAGCCGACAACACAACATTAGGAGCAGTCAACATGTGCAGTACAACAACTGCTGAGGAGTGGAGCTGTAGCTACATGCGCGATTCAGAGAGCAAGGCTGGACGGTAAGATAGCTGAATACCAAACAATGTAACGTAACGTTAGAAAAACAGATGTGGAGATAGGAAATGAGTTATCCACACAACTAGCGATCAGGAAGTTTGAGGGCGAAACGCAGGGTTGCTGAAGAAAGCTTGTCTGACACCATTTCTCAAATGATTCCAGAATTGAAATAGTTATATTTTAAATAAATACCTGTTGTGTAAATGAAATATGCTACTCCGCTACTACACTTGGTGTTTCACATGAATCGATAACTTAATGCGATATGAACTAGGTAGCTAATATTAGCTACAACGATAGCACTTTCCCAACAACAGGCAAACGAGCTAGCCATCAAATCTTATTATGTTAACCACCTATCCAAGCTACGTTAACGTTACAAGTCTAGCTAGACTTCCTACATTTAGGGTCCGTAACGTAAGGTCAAATTAACATTATACATTTTAGGTTAAATGCGATGCATTAAACTAGATGCTAGCGTTATCGAGCAACCTGCCCTAGTCAGCAACACGGAATCCTGATTTAAATGGCGGACCCCTACATCTGGTTTCTCCAAAACAAATGAACCAACTAGACTAACTTTGTCATCGTATTAGCTAGTTAAATTGGAAGCTTATTCTGCAAAATAAGGTATTCTACGTTAGCTACAGTAGCTAGTTAGCCACATCAGCCGAAATAGCTTTACTCTACACCGAGTCAAACTCAAATAGCAAAATTCATATGCTGTATAGCATAATTTTCTTTTTGCCTATGCAGGTATATTTATGGTTTGTAGGCTAACAAACTTGCCAGGTATTTACTTACCGCTTTCGCACAGCGACAAAGTTTGTTCCCCTGCTTCTTTAGCTTGTCAGCCAGTTGTTACATTTCGGCCATAGCAACCACCTGAGCTTCCTACCCCGGAAATGCCCACCAACTTCGCAAATATTTATTTCTATTGGTTGGAATGCTTGTCAATCTCGTTTTATGAGACACGTTTCGCAAACGTCTGTGTTTTAGTTACAGCAAGCTTAAATGCCTTTTGAAAGCATATCAAATCAACAGTGCCTTACATGAAGTGGATATTTAATAACCTACCTGCGCACATATTAGAAAATACTGAGCTTTTCACATTTTTAACCTAACAAATTTTACTTATGTTGTATATTGGGCTATTTTTTTCTAGATTTACTTCAGCAATATTGCTGATGTAGGCTACCCTTCCACTGTAATTACATACACAATTTTATAGGGAGACTGTCTATTTAACATTTTTATATGATTTCTTTCTTACATAATTAGTGAAGTAACTACATAAATCACATAAATCACACAAACTTGTCATTTTAAGATCTGTGCCTGTTTACAGTCACAGCATATGACAACACAAGGTCACACAGATGTCAAAATCCAGGACTGCGCCTCATACTAGCTGGAGTCAAGCTGTCAACATGAAATAACTTGTAAAATCTTTAAGAGGAAAATGAGTGCTCCCAACCAAGAACAAGGGACATATCAGAGTGCACAAAGCATGAAGCATCTTACAGATCCTTGAAACTACTGACATCACAAGCTTAAAAGCTTATTCTCTTCACATGAAATATTCCTTAAACCAATTGTTCTATGGGGAAACATCTGATGAATGTTCTGGAACAAAGAGGGGAAGCAGAAACACATGGGTGGATGTAGAAGAAATCTGACACTGCAATTGTGTGCATTGCAAGGACCCAAAACAGAGCCTTGGGGCACTCCAGTGAAGACAGAGTCCCAGCCAGAGATAATATCTTCTGGCCACCTGATAGGTCTGATTATAGTGACATGAGGAAACAAAAGATGGGCAGCAACAGTGATTGCCAGATTACCCGATTAAATGCCTTAATGATTACCCGTTAAGTGAATTTTCATTTTCAGATGTAGTAGAGGAATCAATCATTCCAAGATAATTTAAAAAAAAATTTTACTCTGATAGCATGACATCTGTAAAATGTCATTGAGAGGGTAGCAATATACAGGCTCTTGCCAGTTAGTGTTACAGTTTGTCTCCCATTAATGCTCTTGCTATTGTGTGTTGCCAGATAGAGGGTGAGACTGGCTTAATTCTATCTGCTTGCTCCTGTCATCTCCATTCCTTCTCTCTTCTCTGTCTGTCACACCCTCCCTTTCTGGCTTTCTATCCCCTAACCTATATTAGGCTAGCGCCACATCTGTTTGTGTTCAATTTCCAAGCATGCAGTGCCCCACATAACCACACTGCCACTCACTGATGTGCAGCCATATAAATTTTATTATAGATTCCATTAGGGACGATTGATTTAAATAGGGTGCTCATTCAGCATGCTGAAAATGTTGAATTGTGTTTTTAAATCTACTTTTTTATCATGCATGCAACCATTGATACATTCCAATATTTTAATAAAACCATAAGTACTGTTGTTGAGCACATCGGTAATTTAGAAAATGTAATTATACATGTCAATGATTTTTTAAAGAAAGTATGCAAACATATATACTTTGTGGCCTATTCCTAAGCACTCTTCTTTTTGTTTAAAGATGACACACAGCACTGTTGGAAGAGAGTCATGTATGGATTTATTTGATTGTAGTTAAACCTGTTATTCTGGTTTTGTGGATTATTGTGGATTATTAATTCCTAGAGAGATAAAAAATAGAGCACAAGGGGAGGGGCTAATCTTTTTATGGACTGAAGCAGTGAATGAAGAAATAAAGGGTGCTCATGTAAACAGATAGTTATGTGTTGTGCTTACTTTTCCGTGTGGAATGTATGTATGAATTTGGTATTTCTTTGTGTGTGTGTGTGTTTGTGTGTGTGTGTGTGTGTGTGTGTGTGTGTGTGTGCACGACTACGTGTGTGTCCATGTGTGTGTGTTTGTGCATTAATTGAGGTCAGGTCAAACGTGTGCTGTTTGGTTCTTTGTCTTTGTGCCTTTGACCCACTATGCTGCCGAGAGCTTAGGGCTCAGAACGAAAAGGTGAGTCATTTCATCTCCTTACAGCTAAATCCATTATTGAGAGAGGATTGTGTGGACAAGCACTGCTCAGTCCACATGAGCCAGCTGAGTTATGGCCATGTGGGAAGGAAGCAACAGCTCTGACAGATGGAAAATAGAGAAGGATGACTACACCGAGGGAGAGGCATGATGAGGCACAGGCTGTACAAGGACACAAATGAGATGACTGTCGCATGCACTGACTGTGTAATTTGACAAAGACATAAAGTGGGAAGAAAGTAGTCCCTCACACTGACCATGGGGATAACTTTACATATTAAAACTCCAGTAAAAGATTACAGGAAAGGAGGTTAGGATCAGAAGGAGGAAGGAAAACAAATTTGCACAAAGAAGCTGTAAAATTTACAGAAAAAAAAGAAAGAAATAAAGAGGAAGAGGAAACAAAGAAGAAGAATGTGATAAGAGGAGAAGAAGAAAAAAAAATGTCAATGTCATGTCAGTGTACATTTATGTAGAAAAACTGAGAAAAGAACAGATAGATACAGTCATTATCATGATTGGATTGTTGTTGCAAATCTCTACTTGTCTATTTGAGGGCCAGAAAAGATAACATGAATAAAAGAGAAAGTCACTGTGGAGAAGAAAGGGAGGAAAGACAGAAGGAGCAAGAGGAGGAGGTAATTTGTGTAAGTGGATTGCTTGGGCAACATTAGTGGTTATCCATGCTTATAATCTCGGAGACAGATAAGAAGAGAAGAGATGATGCTCATTTCATTTTAACCTGGCAGTTGTTCAATGCATTTGTACGACTTCAAATATCTTCACATTCATAAAGTAGCAGAGTCATTAAGATTTCCAAGGTGATATCTCTGCCCCTCTTTGTTTAACCAAGTCAAACATAATTCTTCTTAAAGGATATGTAAAATCACATGAATTAATGGGGTGACTTTTCCTACAGTCAAAAAAGATAACGAGCTTGATTAAAATACATTTTTTAAAATTCTAATTATTCTCCCTGTCTTTTCGCAGGGATTAAGCATTAATCTTCAGTAATTGCTACACCTCCCACTCCAGTGCGGTATGCACTGAAGCGAGGAATGTGCACTGTTATGATACGTGCTCCAGTGGCCAACTGTTATTGTCACACTAGAAGTCACAGTGTACAAACAGGAAAGCCAGCAGTGACTGGAGTAACAGCGCGTCTTTTACTGATGACACCCTAATAATATTACAGCTGCCTGATTCACTAGGAGGTGCTGACATGGTGGTGAGCCAAGGAACCTTGGCCAACACAATTCAACCTTATACCAGAAGGGTGAAGCCAGTTGTGCTCTGTTGCCATGGGCTCCCAGTCACAGTTTGGTAGTGACACAACCCTGACTCAAACTATCTGTGTCTGCGCTTTAGGGTCTGCCTGCCCTCGGAGTGAAGCACCTTCCAGGACTCAAGCCACTCATAAAGCCTTTTCCTTTTTTAAAATTCATCCGATGCCGCGTGCGACACTGCTTCAGCGGTGTTGCAGGTCATAGTTGCTGCCTTCAGGTTTGAGAACTGCAGAGTGTGTGAGAGAGGGGGATGACTGAAAGCAGTGAGACAGAGGAAATGAGACGAATAGAGGCACCGAGGGAGAGGGTGATGGGTCTCAGGGGATGAGGGAAAGGGAGGATGAGTAGGGTCGGAGCAATAGAATATGGAGGTGGCAGCTGTTTGGCAGAGGAGATGGTGGTTGACACACAGAGGATGTGAGAAGCAAGAATACAGCAGAGGGAGAACAATGAAGTGATGTCATCAGCAAATTTTATTTCCCAGCAAAGTGAACGAGGGAGGAAACAGAAGGGAGGAAAACAAAGCTGAGAAAGAGGTCACTGAATTTTATAAATTAGATATGAGGAGAGGAGTAAGGGGTTGAATAAGTGATTAATGTTGTGAAGTAATGAAGCTTGTGAGCTGAATCTTTTGCAGCCTGAGGTTAAGGAAGAGGGACACATTTAACAAGAAATTGATGTCTGGAATGATCCAGAGATGGTGGAAGAGGACAAGAGCAAAGGAGAAGAAGTAAAGTGAGGGAGGAGATATTATGGAGACATGGTATATCAAAGTGGCAACACCAACAAGGAGAGAAAAGGGGAGAGACAGGGAAGGAGTGGGAGACATGAAACCGGGCCAAGCACAAAACTTTCATTTGTGTGGGATGAGAACTAGAGGAACGAAGAGAACACTTCTAATTTTAAAACAAGTACAAACTACATATGCTGTCAGACAGCGCTGTGTAAAATTCAGCTGCCTTTGCCTAGCTCAGTGGAAAGTACAGCTCAGATAAATGAGATGACATTGGTTTTGTGAGCCCAATTTTACTTTTGACAATTTCATTACAATATGGGGGTTTCAAACTACTAAAGAAAGAGACACAGACAGGTACACAAGGTGCAGGAACAGACAGGTAGATGTACAAGTAGAAAAAGAATGCTAGGGAGACGCATGAAGGAGATAAAGCAATAGATAAATGGAAGAGTAAAAAACCTGATAAAATTTTGCTTAACATGCTTCACATTCATTACATAGAGTTTGTTTTCAGATAATGCCTTCAGCCACATAGCATTTCATAATTTTATTTATCATACATATTTTTCACATTGTCATAGAAGAACCACAGAGATGCCAAAGATAGACAAGCATAGCACTGACAGAACAGCTGATCAACTTTAAAACCAAGAGCAGAGTAAAATTTGACAGAAGAGAAGATTCAGCGTTTTTGGCCATGTTTTACCCAGACAGGCACTTTACAATCATGTTTGTTTCTGGGAGAGGACAGGAGGTAATACACAGAAGAGCTGGGAAGGGTGGGGGTTGGGGGAACGACACCTAAATATGGTGTACTCCTTAAATACTCCCACCCAATCACTCTGTTTCATCCTCCTATGGAAAAAACCCAGCAGAATAAATGAACAAAGGGGGTCAGGGTGGGTTTGTGCATTTAAGATGTGTGTGTTGAGAGTCTTGGTAGCTATATGATATTTCACATGATAATGGGTGTGGAAATTCCTGACTTTATCCATTGCCCATACTTATTGCACATTCCTTCGTCCAAACATTCATTCAGCCTTTATTAAATAGTAATATATGCTTTGTATAGAATGCGAAAATGAAAGGAATACCTTTTATAACTGTTTATACACAGTGCATATTTTAGAGAATTTGTAATTTATTGCAACTTTCATAAAGGTAATTTTACACATATATTGCAGATTTGCAAAATTGGACAGATGGCAAAATGTAATCTACAATGTATGTATAAATTTACATGTATGGAAGAGGTAGTAACTGATGTTTTATCTAACATATGCAATATACTTGGACTTATGTTAAAATTCATCAGGCTAGTATTACTTTTTCATAAAAGAACTCATAGCAGGCCACCAAACATATCCATTCAATTAAAATACTTCAGTTCTGATGGGATCTTTGGTAAATTGAAATGCTGACCTCTGTTTGACTTGAATTGACGTACTTGTGACACACATGAATACAGTGTGCAATTTTAATTTTCTTTAAGGGAAGATATATTCAGTATTTGCACCCTACAAGAGTACGGAAGGTGAATACTCATTATGCTGCCTGACGTAGTTGAGGAACAAACACAACATACCACTCCCATAACGTTGCTGTGACATTGTTTGCTGCAATGTGGTGTTAGCTGGTGGGATGGAGCAAATGTGGTGTAGGGTAGAGGAAAGACTACAGAAGAATACAAATCACAGGCTACAATAGAGTGAAAGAGACAAACGCTGTACAGTGGAGATACACCGTGCAGAACAACGTCCTGCGCAATCACTTGTGTAGAGAAGTACAACGACATCAACCAAGATGATTCCATAAATCACTGCTCAAAGTCAGACACAAGCTGCAGGACACAAGACAAGACAAAGCTCTGGAGCACTTTGCTGGGAAATGGAGAACCGCTCCACGTCCGAGCTCATTAAAAGAACGCGGGACAGATCCCAGATCTGCACCCGCAGAGTAGAGCAAAAAGTCCACGGCACTGCGCTCAGCATGTGAAGAGCGAATCTTGTTGTATTCAGTGGCACTGCGTGGACACGTTCTGTGTGGGAATGAGATCCCCAAAACACGGTCACCCCCAACCCCCTTCTCACACAGTGCCCCGCCTCCTCTTCCGACGTCTCACTGCTGGGTAGCGACACGCTGGGAGCAGGTCTCCAGCGGCTCCTTGGTGGCCCCTCCGAACGCCTCAATGTCCCCGTTTGTCCAGGGCACCACGTTGCCAGACGGGGTCTCGCGGCAGTCGGCCAGGCCGGCGATCTCGGCCGGCGTCAGCACCCGGTCCCACAGGTTAAACTGAGACAGCTCCCCCACCAGGGCCTGGGAGGCGTCGAAGCGCCCGCCCAGAGTGTCCTTCGTTGGGAAGAAGAGGCAATGGGGTGGGAGAGGGGATGGAGAGAATTTTTGGGGGTGAGGAGGACGTGTCATGATGAGACAGAGGTGCAGCAGCAGGGGGGAGTTATGGGGGTGGGTGATATGATGGGTTGTGCATGCAGTTCACAGGGAGCAGTGGATACAATTTTAGGTTGAAGGAACGGAGGTGAGGGGATGGGTGCAAGAGTAGAGTCAAAGAAAGAAGACAGAGGAAGTTTGGGAGAAAAAAAGCAAGACCCAAATTATTCCAACTCACAAGTACAAAGTATGAAGCAAGCCTAACTGTCTCTCTATAATAAAAGCCTGCAGACACTGCAGCCCTTCACAAACAGGATTTTAAAATTCTGGTCTGATTTTAACTAAAATAGTTTATAGAAACCACATCAAAAGACTTCAAATGTTCTTACTCATAGCCTAAATTCATCCGCTTTGGCTTCTCTAATAACTCCAACATTACTGTTCATTTTTCATTTTGGACAAACAATCCTGCACTGCATCTTCTCAATGTGCGTAACCCCTCTAGTTAAAATGAAGACCCCCTCTAGGCTATTTTTGTCTCAATTGCAAATATGCCCCAGTTCAGTCATTTCTCAACATGCTTGATGAACACCCCTCATTTAGCTGCTTACCTGCTCCTGCCCCAATACGAGCACGCCCCCAGGCCGAATAGGGTGCCAGGCAGCGAGGCCCTCTCCCTCTCCCTTCAGTTTGCCCCCCTGGTAGGCCTGCCACACCCCGTCCCGCAGGCTCCAGCTAACACACACATGCTGCCAGCTGTCGGGGGGCAAGGACAGGGGCAACTGGGCAACCTGCAGGTGGAGGAAGGCAAATAGGTGTGGCAGGTCAGTGCTGTTAAAGGCACTAAACAGAGTCTGATTGGTTGTGGTTGAGGTTACAATACAGCAACACTGTGGCGAGGTGCTGAAGCACAGCTGACATTTTAACCATCTGGACAATATACTAACTAAACTAACTAAACAGCAATATATTCAGTTCTGATACGTCATTGCTTACTTTTACGTTCAGTCAATCACAAAACATTGACAACATATAACACAGTGATTTGTCCTACACTCCATTCCAGACAAGATACCAACATCAGTTGCATATCTTTTTTTTTTTGGCAAATGCCCATCCACAACTGTTCATCCTGTACAGAAAAATGATCTAAGACATCCAAAACTGGAACAGACCACACTGCACCAAATATGGGAGTGACATAAATTAACTTACATGACAGATGCAGCACATGAACACAACATAAATAAAATTAATTTGCATGACACATACAGTATGTGAACATGACATAAATACAGCCAATGTAAACCTCTAGAGCCACTCTACCTTGTCATTGATGAGCAGCTCGACAGGATTGTGCAGACCTTGCAGTAGTACCAGTTCATTAGGCTGCTCTGCGACTGAGTAGGAAAAAGGTGTGCCGATGCCTCCCTCCTTGGCCCGCAGCCACAAGCAGGCTGTCAGGGCATACATTTCAGGAATTGCACGTTTCACCATGCCGTACATGTAGTTGGTCCTCACGGGGAAGGACAGCTTGAAGCTGTCGGGATAGGGGTATTCCGAAAGACCTAAAAGAGAGAGAAAAGGGAAAGGAGGCTAAAACAAAATAGGAGCAGAGGATTGAGGCAGGGAAGGTTGACACAGAAATTACAGTTTATTGTTTAAAATTTGCTGAGGGAATCCTTGTGTTCTGGCTGCCAGTGTAACATAGCGGGAAGGAGCAGGACTTGTAACCAAAAGGTTGCCGATTAAATTCCCCGCTGGGGCACTGCTGTTGTACCCTTGGGCAAGGTACTTAACACACAATTGCTTCAGTTAATATCAAGCTGTATAAATAGGTACCATGTACAAAATTGTAACCTATGTAAATCGCTCTGGATAAGAGCGTCTGCTAAATGCCAATAATGTAATGTAATGTTCTCTCACCCTCTCTGGCTGGGTTTCTCTCCGTTAAACCCCTCCCTCTTTCTTTGCCCTTTTCTCCATCTACCACTCAACCGAGCTCACTCTGTTCTGTCTCTTTTCTTGTGCTGTTTCCCGCTTGTGTATCTCCCTCTTTTTTTTTCTCCATCCGTCCCCTTCCCCCTCCCTGTCCTTCCTCGACTCTCGTCTCTCTGGTTCTCACTTTGCTCCAGTTCGGCGATGCGGTGGTGCAAGGAGTTGATTCCCTGGTCGATCTCCTGATGGTGGTCCTCTGTCTCTTTGCGAAGTGCTGCCCTCTCTTTCTCCAGGAGCTGCATCTTCTTCTCCAGCTCGCCCTCCAGGTCCTCCACTTGCCACCGCACTGCCTCACCCGGCCTCCTGGGGGCTCCGGAGACGCTTCCTGGACCCCTTTCCGTGTGGTTATGGGCTAAGGGGCCTATCTCTAACTGGAAGAAATAACAGGAGCTTGGTTTTTAGTCATTTGGTTATTGTACATTGCTATGCAAAAGAACATCCTGTACATTTTGTTTTTTTAAGCTATGAAACCAAAATGTGGAGCATATTTCAGCCTCTCAGTCTTGTTCCCCTTTCATAACAGAGGTTTTTGTACTGCAACACATCCTTTAAGTCCTTTTAAGAATGACCTTTCTACTGCTGATGGAAGGTCAGTGACACCTGAGCCTTCTGTCAGTTCCACTGTCTGTTCAATTCTTGTCTTTGTATTCCTAAAGAATAGTATTTCCACATAGTTTCTATCCCTCTTACACAGCTTTGTGGGTCTCTCAGTCCTGAGTTTTTCCAATCACAGATGATGTTTCACTATACATGTTGATTATGCTTTTGACATCACACCTTGAAAAAAGGATGCCAGCTGTTTCACTGACAGGTTTTCATTCTTTTTGTTTTAACACAACTCTTTAGTGATCATCTTATCCATATACAATGATCTATACATCCACATATAATAATTCCTGAATGTGCCTGAGACCTTTTTGCAGCATTTTCATACATACAGTCTTGCTGCTTCCATGGAGCTGTTTTTCTTAATATGACTGAGAGAGAAGAGAAGTAGAGGGTATAATGTGAATTACAGTCTAAGCATAGGGAAATGAAAGCATACTGAACTGGACACTGCGGTATACTAATTCCCACTCAGCAATGTCTGAGTGTGTGCGTGTGTGTGCGCGCGTGTGTGTGTGTGCGCGCGCACGAGGGAGAGAGAGAGAATAAGCAAGCAAGATAGAGACAGAGAAACAACACAATATATGCACACCAACTGTGAAATTAGTTTCATAAATACTCCAAATATCAATTTACTCAGACTGGAAAAAGCAATATATTATGACAGCATTACTAGTGCAGAAAGATGCTCAGATACTAAAACCCTAACCACTGCTCTCTCTCTCTCTCTCTCTCTCTCTCTCTCTCTCTTTCCCCCGCTCTCTGACAAACACACACACGCACATGCGCGCATGCACACACACACATAGATTGACTGACAAAACTGCAGCACATGAAATCTGCCTAATACAGCACAAACAGAGCCACAATTTAATACACTGGGGGGAAGGACAACCTGAAAATAAGGTCTTACTCCCACCCAACATCACTCTTCCGGTCCCCACTACGCTAGACCATATAACACATTCCCATGATCTTTCAACCGTCTTCTCATTCTTTATTCATGTGTTTTTCCCATCGGAGAGAGTAATGTGTGTTGGGAGGGAGCCACGCAGCAGGTGCGCAATGCTCCCCGTTGAGAGAGCGCCCTGAACGGGAGGGGTGTCGTGAGGAAGGTGGGGGTAGGAGGGGGGATTCTGGCACGTAATCGTTTAAATCTTCTCTTTAATTAAACTGTAAAAAAAAAAAAAAAAAAAAACATTCTTCGCTTGTTCCCAAATGTCTGAGGTTAACGAAACATCTTCACAATTTAATTTCATATAGACCACATGTTTCGTGTTCGATGTTAAGAGGTACCATCAAGAACATTTTAATCACAGCGAGGTACAGCAGCAACAGCAAAATACAAACAACTTGTGGAGATAAACGTGATTGAAATATTAATGAATTCGTCGCCACAACTGCAATTTTTATCTGTTTTATGGAACGCGTAATTACATACATCGTTTCATGTTTTCAAGATAAACTTTTGCAATTCCTGAACGTTACATAAACAAATTTCCTGTATTCGTGAACACAGCTAAATGTGAATTGGAGTTGTCTAATTAAATGTCTAGTTACACAGTAATGTGTTATGCTCCGCATCTTAATGTAGCTAACGAACGTACTGCAGAAAGAAACCGAAATGTGAAAATAAACCAGACACGGTAATGACATTGAATTAAGCAGTATGCAGTTATGAATTTTCAGAATGTTAAATAATTTATAGACATCAGGAAGGTGGCTGTGTCAACAGCAGCGAATCGTTAATAATTGTACCGAATTAATCTCATTAAAAGAAATTGAAATTCCTGACGCGGAGCACGGACGCAATCTCCTTTGACAATAAATAATAGAAACTTGAACTGACGTACATGTACAGTGGAAATGATTCATAGGGTTGTGAAAACACCCAGTTCTCAGCATGAAACCTGATCCAAGTTCACTGACCATCAGCCAGTGCTGTAGCCCTGTATCACCATAATGCATGGGACACCGCATTTAAACCACACATCTAATAAAAGATCTAACCACCTGCCCATCTCAGAATCTCTTATAATGTCAAGGACATCAATGGCAGCAATGAAAAAACACACGTTATCTTGGCCCTGATTTCCAAACGAAGAGTGACGGGGGAAAAGTAAAAAGAAGCACAAAAAAACAAAACCAAAATGACACAAACGCACGTCAATGCGTATCAGATCTTTACGCTCCTCACCTCCAGCTTTTCTATGCGATCCTTCAACTGAAGAATGGCTCGCTCAAGCTCTTCAACGGCGCGAGCGGTCTGCAGCTGAGCTGCAGCTAAAGACTGCACGTCGTCTCCAGCCATGTGGCGGCGGTTGTCTCCCCACAACCCTACACTTCTTTCTGGGAGGCTGCGCTCCTCCAGCCCGCTTTCGCATTCCGACAGCTTCCCTGTGAGTTCCCTTATGGTTCGCTGGTCCATTAGTATCTGGTCTCTCTGCTGCAGCACGGTCTGGCGTAGTTCCTCAGCTGTTGTACGGAAGTATCCCATGTCCTCGCCTGCGTACACCGACGGCTCGTCGGCTTGTTGCTGAAGGTTCTTTGGTTTGCACTCCCCGACGGGAACAGGGGTGCAGATGAGCCGGCTGAAAGTGAACTGTTTGCTGCCTCCGGATCCGAGCCCTCCCGTGCTGCTTAGCTCGTTGAAAGTGGGCACCTCTAGACCGATCCCCAGACCTCCTCCTTCGGTAGATTCAGCACCGTGGAGAGCGCCCAGAGGGCCCGCGCGTGCTACGGAACCCGGGGAGAGAGGCTGCAACACAACATCCGGAGTCAGCGACTGGTTGTCGGCCAGTGGCTGAGGTGCCGGGGTTGTAGACCTCGGATAGACGCTGGCGATGATACATATGACCGCGCCGAGGAAGGCCAGCATCCCGGCGGCCAGCAAGACCACGATGAACTTCAGGGTGGCGACGTGAGAGGTCGATATACAAGAGAAATTGGGATACTTGTAGTAAAAAAAAAAAAAAAAAAAAACCTGATTAAAAAAAGAAAGACGAGTGGTTCTAAACGAGGTTAGAAACGAGTGTACCTGATTTAAAAAAAGTACTAAAATGAAACAGCGCTACAGCGCCCTATCATACCACGGACCCGTAATCCGTTTGTAATACGAGAGTATACATATGATGAATTGCGCCTTTTCTGAAAATTGTCAGAAGAGAATACGCTATTTTTAAAACCCGAGAAACTGAAATAAATACTGTTTGGTATATATTTCTGTTGTTTTCCCTCTCCCTTTCTACGAATAAATGATGTGGGGTTGTGATGTCTTCGCCTTCCCACTCTGATAAACTCCCGTCTCTCTCTGTTGCTAAGCTCCTCCGTCTCTGTAGTTACTGTGGGGACCAGGAGAGGCGGTGCATCGAGCAAGCGAGAGAGAGCGAGAGAGATAAACAGCGAGAGGGGTTGTTGGTGGTGGTGGTGGTGGTGGCGGCGGCCGGGTTGTGTACGTCATGCTCAGGGGGAAATGCTATAGCTTGCAAAGGTTGACTAAAATACAAGGAACACAAAATACTTCAAATGACACTTCTTAAAATAACTTAAAATACAAACAAGTGAGTGACAGAAACAGCTAAAAGCTGGTGTATTTAGTCGGTGTACGGTGACTGCAAATTCATTGAGGAATCGCACTATTCCACATGGTAAATACAGCTGCAAGCAGCAATGACCAGGCGCTACAATCAAAATGGCCACCACCTGTCATGACTGGTGCTATAGGTGTGATTAGTAAAACACATCTGGCAAGTGTATACAGTATATTTTCATGTGTATTGTTTTAAGATTAAGCCTACTGTTTTGTTAGAAAAAAAAATGAAGTGAACATCTGACATTGCATTTGTCCCAATATGAGTTGCAACCACCAAATCTGGTATGGTGACACATCTCATAGGCCTGAATTTTCAGTTGTTATCATCCATTATTTATATTGCATTACATAATTACAAGAACACTATTCAGGTTTGTCCAATAATATGACAGCAATAGATCCAACAGGAGATTTTTATTTTCATATCCTTTAGCAAATGATGCTAATTGAGTATTTTATAGCGGCCATTCTTTTTCATGTTACATTACATTGCATTACATTACATTCATTTAGCAGATGCTCTTATCTAGAGTGACTTCCAGCACAATAGAACATAAGTACATCCATTCAAGTTGAATGAGCAACAATGTCAGACCAGGTTAACAATGCTCCAAGGCCAGTGAGTATGAGCATAACACTCTTCAAACTCTACCACAAGTTAACTTGTGCAACCCGACTAGCCAAGGGAAGCCGAATATACTGCCATGCATCAGTCACTAGATCACAGAATCCAAAACACATTGCGATACTATACGTAAAATAAACACCAAGTGCTACAAGTAGCAGGTGTTAGGGGTTGGGGATTGAGGTGGTACTAAGATGCAGTCTGAAGAGGTAGGTCTTCAGTGTGTCGGAAGATCGCCAGTGATTCCGCTGTCCTCACCCCTTGTATAAGCTAGTTCTTTACCATTTTGATAGAACTTGGTACAAGGGTTACATGTATCAAGTTTCAGGCTGACAGGCCCAATGGTTCATGAGGAGTGGACGTATAAGTGTTTGACAGCTAATTCAAGCTGATGGCCAGACCATATGACTTATGCCATTTGTACTTATTGTATTAAATATTGTTAAGCAGAGGAATGTACCCATTAAGTTTTGTGTCTTCACAGCCCTATCTTTTGGAACAAGAGCACATGGAAACACAAATTGTACATTAAATGTTATGTGAGAGCAAACTGAACTGAGAGACACATTTGAATAAGAGGGAGAAAAACACTATTTGTCAGACTGTTCTGAGGTGCATTCTTTCACACAACATCCAGTGCTGACTTGAATTTCTTCACAAACATGTACAAATACAGGAGATACACATTATTATTATTATAATATACAGACGTGTGACAAATTAAAGGAAAACCCTGAATAAATGAGTGGAGAAACATAACGAATGCAGATGCTTCCACACAGGTGTACTGCATGGTACAATTAAGCATTAACATCCAATTATGCTCTGTGGCATGCATAAAAATGCTGAGCAGGCCCAGTTGATCTCGATTTTGGATCAAGGTGGCAAGAGGAAAAGTGACTTTGAAAGAGGGTTCATTGTTGGGGCATGGATGGCAGGAGCTTCAGTCACAAAGACTGCTCAACTGGCTAGTGTTTAAGTAGGAACAGTGACTAAAGTGACATCTGCATTTAGATCTATGGGAAAGACATCAGTAAACAGGGTCGGAAATTGTGGTTGACAGCACACATTCAAGGACCGTGATGCTCGTGCATTAGTGAGATATGTAAGGAAAAACAGAGGAGCAACTCTTCCTCCGGTGACTGAGAATGTCAATGCAGGACGTGATCAGACTGTGTCAGCAAGAACAGTACGTCGACAATTACAGAGAGGGATATTATAGTAGGGTTGCAGTGCATAAACCCCTCATTACAAAGATGAATGCACATTTGAGAGTTCAGTGGTGCAAAAACCATAGACACTGGTCTACAGAGATGTGGAAAAAAAGTGATATGGTCAGATGAGTCATCCTTCACCATATTCTCGACAAGTGGACAAGTGCATGTGTGGTGTACACCAAGAGAACGATACAGGCCTGAATGCTTGACCCCTACAGTGAGGGGGTCCGGTGGCTCTGTTATGCTGTGGGGGACATTTTACTGGCATGATTTGGGTCCACTTGTCCCCTTAGAGGGAATAGTCACTGCAAATCAGTACAAAGTTGTTCTGAGTGATCACCTTTATCCTATGATGAAACATTTCTATCCTGATGGGAGTGGTTTCTTCCAGGATGACAATGCATAGGGCACGAGGGGTCACTGAATGGTTTGAAGAGCATGAAAATGATGTGAATCATATGCTATGGGCTTCGCAGTCACCAGATCTCAACCCAGTTGAACACCTATGGGAGATTTTGGACCAACGTGTTAGACAGCACTCTCCACCACCACCATCAAAACACCAAAGGAGGGAATATCTTTTGGAAGAATGGTGTTCCATCCTTCCAGTAGAGTTCCAGAGACTTGTAGAATCTATTGCAAGGTGCATTGAAGCTGTTCTGGCGGCTCGTGGTGGCCAAACACCTTACTAAGACACTTTATGTTGGGTTTTCCTTTAATTTGTCACCCATCTGTATATTATGGCTGATTTGAGAATGAATCCATGTTTTCTATAGACATATACATATTACTCACCCATACATTGTTTCATCCTTAAGAAGTGGAAATGTATGGTTAGGATTTTATGGTAGCATTTTGAAGAATCCAAGGTCCAAGCGGAACTGTCCAGTTATAGATGAAAATCAGTCCAACTGCAATTGTAGTGCCATCTGGTGTACAAATGAGGAACTACGGCATATGTAACACAACCATACCACTCCAGTTGCAACTTATTCAATTATCTACATCATAAGTTAAACAAAATTACACAATTAATTCAGCCTTCAGTTAATCACATTACGCTGTGGGTAAACAAACACAATTATTCATGCTTAGTACAGACACTGTCTTGGACCAGATTTACTCACAGCTGGTTTGGACAATCAGGGAAAGATGTGAACTGATTACTACAAAGTGTTTTACATGTTGTATTTTACCAATACGCTCTACATGAGGAGTCCATGTAAATGAGCAAGATAGCAATTACGACAAATGACCATTAGAGGACTACCATAAAATAAAATTCATTTAAAAATGGGTAGTGTATCTTTTATAATGGATTATGCAGGAAAAACTGTGTGTGTGTACTGGAAGGGATCTTGTGCTGCTGGTATCCTTTCTGCTTTTAGGAAAATATGCAACATTATACTGCTCAAGTGTATTGATGCTTGTACAAGTTCCTGTGCCGACACATCCAAATGCAACCACAGTGTTCTACTATGATGTTGTCATACTGTTACACTGTTGCAGAGAAACTAGGAGTCTGTCTGTGGTATTCAGGCTTGCCATAATCTAAACAGCATGCAATATGTTAATCACAATCCAGCTGCATTGATCAAAAAGACAGAGGATATTTAAACTATACAGATTGTATGCTTACTCCCCACCGCAGGTCTGAGTCCACTTTCATGGAAACATATGATTCAGCTGCACTGATCAATGACTTCCAAAGTCTCCCTGCTATAAACAGATTAGTCCAAGATGCTGGGAGATAATTAAGATCCAGGTCTATTAGTGGTACCACTGGACAACCAAGATATTCAGATATCAATAATCTGCACAACACACACATTGTTTTGGATGGGAGCCGAAATAACACATGGGAGAAAAGTAACTGTGTCAAGGGAGTGTGTGTCTGTGGGTTCAGCCTGAACTGATGTCTGGTTTAGAAATTTGTTAGTGTTTTGCTATACCCCAGAGATAACTTGCTCAGCACCTGAATAAATAAAACAGCTTTCAGAATTTGTTTGTCAATAAGAAGATATTGAAATGAAGTGTAACAAACAGAAACACAGTTCCAGTATACACTCACACAAGAGATTAAACTGCCCCTGCCATTAGGATGCAGTTCAAATGTGCAGTGATCCGTCAAACAAAAAAGACTGGACGACAATGGATAGAATCAGACAGCAGGATTGGCAGAGTACTGCATTATAGTGCTACTTTGTAAACTGGCCTTTGTAACCAATTGATCAACACAGGAATCCACGTTAGACAATCACATATGTGTTATCAACACTGAAGTGGCTCTGATTCCCCTGGTTGCTGACTACTGTTCCTGTACGGTTAAATGGTCAGCTACTTAACTAGAACCATTTTACTTCATTGAGCCACGTCAATCCAACAAATCATTCACACATAATGGCTGAACTGATTACAAGTGGTTTTGAGTATTCTCCTCAGCAAAGAAGCTGCTTTCTTCTGGTGAGGTTACTACACTCCACATGCTTGGCCAGCTTGCCCTCACTGTAAACCCCATGACTTCTGGCAATGGGTGAGACATAATTTGAGCAAACAGACAACTTACCTTTACTTAATAACCACTCAGAACCTGCAGTTCATTATTTTGCATCACTCAGAGGCATGACAGTAGTATGACCCAATTCCGGCTCACTCTTTTTTTTACCTGATTGCCACCTAATTGCTTCTCCAGATGTGAGAGAACTTGCCATGGATCAGGCTATTGTGCAACGAGAGTCCATATCTAAACTTCTCTTTATTTCATCTATGCATTTTCACATCCATTACAGCACCACATATTACACAGCAAATACAATACAGAATAGGGATGTGTCAAGGGTTAAAAAAAAAACACAGGACTGTCACCCTGTACAGACTTAAAATGGTAATTCTTCATACAATCACTGTCGGGGCACAAACAAAAACATCCTTTGAGCACTGAAGTCATACTGTACACTCTTGACAATCTCTTTTTAACAGGCAGCAGCTCATGCTAGCACACCTCGTGCTAGTATGGGACTATCTGAATAAGAAATAACTTACACACTCAGACAAGTGCGATCTCTTTAAAAACCAACAAGGGTTTTGAGGACATGGAGTTTTGACAGCCAGACTATCTTTCTACGAATATGGCAGATGGAATATTACACATGCAGTCCACAGCTTATATACAAACAGGATCAGTTTAGAGTCTTGGCAGACTTCAGAAACAGAGGGGAAGAGGAAGAGAATAGTTATAGCTTAATCCTCTTTGTGTTAGGAAACCTGTCTCAGCTTAAACATTGTGCGTGCACATAAATATATATAACTATATATTTTTGTGTATGTGCGTGCAGAAGGGATTGCCTTTATGCATGACCGTGTAAAACTATCTGTACTAGTTCTGAAGCAGGTTGTGTGCATATTGCCAAGGCAAATCCAACAGAGCACATTGACTGAGTAAATCCATACAATACACCTACATGCGCTTGACTTCAAATGTAAGTGCGACCCATTGTTATACGAGTAAGTGCATTTTGAACTCTGCATATGGGCTGTTGTGATTCAGCATGCATTATTGTACATAAAGCAAAAAATAAAAAGAAAAACACTCTGTAAATGAGCTCACTGTGTATCGATACATACGTGAAAAAAAAAATAAATACAGTTCTTCTTTTCCCAAGTTGTGCGTAATTTTGGGGACTGGATCAAACCAGTGCAAGCTACTTTTTCAGGCTTGGGTACAGGTGTCCTCGGAGTTCATGGGTTGGGCTGGGGGGTAAGTGTGGTGGGCGACGGGACGGATGCAGCGGGAGGATCGCTGGAGCATGACGAAGGGCTGGGAGGGGCAGATTTGTCCAGTTCGGGTGGCTGGCAGAACTCCTTGATGGTGACAGTGAGGAGGTTTGTGGTTACGTCAGTCACAACAACGTTGGCGCAACAGGGGGCCATTTCTGGGTGCCAGTCGGGGTCGCCCTCTGACGGGGCCCTTGGATTCTCCGGGGAAAGGAGAGGGGGGCTGGCAGGGTTCTGGGGGCAGGGGTGTAATGCTGTTACTTGCAGCGGGACTGCTTCGGCGAAGGCGACGACGGTGATGGCGGCGTCTGGGATTTCTTTTGCCCTCAGGAGGTACTGACAGATCCAGAATCTCCTCTTCTTCCTCAGAGGAAGTGGAGGATGATGGGGAGGAAGAAGACAGGGAGGGAGAGGAGGGAAGAAAGGATGCAGCAGTGGGATTGGACACAGGGCTCTGCTTGCCTTCCAGAGGTTTTCTGGGTGGAGATGGTGCCTGGGGGCTCAGTTTTGGTGGGGAGGTAGAGGTTGTAGAGGCCACTTGGGCATGGGACGGTGCGGGATTGGCCTCGATTTGAGGAGGTGAGGGGGGACTGCTGTCTGAACCACTGGAACTAGAGGGTGAGGGGGGTGGCTGGTATTGGGGGATGGGCTGCCCTGTGATCCCGCCCACATTTCCAGCTGTAGGATTAATGGAGAGAGAAGCAGAGAGACCATTCCCAGTCTCCTCACTACTCTCAGTAAGGCACCCTGTCCCAGTGTCAGCCTGGCCAGCACTTGAAGCTATCTGCTGATTCCCAAAGGGCTTCTCATACATGGGGAACCCAGGAAAATTCAAAGGATGCTGAGAACCTCTGTATGGCACTTCACTGAACCGTTTTCCCACAATGCGGTTTCGAGAGGGAATGTTGGGGCGCCCTGGGTGGGGGCGGCCATTGCCACTCCCTGCCCTGTCAATGACCTTCAGGTTCAAGATGATGCGGCTCCTCTTGACCTCGCGGGGCTTGACCCTGCGGTTCAGGATGGTCACGGTTTCCGAGAAGGGAGAGATGGGGGGACGGGACGGGACGGAGCCAGGAGCTGAGGAGAGGGGGTGGGGACGGGGCAAGGGCCGCCGGGACATGCGGTGGCAGCGGCGGATGTCCTTCTTCAGCTTGTGGGACGTGGCTCTGGACTGCAGCTTGGGGAGAGCAGGTGAGGAGGAGGCGGAGGAGGGAGTAGTGGAAAGGGAGGGCCTGGAGGCGCCAGGTGAAGGGTGATAGGGGCGGGTGTCTGGGCCTTGCACTGATGCCTCTGCAGCCTGGGCTCGGGCCTGAAGGGTTAAAGGACGAGGAAAACATCAAGGGGGTAAGAAGCAAGAGAAAGAGAACAAAGGGATGAAATGGAGGGAGGAAGCTCGAAGTAAAACATATTTGATTACTGCCGATTATATATTTCCATTTGTTTTAATCTGAAAGGTTTAAGTGTTTGTCGAATGCCATTACTCTCCAGTCCTTCCTAAACACATCGTTTATCCTTTATCAGGCTCAGACAGAGATGAAATTTCAAAATCAAACCTTGAGAAGGAAATTTTTGGGTTTAGGTCCTCTTTTCTTCGGCCCATAACGCTCCCGCTCTCTCTCTCTGATAAACACAGAAAAGGAAATGGTTGCCTACAGAGTGAAATACCATGCCACTCGTACAGCATTCTTGCTTTGCCAGTTGAGAAATACTGCATGTAACTCTTGAAAACAAGACTGTTAGAAACACTGAACACTGTGTTCTATGGGAATGGCAGGTGTGCCATCTTCCAAGTTACAGGATGGCGAGGCATACCCTGTATGTATATAGCACTGAAAATTATACAATTCACTGCCACACACTTCTGACAATATATATGGGAAGGGGTACAGAGAGATGTTCACCATTCAGAAGACACATTGTGCACAGAAATACAGTCCTGTCAACCAGCTGAAATTTGGCATTTTACATCCTACAATGTAGGAAAAAGTAATTGCATCTTGGCATTAACATCCGAAAAAAAACCCCGAAACGAACATAATACTAAAATTGCTTCTGCAAAACGACTCACTTCTGTTCAAATCCTATTATCAGTCGATCGTCCAAAATATTCTCCTCTGGCTCCCACGTACTGTACCTGTAATTAAAGGAACATTTTTAATCCCTTAATTACATTTTGCTTTCAAATGTAGCGTCACTGGCTCTGTTTGTGAGACTGCTTCCGCAGTCGGCACAAATGTCAAAATAACCTACAAACTGCATCACAATTACAAACACAAGGACATAGGGTGCGGTAGAACACTGTGTACTTACTTGATAGCCCATCCTTTCCATTTAACAAGATATTCAATGCGACCCTGCAGTAGAGAAATGATTAGTCACTAACACGCTTGCTGAACATATGAATACTGCCTAACTTTGCTTACTAACTACCAGGCAACCTAGGTAGCTGGCTACACTGGAAAAAATAACAGTGAAGGACAACCATATTCTAAATCGGAATAAAATTACGTTAGCTTTAGTCAAATATAACTTATTTTATAACTGTGACATCGTTAATACTGGGATGAAGCTGCACAACTAGCTGTGCTAGTTAATTTAGTAAGTGACATCCAGACAGTACACTAGCCAGCCTCATTGTCACCTGATAGCTTGCTACCTAGCTAGCTAAACATTTAGCGACAGACAGAACCAGGTTAGATAGGACGCTACTTAGCTATAGCCTCGATACCTAGCAAGCTACCTAGACCACTTTCTCTTCTCATACCCTTTGCTGCTAGGTAGCTACATCTACCTTTGGCTAGCCAGTCAAACTCAGGATATGCCTGCCTGGCTAGTTAGCCAGCTAGCTACCTAACTACACTCCACCAATTACAATTTTAATTTCTTTCCCTGGCCATGACACAAATAACACTGGTTAGCTACTAAGCTAACTACTTGGCAACGACTGTCCCCCTCATCCCGTTTCCCATTTACGAGCCCCTCTCTAGCTGGGGTCTTAATAGCCAATGTAGGCCACAGGGACCCCTCACCCACCATAGCACCAACAGTAGCGGGACTATTCACCTTGCGAATGCGGCGTTTGAGGATGGATTCCGCAGCGAATACGCGGTCCCCGACCGCCGAGAGCTCCATCTTTTGCAACAACAGCCAAAATGAACTAGACTACGTAGCTAGCTAGTGGTCGACGGCGAGCACTGAGGGCGCATCAAACAAAAGCTGCAGCAGCACACACGGCTTCGGCAGCAGTGACGTGCTCCAACTAGGCCCCTTTTTTGGTCGCCCTAGCAACGCGCAAGAGATGATGCGCAATCACTATTGCATAGCTAACTTTAGCTAGCTTTGCAGTAGAAATCGCTAGCTACTAGTACGATGAAGCGACAATATGCAGAAGGCATGTACAGAGAAAAATTGCATGGGTGGATTCTGCATAGAGGGATGAGGGAACAGACTAACCAGCACATTGTCCCCTGCAGCTTTACATAGGCTCCATTAGAAAAGGAGATACGGGTTAGGAAGAGAAACCTGGGCCTGCAGATGTAAGCGCTGGACATAAGGACAGGATACTGTAGTTTCCGGGAAGGCAGAATGATGAGGTAAATTTATTTGGTCTGACTTTACTGCAGACAACCATTAGAATAGTGATCAGCAATTATATGATACGATGGTCAATTGAGTGCACTTGCATTGTAAGAAGGGGACCAAAGTGTTCAGCATTGAATAAAGGCATATTTAGTCAACAATATTAGTGGTTACCAGGTCCTGGGAAGCTAGGCAAAGAACGTGGGGGTACATAAGGTCAGTACATATTAACATTACATTTATATTGCATTGTTTCCATTTGGCAGACACTCTTATCCAGACTGACTTACACTGTGCATCTAATAAAGTGATATGAAAAGTAGCACAAACAGGAAACCACAAACCACACATCAACAAGTGTCAGTGCTAAACATAGTGCTGAGATCAGAAATGTGTGCTTAGATCAACACGTAAGCGCAAAGCAACATGTACAACTTAAGGACTACATCATTCCAAATAAAATGCTAACACATGCTGCACACATGCAAGTAAAGCTCCATACATTACTCTGAAATACAATTTCACACATAAAATTGCATATAAGAGAGACAAAAGATCATACTTGGGTATGGGGGGTTGAGGTGTATCCTTAAGAGCTGGGTCTTCAGTCTGCAGTGAACTATGATCAATGTTTCGGTTATTCTGACCAAAACAGGAAGCTTGGCCCACCAGGCAAGGGCCAAAACAGACAGTGGACATAACCTGGATAAGAGGTTGGGGGGCAGCCAAGTTCCCAAAATGTATGGCTTATAATAATAAGACACAGTTAAATGATCTCAGCAGAACAAGCAAAGAAAACAAAAAGAAAAAAGGAAGAAATCTGTTTTGAAAATGTTTTATTCATAAAAGTTTACACCATGGGAAATGAGTAAGAGCAACATTAACTATCAAGCCATCATCCAATCAAAGATTATTTCTAGAAAATCATGTTATATTTACCTCATGTTATAATACACTGTATCTCATAAGAGAAAGTTATGTCACATGATGCTTCCTCTCATCATCCTGCAAGCATTTAGGATAGACACACCAATATTGTATATATTTCAGAGAAAATATGCGACTGGCGAGAGCAATCTCTGTTACAGTAAGTGCCCATACAGTGTCTTCTTAAGCATATATGGAATGATCATACTTTTAAATAGTTCAATTATAAGAAATATGCGAGGTCACATTTTACATGAAAGTGAAAAAATAGCCATTTAATCATTGCCTTGATAAAAATGAACATAATTCCGTCACTGCCTTAACGAACGTAGTTCACCTTGAGCATATAGACGTGCCTCAAAAATCTGACGTGACGATAAAAATGCTTACTGCAATCATTACATTAAACTGCAAGCAAGAGGTGTTGGAATGTGTGACGCAGACACATTTTTACGCTGACTGTCCCCTAAAATCCTTTAGAATAACCCGCGGACTCCCTTTACTCTAATAAAAATAAAACGTCTAACAGAATGATGAAGGCATGACACAATGCTCTGAGCTTACTAGAACATATTTACACTTACACACGCAAGGGTCGCTTGCTGCATGGTGAATATGAAACGTTGGGGTCACTTCCTGGATCAAAGCAACATAGTCGAATTTCAGCTATCTAGTCGTAGCGTTTTATAATATAGTATGCTACCCTAAATAATGCACTCTGTCAAAAGAGAAGTAGCAACAGCCTGATGAAAATAAGGTTGGCTTGCAAATCGGCTGCCCAGAGTAACACTGGAGATTTGCAACGCTGAAGGTCGTAGAATTATGAATATCACTGGTTGTTCATTCGTTCTTCACTTAATTTTCTAAAAGATTTATTTATCGTACATACACATAATAATCGCTATGACGTTAGATGTGGGACTGAAATCTACAGCACCGCCCATACGTTCAATGCCTAGTGTGTTGTTTTCACGTAAAACCCTCCCACGAGTCTATGATTGGGTGAAAAGCACGCATCAGATGACGATGTCCCCTTCTCATTGGTGCACCTTTCGCTTGCATGGCTTTAGTCATGATTGGTTGAAGTCACCCGGTTGTTGATGTACTGTCAAACAGCAAAGAATCATATAATCAGAGAGAGACAGCTAGAAGGTAAGTAGGGCGAGCCGGCTCAATGCTAAGGCGATTAGATAGCCAGCAACGGTAAGATTTACCATGCTAGGATTCGTGTGCACACCGGTAACAGTGAATAGCAATCTTATTCCTGTAAGAGATCGAGAACAAAGCTTGTCCAGTGTATCGGTCCTTTGCAGTTGCAAATTCATTCTAATGTGAAAAATCATGGGGAGAGCCACTGGTAAATTTTATGAATGACACTTTTTGTTCTGATCAGATGCGCCGTTAATTCGAATGAGACAACGCTCACAACGCTCCATTCTTTCATGACTACGCGATATGGTTCTGTTCGATATTCTGTTTCACTTTCTGTTTTTTACTGTAGTTCAGCCGGGCGAGCATTTTTTTACTCGTCGATTTATTTCGACGTCATCAGTTCAGACCTTACCATAAAAGTTGCACCTCCTTACCATAACTATCTAGAAAGGGTCTCTAGCTAGCTAGAAAGAGTTTCTTCTCTCAGCGGTCAAACTGAATCCACCACGGAAATAAAAATACTACTAGTACTACTAATAGTACTTGCGTCAACTCCCGTATCTGCCAATATTTTGCACAACCTTTTTGGTTGTTGGTACTGTTGCAACTTTCTCAATATGCCAGCTAATCATGCTGAACTTTGAACATAGAAAATACTTTGAAAAAAAAAAAAAAACTTTTAAAACCGGCCTGTTGCCATTCAAGATCCTCATGTGGACTCACTTAGAGAGAAAAGTTTACGGGCGAGAAATAAATCATCCCGATTTTAACTTGATTCACCAGTTCATTGTTTTGTATCTTTTGTAGCTGCATTGCAGTGTGTGCATTAACCTTTATTTCATCAACTGCACTTATCTACTCAAGATTACACCTACCTTACCTACTCAAGAGCATGACTGATAAAAAGGAGCAGTTTATTCAGTATAATCAGTGGTAAATCTTTTCTCCAAATTATCTCAAAGCTGCCTTTGTTTAGCTGTTCATTAAATAGGTATTTTATGCCTCCTCCACTCCACCCCAACGTACTGTTTTCCCTCATCAATCAGTTGCCCTTCAGGAAATCCCTTCATGTACCTGCTCTGTGACATACTTGAGAAGTATTCTCTAACTCTTATGATGCTTCAACATTCCTCCTTCCCTTTTGACCAGGTAAACATGCAGTTTTTCAGGCGACTAGGGGACACCATTGCCTCTGTGTCCAACCTCTTCTCCAACCCCTACCGGGTGAAGGAGGTGCAACTTTCTGAGTACAGTGGAGGGGGCCGATTGCGACTGAGGGAGGAGGGCAGGGTGGTGCTGTACAGGAACCCCCCCAGCCAGTCGTGGGACTGCCTGCTGCTGTCTCCAGAAACGCCCAACGTTGCCCTTAGGTGAGTCTTGCAGAAGCAGAGCTGAGAGCGGTGTGAAATGGCCAGTGTTCCTGCCTCCTGGCCTTGGGAGTGTGGCACATTGGGTTTCTCAGTGAGTCACAATGTTGTTACATGCTTATCTACACAAAAATTACTGCTGGCCTCTTTCAGAATGCATTGCCTTTGTGCTGCGGGTGAATCTGCAATCCAGGC
The DNA here is from genome assembly GCA_019176425.1 of Megalops atlanticus. Taxonomy (NCBI): domain Eukaryota; kingdom Metazoa; phylum Chordata; class Actinopteri; order Elopiformes; family Megalopidae; genus Megalops; species Megalops atlanticus. The sequence continues at coordinate 15,707,133 of CM032875.1, read as the reverse complement.
AACATGCCTTGCTTGTAATATTTTGCTCGTCTTTTATATCCAACATCACTTTGACATCCTAGGAAAAACATGCTATGTAGTTATTCAAGGAAGAAAATGCGTGACACAGAAAATGGCAGTGTTTAACATTGGATCTTAGCCCCTGAGGTGTGTTTTACTGTTTTTATCTCTTTCTTTCTGTCAGTTATTTTTTGTTTCCTCAGAACATCACTACATCATGTGCCTGATTTGCTGTTTCTCTAACAGGTTATTCCAGGTGGCCACTGAAGAAGATGCTATGAATTGGTTCCCTCAGTATGCCCTCAAACTCCGCCCGTTCTATGAGACTGCCCGTCCCCAGCTCAAACTGGAAACCATGCAGTCGATCACAGACTGCTTGCGTGCACACCCCGACTGGAGCTCGGCGCACATCGCTGTGGACACTGGCCTGAGAGACTGCCTGAAACACAACTATGTGCTGAGGTCAGACTCTGACGAAGGGGTGGGAGAAGGAGTGGGGGGTATGAATGACGTTAGGAGAAATGATGGCAGGATATGAATGAGGGAAGCAGGGAGAGGTAGGGCTTTGACAGTGTTGTGTGTGATTATGTGTGAGATAATGGGATTGAATGCGGGAGGAGCCATCGCTGTATGGTCTGAGTCTAACTGTCCTGCACATCTGATCCGCACCCTGTCTTGTCAACCCCCCACGCACAGCCAGATCAACAGCAGGGATGTGGCCGGGCAGACGCCTCTGCACCTGGCATGTGAGCGAGGGGACTTGGGCTGCGTTCGGGAGCTGCTGGAGGAGTGCCAGGCGCGCACTGACATTAAGGACCGAAACGGGGACACCCCCATGCACTGTGCCGCCAAACAGGACTCTGCCACTGTCATCCAGGTTAGCAAGATGTGAGGGCTCTGTGCATGCCTGTGCGCACTGTAGACAAGGGCTGGTTACTTTTGCAGTTCGTCTCAGACGCTGCTGGACTGTCAAAAGTCTAGTGCATTCTGCACATTGAACAGGACTCAGGAGACAGTGTCCTTAGCAACAGCATGGTTACACATCAAGCACCAGTCACTGTAACAGTGGACTGACTTTTGTGGCTGGGCGGTCTTGGGGACTCTTGTTCCAGTAGAGTGCAGGGTCTGTGCTGCTTGTAGCACCTGCAGTCTTGAAAGTGGAAGTTTAACCATGTGACAGGTTTCTGCATTTAGACAGTTGGACAGAAATAACCCTTGAAACATTCAGGACCACAACCTTTCAGGAGAGCAGCTGTGTATCACTGACAGACACATTAATTGAGACCAATCCCATGTTCAGGTCAAATGTGTTGCTATGCTTACAGAGTGGTGTGATCCTACGTTGTACCTCTCACATCTGAAATAACCATAGCATTTGTTTGCAAATCACTTACAGTAGCTAGTGTTTAGGGACAGTATAAGGTAAATGGACTGCCGTCTTGACTCAGAGTGTGTCTTCATGAGGTTTTTTTTTGAAATACAGACAGTAATGAACCCTCCTAATGAGGAGCTAATCAAATTGCATGTAAAAGTGTTATGTGGCACTAATCAACTGGTGTTAAAATAATTTAAAGAAGCAAAAGACTCCCCCCGAGGAGGAGTTAGCTGAAGTGGTGAATTTTTTGTGCCAGCTGCATCCATTGCTGTGAAAACACTGGATTAGAGGGTGAGATGTGTTAGATTTAGAAAAAGTTAATGCTCCATTATAGCTGTGACATGTGTAGCGACACAGATGCATTCCAACAAATCAAGTTTTTGTGTGTCATCTGCAGCTTTTTTGCTATCATGAACATATTTGCATTGCATTCTGTTAAATAGGCCTGCTTATTTATGCCACTCAGCCTCACTCTTCCCCACCAGATACTGTGCTCCCGCCACTGCCCGGGTGTGAACGAGCTGAATTCGGCCGGGGAGACACCCCTGCATGTGGCCTCTCGGATGGGGAGGGTGGAGTCCCTGAAGGCACTGATAGGAGGCGGGGCCAAGTGTGATGTCATTGGAGGGCGGGGTTACCCCATCCACGCTGCCATGAAGCACAGTGAGAGGAGGTGTGGTGTTGACTCTGTTCTGGTGTCCCTCGGTCGCGCTCATGTAGATGCCTGTGTCAAGGCAGCCGTTTCCACAGGGGAAGAAGATTAGCTGGTCACCCCGTTGTCAGTCAGCAATGCAAGGGACATGCAGGGTACCTGGCATGTGTATATTTGGAATGGGAGACACCATTCAAATACTTGCACTGGGCAGTAAGCAGAAGCAGACCACAAAACAGTACTGTGAGGAGAGGTTTGCTTCATCAAGTCCTCAGTCTGACCCTGCTTTCAGACAGACGATAAGAAAGAGAAGTTGGTTGACCTGATGGAGGAAAAAACCAGGTTATAAAGCAAACATAAGGCAAAACAGAGGTCATTAGAACAGAATTGCAAAGTTCAGTTCTTGTCACGAGATTGAAGAATGTCTTGGAATTACTCATAATTACTTTTGTATTTTTCTGCTGTTCAAGATGGAGAGGAGGAAACGATGAACTGTTTTTAAAAATCCTACTTGCATGTTCATTTGAATCCTCTTACACAAACTCAGTGGGAGAATCTGTGAAGACTGTGTGGGTAGATGTAATGTGCCCATCCTAAATGATCCTAAAGTGTTAATGTGATGTCACAAACTGGCAGTCTGAGGAGTTTTCCAGCAGTCAGCTTGATGTAGATTGAGCCCTAAGAATCTTTAGTTTTCACATCTCTCTTTACCTGCCTGTGTGCTTATTGGTGTTGTTTTACTTAACCGTTAAGTTAGTCTCATTTTTATTGATTTCTTTAATTGATTTTATTGATTTTTTTTTCCTCACACCGTACCCTGTCTCTTACCTCATAATGACCTCTCCCTCCCCCTCCCTCTACCTGTTCCCAGCTGTGCAGAGGCCATTCTGACTGCAGACCCTGCACAGTTGCAGGCAGAGGATGCTATATATGGAGGAACCCCACTGCACTGGGCCAAGACTGCAGAGGTCAGTCACACCAACTACACAAAGGCCACCAATTCACCAGAGCCACACACTCCATTGCAACTGTGACATTCTAATGACTTCGTACTAGAATGAGTATAAGAATGTATGAACTGAAGGTAATAACTAGCCAGGAAAATGATTATAGAAAATGCTTTCCATTAAAATAATGTTGAATACCTTACTGTATGAACAGTGCAGAATTCCCATAAAGGATTTTGAAATATTCAGTATGGTTCTCCTGTAAAACAGCAGAATACCCATTGGGTATATCTGTTATGCAGTGCTAGTAGAAAGTGCAGAGAATGCAGATGATGTGAGCTGCTCCTAATTATTTAGCAGTGTGGAAGTGTGAAAATAGTTTTGATTTGAATGCACTACATTGTTAATTTGCTTTACAGCTACATTTATCCAGGGTCATAGCTCACGCGTGTACATTGTACAGCTGGATATTTATCGAACCAAATCAGGTTAAGTACCTTACTCACAGGAAAAGCAGCAGTTCCCTTTCTGGGTATCAAACCGGTGATCTTTTGGTTACTCAAGTTCCTCAAACCATTACACCACCATGAGTCCACAAGATGAATGACTTTGCATCAGGATAATCTCTGACCATGTAAGGTGACATGCATCCTTCTGTCTGTCCCTCCTTAGATGGCTCAGGTGTTGCTGGTGAGGGGATGCGCGGTGAACTACCTGAGCAAGACAGGGGAGAGTGCGCTTCATATTTTGACCAAGAGAGGGCGCTTTGAGGCTGCAATGGTTCTGCTCACTCATGGGGCTGACCCTAACCTCCGTGGCCAAGATGGAAACACTGCCCTGCACCTCGCCATGAAGGTACTTAAGTATCCTACCATTGTGTGTCATGTAAATGTGGAAAAAGGTCTCTGAATGTCTGTTTTCCCATGGCTTGTGGCTGTATTCTGTGCTGATAGGGGTATTGTTCTGCAGATAAAGCAGCAAAGACTCAGATTGCGTTCTCTTCCTCTCATGTTGTTTTTTCCCTCTCATGTGCCTCCCAGATGGACCACATGGAGTTGATAAAGGCTCTTATTGTGTTTGGGGCCGATGTGGAGATTCACAATGATTTGGGCGAGACCCCTGGGCTTATTGCAGCCCGTACCAGCAAAGGTGAGTATGACATTGTTGAATTATGGATGTAAAAAAATAACAGTGGGAAGGCAAACAGGCACGGCTAGAATTTCAGAAGAATACTTCATTCACTGCTATAGTGTGAGGGTGCCAGTTTAAACAAACAAATTGACATTTACAGAATTTATCTGTAAACTAGTTGTGAGTTAATGTATCAGTTTTTGGTATACGTGTATATGTGTAGATCCATATACTGTACCAGTTATAATTGTTATAAAAAACACTAATTGCATCAATATTATTTGCTTTAAATTTGTTATAAGTATTACTGTTCCTACAATTAAAATAGCTTGTCATGTCAATGCTATTAAATCAAATTGTACTGTTTGAGTGTGAGTATGTGACTCAAAGTGTGAGTGTGCGAATGTGACAGCAAGAGTATGTGTGAGAGTGTGAGTATGTGTGTGAGTTTACACTATGGACCTACATGCAAAGACATGGACACCTGTTTTTGTCGTTCTGAGTGTAATGGAAGCTATGGCAAGGCATATCATCCAGTAGATGTGCACTACTGCCCCCTCATGGTAAAAATTAACAAAACATGTGTAGATATTGCCTTCCAGCCACTGCGGGGAAAATAACGCTATTTGGGATTATCAGAACATCAGAGCATCTGTGATTTAGTGTAGTGGTTATGAAAAATATCAAGGGGCATACAGTACATTTTTATGTGTTTTGGGACAAGTGCATAATTGTTTATGCAGAACTTAGAAAATGACCACAAGCTTTTTAAAAGTGGGCCCAGTTTTGAGCATGCATTTGTGGATGGTAGACTAAACTGTGTGCATGAGCAAGCTGAGGTGTGTGGTGATCAATATTACATATGTAAAGAAAAAATTTGGTGACAAGTACTCACTGCATGATGCTGTGTGCGTTTATCAGACGGCTGGATGTCTGTGTGCTGCATGTCTGGATTTTTGTAGTGTTGGGTTTCTGTTTGTTTTCACATGGAGCCAAGAAACGCAGACGGGTTTCCATGGACATTTCATCTCAATGTGAATTGTGGTTGCCTTGGTTGAGGGATTGACCTTAAATTTGTGGAAAAGGTTTTTTATTTCTTCAGAAAGCTCAGATTGTTTTGAAGAAATCGATCTCCCATTTATCATCGGGCTGTTTGTGTTACCAAATGGGGAGTTTGTTCCACCAAATGGGGAGTTTGTTCCATAGCCTATACAGGAAATATTTATATACATATATATGAATGCTCATGGTCTTTTTTAGATAATGCTGCGTATTACAATGGTTTGAATTTGAATTTGCTCATTCTCTAGTTGAATTTGAGCCAATGAGCAACAAACATAATCACCCAGTAGCCATAATCCACATGTGAGGCGTACGGTCAGTTCTGTTATTGGAAGCTGTGCTTTGCAAAAGTTATAAGAAACCACAGATCGTCAGTGGTCACTGGTTTGGAGCTGACCATTAATGTCAATATAATATTGATACATATGTTTTGTACACGTCTTGAGTGTTACTCATGACTGATATACAGTCAAATAGTTTTCTTGTCCTTATTAGACACTATGTGTAATGTATAATTGTTCAAGTTGATCAAAACTGCACTAATTCTACACTCATTAGATACCAGATTGGAAATAATACTGTATGTAATGAGTGTAGAATGAGTGCAGTTTTTATCAGCGTTTAGGAAATGAACAAAATGGAAAAATGGAGCAAAACCCCTCCTTTTGGAATTTAGTGAATGTATTACGGTCTGCCTGGATAAATGAGCCTGTATGTCTGTCTGTGGTGTGTGTGCGTGTATGTTGTTGTCATCATGCTCTCTCTCACTGCATGTTGTGAGTGCATGTCTCTAACCCCAGGCTTGTGTTCCAAGGCCCCAACAGAAAGGTTCTGCTCAACATGCTGTGTAGTGTAGGAGCAGAGCGGTGTCACCCCCCCTCCCCCGACACCCCTCCCCTGACCACCAAGAGGCCTCCGCCTCCAGGCATAGGTAACACCCCCCATCACCGCTGTCTCCTCATTCCTCCTCCTGCTCGCACTCCTCCGCTTTCAGCCTCCTCCGTTCCCTCTCTGGCCCACTCTCATCTGTACGCCCCCCTCTACCGTTTCCTACTCCTGTTCCGGATGAGGGGTGGGGTGGCAGTGTAGTATAGTGGTTAAGGAGCAGGGCTCGTAACCGAAAGGTTGCCGGTTTGAATCCTCGCAGAGGCACTGCCACTGTACCCTTGGGCAAGGTACTTAACCCACAGTTGCCTCTGTAAAGATCCAGCTGTACAAATGGATAACGTAAAAATTGTAAACTATGTAAGTCGCTCTGTGTAAGAGCGTCTGCTAAATGCCAAATATGTAATGTAATGAAACAAAGGCAGCTCCAGTCCTCAAGGGCCACAGGATCTGATGATGTTCACGCTGCCTTAGCGCTTAATTGATTAATTTAAGTCATCAGATGTGCATTTAAAAGTAATGTTAAACCCTGGAGTCTGGTCCTTGAGGGCTGGAATTGCCCACTTCTGCTCCATACCCTTCCCCCCTGCTTGGTATGGAAATACCATTTACTTCCAATTTACCTTTGGTCATTTATTTTGGTTCACTACACAGACTCCCTCACATATACCACAGGCTGTCTATGCTGTTCTCTACACTCTCCTCTATCTTCCTGCAAACCCCCACCCCACCCCAGTAGGGAGGGGTCTTTGGTGGCCCCTGCTCTTGCTTAACTCTGCCTTGCCTGAGTTTCCCCAGTTCCCCCAGTCAGCATTCCCTCAGTCTGTTTTTTTCTGGATCCGTCCCTCTTCCCAGCTGTCCTAAAAAAAACTTCCAAAAATGCAGAACAAGTCGCATGTTGTGGGGTTGGTTGCAGAATCCCTTCACAGTATAAATTCTATTTGCCAACCTGTTTTCACCATGCACCATAATGCTGTATTGTGTATGAGGCACAATACACATAGTGGTCTTGGTTAATACAGGAGTGTTTGTATGCTCGTTTGTTACTGACATACTACTTCACTAAAAATGAATGCGTTAATGTTTATTCATAAGTTCAGTTTGCAGCCTGCCCTAACTCTTTATTTCACCAGTGTGAAAAATGTATAGTGAAGTAGATATGACCATGTCAATATATGCAGTGTATAGCTCTCGGGGAACTACTATACAGTATGGAATAGTTGCATGGTTGCATAGTTTACTAAAATATTAGTTCGTATGTTTTAGCTTTGTTCAGATATACTGCACTGCTGTTTATCCTCACTGCAGTGCTTTATTTAGTATGTCAGTAGAGGTCTGTCATGAGTTCCTATAATGAATGGGTAAATGATGCAGATCAGACCCATGCGTTTGGTTGAATTCACTCTGTTCTATGATTGGCTGACAGGGTTTGAGGACATCATGCATGTAGCAGCCACTGTTGGGGCCATAACTCGGGGCAGATTAGAAGTGGATGGTTTCCATACAGGAAGCAGGAAGTACATGTCATTCTTTTTTTATATAAGACAGTGATGGTCTTTCTGACTCATGAAGTAGGAGTGAATGAGAAGAGCTGATGTACCAATATTTATCTCTGTTGTTTAATCTGTATTACCTGTATTCTGTTGGGATTTTAAGGTAATACAGTCCTGTGTTTTTTCCACAGCCTCTTAAGTACTAATGCAAATCTACTTTGCTGCTATTATGGAAGTCCTCACATGCTGTAAAGTGTTTGAAAACAATACTGAAATACGAAGACTGCACACTATAAACATGGAACTGATAAATTGGAGAGTAAAAACAGCAACCATACAGAAAAATCCATAGAGAAAGATAGATGAGGGTTTTTTTCTTAGTGAGGAAACAATAAATGTCCACTGCATGTGTAATATGTCCATTCTGTCACAAACATTCAAGTGCTACATCATAGCATGTACTCATTAACATGTGCATCTCCTTCCTGTCCTGTCTGACCAGGATGGGCAGACTTCTGTGTCTGGACGGGGGAGGCATCAAGGGCCTGGTTCTGATCCAGCTGCTGATTGCTCTGGAGCGGGAGGCAGGCCGGCCGGTTAAGGAGCTGTTCGACTGGGTCTCAGGCACCAGCACGGGGGGCATACTGGCTTTAGCCATAGTGCACGGTGAGACAGTAGACAGGCATCCCATAGCTGTATGTTCATTGTCCTTACACAATTCAAATACTGCATGCAGTACTATTTATTGGCAATGGGGAAAGTAATGGTGGGTCTACAGTAGTAGAGCATACAGTGGTCATAAAAGCCAGGTGCATACATAAAAAGAGGCAGTTGAGCAGCTCTGGTCTGAGTTTACTATTAGTTTTAGTTAGCTTTAGTATTAACGCATTTGCCTGGTGTTTTTAGCAACCAAAAAGCACAAAAAAAAGTTCAGAAAGAGCCAGCTCATATGGAACAATGCAGTGCACCACTTCAGAATAACGGCGTCTCTTTAGCTTGCTGCATTTTTGACGCAGTTAGAATTCAACAAAGGCAACAAAGGTGCCTCATGGTACTAAGTTCAAGCCAGCAGCGGGAGAAACGTGGCATGATGGGATTGATCACAGAGGTTTGAGGGAAGAGAGAGAGCAAACTCCCTAAGAGTTTAGAAAGAAAGAGTGACAGGTGGGGTGGAAGAGGAGGTAAACAAAGATAAATATTGAATTGGGTCAGCGTGTGTTTGGGGAATGGTCTGCAGCAGATGTTTGCTTTGTTGTACTTTCAGCAAAAGGAAGGCTGAAGCAACCAAGAGCTGAGTTTACAGTGAACAGCCCAGCCTGCAACGTGCAAGAGACTTAACAAGTGCAGCTGGACAGGTTTAGCTGTTGCTTACAGGCTGTTCCTTAATTATAATCCTTTAACAAGCAGGCTCATTCATATTACTATTTGAGAGGAGTGGAAGTGTTACAGGACTCATAATATTTAATGCAGTTGTGTGTCCATGTATGTGCATTGTGTTTCGGCAAATCGTCAATCTCTGCAATACTGCTAAGTGGCACAGCCTAATATTTTTCTCTCACCTGCACAGGTAAATCAATGGAGTACCTACGCTGTCTGTACTTCCGCATGAAGGAGCAGGTGTTCCGAGGGTCCCGCCCCTATGAGTCCGCCCCCCTGGAGGAGTTCCTGAAGAGAGAATTTGGGGAGAACACCAAGATGGCGGATGTTCGGCACCCCAGGTACCACCATGTGATGACTCGATGGCTTGTCAAACAGACTGACCATCTCATTAGGAGCTCGTCTTTGGGTCTGTGTTTGTTTTGGTGTGTGGTTGAACCTCTTCTGGATCAAGGATTCTATTTGTGTGTCAGTTGTATGGATATGGATATTTTTTAGGGTGCCTGTCTGCATCATGTTACATTATGTGTATGTGTCTCTCTCCTCCTTTTTTTATAGGGTCATAGTAACTAGTGTTCTTGCAGACAGACACCCAGGAGAGCTGCACCTCTTCCGAAACTACGACCCCCCTGCTCTCCCCCGGGACCCCCCGTACTCTTCCACCGCAACATTTAAACCTCTCACCATTCCACAGGGTAACATGGCCCACCCCCACTCTCCTTATCTCTCCATCTCCATCTGTAGAGAAACCTAGTTTCTCAGCCTTCAGTGTGTCCCATGATTGCTAATTGCCTCTGATACAGGCCTGATACTGTAAGTGCCAATCAGACTCTTTCACAGGGTATCAGACACCTCCATCTCTGTCACTTTGTATACGGTGCATGTGTGAAAAGTGTGTGCTGACAAGGCTGGGCTGTGAGTACGTGCTGAATATTTGCAATAGCTCTTTGTCCCAGTGTCAGTGTTGTTGTTTCAGGATGGGAGGATGAGGATGTGTTGATAGTGGGCTATACGCAGGGACCCCGGAAAAAGCGTAGGAAGGTGACAGACGAAGGTGACTTGCATGTGTGCAGGAGTGTATGCACATACGTGTGGGTGCGAGGGCGGGAGAGAGAGAGGGAGAAGGAGTGAGAGAGGGCGAGAGAGAGAAAGAGGGAAAGAGTGTGTGTGAGAGAGAGGGAATGAGTGAGAGAGAGGGCGAGAGAGAGAAAGAGGGGAAGAGTATGAGAGAGAGAGATTGGGAATGTGCGCCAGGAAGAAGAGATCGTGTGTGAGTGGAAAAAGGAGCACTGTGAGTGAGAACAGCACTGGGAAACCTGGTGATCAGTGAGTGTCATGTATTAGTACACCTCACAAAGCCCTGTCAAGCCGCGATCACTCTTCACTTCGCTTCAGCGCACAGCACTCTTTTGTACTTGGCAGCCTGTTACAGAGCAGCCAAACACTAAAACTGAAGTATAACAAATAATGTTCTCTGTTCCACCACCATCTCACTCTTTCTGAGTATCATATTTATTTAACTGTTGGATGCCTGGGCCTGCATGGCTGATTAATGCCTTTTGTAATGTATTCCATTTTAAGCCCTGTCGTCATTCTCTCTCTCAGAGCAGTGTGTGTGGCGTGCCGCCCGCTCCAGTGGCGCGGCCCCCACTTACTTCCGACCAATGGGGCGCTTCCTGGACGGAGGGCTGCTGGCCAACAACCCCACGCTGGATGCCATGACAGAGATACACCACTTCAATAAGGCGCTGAGAGCGCAGGTGTGCCACTGCCCTGCCCGTCTCACAGACACTTACAGGAACTTGCAGGAACTGCCTTTAAAAGTGTGCTGTAGATATTCAGTGTGATCCTCTCTCATAGTAGCAGTCATCTTCTCTACATATACAGTACCAGTCAAAGGCTCGGACACACTGATTCATAGAAGGGTTTTTCTTTACTACATTACATTACATTGTTGGCATTTAGCAGACGCTCTTACCCAGAGTGACTGACATAGGTTACAGTTTTTCAGAGGGTTATCCTTTTATACAGCTGGATATTTACTGAGGCAACTGTGAGTTAAGTACCTTGCCCAAGGGTATAGCAACAGTGCCCCAGTGGGGAATCGAACCACAGCAACCTTTCAGTTACAAGTCCTGTTTCTTAACTGCTATGCTACACTGCTGCCACTGCCTTTATTTTTTACTATTTTTCACATTTTAGAATAATAGTAAAGACATCAAAACTATGAAATAACACAAATGGAATCATGCAGTGACCAAAAATTGTTATATTTTATATTCTTCAAAGTAGTCAAAAATACTTTATTAATTTTTTTTTGGAAAGAAATTCATACATAGGTATCATCTTCACTATTTATATTTGTCTCATAAACAGATTTCAGACATTTAAGCATAAGTCTTTAGATCAAAATGTCTGAATGCATGTTTTCCATTATTTTAATCAGGTGTGTCCAAACTTTTGACTGGTACCGTACACATGTTACTTGTATAAATGCATTACTCAGTGCCTCTGTGTCTGGAGAGTATTTTATTCTGTCCATTATCATTCATTCAGTCCTGTCCATCTGCCTCTTACTGTGCATCTGTGTACTGCAGGGCCGGGAAGGGGAGGTCCAGCCTCTTGGGGTGGTGGTGTCCCTGGGGACAGGGAAGCCCCCCCAGGTGCAGGTGAACTCGGTGGATGTCTTCCGCCCATCTAATCCTCTGGAGCTGGCAAAGACCTTTGTGGGGGCTAAGGAGCTGGGCAAGATGCTGGTGGATTGTGTGAGTTCACTCTCAGTGTATTGCTGTGCACACAGTGTTGTGTGCTACTGTTTACTTGGAATAGGCTGCAGTGTGCTGACAGTGTGTTTCTATGCTCCAATCCTCCGATACTTCAATCCCACAGCCCTCATGTCTCACCTATGTCTCTTTCTCCTATCTCCCACTCGCCACTCCTCCACTCTCCAAATTCTCCCCTCGGTCAGACGCTGATGTTGCTGATGTTGTTGATGTTTCAGACGCTCACCTCCTTATATCACATCGACCGACTACCTGTGCTCTGGATCCCATTCCTTCACCTCTCCTGCAAACCATCACTCCTAGTCTTCTTCCATTCATCAAGGGTCTGATGAATCTGTCACTCTCCACGGAAAGTGTGCCAGCAGCCTTCAAGGAGGTGCGAGACACCCCTCTGCTGAAGAAAAGGACTCTGGACCCATCTGCTGTCCAGAACTATTGACTGGTCTCTCTCCTTCCCTTTTTGTCTAAAACACTTGAACGAGCTGTGGCTAACCGGCTATCCTCCTTTCTCTCCCGGAACAACCTTCTCAATCCATTTCAGTCTGGTTTCAGGGCTGGTCATTCCACAGAGACTGCCCTATTCTCCATTACTGCGGCTCTTCAAATAGCCAGAGCTTCCTCCCCACTCCTCGGTCTTGATTCTTCTAGACCTTTCTGCAGCCTTTGACACAGTGGACCATGCTCTACTTATATCTACCCTAGCTACGTTGGGGATAATTGACACTGCTCTCCTTTGGGTTAAATCCTACCTCTCTGGTCGCTCTTTCATGGTGTCCTGGAACGGTGGATTGTCCAGACCCCACAGCCTGTCTACGGGTGTCCCTCAAGGCTCTGTACTCAGCCCCTTCCTCTTCTCCCTTTACATGCCTTTATCTCCTCCCACGGTTTTTCTTATCATTTCTCTTTAGGATGTATCTCAGTTCCACTTCTGTCCCCACCCCCTTACACCTTCTACTTCTTGCATTTGATGTTAATTTTATGTGTAGTATTATGATGTATTATAATTTGTGTTCTAGGGACTCTTGTATCGTAGTATACTTGGCTTTTGTCAGAATGCACAAGTTAACTTATGGTAGGGCTTGAGTAGTGTTATGCTCACACTCACTGGTCTGGGAGTGATGTGAGCCTGGTCTGACGCTGTTGCTCCTTTAAATTGAATGGATACACTTATGTTCTTTTGTGATGGAAGTCGCTGTGGATAAGAACGTCTGCTAAATGCATGTAATGTGCTGCCGGCATACATTACATTACATTACAGTGTACACAGGAACACACGGACAGCGCACTGCAGTCTGTGCACAGCAACACACTGTTTACTCAGTGCAGTGTGTTGCTGTACAGGCTACAGTGTTCTGTCAGTGTGTTGCTGTTTACAGGCTATGATGTGCTGTCAGTGTGCTGCTTTGTACAGGCTACAGTGCACTGTCAGTGTGTTGCTGTGAACAGAGTGCAATGTGCTGTCAGTGTGTTGCTGTACAGGCTACAGTGCACTGCCAGTGTGTTGCTGTACAGGCTATAGTGTACTGTCAGCATGTTGCTGTTTGCAGGCGGGGGTGTCAGTATGCATGAAAACTGATATACTGTGGTGACCGCATGTTTTTGAGGTGATGTGCCTTTTAGATATATTTATAGTGCAGTAGTTATGTCACCATCACTACGAGTTAGTATGGTGTGTCTCCGCAGGTCAGGGGAAACCTCTTTCCCCAACCTAACCTCTCTCCTTCTCCTCTCCCTCTATTCATCTGAAAACTTTTCCCCTCACCTAACCTCTCTCTCCCCTCCACCTCCCCTCTTTTTCTCTCTGTTCATGTCACCCCCTCACTCTCAGTGCACTGACTCAGACGGCTGTGCAGTGGACAGGGCCAGAGCCTGGTGTGAGATGACTGATATCAGCTATCACAGGTCAGTCCGGGGCTAATGCTAAAGACAGATGTACATGAGGCAAATCAATGATAATCAAAATAGCACTGTCATCCTCTGTCTGTTACGTTTCTAGATGGAGATTTCTCACTCTGTCTCAGTGTTCCAGTGACAAACGCTGCTGTGCTTTGATAATACTTCCTTATATTTCTGGAAATGAGTTTATGTCATATTAACCTCTGTTGCCCTCTCTATGTCTCTTTACCTCTCCTCTCCTCTCCTTTTTCCTCCCATCCCTTCCCTCACCACTCCTCCCTCCTTCCCCAGACTGAGTCCTCAGCTCTCAGTGGAGGTGATGCTAGATGAGGTCAGTGATGCAACCCTGGTCAACATGCTGTGGGAGACACAGATGTACTTGTATGAGCAGAGGGAGCAGATCAAGGCCCTGGCACAGCTGCTGCTGCAGGGCTGATAGGCACTTCTACAGCTGCAAGACAGACCGGGGGATAAGGAGATGGAGGCTAATACTACACTACGAGGTGAAGAGGGAGAGAGAGAAGGAGTGAAAGTGGAAATGAAGACCCGGGCATAAAGTTGGACCATTAACTCAAAGCAACAGAATTGCACAACTGCACATAACAACTAAACCTGTGTCACTGAACCCCAGCCTTTGTGCTGGTGGATAACAGGGGCATATGTACTACACATAATCTTTACAGCATTAATGCAGTTCCTGTACTGCTACAAATGCATTGAATGAGGTGAAAAGGAAGAAATGTTTACAAGGACATCCACCAAGGTCAGAGGTCAGATACAAAATACTTCAAATTCCTGTGCAGTGGGTGTTTTATGGCTACATTTCAGTAAACATAACTGCTCATAACAGACTTTCTCACAAGCATATTGCTCTGATGGTCAAATTAGACATGTATGGTGATAAAAGTTACTAACATCTACTCTCTTTTACTACAATGCCTATCTTTCACGAGTCAATGTGTGCAGTTTCCTGCATATTCCATACTCTCTTACTTGAAAATGAATATTGAAGTTCTTCAGTTTACCATGATTTGTTAACTCCATTCAGCACCAGAATGTTAGGTTAATAGTGACAGATTTGTTAACAAGTGACAAACTGTATGACCAAAGGTTGCCTCTGTACTCTTAAAAGGTGTCATGAAGGATTGCTTTAGTGTTCCATTGGGATGTGGATCACTGCTTTATTTGGCTGAATCGGTCCTGCTATGGTAAAGTAACAAACTCTTTCATACAGTCAAGACTCATCCCTTCAACTTTGATACAATATGTATTTGATAAACTATTTTATATTGTTTTAGCCTTGCTGCTATATTGAAGTGGAAAGAAACAAAATACTATATGCAATAAACATATATATGTGAAATTCAATGTGTCGGTGCGTTGTGTGCATCATCATGTGTATGTGTAAAGTCATGCAATACTATCGCAAAGTTTCATTCATGTTTCACTGCAGTCTATCACAAAACTAATGAAAGAGTGAATTGATATTAATGAGTGTTAATGCGGAACACAGTACGCTTTTAAACATATCTGAGCCATTCTGCCGAATGGGTGCCATTTCCGTCCCCAGGACATTATATGTATAAATGTGCATGAAAATCAACTGTAAAATACATTTTATTATTAAGCAAAGTGTCCTGCACATTGATCTAATTGCAAATTTAAGATATATAATTGAAAACATTAATAAAAACTACCTAGAACACTGAAAAAATAGCATTTGTTACCTGTCCCCGCTCTCTAACGCTACACTTTACCATGAAATATAATGATTAAAATACTTCAGAAATGTTATTTTTTTGCATTGTTGTGTGACTCCATATCCCATCTATGCTTTAAATACATTTTTTTCATAAGAAATCCATAATATTTTCGTGAAAATACACATTTTAGTAGTGTCCCTGCGTTCTCACTCAGTCCTGTTACCCTAACACATTCCCCCCTCTGAAAAATTTGGAACATTCCACAAGTCACATGTTCAACAGGAAGTTACATCAGCTGGATTTTCTGAAGGCAATGGGAAGACCAAAAGTAAGTTCTCTCATTTTTTTTCTGTATATTTGATGATATAGTATGATGATATAGATGGTATAGTATAGTATGACTGAGAAGGTCAATCTCAACGCACTGTCCTGTTACCTAAATTATTTCTTAGATGTTATTTGTTTATTTTAAAAATACTAATTTTTGGTAAATCACTACAATGTGCTCAGTGTCCTCATGCTATTAGCATGGATGCCATGTGGCTATATTTCATGTATTTGCTAATTCTATGCTAAAAACTCTGTCCTGTTACTTTCAGTCCTGTTACTCATATAAAGAGTAACAGGACTGAGTAACAGTAACAGGAGTGAGTAACGTCCTCTGGTTTATTGATTTATTAGTGTGAATATTAGTCAATATAATACTATTCACCTGATTTTTAAGTTTTACAGTTGAAATTACTGAAGTTGTTGACATTTAAGATCAGTTTTACAATGTGAATACCATACTTACAGGGAGCCAATCCACCACTAAGTGCTGCAGAAAAGCAGCGCCGCTATCGCGCTTGACGCAATGCTGACCCAGAGAGGAGAGAGAGATATTTAGAGAAGGAATGAGATAAATACAGGAAGGACCTAGAGTCAGGCAGGAAGAAAAGCATCAATGACCTCAGTGAGAGAGAAAAGCGCAGACGTCGCAGAAAGTGGAGGGAGACTTACCATAGGATCAAGGACAGGAAAGAAGCTCTACAACACCTCGTCACCCCTCCACACAGCCCTCAGCTATCACCAGTGCAAGCTGTAGATCCACAGCCAAGCACTTCCAGGTCTAGTTTATGAAATGGATCAAGTGTCAAAGAAAATGTGCAAGGGGGGCAATAGGGCATATGTGTGTGTTTGTTACAATGTAATCACAAAGTGTTGTGCAACAACCAAATGTTACAGTGTACTTACAAAGTAGCCAATGAAAATAGACATGATTGCATTACAGTATGAAATTAACCAAATTCTACTTATCGGGTCGCAGAGATTAATGTAACAGTACATTGTAACAACTATTGCAATGTTTCATTTATTGTGATGCACATGTGTGTTTTAGGCAACGTAATCAAGGGCAGAGAAGAAACCGAAAAACATTAAAGAAGCTTCAGAAACAAATTCAAGAACTACAGGTTCTGTTGAAGAAACAAACCCAAAAAAAGAAAAGTACAAGAAACAAGTCCAGCGCATGAAAAAGAATAATGCGTCTCCGTGCACAAAAGTAAAAAGACAGATGAGACAGCTTCCACGTGCGGCCATTCAGAAGACCCTTTTGTTTCATGAGGCTCTGGTGGAGGACATCCGAAACAAATGCAAAAAAGCACAGGGGGAGAGGGAAAGGCAAATAATTTCAAAAATAATAACAGGAAAAGTTCTGAAAAAGTACAGGCTGCAACGCTTGGCTCAAAATTCATTAGGCTTTTCAAAGAAAAGATGGAAGAATGAGAAGAATGGGAAGGTTAACTACACCTACCAACAGAAGCGGAACAACAGGGTTGTAGATAGTTTGATAAGCAGAGTGAGAGCTTTCTACTCAAGGGATAATGTGAGTCGCATCACAACTGGGAAGAGGCAAACCCTCACTCGGAAGAAAAACAAAATGCAAAAACGGTTCCTTTTGGATACCCTGTAAAAATTTGCACATGAAGTTTTTGGCTGAGGAAGAAAGCTCCATCTCTTACTCACTGTTCTGTTTGCTCCGACCTTTTTGGGTTGTTCATCCGACTCTGAGTGATCGGGACACATGCATGTGCAAGATGCATGAGAATCTGGGGTTTCTTGTGCAATCTGGATGTCCTTGTGAAAGCCATCACATGTGACACAGAAAACATAAAGTGCATGTATGGAGAATGTTCTGAGTGCAAGGACCTCTCTTGCCCAGTCTCTAGCCAGTACAGTGCAGAGAGTCAAGTGACTTATCTCCAGTGGGCAATAGTGGATAAAGAGCACAAGAATGACCCCAATGGCAAAACATCTAAAATCACAATCAAAAAAGAGTTCCAGGCCACGCAAGAAGAACTGCTGGAACAGCTGAACCTGCTGCTGCATAGGTTTAAGAGACACACTTACAACATCAAGAATCAGTTTACCCACTACAGGGCACTGAGACAAGGCTTGAAAGCACATGAATGCTTAATTCATGTTGACTTTTCTGAAAATTACCTCTGCAAGTACAGCGCAGAAATACAGGCAGTCCACTTCGGAGCATCACACCAGCAGGCAACACTGCACACGGGTGTGCTTTATGTGCATACAACCCCCCGCCCAATGTCCTTCTGCACAGTGTCCCCCTCAAGACAAAAGGGCCCACCAGCAATCTGGCAGCACTTGTCACCAGTGCTTTATTATGTGCAGAGTGCACATCCAGAGGTCTCCACGATCCATTTTTACAGTGATGGCCCTTGCACTCAGTATAAACAGCGAGGGAATTTTTTTATGTTTTGTACTGAGCTGTTCAGACGAGGATTCACTGCTGGGACATGGAACTTCTTTGAGGCGAGCCACGGGAAGGGTGCCCCGGATGGTGTGGGAGGGGCCCTGAAGAGGAGGGCTGACAGTCTGGTCAGCAAAGGGACAGACATTCCTGATGCCGCAGAGCTGTTTGCTGTGTTACAAAAGGCAGAAACAACAATCAAGTTGTTTTTTGTCAACGAGGAAGCAGTCGAGAAAGCAGTTTCGGAGATGCCCAATGATGTGCCACGAATTCCGTTCACTATGAGGATACATCAGGTAGTGACCCTAGCCCATGGAGAACTGACATACAGGGACGTCAGCTGCTTGTGCACAACAAAACAAAATCTGAACTGTGAGTGCTTTAATGCAAAGCGGTTCACGTTCAGTCATCAACAGACAGCTCCCACAGCCACAGAAGTTCAGTGGCAAAGTCCTGAAGTTGTTGGCAAATGGTGTGTGCTGAAGTACGACGGTAACCTGTACCCTGGCGTCATCAGAGATACAAGTGAAACACATGTTGAGGTCCATTGTATGCACAAGATTGGGGTCAACAGGTTTTTCTGGCCAGCACGTGAAGCCATCCTTTGGTACCTGTTTGAGGACATTGTGTGTATCATCCCACCCCTGAGGCCAGGTTGTCACATGGAGATTGAGAAAGAAGTCTGGGTCAAATTAGAGAAGGCTTCTTAGAAAAGGTCAAGTTTGTTTTCATGAGTTTATTGCAATTGTAGCTAAAACACTATTGGATGGAGTTTTTGCAACACACAACATGCACGCACAGCCATGCACACTCACACACACACAGACACACACACACACACATACACAAAAAACACACACATACACAAAAACACACACATACACACACGCACACACAACATGCACGCACGGCCATGCACACACACATGCACGCGCACACACACACACACACACACACACACACACACACACAAACGACACACAAAAACAGACACACACACAAACACACACACACAAACGCCCACGCGCACATACGGACACACACATTCCTGTCATGTGTGTGTGTTCATTCCTGTTACCCAATGTTCATTCCTGTTACTAAATTGTTTTTTCTAAAAAATAAAGATAAACCACCGTTTTTTTTCAATTATGTGTGGTCCATCATTTATCCAATTGTTTAATGAATTACATTATAAAAATTTTGATAAATTTGAGGTTTGGGTCTCCTTTAAAATGAAAAAATGGCTTTGCATTTTTTAGAAAAATACAACTTGCATGCATATATAGTGATTTTTTAGTCACAAATATTAATTATTTGAACATGTAACCAACCATTTCTTTAAAATAAACACTTTCTTGAGGGGAAAACAAAGGAATTAGTTGACATGCTTTTAAGCGTGCTTTTTAAATGTCACATGAGTTTTGGTAACAGGACTGAGAAAAATGCAACCATCTTCCACTTAAAAACCTTGTAAAAAATGAAATAAAGTTGCCTGAGATTGACCAATATACATTTTGAATAGTTAAATATGTGTGTTATTAGATTCAGTGTTGAAAAAAGATAAAAAATGAAGTTTAATTTGGAAGAGTTACAACAAGCAAATGGCACCCATTCGGTGGAATGGCCCATCTAAGCATGAACATTTTCACTCATTTATGGAGGTTATTATGATAAATTTAGTGTCAGGTGAAATGTATCCTGATTTATTACCTGGTATTGTGTTGGCAGTATTAAGGTGATCAATTACATTGTGACTACTTTAAACTGTCAAAATATGCCATACACAGAATGCACACTGAAACAATGTGTGTTAACAGAGTAAAGTTTTATTTGCTGTCAGATACGCTGAAAAAAGTTTTTAGATGTTTGCTACTGCTGTTGGTTACCATTGCCGATCCGTGGTCAGCATTCATAAGAGCTTCTGAGCCTACGTGCAATGTGCTTAAAGTTGAATAGGTTAAAAATTGTCGCTGTTCTAGCAGAGCTGTCTCTCCTTTATGTGGATCGGCCCTAGTGGAGCCGTTTTGGCTTCTTTATCTTTCATGGAATCGCTCAATAATTCACAACCCTGGGCAGTATCGATAGCAGTCGCTCCTTTTCCCTCCCCAGATAACAGGAGGTTGAACAGCCTCATTATCAGTCAGTCGCGCGCAGACAAGAGTTATCGGTGCCAGGAAAACAATAAGAACAGGGACAAGAGCAAGAATAATTGCGAAGGTGACTTTCACTAGCATCAACAGGTAGTCAAAATTTTTTTCACTCTGCTGTCTGCTAAACTATTTTGAAACATTTTACCGGCACATGATGTTGTGTGACATAAGAGCCTTATATGAAATGTGTTTTATTGTATTTTTAAAAAATGACATCTTATTCTCCTGTCGTTCTGTAGTTCTGAAACGTTTGTGTGAGAGCCACAATGTCGGGACCAAATAGTGACCAGCTGCATAGATCCACTTTAAAAATATACTCGGTGAGTTTATGTTGTTAAGGTTTTGGGGTTTTTAAATTGTTGCTGATAAGCAGAATAAACAAAGTGTTGTTGTTAATACAAATGAGCAATTCCAGACTGCAGTTACGGGCACGTGAATATGATTTTATTGTTTGCAGGTTTATCTTTCTCTCCGCACTGATCAATGTAATTTGATTTACTTTATCACTCCTGTTCCGCTGAATACTAGACATCATTCAAGTCCTTATCAGCATTCTTGTCTAATCATCCTGTTCATCAGTTGTGAGGAGCTTCAAGCATGTAATGAATCTACACTACATCACAATACAGTATGTTCGCGATAGCTCTAAATAAGCATACAAAGACCCTTTGACTGCTCAAATAATGAAATGTATAGGATAAGCGAAATCGTGTACCCTTTTAGCTGGACCATGTCTTTTAACTTGAAAAAGCGTATAATTGTAAAAATATTTATACAGTACACTAACCGTCGTTTTGGGAGTATTTTACTTGCTTAAATATTATAGTTTTTGATTTCTTACTGTCTATCCCTGCATTTATACTGTATGAAAACCTTAAATAAACCTTAACCAACATGATTTCGAGGAGCAATTTCTGCTAGTGTCACTGCTAATGGGTATTGTGTCCTTGGAAAACCAAACTCAAAACTCATCGCCAGTCAAATAAAAATTGCTACAATAATAGCAGATTAAGGTAATGCTATTGTCATATATTGTAATAAAAACAAATTCATTCATACCTTCCATGACCATTGTATTTCTTCCAGCCCTAGGAGCAGTAGCCTACTGTACTTATTTCATTGTCCTTGTTACTATAATGAGAATGATTAAATGTTGGTTAATATTTATTTTCTTTTAGTTGCCTCATTTTAGGTACTATTTTAAGTCTGCTGGTTGCATCACAATCACATTATGTTAAAGAATTCACACATTATAATAAAGGCACAGATATATGCTGACAAGTTCAGTAAAGGGACGTAAGCTGAAACAGCATTTAAAATGTAAGATGTTCATGGCATTATCCGTTTTGGAGAAATCCTGTCACTCCTTTACAGATCAGTGCTGCTGTAGCACAGTGTTTTCCAATATTGCCATAAGAAATCCCGTTCTCCATTCTCATGTCACACTTAATTAAGTGATAGAGCAATGTGGTGTTAGTGGCATGGTGTTAGTCTCGTTGTAGTGTGGTGCTACTGTGGGATATCTTGAACAAATGTATCAGTGTGTACTTCTCAGTCAAGCATTGATACAGTCATCCAAATGGCAAAAACAGTTTATCATCATCAATGTTTGTGAAAAGCTTTATGTTTCTGTAGCACAGTGGTATTATTTGAGACCATTTTGAAGTTGTATTCCTGTCTCTTGTTCTTCACTTTTTATCTATACAAAGAAATTTCATCATTGCCATCATTCTCTCAGTTAATGACTGATGATTGGGTTAACCTCTAAACTCTAAACAAATTACTGGCATTAAATATTATAATATGATACATATTAGACATACTAATTGGTATACCGGTTGGTACACTAACAGAAACTAACAGAAAAAGGGAGAATACCAAAAGTTCTGATAGCACAAAAGGGTGGTTTTAGGTTAGAAGCTATTGCTTATGTTACAATAATAGAGAGAGTTTATAACTAAAATGTAAAGTCATAAGAAAGTGATTATTACCTATTTTAAAATTTGTGTTTATGTGCACAGAATCTAATGGAGCAGTTCAACCCAGGCCTACAGAAGCTAGTGTCACTGGGAAACACCTATGTGAAGGCATTCCAAGGTGAGAGGCTGTTGGTTGTGTATGTGCATGAAGGAGAGCACCAAACTGGATAAAGACACTGAGCTTTAGGATGAGGCTTAAATAGTAATGAGTACACATTTATTTTTTATGCTCTGGGCACTTGAAATAAACATAAAATGGCTTGTTTGTGTCCTGGACTCAACAACAACTAGCTCGCTTGCAGCAACAAGATGGTTAAAACAGTGATAGCTAAAAGATGGATTGTTTCAGTCAGGCGAAAATGAAAAAAAAATACATTTGAGTATTAAATACAGTGCGTGCCCTGTTGTAGCTTTTCACCCCTTTTGGCATACTTGGGTCAGAAATTATGTTTCCAGTTGTCCCTGCTGTTTAGTCAGGTTCTAATTCAGTTCAGAGCCATGTGGAAACCTGGGTGTGACCTGGGCCATAGGTTTGAATATAAGGTTTCAATGACTCACGTTTTGATGTACGTGTGCATGTTTGTGTTTCAGCCTTGGCGGTGACAAGTGAGGCCTACTTCAGCGCCCTGGCCAAGATGGGGGAGCATGCTCTTCACAGCGTATCATCTGGCTCATTAGGTAAGACCAAGGTCCTCTAATGCAGCACGCTCTCGAACGAGTGACAGCAATCTGACTCTCTGTAAAGCAACAGCAGTGAAAAGCTGAGAGGCTCTTTTCACAGGGTCAGAAGTAAAGTAGTTATTTGAAATTTGTTCACTTGAAGGTGTGTTGGTCTGTTTCTGGGCCTGAGTTCACACAATGGTGACCAGATATTTGTCAGATCAAACTACCAATTATTTGTTTGTGTGTATTTGTGTTTGTAAGTGTTGTGTGTGTGTGTGTGTGTGTGTTTCCTTTAATGAATGCAACATGACTGATTGATGGAGGTAGGAATTGGAAGCAGATGGGAATTTCCCGGTACTATGACTGTGAGTGTGTGAGCTCATGCACGTGTGTGTGTGTGTGTGTGTGTGTGTGTGTGTGTGCATGTGCCTTTTCTTTAATGAAAAGAACATGACTTCGTGTTGGAGGTAGGAATGGGAAGCATATGGGAATTTCCTGGTCTGAGCAGCCACGTGAGACACCATGACTGTGTGTGTGTGTGTGTGTGTGTGTGTGTGTGTGTGTGTGTGTGTGGGTGGGTGCGTGCGTGTGAGAGATGGTCTGTACTATGACATGACAGAGATCAGGTGGCTGAACTTCCTGAATAATGAATGGAGTCTGGTTTCAGCCTCATGCAATTCATTAAATTAGCACACCAAACTGGAAAGAATTTATGTCGTGGAAACACTAAGAACTGCCAAATTCAAAAAAGAAACCCCATTATTTTCTAATTTCAACTCACAGTGTCTAAATAAAAATGACCTTTATCAGTCCCAATAAAACTGATACATTGTAATAGTAAGTATAGTTCATCCACAGTATTTCTCTCAAGTAAGTCATATATTAATAAAGTAAAATATAATGCTATGAATAAAATAATGTAAAATATTGCTATGATCCTGCTTTACAAATGAAATATGAATTAGTAGCACAATGTATTTTGGATAACATTAAGTCAAACTCAAACAGCAGTTCGATGAGGCCTGTTTTGCATGATGGCACTGTTGTATTTCTGCAGTAATTCTCTGTGTTTCTACAGGTGATGTCTTGATCCAGATTTCAGACAGTCAAAGGAGACTCACAGCTGAATTGGGAGGACTTGTAAGTTTCTTTGCATTCATCCCTACCATTATTACTGTTACTACTGTTATTATTAGTAGGTAGTGCTATTAGACGTTTGATCGAATACTGAGGCTAAAGAAAGCAGGGAAGAGGGCTTTAACTGTCCTTTGATTATGGGTTCACTAGGGTATATTTGCACTCAATCAGCAGAGTGAGGGTGATACAACTTCTGCTACACTCATATTTAAGAATAGTATTGTAAAAGTAGTTTGTTTAACAAGAGATATGCGTTTTTGTGCTGAATTTTAAAACTGCTTGCACCAGTTGTACCGGATAAATCTGTCCAAGTGATGTTTTCACACTACACACAAAATTTGGTAGAACAGCATTCCATTCAATTTCATGTGCAAACCAGTATTTTGGTTTTCCCTTATGGAGACTGCCAAAAGTGCAGGATTAACCATGGTCCACACAAAAAAAACAGTGAGATTAGAAGGTTATTTCTGCCCCCAATAATATAGTGACACTTTTTGGACAAACATATATTAACCTAAATGTGAATATGCATAAGCATTGGCTTACTGTTGGGTTTGAAAAACCAAAAACCCCATGAACAACAGTCTTCATGATGAGAGACATGCCTTGTGACAAAATCTGTGATGCATATTTTTGTTCCTCCTAATATGCTATGACCATAGCATATTACACACCATAGTAGTGTTGTTGTTCTTGCGCTGACTGTATATTTTGGTATTTCAGTTTCAGTGGTTCCAGGCAGAAGTGTTGCAAGTGATGGAGAATAACATCAAGCTGGATGAAGACTATATCGCTGTGAATTCCTTTAATTTCTCCCCTTCCCTCTGTTAATGTATAGCCGTGACTTTTTTTAAAGTGCCACGAAGATGGATTCAGCAGGTGTATTATGGGACGTGTTTTATGCCATAATAAAACTTGATCTTGACCTTCATGATGTGTGTCTGTGAGGTCAAGTGCATGTGTGTGTGTGTTTGTCTGTGTATGTGTGTGTTTGTCTGTGTTTGTGTGTGTGTGTGTGTGTGCGCGTGTGTGCATGTGTGTGTGTGATATATAAACCTTGACTGTTTTTGTACTTTTCTCAATTCAATGTGTCTTCCATACCCCAGACTCACGTAACTCAGAGTACAAGGACAGGCTGTAAATCTTCCAGCCCACCTCATGTGATGTCATCTGTCGCATTCCCACTATATCACGTTGACATAATGTACAGGAGTCAAGGGAGTAAATCAATATGCTGTCGTGCACTGAGTAACATGCAAAATCTGAAGCATGTGAAGTACGTATGACATACAATGTGTGTGAGACACTGTGTGTGTTTGTAAGCGTTCGCATATGCGTGTGTGTGTGTGTGTGTGTGTGTGTGTGTGTGTGAGTTTGTGTGTCTAAGCTACTGCTATCGTGTTTCACTCAGGGCAGCAGGAGGCACTACGAGGTCGAGGTGAGGAACCAGGCAGCAGCTCTGGAGAGGCAGCTGAGAAGAGGGGCTTACAGGGACACGCTGGTGAGGCTCGGGGGCAAAAGTTCAGAGTGGCACCACCTTAGCTGTGAACATTCCTCCAGCAGTAACCATGAGCATGTGTGTGTGTGTATGTGTGTGTGTTTATAGGAGAGCAGTGAATACATGCAGTACCTCAGGCAGAGCCAGCGAGAGGCCTTGGTGGAGGAGGAGAGGAGGTATCGCTTCCTGGCAGAGAAACACTGTGGCCTCACACAGACCTTGTTCTACCTCATTAACAAGGTGCAATACACACTCTGTACACCTCCTTCAACCCTTATTCTGTAATATACACACTATGGAACATTCCACCTAGTTCTTACCCTGCCTCATCTACATACACATTACACATTCAGCCAGACCTCTCTCTATCCCCACTAACAAAGTGTATGATGTAATCTGTGTCACAGACAGTTACGTCTCTACAGCAGAAGGCGGATGGGTGGAAGGAGCGAGTAAACGAAACAAGAATACCCAGAGCTCGCAGTCCTTTGCTTCTTGATCAGGATGCAGCGGTGAGGAGCAGGGAAGGGGAAGAGGAAAGGGAGGAAAGGGAGGGAGACTGAGGAGGATGGAAGACGGAGAGAGGGAGGAGACTGACGTGAGGGTGTATGACTGAAAAAGAGAGATGTAGGGGTGAAAAGAGGTCAGGAGGGAGTGGAAGTGTGGGCATCAGAAAATGGCAAAGGGAGAGAGAAGGGTATCTGGGGAAGAGAAAAAGAAGAAGCCATCAGCCTCTTTGCCTTCTCTGAGTCATTATATTGTGATTTTCTTGCCTCTCTTCAGCTCCGAAGTTCAGTTGCTTCACTCCTACAGACAGGAGAGGAGGACAGAGAGAGAGGCTGGACTAGCAGGGATCATCAACCACTGGGCAAAGTGCCCTCTAGAGGTGGGAGGATTGCACTGCCAGTATCATAGTGATTAATTGCTGTGTAACAATGAATAGCACTGGTAATCTTGCAACCGAAATGAACATAGTAATAGAAACAAAGAGTTACAACGTCCATTATAACTTCAACAAACTGTGTGGCAAACTGACTGGTACTTAATAGCTCATATAAATACAACATACTTCTCTCACATATTTCCTGGAGTTTTGAATTTACCTTTTGCAAAGGGTTCAGGATATACTTTTTTGAGTTTTCATGCTCAGTCTCACTTTTTTTACTTTCATTCATTCCCTATGGAAGCAGTGCACTATACAGTGCACTGTGGCAATCTGATTGCAAAGGGCACAACACAACAGCTGATTCAGTGGTAGCCATAAAGGGCACAACAGCTGATTCAGTGGTAGCCATAAACATTTTCCCCGTGGCACCAATTTGTGTAGACTACTTTGTTGATCGTTAAATAGTAAAAAATGGCAAATCTCCTTCAGCTCGTTGCCCTACAAGGATACAGCGTATCTCCACCCTGTTAGCTTTCCTCCCCGCTGAACTCCCTCTGCGTCCCTCTGCAGCACCCTCTCCCCTGCCCAGCCGTTCCCGCTCCAGCTCTGTGGGGGAGTCTCTGGGGATGGGCGGGGGGAAGCAGATGCGAGCGCTGGTCGCTCACCCCGCCTCCTCCAACCCCACGCTGCTGCCCTTCTCCCGGGACGAGAAAGTGACCGTGATGGTGCAGGAGCCGCGAAACGGCTGGTTGTATGGCAGGACAGAGAGCAACATGCGGTGAGAGAGGCTATGAATGGCTCTGTACAGTGTATGTTTGCGTCTCCACAGTGTGTGTGTGTGTGTGTGTGTGTGTGTGTGTGTGCAGTGTGTATGTGTGTGTAGAACATAGAGAAAGTATATGTGTGTATCTGTGTGTGCATATTAATATGTGTGTGTGTGTGTGTGTGTGTGTGTGTGTGTGTGTGTGTTTGCCAAATATTTATGTGTGTGTAGTCTGTATGTGTGGCATGTGTGCATCCTCTAGCATTGCTAAACATCTGCCAGAGAGCAAACCTCTGTTTATGGTGTTGCTTCTTTGCATGAATTTGTGCCTGGTTCTATATTGTCCTATGGCTTTGTTTCCTACAATAATTCTGTCACATTTGTATGGAAAGCCAGGTTTCCCCTGGCTAATGTTTGCATTTACTGGATATTTGTTAATTTTAATAACTCTTCTCTCTTTAATAACCCCTCTCTCTCCAATCATCAATCCCATAGACAGGGCTGGTTTCCGGCTGCTTATGTTGGACCCCTAGAGGACACCCCTAAATCATGGTCCAGGTAAGCCATATACACACAGCGACACTCTCAGCAGTTCACAGAAGTACTTCTACGCTCAACTATGTCCCTTTCAGGAAAGCAGAAGAGTTATTTCTGTAGCATAAACCCCACACATTGCGTTTTGATGTCACTGATGACTTTGTTTGAACCCGTGACACTTGTCCTCACAGCGACGCCACGCCCAGAAGGCACAGTGCAAATAACGTGCTGGAGCAGACGGACCGCAGAAGCTACAACGAGATCGCTCCCCCGGCTCCATCCTCACGCAGGGGATCAGCGGATCTGCGTCCGGTTACACCCACCTTGGACAGGAGGGCGGAATCTTCCTCTAGCAGCAAAGTCGGCAGCGCACAATATGGGTACAAGATCGCTCAGACAGACCAAGTGGAACGGAAGGATCAGTTGGACAGTAAAAGCTACAATGAGATCCCAGCCCCGGCTCCAGCCTCGAGGAGGGGATCAGCTGATCTCCGTCCGGTCACTCTAACACCAGACAGGAGAGCAGAATCTTCCGCCGAAAGTAAGGTGGGCAGTGCGCATTATGGGTACAAGATCTCTCAAACAGATCAAGGGGAACGGAGGGACCAAACGGATTCTAAAAGCTACAATGAGATCCCTCCCCCAGCCCCTCCGTTAAGGAGGGGATCAACTGATCTGCGTCCAGTCACACCCACCCCGGAGAGAAGATCAGAGTCTTCTACTGACAGTAAGGTAGGTCGCTGTGCGCTATGGGTACAAGATCGCACAGAAAATGGTCAGCCTGGAGGTGTGCAGTCTTTTTATGTATGATTAGAATCTGATTTAGAGCACCTGGCCCTGGTTAGAGCTTTGGTGAGTACATGAGAGGTGCGCTACATGGGCATTGATACGACCTATTTGTCACTCTTCTCCATAGAGTGCAGTACCACAGCAGGGAGGCCGTCCGGAACTCTTTCCCAGGTAAGGAGGCAAAACAACTGGGGCCATCAGTTACACTTTTGTTGTTTGTTAGTGGATATAATTTTTGGATGTGTGCAAGTGTGAATAAATGCTGTGAAACTTGTGTTAAACTGTCTCCTTCTCTGTTTTACAGGGGAACAAACCCTTTCGCAACAGTGAAGCTTCGCCCCACAGTCACCAATGACAGATCAGCCCCTCGGATTCACTGACACCAACCACAGCACCAATATAGCTGGTTGAAAAAATATGGCTTAATATTGTTCTAAATATGTAATAGTAATCACTACACCATGAAAAGCTTTCTGTTTTGGTCTTTTCTGATAGCAGTACAATATAGATTAGATTGGGGAAGGCAACCCTGGCCCTATGTGCCAGAAATGTTTCTGGTGTTTGTTCCATCCAAGCTCTTAATTAAACAAGCTGGTCAATTATTATGCCAAAATAATGCAGGTGACTGTGTGCATTCTGTAGAATGCTGAGTACCTCCAGCATGCGGTCACCTGCATGAATTTTTTGTAATACTTTAATCCATTTACAAAGAGGGAACAAAAGCTAGAAACACCTCTGGTGCTCCAGGAACGCAGTTGCCTCCCCCAAAAGTGGATGTTAATTGTTTTTTGTAGAGGTTTCTTATGGCATAGAGTTTATCTTATGAAAAAAAGGCTGGTTAAAGTAGGACTCTTAATAAGTATTCAAACAGATATGATATTGTTCCAACTTTTTTCCAGTTTTGACAAAAGGAGTTGAAGCACAATACAGTGAGGCATGATAACCGAGACTGTAATTGATGCCTCACAAGGGTATCTTAACATGAGTTTTATTGCATGTTTTAAAGGTGTAATGAATCAGGGGTCATCCACAGGTCTACAGTCTACAGGTGGTCTATTGTGGTCTACAGATTAGATGCTCTATACTACTTACTGACTGCACTGGTAGTATCCAATGAGCAAAAAAATAATGAACAATTATTCATTTAAGAAACAAATTATATTTAAATAATCCTAAGCACTTTTTTCAACATTGCTATAGGTGAAGGACAGTTAGAGAATTATAAAAAGAGAAGGGTTTGCTATTTTTATTTATAAATGACTTTGGCAATGACAAAATTATCACTGACACAAAATTTAGCATGTGAGCAGTAGCAATTTCAGGCAGGTTAATTTAACGGAAGGTACTAAATTAGACTTTGAGTAACATGAAAAAGGCTTAGCTGTAATACTTATCCCATGCCTATCTGGATCTTGACATTGTGTCAGAAGCAGTAGAAAAGCCTACTGGAAGCTAAGATATATAGCTAAATGTATTGAGTACAAAACATAAAATGTGAAGAGACATAAGACACTTAATCTCTCGAGATTCAGCAAAAGGCAAAGGGGATTTGATTTTTACATTTTAAAAGGTATTAAAGGAGTGGACTATAGAAACTATTTAAGATGTCAGCAGAAGTTATTAATTTATAGAATAGTTCACTAGGATTCATCGTAGAAAAGGAGATGCATGTGTTCAAGACCAAATTCTGCACTCTAAATTAGACACACACTGCACAAAAACATACCACACAGCGACTAGCCTAGCAAGACACAATGGTCTGTTCCATCATTAAACGTGTCTGTCATGAATTATATTATTGTGAAGTATATATAAATCAGTACAAACCGTCTTTTGCTTTAGATTTAATTGATCACCTAACATATTGTCATTTCCTCTTAGTTACTTGGTGCTGTTATACAGACACAAGTGTTTATAAATACACTATCAATTGTGTGTGTGTGTGGGGGGGGGGATTTATAATGTCACATATGACAGTCTGTGTCACTTGTGTTGTAGTACAAAGCACAGCATGTGCTATGATAATCGTAATGCCTTCATGTAATCCTGCGTATCGCTTTCAGGGCTGTTGTGAATGGCATTTGGTGCCATATTTAATTTCAAGCGTGGCGTTACAGTTGCTCCAGCCCACATACAGACAAGTGCTCACATAACTTTCACTCCAGAAAGCAGATGGTGATTTCTAATAATACAGAGTGAGCGTTTACCATACCAAACCTTGACCATTGCAGCTGCTTGCAATTGATCGCATTCATGCTAAATTTTCTTAAATTATATATGCTTTTACGTGTGGCACCAAGGAATGCTTTTGTATGAAGGACCAAGGAAATCAACACATGGATGCATCCATTCTCCTGTGCGTTCAGTGACCTTCTCATGTCTCCCCTCCCTCTGACAGAGGAAAATGCATTGCCCGGCTTGTATTGTGTTTCATGTGTACAACTCAGTTGAAGGTGGGGTTGTCAATGTAAGCATTGGCAGCTGAGGTAACCAAATACTCGCAGACAAATAAAGAGTAATTTTGCGACAGCGTACTGAAGGCGTTATTTATTTGTTCATTCTGTTCTTTTCTCTCTTCACAGCTTGACCTCATCTTCTTCTGTCAGCATATTCCACAACTCATTACAGGTGGAGAGAGAGGGTGGGACGGAACCGGGGATGGGAGTGCGAATGTGGAGGGCGTGAGTGGGAGAGAGACAAAAAGTAAAAT
Source organism: Megalops atlanticus (assembly GCA_019176425.1). Lineage (NCBI taxonomy): Eukaryota > Metazoa > Chordata > Actinopteri > Elopiformes > Megalopidae > Megalops > Megalops atlanticus. The sequence continues at coordinate 15,675,965 of CM032875.1, read as the reverse complement.
AAATGGAGGGAGGAGATGGAGGTGTTGTTTACATATCTACATGTTCTTAATATGAAACAAATTGATATTTCAAAATAAACAGATACATATACAGTATATTTGTATAAAAAAGGAAAATAAATAGTGTTAGTGTCTGCTACTGTAGTGGGTGCCCCCTCTCTGTTCCCCCTCCCTCTAGCGAGGTCCAAACTCTAGTCCAGCGCACTTGAGTGGAGAGAGCTGGCCTTTGGTGAGAGGGAGGGGCGAGGGGGTGCAGCAGGGGGGCATGAGGTGGGCAGCAGTCAGAGAAGGGGGAGCAGGGAGGGCGGGGGAGGGGAGAGCACGAGCTGGCCAGGGGCATGTCTGTTACTCGTGCACCAAGCCTAGGAACTCTGAAAGAGAGCAGGAGAGATGCCGGAGGGGGTGTTATTCCCATAACTGTGCAAGACTGGGAACTTCATTTTCTGTTCCCTTTTTTTCCTTTTATCTAAACCAGACAGACAGACACCCATGACATATTCAATTATCCTGATCATGAAGTCAGTGTTTTTCATTGTAACTGTTCAAAAACAAAACCTAAGGCTCCAGCTGCACTGAGTCTTTCACCCCCCTGTCCCCCACCCCGTCAGCCACCGCCACCTGATCACACAGCCAGGTGCGTTTCACCTCAACGCGGAGGGGGGCCAGAGGGTGCAGTGCACGCACTCACCATCAATGCCGATTTTTCCATCTCCATCCTTGTCCCCTGCTGCCAGTAAATCTTTGGTTTCTTTGGCGGACAGTTCCCTGCCATCTGGGGAGAAACCTTTCAGCACAAATCTGAGAGGAGAAGGAGGAGGGCGGTTTCAGGAGAGATTCATATGCGCTATATACCAAAAATAGAGGGCTGTGGTTTTGCTGCAGTGAGGACCTACTGAAATGAGACAGGCATGTATTGAAGGGCACTAGACAGTTGACTGAGGCCTGAAGTGTGAAGGGGGAGGGGGGGTCTGATTTACACAGATAATGATTAAAACCTCATCATGCCACAGGAAAAAAGAGAAGAATGTAATGACATCTCCTAAAAATGTGGAAATTTATGTGTGTTTTTTTAGGAATTGATTTTGTTTGACATGAAACTGTGAATGCTAAAGTAGTGGGGGGTGGTGTGGCATCTCTGTCAGACATTATCCATCTCGGTCACTCTGGCATGTCATGATTGGCTCCTTCATGAAGCCTATCTCAGGATGGCTCTTATTCATGATGTGTAAAGTTCTGGCTTACATGGAAGTTAGTCGTGCTGTGTAAAGTTTTGCTGTACGTGTTAGTTTGTCTTCTTGTGTAAAGTTATGGTGTATATTTGAGTTAATCTTGCTGTTTAAAGTTTTGGTGTATATGGAAGTTAGTCTCACATTACGTTTTGTTGCTTATGACATTTACTTTTACTGTGTGACTGTTTAATAAGTATGCCATATGTGTCTGTTTCTCTCACTTGAGCTCGTCCTCCTCAATGTAGCCGCTCTTGTCGACATCCAGGACTGCAAAGGCCTTTTTCACATCGTCAGGTGTTTTCGCCTTCAGACCACTAATCTCAAAGAATTTCTTATGGTCGAAAGAGTCTGCAGCTGTATTTAGAGGAAGAGAAAATATGATTAGTGCCAGGGATAAGAAACAGGGCGCAGACAAACATCCCAACGAGCACTATTGCAATGAAACCCAACAAGAAAGAGCCGTAGGACAAAACTTGTTAATTGCTACTCTAACATTTGGCACATGGAGATTATTTTGAGTTGCTCTGATCTGAACTTTTTGAATTTCAGTTTAACTGCATGTTTCCTTGTGACTGCATGTTTAATTACAACAGGCACTTAAGCACTGTGCAACAGAATGTATTAACAAAACATTTACTTGGGAAAGCCAGTGTAATTACACAAGTTTTAAGGTATTTAAGTGAGGTAGGACAGCAAAATATTCAAAACTCCATACATAAAAAGCAAGGGGCCACTATACTTTGTGTAGACACTATACTGTCATAAGTGATGGCACAGTTTTAATGATTATTGATTTGTCAGTTTTCTTCGACTAGCTCTCACTTGTCTGGGTTAGGATTTAAAAAGAGGGAAAGATTCCCCACACCTTTGAATGTATCAAGGGCCTTCTTGATGTCATCAGCACTCAGAATGTCTTTCATCGACATCTTGGCAGCTGGGTTGATGGAGCAGAGAGGTAGGAGAGAAAAGAAAGGGAGGGAAGAAGAAGAGGATAGGGTGAGTGTGTGAGCCGGCGGAGAGGGAGAAGGGGCATGAATGGGAGGAGAGGACCATTGCTGCACATACAGCCAGATGACGCTGGGTCTTTATCAAGACAAAAACCAGTCTGAAAGAGCAGTGAAGCGAGAGAGTGTTCGCTCATTTCTGCTTGAAGCCCATCTCCTGAGTATGTATGTGTGTGTGTGTGCGCGCGCGCGTGTGTGTGCATGCATGTGTGTGAGCGTTTATGTGTGTGTCTAAAATTAAAGGAAACGTGGCTGCCATTCAAGTGCCCTGCTCAGCCATGCTCTCTTGGATGGTTGTTTTGTGCTGTGTCTGACATTCAAGACAAGTCATCATTGAGACAGAGCTTGTGGGCTCCTTCCTGAGTCCCCCTCCTTTTTTATTTTTTATTTGCTCTTTGAAAGTCAAGCTATATCCATCTCTTGGCCAGGTTTACCAAAGACTGAAATGACTTCTCTCTTTAGCGGTCACCACTTGACCATGCCCCTCCCCTCCTCATGAAAAACACTTGGCGAGTGAGAGGACAGGTGTCGGGGAGAGTGTGCAAATGAGAGATTGACAGGTAGATTAGTGGTCCAGGCACAATGATATTCTGTTAAGATCGTTCATCCACCCTTCTGTTTGCTTATTTGCTCTGATGAGGCTTTGTTCCATGTTGTCTCGCCAGGTTAATGTGGATGGTGACACAAATACGGTTCCCACAACAAAATGCTGACAGAGACTGAATCAGCGCCTCCTAATGACACAACAGCAGATCTTACAGTTGCTTGTCATCTACGTAATCTTTTAAAAATTTACAACGCTCTGCATAAGTAGTATTTATGCTCATAATGAGTAAACTCCAGTCCTATTTCCATCTAATCATTCACCTATTTTTGTTCTGCTTGCTCTTGACCTGAAAGGTTATGTTGAACTCCACTATGGTAAAGCAACTGTACTCTGTGCAATATAGTGTGAATATTCATGATTTTTTTTTTGAGTTTTAAATAATCAACAATTAACATTTTATTATGATTAAATACACCTTTTACCAGCTAGTTATTTAAACACTAGGAAGTGGTAATAGGGTATCAAAGAGGACAATTACAATGAGCAATAGGTATTCTGAATAATAGCTGGAAAGACTTTACTCAAAACTTTACCACGTATCAAAGTGGGTGTGCAGCTAAAGAATCACTGTGAGTATGGTAATTTACGTGATATATGTCTCTCAGAGGTTACGCCCTCAAGGTCTCTTGGATTGTCACTTAAGGAGATATTCAGTATCACAGGTGAGAGGATTTGAGTTTGAAATACAGAAAATAATTACTTCACAGAAAAAAATTTAAGGAGTCAAAAATCTGTTTGTAGAATGAACATATCCAGTGAATTTTGTGACACACTCTTAAAACACCGCTTTTCTGAAAGTTCACTACTATGATTTTATTCATTGGATAATAGAGTAGAGCTGAACATCTTTTGAATCATGTGGTACAGCAAACAATTGGCTTCGATTCAGTCTTTTCATATGGAAATTTCTACACAGCAGCTAGCTAAGCAAATTTAATGATGTGTTTCATATGGTATCGGGTGGCAGTGATGACATGTAATATGCGGGGCTATAAATTACTGGAAACTATGCACTGTAACATGAAACCACCTCAAATATGCCAATTTGCTGCATGCTACAGCACAGTGTTTAATGTACTACAGTGTTAATTCTTTCTTTTGCCTTTATATTATTTCATCGTTTGAATCAAGTTTTTGCAATTGTTTCAGAATTAATGTTGGCATGATATCATCTGGCTTCATATGTCATGTTATATTGCATTTCAGTACCTGTGTTTGTGGCCTGAGAATAAATTGCCCAACAGGAAAGAATTTACTTGTAGAGCAACAGCACTGTTCATCTAAAGCCAAGACGAAGGACACATGCTCAGAAAGAAGAGGTTTTCAATAACAAAGCATGAATGAAATTGTCATGTTGGATAGGTGTACCTTGATCATCCTCTTCCGGAACATTCACCATTGACTGCATTAGGCTTAACTGCATAGTTAACTGCAGACTTAACTCTGCCTAACACATGTGATGGAAAGTGTATATTTCACAGGAAAACATTCATCAATGTCAACTTAAGAGTTATCGCTCTTAAATTCAGAGGCATCATCCACCGTCCAAGATAATCTCATGGCTCACATCATACTACTCCACAGTTAGTGGTGAAATAGCCAAGTACTCTGGCCTCAAGTACTCAGTAATTGAGAATTACCTACTTTTTTTGCAATGTTATGAAAATGCAAATTGTAATGTTGCATAAAAGTCTGTTGTATTCTTCACTTCTCTGCCATACAGTGCTTGTCAAAAAGGTAGTTGACAACAAAAGACAAAACATCCTGACATTAAAAATAAATGAGGCAGCTAAAAATCATCGAGCTTCCAAAAAAGACTCCAATATTTCAAGTTCACTGTAACTTCAAATAAGGTACCATCAGCAATGTCCATCCAATTTACCTTGTTTTTCATTGAAATTAATTTCTGATTCATGACCTTATTTCCAGCAGGTGAAACCCTAAAAAACACCTGTCCCCCTGAATCACTGCTATGCTCCACAGATGTGCTTCACCATTCATCACCTATTCAAAACCCCTACTGTACAATCCCCTTCATGGCTTCAGTCAACCTGACAACTTCCAGCACTATCTGCTACCTTTCAGTGCACATCACCACATAATGCCTTCATATTGTTTTGCCACCCCCCCCGTCCCATTCTGACAGAAGCACCTGTTTTTTCCTTAAAATTTTTTCTTTGATCCCACCTGTCCGTGCCCTTACCTGTGCGGTGGTGAGGGATACGCTGGTGAGGGAGTGCAGGTAGCTGGCGGAGGCAGAGGTGAGGGGGAGCGCGGTCACTATTACTCTTTTATAGCCCTCCACTGGACTCTATTTTAGGACAAAAAATGGGAACCCAGTTCACAGCACCAAGATGCTATGTGGCCCAGAAGCCATATCACTTTCTCGTCTGCACTAACTAATCAAGCGCTACTATTAATAATCACGCCCCTCACATTCGCCTGTGCTGTCCATCTGTCTTTCCATCTCTCTCTCTCTTTCCCTCTCTCACCCCCCCACGCGCCTATCCATTCCTTATCTAATTCTCTGTCTCTCCCCCCCCGTCCTTCTCAATCTCCCTTTCATCTTGGCAGGCTCTGTCCTCAGACTCCCCTCTCACTCCCTGTATTCCCCCCCCGTCTCTGTATCAACACTGAGCACTTGGCACGGGGTGCTTACACGCGTACAGAATGAGGATATACTTTCTTTAAAGTTACTGGAGCCCCTGTGTCCGCTGCTGCACTGACTCATACGCTCACTCACGCACACACAAGGACACTGAGGCACAAACCCTGGCACACGTGCACGCACACTCACACACATAAACATATATTCACACACACCTGTAGGCATACACACAAACACGCATTCACACACATGCGCGCACATCTGCATGCATACACACACACACACACACGCATGCACATACACACACAAATACATACACTAATGCACACATACCCAGACTCACACGCACATGCACATACATGAGCATACACACACACAAAACCCATAAACACACACACACACACACAAGCACACATGTGCACACACTTGCGTGCATGCACACACACTCACACCTGCGCGCGCATGCGCACACACACACACACACACACACACACACACACACACACACACACACTCACAGACACATACACAGACACACACACACATTCTCACACCTACTATGCACATGTACACAAACACATGTATAGCGCTGAATGTTCCTTATATATGGGGGTCACCTGCTGTGTAGAAGCGTTCCCTTTAGGTTTAGAGTCAGCTGCTGTGGTCAGTAAAGAAATGTTTCTGTGGCTACATTTGCCCATACTGATGGGACACCAAACTCACCAAGCTGGTTTCTCAACACATGTGGCCTAAGTGCCTGCAGGAAGAGAAGATGTACTTAATCTCTGATTGCCAAAGTCAACCTGGTTCAACTCCCCCCCCAGACAACACTCTCATAGAGTGTTATCTATTCATACAGAGCATCTTCCATCACCAGGTGAAGAGTGATGCTGACTGACACAAAAAACCAAGTGCTCTCCCTTCAGAGAAATTCACAATTCAAGAGCTATTTAGAGGACAGCCAACCTTTCAATGGTTGTGAGTTAATATAGAAGTCGTCTGCGCATGCTGTCCCATGGTGACGCAAGCTTGTTCATCCCCCCGACACACACCGGCGGTGGAAACATGTAGCCCGCATCCCATCGGTTGTTCGCATGATCAGAGTCCACTTTTCTACAGTCCCACTAGAGAGAACCGTGTCCCCGGAGCAGGCGAAGTTGCATCGCCATGGAGCCAGAGGTACACATGGAGCAGAGACAAATGTGAATGAAAGACTGGAGAAGCCGCAGGGTGTTGTGAGCTTGGAGTGGTTTTCAAAAGAGGAATTCAAACTGGGGATAAGATTAGACACCCCTGCATTCACGTTCCAAGTCTTCAACCAATAAATGTATTACATATTTCAAGGCTTTAAAAAAATAACTGCCATAAAACTAAAGTGGACATTGCATCATAAATAGATGATGTCTCCCTTCTGTTCTCCCATCCTACTGTCCATCCCCCCTGTCCTGCCTTATACTCCCACTCCACTCAATGGAAGTGAGAGAAATGAATGTAATGCAATCTAAATGAACATCATTTAATGGAAGTATTTACCTCTATCATTGTGTCTCTTTTTAACTTTGTCTCTTTGCACTGATCTTTCATTATTTAGATGAGGGTTAAGGATATTAATTATCATCTTAAAGTTATGGTGATATTCAGTTTGCAACCTTAATATAGTTGACTTTAAAATGTCGACACAGGTGTACAAAGCGATTAGAGAGGAACTGCCAATTAGGGTCTCTATTTTCAGTAAGGCCATTTGGGACTTCCTAACCTGATGGAAGTCGATACAAAAAGAACGATACATTTTTGACAGAAGTGGATTGAGCATTTTAGGCCTGTAGGTTACTGTTTTATTACAATACCTATTCCCTCTCTGCATCCATCTATGCCTCTATCAGGACCTGTCAGACATACTTCCTCCTAGCAACACCCCCATCTCCACCTGCAGTCTCTCTCGCTGTCTTTCTCTTCCTCCTATTTTCTTGTTCTCATCTATCAGAAGGGGTGAGAGGCCTCCTTTTATGGCCGTCTCTGTCTCTCTCTCCTTCTTTACTCCTCTGCTTTTCATCCCCATACTAAATTTATCAGCCTTTCCCCCTCACCGACGGCGGCCGAGGCTCGGCGCCAAATTCACTGCGCTGCGTTCCTGGTGTCACTTGCAGAACTCTTGGAGGGTGGGGGACGAGAGGGGGGAACCCGTGCCAGGGAATGCCTGAGCCATGATCGGAGGGGAAGGGTCCGCCCTAAATCAAAACCTTGACCCGCCCGCAAACAGCGCACTTCAAGTTCAGTGTTGATGGCAGGTTTTCACGCAGCCCCAGATACTTCTGACTTGTTTGGAAGAAAAAATAATCTGCAAATTGATACTATGGCCGGAATCGAATCTAAACTTAGCCCCAAGACCATAATCACAGATTACCAATCTGATGCTTTTGGGGGGCCAGATGACAGTTTACCAGTCACGAAGGGTAACTCCAAATGTAACTAATGCACTGTTATTCTTGTAATCCTATCTTTCAATTATATGATTTATGTGATTAGCAGGACTCCCGTATCCTGGAAGCAGCTCACATTCAGCATTCAGCTTCATCCCTTTAAGCAGTTGAGTGGGTGCAACACCAGCCTCTACTCTCACCCCTACATCCCACTACTGTCCTGTATATGTAATATTATAAATGCAGATATCTTTTTCTTCAGAAAAAATGAATTGGATGTATTAAATATTCATTATAATTGCCATTGTATGGTATATGACCACTTCTGAATTTTTTATGTTACTGTAGTGAAGGGCGAGAGCAGTCACCCCACCCGGCCTCGAACCAGGGTCTACAGGGTACCAAACATGCGACTTTGACCACAACGCCAAAGAGCCAGGCTCATTGGTATGGCAGTCAGAGTGCATACTCAACTGTAGTGACAGCACTCCGTCACACTGCCCTCCCCTTTGGGAAGCACGCCCATGCGCTTTATGCGCCATGGTGTCCCTCACGCATTCCCCTGCCATACTTCTCCCATCCCAGGGTGCCCCACTCACTCGTGCTTCACCCATCTCTGGGGTTCCTCACACTGTGCTTCACCCATCTCTGGGGTCCCTTACACCGGGGTCAACCTAACCTGGGGGTCCCTCATACGGCTAACACACCGGGCACGCCTCCGATGGCCTCGCAACCAGCCATCCCACTCTGACACCATTTGTAGCGAAGGGCAAGAGCAGTCACCCTACCCGGCCTCGAACCCGGGTCTACAGGGTACCAAACATGTGACTTTGACCACGACACCAAAGAGCCAAGCTCGTTGGTATGGCAGTCAGAGCACATACTCAACCGTAGTGACGGCACTCCGTCACAGTTACCCTTTGAAACTATTTATCCAAATAGCCTTAATCTGCTTTGAACAGGTAGTGGTGGCACGCTGGGCATAACTGTGGCTATGTTATACATTATTCCTTATTACAGTAACAGGCGATTATATTAAAAATGTATTCTGCTAACTGCAGTGCTAGTGGTTTTAGGGAGAGACTTGTGACACAGGCTTCAATGGATTCCACACAGCCGTTGAGCATCGTGGGCGTTTGTAAATGGTTATGTGTCAGCATTGGCTGAGTACTGTGCTTCTGACTTTCTGAGGGCTAATGCAGAGTGGCTTATGCATGTGCACAGTTAAAAGAATAAAAACGAGGTAAGTAATTTGTCCTCCTGAAATATGTTTTAATATATATTAGACTGCTCCAAAATGTTTTTTGATCCAAATAAAACCTCGGTCTCCACCTTTTTTTTAGTTCCAAGTGCAAAGAAAGCAAAACAAGAACAAGAAAAACATTTTGGAGTGCAAAACAGAGTGCAGTCTGTATTTCCCTCATCTGAAAGGGGTTTCAGACAGGGGTATACTCCCTACAGGAAAATAACTAAATAAACTTACTGCCACAAAAAAAAACATATGATGTCATTCTATACATGTACAGGAAGTTACTGTATGCTCCTCCTTGTCATCACATATGCATTTCAGACATTCCTGCTCAGCAATTAAATCACATACATTCAGCCATAGCACTCAGCAGGGGGGTCATGTTACACATCTGTGGACAGGCACCACGTCTGTGTTTGCATATGGTTTAGACTAAGGTGTTAATGTGCACTCTGCGGTCTGAACCAAGCCTGCACCTTTCAGATTTAATAAGGGGCCATCTTGTTTGAGGCTGAAACGCTGATCATCTCCAATTTGTGAGTGTGCATTTCAGAATAATAAATTCACCATAAGAAGTTACTGTTGTAAGATTTAACTTCACCGGCAATGGTGTGCATGTAACTGATCAATCTGCAAAAGAAATCAGCAAGGGGCATGCCTCACTTTTCTTCAATGCATTTCAGTCAAGTAAGCAAAAAAAAAAAAAAAAAAGTGGAGCCTTACTTTCTTGTTTAAAAGATTCTTGTTTAAAACTATGATTAGTTATATGCCGCATAAATTTCAACACTTTTGAATTAATTCAGCTTTGGTGTTTGTGGAAATATTTACAGTGCTGGAAGAGAGGGGATATAAACTGAAAGAGCAGGCAGAAGGCTTTAAGCTCACCAAAGCTGAAATATATGCATGGTGTTGACCATATCTAGAGGCACATCAGGTAAAATACAGTCCTGTTCTCAACACTCCGTCCTTTTCCTCCACACTTTCCTTTCCACTCTGTCTCTGCCCTTTCCTCACCTTCTCCCCTTCCTCACAGTCTGTCTCAAGTTTCTCCTCAGGGTGGAGAAGGTTTATATTTAGGCTCGTCCAGAGGCGTCCGGATGCATATAGAAACACACAGTGACCCACAGGGAAACGTACATGAAAAGCACCGCGGCGAGATGCACAGATCCATGTCAAGTGCCAGACGCAAGAATCCATTCAATACGTTTCCATTCAGCGCACGTAACCGATCCCGTCTCTCGCCACCCAGTGGTAACTGCTAGTAATGCAAGACTCCCGTATCCTCGGAGACAAGTGAGCGTTTGCGATACGGTGCTTTCCCTGAACTTATTATATTTCTCTATCTCAGCACTTTCTGGTGGAGACACACTGAGGGAGAAGGTGAGATACAGTAGAGACCAAGGAGAAGGGTAAAAAAAGCGAATTGGACCGACAGAAATAGAAATGGAAAGAGACACTCCACTCAATTGACATCTGTCCAATAAAGTATGACACACGGCGAAAGATGGCTGACTGCAGAATGTAAAGGGCTGTCCAAGGGCAAGACAGGGATGCACAGAGTGAGGCTGAGCGACAGACACAAGCCAACCTGGGCAGTGATTTGATAATCCAGGCAGTATCAGTGATGAGCTGATCAGCTGAAGGCATTACGCCCAGTGACAGGTGCTTTGGAGAGAGATAGAGTGGTAGAAAGATATGGTTTACAGCTGGGACATGTGCATGCTTATGCGCGCAAGTGTGTGTATGTGTGAGAGAGAGAGAGAGCGACAGACAGACAGACAGAAAGAAAGAGAGAGAGCGGTCCTCTGGGGTATCCCCCATTAATGACCCTGAGATTAGGGTAGAGTTGCACCCATTGTGGATATAGCAAATGTGGTGCAGATGTCTAAAGTCTTTTCACCTTGAAAAAAAGCACAGCAAGTTAGCATTAAATCCAACTTATAACTGTAGCTTCAGGCATCCAGTGTCATCGCTATAAACATAAGTATTGGTTGCTTTTGGTTTTCTAGGGCAGATAGGTTTAGGTATATTACTTTCCCTGACCTTGAATCGTGATAATGACATTTACACTCTTTATCGCATACAGTAGTGGTCACATTCAGCAACACAGAAATTTGAATGCACAGACATGTGTTAACGCCTTAGGCGTGACCCTGGGTTAGAATGTGCCCATGGGTGTGTCTGCGTGAGTCATGTTCATATGAACGTCTGTCTTCAGCGGTTCTGTGTTTCTTTGTGGAGCAAAGGTCTCTTTTAGACTGTTTCAGCTTGACTCAGTAGGCACTTCTCACTATGCTCAATCAGATCACTGTGGCGATGTTCTCATGTTGTATCATTTAGGTGGGATTGCCGACTCTGAACAAATGACCATCATCTGGAAGGCCTCGGCAAGATAATGTGGCGCCATCTTGTGGTGGCACGGTCCCACTGTGCTCCGAACAGACCTGTCCTCATTTCAGTAACAATTAGGCCTACAAATTAAAATTATGCTTAAGATGAGATGCTGGTGGTATCCTTGTCATATACTTAAGGATTATAGTTTAAAATATAGTTGCGAAATTGGCCCGCATTCTAAATTTCACTACGGTTACATGAATCAGCAGTTTCACCTGAACAGGAAATTTTTCAACTGTACGTAACAGCACCGTGCATACTGAGATAATTACATCCCCCAAATAATTTTGCGACTCAGACAAATTGTGTTCATCCACACGGGCTGCAGGTGTTTTGTATTTATATGTGTAAAACTGCACTGAGTGTGAAGCTAAGTAAATTGCTTTTGTATTGTGAATTTACATCCTAAACGGTATTTGGCTAAATGCGATGGAAACAGTATTATGCATCATTGTACAATGATAGTTTGCGGCTGAAGGAATAAACAAATCAAACACAATGTTGGTGACATTGCGGAGGAGGTTGATTGCTTTTTGTTTGCATTGCACTTTTGCTGATAATACGCTCATTGAGTCAAGCGTAACACATTTACCATTCTAACCCATTATTAGTTGTCAGGATCTCAGGAACAGAAAACAAACTGAGGAAACATTTAAAGATTGCAGATCTGTCGTGACAGGGCGTGTATGTGTGCGTGCGTACACTTTGGACTCCCACTGAGGTGTGTACTTTGGCCTTCGTTTTTCGCTCTGTTAAGGTGATTGTGATGCGAGGCTAAAAGCCCAGTTGCAATTAAGTGCAGGCTTAACTAAAATACATGTGTGTTATATTAAAATAATTAACAGATTCGGTTATGTTCCCATATTACTGACATTATCAAAATGTGTTCAATAATGTCTACCCACAATGTACAGTGGCCCAGTGTACTCCATCTCAGTTTCAGTATGAATATACATTAGCCTAGACATTGTGAGAGCGTGTTTTTCCCACAGGTTTTACAAATTATTGTTCCTGACAAGCTTAAAGTACAAAAAGATCTAAAATTCAAGAGCTACTTTAACCGCAAAAGCTATTTTATAACGATGACCTTCGCTTCCTCAATTTTGCTAGCTAGGTACGCCTTTGTAACCGCCCCATTCTGGCTCTCAGAATTTAGAGAATCTGAGTACATGCCCGCTCCAGGTACCGCGCTGTGAACGCTGCTTTTCGGTACTTGTCTTAAGTCGCTGGGATTCACTATGTCGTTACCCCGACAATTGAGAGACGAGAGGTAAGGCGACTCGAATCTGACGTAGTGTTCGTTACTGCGATGAACTTCCATAGAACCACGACGGCTTCAGTCTCTAGCGTTTGTGTAGTGATGCGCGTCCTACTTCGTGAGACATGTCACAATTTTCGAAACTAGTAGTAGTCACTACAGAATCTCTTGACGGGTCAAGTTGCCGACGAGTTGCTACGTGGTATATTTAGTTAGCAGAGAACGTTTAAATTATACGTAAGGGCGATACAAAGCTGTTAAAATAATTAAAACCCCAAAATAATTTCATAACACAGACCAATTCTGTTCGTCCACGCGTGTTGCAGATGTTGTTTATACGTGTCAGACCGCACTGGCCGTTAAACTAGATTGCTTTGATGTGTGGCTTTCAGTTTTTGTTCGAACGACGCCCTGTACACAGCTTGCCCTTGTGCCTCTTTGCCCACTAAATGCACTTTACTTTGGATGTAAGCGTTTGCTAAGTGAATAAATGTAAATGTAAATGTCTGCGCTTGTTCTGATGCAAGATTAAATAACTGCTATTGTATTCGCCCGATCAATCATTGCTGTCATTTCCTTTCAATGCCCAATTTGTTTTATTGGTCTTAAAGTATGTGCTCCATTTCTCGGTGTTTGCTGAAGGATTTGGAGTTCTAGCATCAGTCAGTCAAGTTATGCTGCATTAACCCTTTTAACTCCCTGTCCTTTAGTGACTTTGACCAGCTTCCTGATGACATCCCCATATCAGCCACGGTTGCAGACATCGAGGAGAAGAAAGGGTTCACCAAATACTATGTGAGCTACGCTACATTATGTTGACTCAGCGTGCGTGCATGTCTGTGTGAATGCTTTACAATTTGAAAAGCTGCAGTACAACGCATGCAATGATTCAGAATAGCTGATGGTTCAACTCGTTATGACTTTTAAAACCATGTTAAACTTAAAACCAACAAAATGGATATATTTGAGATTGCTTGAATGAAGTACTTGTATGACACACACCTCTGAAAAACTCTTGCTCTTTTCTTGTTCTTGAAAATCTTGTTTTCTTTCTCACTCTTAGCAATTTGTGATAGAGGTGAAAACTAAAGGGGGCAGTAAATACCTCATATACAGACGGTACCGCCAGTTCTTCGCCCTTCACCAAAGCTTGGAGCTCAAATTCTCATCTGAGGCTCAGGCAGGCTCATACTCCTGCACCTTACCCACACTGCCTGGTTGGTATCTCTGGGGCTATCGAAATGTGGATGTGTGTATGTGTATGTTTGCTTTGTGTGTATGTGCTGGTGCGTGTGTGTCTGTGAGTGTGTGTGTGTGTGTGTGTGTGTGTGTGTGTGTGTGTGTGTGTGTGTGTGTGTGTGTGTGTGTGCATGTGCACATGCACATGCTTTGCGTATATGTGTGTGCGCGTGTGTGTATGTGTATATGTGAGGTTTAAATTTTTGCATTCTTTGGTCAGAAAGAAAGTTACTGTTTGTATTCCACACTTTAAAGACATTAAAAACTCAGTTTATAACAAAAATGTGGATCATCGGGACTGCCTACCCTTGAGAGATATAGTATGATTGAAGAAAAGAGTGAACAAGAATTCCACAGGTTTTATTTGTTATTGTGTGCATTAGAACAAGAACTTCTGCTTCATTAAGATGATGTTGAGGATGAAGAGGAACTTGGTGATGAAGAAGAAGATGATTTTTTTAATTGTAATGAATAATTATATTTAACACATTTCCCATCTGAGATCCCCTGTGATCATGTTATATGAGTAAGTCCATGAAAATACGTAGTATTCAGCAAATTCATGTGATGTCATTAACTGAGAGCTAGAAAAAGGAGAGCCAGGAAAAGAACAGCTGAGAGGGAAATGGAGAACTGCAATGGAGGGAAAGAAGAGGAGGTTAGGAAAGATTAATAAACAGCTGTAGGTATGAGCTTTTTCCTTGCTTGCTGTTAATTTAATTACTCCTCAGTTAGCCATAGCCGTAATGGACACTGCTCATTGTGCACTTAATGTGCATGACTTTGTGCAGGGGGTTTGGCCTGGCCTTCACTGATCATGTGATGCTTGACGTGGTCCCGCCCAATAAAATTCCTTGAATCTGAATGAGATTTGATGGGGGAAGGGAAGGTGTGACACAGAGAGAGACAGGGATGGTAACTAAGAGTGGCTTGTGCGTGGAATCTCAGGGAGGTGTGAAGGCCAGAGGAGCTTGGTCCTTGTACTCAGCTTGCATTTCTGCCAAGAGGGAGAGGGAGCCAGGGATGCATGCTGGTGATGGCTGAAGGCTTGTTCCGTCGGGTCTAAATGCAGCTGGAATGCTGCCTGCCAGGAGGACTGGAATACCTTCTTTTCAGAGTGCTGCCACCTGTCTCAGGACTGGGCAGGTGTGCTCACAACATCGCTAAAGCTAAACACAATGAGCCATTGTTTTCTCCCTCTTTCTCTTTCTGTTTCTATATCCCACATATTTCATTTTCAATCATTCATTTGTGTTTTCTATTCCTGGCTTTTTTCAGTAGTCCTTTGTCCTTGAACCCTTTCAAGTGCAAGCCTCTTTTGAAAGTTATGTGAATTTAATTCAGGTTACAGAAGTCTAGAAATACCAAAGATATGTAAGTGTCTAACCTGTCTATTCTCCCTCATCCAATGTTTCTCTCCCTTTCTCTCACTGTCTTCCTTTCTGTCTCTTTGTCTCAGTCATACTGATGTTCAGCCATGATAAATTCAATAACCACGCAAAGATAAGGACTACTTTGGCATTGCATTGGGATTCTTAATGATATGGCTTGAACAACTGGCAGATTTAGCTGGGTGCAGTGTACAGTATTTACATTCCAGTAGGTGTACTATGCAAGTATTATAGAAATGCTCATGTAATTTTCAGAAAAAGTATGAAGCCATCAAATAAATGATTTTTTTGTTGAATGAATTTTTGTTTTACATGTGAATGTTTGAAATGAGGTCCTTCAAACAGAATTGGTTTTGTCCTGCAGACTAAAGCAACTGACTTGACCATCAGGTCAACACACGATGCACTGAAGCATTGGTAATAGCATGGTAGCACCCTGTAGGTGATCAACAGATCCGTTTATACAGGGTGTCTCAGAATTCATTCATGATTTTTTTTAACTGAAGTTGATTATACATTGAATAATTCACCATAAGAAATCATGTAACTTGTGGCAAATGCTGCTGTGCCAGCCTCAGGTGAAAACCAGGTGTCCACCTGCATATTCTGTTTTTCAGGTAAGGTGTATGTGGGAAAAAAGCAGGAGATAGCAGAAAACAGAATCCCAGAACTCAACACTTATATGAAGGTGAGAAGAAGTGTTTTTACTTTAGTGTCTGTGTCGGTTTTCTGTTACGTTACTCAATCTCGTCTCTTCCTTCTCTTTCCCGTATTCAGTTCTCCTTCTTTCACTTGCTTCTCGTTTCTTTCTTGTTTCCTAATTGCATTTCCCTTTTCCCTCCTTCGCAACAGTTTGTCTGAAGTTGAATGTCTGTGTGGACATGAGTGAGTCAGTTTCCAGTCAGTAAATGTCATGGTGGTGTGGATTTAGGGGGGAAGGGCATTTCTTTGCAGCTTCTCAGAGAGTGTGTCTATTTCTGTGAGTAAGAATAAGGAATGTGTATAGGTGTGTGTGTGTGTGTGTGTGTGTGTGTGTGTGTGTGTGTGTGTGTGTGTTGTGTGCTTGTGTGTGTGTCAATGAGGCCGCTATGACTTGACCTCTCCCCACCTCAGTGACAGTGTGTTTTTTTGTCCACCCCTCTGTGAGTCAGAAGCTTCTGTGCCTGCCCACTTATGTCCTGCTGGAAGACGTGGTCAGGATGTTCTTCTACCAGAGCGAGTCTGACAGCCTGCAGATCCCACGGGCCCTGCGTCGCCTCCGGCCCCCCACACGAAGAGTGTAGGCTGAGACGCTACTCACGTTGTACTACTACGTTACACAGGACTTCATCCTACTCTCTCACGGTCATTATTAACAGTGCACCCCTAGTGTAAAAATCATATGTTCTCTGCTTCTACACCACTCACTCTATACTCATTCTACACTGCGAAATATAAAGTTAGACACGTATGTACGCTGGCTTTATCACCTTATTCTTGCTCTCTGAGGAATGAGCTGGGAGGTTTGATGCTGGCTACTTCCTTTACTAGATGCAAAGGTCTCAGCTAAAGTTCCACTTTTCTCTTACAGGAAAACAGTCAAAGCCACACCAGACCTGCTGTCATCCCCCAGAGCTGAGGTAATGGTCTGTGCTCCCGCCCACACAACCCACACGGCTGCATGATATACTAGCCCTTCCAACTCGATCACTACACTGCACTTAGTGCCGTGTCACAATGCCGCGACAGAGGAGGTGCAGAGCTGCGGCCTGGTGATTCAGTATGGAGACACTTCCTAAAAAGCAGAGGTTACCAGACTTACGGTCTGCCGTACCCCGATCACCATGCTTAAACAGAGCAGATGGGCGCTGGTCCATTCAGAGTGCACTCTCCTGTCATCACTCCACTACTGGTACTTTGTGTGTTGCTTGTCCTCTTTTATTTTGTCCTCTGTCTCTCCCTTTTTTCTCTCTTGCTCGTTACTCTCTCTGCCACCCCCCACCTCTTTCCTCTTCCGTCTTCATTTCTTTTTTTCTCTGAAGGCCACTTTAAGCAGCTCTCTTGTTCCTTTATTCCCATGCCTTTTTTCTGCAGTCTATCGATTTTTCTGTCTGTCCATCTGTCTGTTGCTCTTAACCAGGTTGGCTGCAGCAGTCTATTGAAGACCTCTCTTTCCCTGGGACAGTTTTTCTTCTGCTCCTGTTCCTGTCTTGCCTACTGCTTTCAGTATATAAAAAGGAAGAAAAAAACTATTTGTATTCTAGAGACATCTTTACTGGAGACCTGGTGGGGGGGTTAAAGTCACAGTCGTAAGCTGTGTAAAATTCTTGAAAAGAAAATTAATTTTGCCTTTACATTGTCAGCAGAATTTGAGTTTTGGATAACCCTCACTTGTATTCAATACATAAACAACAATGTACTTAAAATGAATTCAAGCACATTTGCTGAGGCCCTAAAAACACCTGCCTGACACTTAAAGTGTAAATGGCATTAATTGGAAAGTTGTCGAAATTACGCAGTGGTATCCCTGCGGTAGGGCATAGAAAATCAATGTGGTTGTGAGAGTAAAAGGTGGCAGGTGTGTAATGTTAGATTGCAGTACAAGCTTTAAGTGTAAGTATAAGGAATGTAAATAAGTGTACGAGCTTGTGTGTGCGTGTGCGTGTGCGTGTGTGTGTGTGTGTGTGTACGTGAGGGAACTGAGAGTTGAGGTCTGTTGTGTTCACAATGCCTTGTCAGCAGAAGTGACAGACACAATGCAGTTGGGCAGCTCTTCTTGCAGCAGTATATAAGCCTTCATTGACCTTGCACCATAAAAAGAAATTCAACAGTCAGACTCTCTCTCTCAACACGCCAGCGACTACACAGAGCGGAACCAGGAGCTTGCACCTGCTCACAGTTACCATTCACTGCTTCACTGCACACCACACCGCCTGCACCACACGCACGCAGGCACACACACACACAGACACACACACACACACACAGAGTCAGATTTGTACTGATACTGATTTGAAGATGTGTTTATGTATCATAGTAAAAGCTTTAATTATTTTTCACCCTAAGGGTGCTGTGTAAACCCAGAGTATTTACTTTGTTTGGACAGCATGCAGATGGAGACTTATTTGATTCATTAATACCAAGATGGCTAGGCCAACACTACCTTATTATCAGCACTAGACTACATTCAGTCATAGATGGACTATACCAAGTTGATTTGAAGCTATCTGAAATGCATTGTCTTTGAGTTTTCTTAGATATGTAAAACTCTGGATCCTTTATAAGAAGGGTTGCAGGGGCAGCAGTGTGGCACAATGGTAAGGAGCAGGGCTCATAACTGAAAGGTTGCTGGTTTGATTCCCCAGTAGGACACAGTTGTACCTAACCCAGAATTGCCAGCTGCTGCAGCATAACATAATTGTGATTGGCCCCAGTGCAAATATTTTTCTTTACCCCCAAACACAAGTGCACGCTCACACAACACGCACAACACAACCACTCCAGACAATTGCAAAGCAGACAAGTGTTATACACAAGGTGGGAAGGTGGTATATATAGATATCACAATTACAAGTCATTTTAGTGATATCGTTGAATGCACGAGAGGGCCCACCTACAGTAGTAAAGCAGCAAAAAGTCGCCTTCCTACATGAGCTTCTGACAGCTTCTGGGCCCCGGTGCCCCGCACCGGTTGCACCGTCGATATTTACGCCAGTGTCCAGCCGTATAAATGGATAACATGATTGTCCTCAAAGAAGCTATCTTAAAAACAAATGAAACAGGGCAACTTAAGGCAGGGAAATGATTTCACTACTGCTTGTTTACTCCATTTTTCATGAACTTCCAAAGGTTGGTTTCCCTTTATTAATCATTGTGGCTTCCCCATGCTATCAGGGAAATGTCATTCATTGGAATATAGCCAAAAAAGTCATTCAAAAAAGGCAGCTGTTGTCTGCATTTTCTATACCTCTCCCATAATTTTTATTTGTTGCTCAGTAACATAATTAAGCAAGCATTATTATTATTATTATTATTATTATTGGAGGTTTGTGCAAATGAAACATCCTGACTCCCCACCTGACAGGCTTGCAGTATATATGGCCTCTTCCACTTTCAGTATGGTATCACAGAGAAGTGAGCTGTGAGAGACAAGTCCCAGTCCAGGGGCCTGGAGGTAGTGCAAATCTGATATAAAACCCATGTATCGATGGTATAAGTGTAGCTGAGATGCCTATAACAGGCAGGGTTTGTAACTTATATTATCGCTGCCTTTTGCTGATGTGGTCCAGTGCCAGGATAGATGAGTGTAGGTTCAGAACTTGTGCAGCAAGCCATTACTTTCAACCCTGGGGCTGTGAACTGATCCAAGGTCGATGAGGCTTATGTCTTTGCTGGTGTTAAAGGCACTCCTTCCTGCTTGTATCATTCTCTCCAATGGAGCTAATCTGCAAACATACAGATGAATGGGAGATCTCTACCCCATACATATGCAAACAAATGACACACAGAATCACACAACACATTAATCTTTCATTTAGTAGCTCATAATTTGTTACCACAGAACATAGATGCTGTCATGTGATGCTGTCTGTCTGGGTCACTGATGTCTTTATCTTACAGCATCAAATCAAAGCTAAAACATGAAGATAAATAGCAGATGTGTGGGGACATTTGTCTTTTTCTGCAGAGGAAGTGTGCAGTGCTCATAATTGGACAGTATGAAATGCTAACAGTAGCCAAGCAGACAGCACTGTCCCAGAGCTCTTTGAAGTAGTATGCAGTTTAATGGAAACAGATTTGTTTCTGTCAGGCAGACAGTAATCTAGTACAGTAAAATGTAGAGTAATGCAGAAGAATATGGCTCATCAGTTTAACAGATCAATGACATGCTCCATCATTGCATTAACTCTGTCATTAGAGTTTCTATGGTATATGAAAATGTCACAGATTGTTTGAAAAATCAATTTCGGTCACCAAATCGCTCAAACCCATCCACACTGCGTGGCTCATTGAACGTGGCAGAAAGAGGAGGAGCCAAATTGAAAATCAAAATCCTCATCGTCGGCCCAACCACTCCCAGACTGCAAAGCCGAAGCAGGAGAAAAAAAGCGGTTAAAGACAGAAGAGGTTGTACTGAAGCTATGGTAAGAGTTGCCATGGTAAGAGGTTCCCTGCTGGAGAGGTTCAGGCACTGCGTAGAGTGAACCCCTTTAACTCCACAGTGCTGAATGCCATACAGCCAGAGGGACGTTGGGGGGCAGTGTGTCGAGGTGTCTGGGCCCCCAATAAAGAAGCTATTGCCAAGCGATGCTATTTTTGACCCGACTGCCATCGATTTCTGAGAGGCTGAAGATCCACATCCCATAAATTGGTTATGAAGGCCGATGAACTAAATCAGGCGCCACATTGATCTTGTCCTGCTACCAAACATCTTCCCATTCTAAAATCTCTACATGTTCTCACCCTGTGCCATCAAGCATCAAATATATGCCTGTAGTTCTCTGTCGAGCAGTGGATTGTACACTCATCAGGTGTGTGATATTGTGATATGGTGTCAGTACTGCCTCCACGTGTAATATATCCCAAAGGCTAAGATTTGGAGCCTTGTCGGAAATGGGTCACTTTATCCCATTTATAAAAACCCTTAATGAACAAAAAAAGTTTCAATCCATTTTCTTGGGCTTCCCAATTGACTTACTGTGCGCTAACGATCTCATTTAGGAGGTCATTTACTCTCTAATTGGAATCTCTGGCTCCTGTAGTTCTGTGACCCGGAGCCCGTCTATACTTAGATCTGCTCTTTTTGACTTCTGATCTTGGCTTAAAATACTTGCCCTTAAAACGTGACCACATCTCCCAAATAGATTAGTGCACTCTTTCCTTTGAGCTTAATGACTGTCTCTCTCTCTCCCTCTCTCTCTTTTTTGGAATGTGCTGTATTCATCTGTGTGTACGGCCATGTGGGGTTAGGGTTAGTAGATGATTTAATATGTGGTTGCCAAATATAGCCACTGCAGTACATTTTCAGTGCGAGTTTCACTATAATTATCTAATGAGACCTTGAGGAGCGCACTAGAGTATGTTACTGTTGCTTTAAGGTGTGCTGTAGCGGAGAGAAGGTGATGTTACTGTGGAGGGGGCAGAGGATTGCACAGGGTAGGAACAAAGCAGGACATTCATTTTTAACATTAATAATTATTGGTCAAAATCTATGGGGATTTTTTTCATTGTACTTGCAAAAGTGTTTCTGCAGGAAATAGAGTAGAGAGGATGAGATCGTTTGAAATTTGATGCCACTTAATAAGCAGGTGGCACCAAAACCAATCTACAACTCTGGTTGTGGACTAGAAATAAGTATTAATAGTCTCTTCAAGTTCAGATTCTGAATGAGAGATATAGGGTAAGAGGATAACGTAATACAGCAATGTGGTGTGGTACTGTAGTGTGTACAGACATGAGAGTGTCAGTGTTCATTTTTCCTGAGAAAAGCCTACACACTAATACTAATGTGAATACTAGTATTAATGCTAATATACTAATACTTGAAAAATCAGAAAATCAGAAATAGAAGAGTCCTGGAATATATCAGATTTTCCTAGAACATTTTATATTCAAATGTTCAACTTTACTGAAATTTTAAGGACCAGATGGCAATTTTTGGCTCAATAATTGAAAGAAACTGGCCTTTGTATTTAAAAACGGGGATAAAGCTAGTGACCACATTTTTGATACAATGTAACTGTGTTCAGTAAATTATAATGCATCAGACACAAATGGGTGCCAGCTGTTCTGTGGTCCTTTGATCACCTTGGTTATTACTGTTTGTAATTAGGGAGACAAAGTCAAACTGTGGAACACGATGACAATTTAGCGTTGCAAAGGGTGAAACTAGATCAGGATGATATGAAATTTGCGTACTTCCTCCAAGAGTGTTGTCAGTATTTTTAACCAGACATCACTGTTTTTGTGGAATTTTAATGTTGGATTACGCTACAGTGCATATGCCTTACCACACAGTATTTCCACACTATATACAGTTATACAGGTGACAGATGACGTTAATGTTCATGCATCATAAACCACAAAAACACTCTCAAAGGTAGTCAAACCATCTCTAGAAATCTGGTATCAGGCCTGGAGAGTGGTATCAGTGGTGCACCTCAGATTTTAGTATACCTTAATTGGATACAACATGCTGTTATGTAAACTGGTTCAAACCTAGGCCTGTACCTTTTTAACAGTCAAACACCATTTCATATGACAGTGATTCATTTCTCTTAGCCCCTGCTCTAATAGCTGATCAAACATATTGTAGAAACCAGCATAAATTCTCTTTGAGGTGAAACTTGTACCAGAAATACAGATTAGAAATGATAGCGTTAACAGTTTGCTGAAAATTAACACAAATTCATGCATCCACACATAGACACTTACACATTTACATTTGAAATGATTCTATACTACCTACGCTTCTGTTTCAATTGCTGAGTTACCACTATAGTTCAGGTTTTGGAAAGACATTTTTTGTTGCTTGTTCTGTTCATTGATAGATAATTGGCATGTGTAAAGTTCACACAACAGTTTTTGGCCACAGGGAACAGCAACTAATTTTTATGTCATATCTGCAGTAGCACCTAATAACCTGTCAGCTACATATGGATGAAATCATTTTTACTTCATGTGTATATGTGTATATGCATATGTGTGTACAGAGTTCAAGTGTTTCAGCCGCATGCACCAAACACAAGATTTTAGCATGATCTGACATCGGTACGTGATTGCATTTGAATTTTGTCATGGATGTACAAAAAGAAGATACGAAGATGAGATAATGTGTCTGCACAGAGATAACACTGAGTTACAAAATACACCAAATAGTCAGGCCAGGCTGACAGCACAGTCTGAATTTCTCCCCTGGATGAAACCTACCATGTCAGCGACAAATTGCTAACTTCACAGCTTTACCATTAAAGCAATCTGTATTGAAGTCTGAGCACATTACATAGGACAATTAATGCCCTGTGCATTTTTAAACAATGTGATCCGTTCTTCAGGCAGTTCACAGACCACTCAATCCCTCAGAAATATGATTATGAGAGGCGTAATAAGAGCTTCACCAAATTGCCACCCTGATGTGCGCATCAATACAGTAAGAGATGAGGGAGGGAAGAGGCAGTTGCTTTCTAATGTATTCCTCATCTAATTGTTTTTGCCAAAGTGGGTTTCTTATCACTTTTAAACAAATCCTGATATTTACTTAAATGACCGGTCTGATATGGACATGGCAGCATACGCATGTTGATGAATGCAGCAGTGTAGCATAGTGGTAAGGTGCAGGAATTGTAACCAAAAGGTTGCTGCTCTGATTCCCCGCTCTGGCGCTGGTGTTGTACCCTTTGGCAAAGTACTTAACCCACAATTGCCTTAGTAAATATCCATCTGTATTAATGAGAGACATGTAAAACATTGTAACCTATGTAGGTTGCTCCAGAGAAGAGCATCTGCTAAATGCCAATAATGTAATGTAATATATATGTAATTGTACTCTGCATATAATGAGTCACATTTCTCTTAACATATTATCTGTAAATCACAAAGAGAAGTTTCTTCTTTGTTTAATACTGCATTTTGCAATACCACCCTCTTCGTTCTAAAAGAAAACCTTTACTTTTCACCTCGGTGATGCGGCGTTTCTGTCAGGAGGTGAAAACTTAGCAGTGGTGCTTTCTCCGGCACTGTTAAAAAGCAGCCCACATGCGGCGCATTCAAAAACACACATTAACTCTGCCAGTACGTAATTAGATATCATCTAACACTGTCTCACCTACACACTCCCACACAAACAGGCAAGCTTCATCCAAGCGCATAAGCATACCTACACGCGCCCGCAAACGCTCTCATTTCTTTGGCCACAAGCTGGTGTACATGTAGCAGTGGCTTCCATTCACATGTGGATGCACACACACACACACACACGCACACACACACATGTACGCGCACACATTAGGACACACTGGAGAAACAGCAGGTGGGCCCCTCCTTGTGCAGGAAATGTGTCCCTCCCTTTCCCCAGTTTGATAATCTCTGGTGGATTGGTAATCCAGTCAGACCCCCACCCCCCCACCCCTGCTCTCATTAATCTGGCCCCATCTGATTCAAGGCTGGAGCTCGCTTCATTAACTCCGGCCGGGGCTGGCTGCAGGGCCACTGCGGCTTGCAGGACGGGAGAAAATGGGCAGAGATGGCGAGGCAGGCGCACAAGCACTAATGTGCACGCGGGCGCACACACACACACACACACACACACACGCATGCACAGGCATACGCATACACCCATGCACACACACACATATGTATGCGCGCACACACAGACACACACACACGCACACATACACATACACAAACACACAAATACAGATCAGGAACACCTGATATGAAAAAAGTCATCAAAAGACATTCTCTCTGATACATGCTTCTCCTGGACATGTTGGTATGTTGGTATGTTTACAAACATGTAAAAAGACACAGCACACCACACGCAGTACTATAATGCCCTTCATCCTTTGCTGCCCAAAACACATGCACACACCTATCACTCCTTCCACTCTCTCCTTCTGTCTTTCTCTCTCACACACACACACGCTCGCATACTTCACCCAGTGAAACAGTGCAATTTCACAATACACAGCGTCTGTAACTGTTGTGGATTATGTCAAAACCACAGTAAATTGGAAGAGATATTGTTAAATCAAGTCCTGATGGCAGTGAAAAGGCATCTTAAATTAACCATCCAGCCTACGTTTCTATAACCTCTCTGTCTTTCTCCCTCTGTCTCACTGCAGCATCCCTCACACTTTTTTTACCACCAAACTGTCCCATCAACTCCTGCCCTCGTCGATCTTTCCAGCTCTTTCTCTGTCATGGATTTCAAAGCTCCTTCACACATACATGAATACCTCCCAGGCAATGGATAGATTTGACTGGTTACTTTTGTCTCGGTCGATTGCTACTCACTTGTGATAGTGCTTAAAGCACAAAAAATGTAGAAATGTAGTGTTACAATGGGAAAGTAGTACGGGGTAAGGAGAAAACACAGCATCTTTGTCAATTTCAAATACCTTTATGCTAACGCATGTCGCTCACGCGTTCTCGCTTTTCTTCTCATGCCTGTATATTCCTGTCACGCATTTTGCTCACTTACTGTAATAATAGCTGTAATAGCCTGCTCGCAGTGCTATATCCTCTGCCTTTCTCTCCTCTGTGGATTCAATCTCATTCTCCGTGCAGCATCGTGCTCAGCTGCAGTCAAGTGCAACTCCTCTCTCCCACTCACGCACAGTTCACACACACTGATCTCCACTCAGCTTAACTCTCATTTCTACAAGGGCTCGGATGGCGAGGCAATTTAATAACTTCACAGAAGACTGTGTTTTTCTGCAGGGAGAACATGAACCCGGAGGTGTGTGCTTTGACAGTCCCACACAGACCCTTCCTTGCTTTCTCAGTCTGCAGCATCCTATGTTGCCGAATAAAATTGTTCCACTTTCTGCTTTTGCCGTTCGTCTCCCTGAGAGAGCATCTCTCCCTCTCTCTTTCTCGTGTTCACATCACTGTGTTTTCTGCTGCCCCCTTGCCGTCTCCTCTCTTCCTTTATTTCTTATTTCTTCGCAGTGGCGGGTCCCCCATCCCCTGCTCTCTCCTCCCCCTGGTTTCACCCCCGTCTCTCCCGCGCTTACCTGAGTTTGTGCGTGTGTCCCAGGCGGTGTTCGACTTCAGCGGGAGCGGGAAGCTGGAGCTCAGTCTGCGAGCCGGAGAGGTGATCTTTCTGCTCAGGAGAGTCAACGCCGACTGGCTGGAGGTAAGCTGGAGAGGGGAGGGAGATGGAGAGATAAAAAGGGACCGGGAGGGAGGGAGGGAAGGAGGGAGGGATGGAAGGATGGGAGGGAGTGTGTGTGTGGGGGGGGCTGGGATAGGAAGGGGGGGGTGCAGTGATGCAGAGGGGGAGGGATTGCAGGACACCGAGGGAGAGGGAGGAGGGAAATGAATGGAAGATGGAGAGGGAGGCGCAGGGTGGGAGGGAGTGAAGGAAGATGGGAAGCAGAGGGAGGAGGGAGCCTGGAGCCGTACCACCCCCGTGACCTTCTTGTGACAAATGGCTGCGCTGGTGCTCGAGGGCCAGCAGGAGGCAGCCTTCCCTCTGGACCAAGCAGACAGCCAATGTAACAATGCAGAGGCAGGAACACTGTGCTGCAGAACATGGCACTTATCTCAGAGAGCTTGGGGGGGTCTCCTTTGTCCGGGACAAATTGCCACCTTGGCCATCAAATCATTTCCTGGTTTAACTGGTTTAATAAATCCCTCTTCTTCCACCTCAGCTGATGTGTTACACATTGATGGTCGCTGGAGTGAGTAATCCCCCTTTAGGGTAAAGGGCTTTGAGGCGCTTGAAAGGGATGAAAAAGGCACTGCACAAGTGAATTCAAATGAAGGAGAGGAAGAGGAAGACAGAGAAGGCAGGGAGGTGAAAAATAGAAGGAGACAGAGGAATGGAAGGAATTGAAGAGAGAGGGGTGGGTAAGATTACATTACATTACAATCTTTTGATGAGAGGAGATATCTGCCTTGAGTCAGGGAGTAGAGAGCTGAAAGATGGAGAAGTGGAATATACATGAGAAGCTATGACCATAACCATAACTAACACAGTCCTATTACTAGTGCAAAAACAAGCCCAGAACTCATAAAAACACATATAGTTGTTCTAGTTCAAGTCTGTTTCCAGATGATGCGCCTTCATGTGAAGGGTTATGATGACTTATTTAGCAGTTGATGCTTGCCCCCCGAAGGAGTTGGTTGCATTCAAAATTTAAAAAGTGAGGAATTTGAATGTGTGAATATCTGCATGCATGCATACATGCCTCTGTGTGTGTGTGTGTGTGTGTGTGTGTGTGTGTGTGTGTGTGTGTGTGTGAGCACGTTTGTGTATCTCTTTGTGTTTCCTTATTCTCTTCCCCCTTCCTCATTTCACTGCAGTCTCTGTGGCTCTCACTTCACCACTGTAATAGTATCTTGCAGTTCCATAGAATTTTTGATAATGGAACCATGAAAGCCATTTGTATCTTCTTCCCTCAGGGCACAGTAAGAGAAAGGACAGGCATCTTCCCTCAGTCCTTTGTGAAGATCATTAAGCCCCTTCCTGAGAGCGACTCGGATGGGGAGGGGGAGGGAGGGGCCTCAAGGGCCCGAAGCGGGCCCCCAGCGGGTTCCTACAGCTGTCTGCGCTGCTACCTGTATCAGGGCGGGAGTACCGAGACCCGGTGAGTAGGGAGCACAGAAGGACAGACTCGGGGATGCACGATCACGGACTTTTGACATTCCTTACCTTAACGTGCCTTTGCATAGAAGCCCAATAATACATGACAGATCTGGGGGCAGTGATGCAGTGTAGTGGAAACCAGCAGGTCTTGTAACCCAAAGCTTTCTGGTTTGATTCTTAGGTGGAGCACATGTTGATACATCCTGGAACAAAGTACTGAATTGCTTCAGTTAATATCCAGTTACATAAATGCATGATTTATAAGCAATGTAAGTTGATCTGGATAGTGGCATCTGTTAAGCAAACCAATGTAATGAGCACATACTTCAAGACGAGAGTGTTAAATGGAAGTGTAAAAAGTTCATTTCAAAATGAAGAGTTCTCAATTTGCATGGACTGGGTGTCGATTTGCGCACGTAGCATCGTAGTGTAGTCTTTTAAGAGGAGTAAAAAGAACCAACGTGTGCTTTACCACAGGGACATCTGTATTGAAGAAGACCTCTCCACCCAGCCTTCCTACAAAGAGCTCATCACGCTAATGAGGTACAGTACATTCCCATTCCCAGTATGCAGACACCACATTTACTGATTCATACTTCACTATCTTCATGAGGGATTTTGTATTTTTTTCTCTATTCTTTTTCCCTTTTTTCTCCAAGTTTTGAAATGCTAATTGTACACTCAACTGACATCACCTAGGAACTTTGCAGGCACCTTAGCAGCCACTAGAGGGCGCTGCAGTGGAGAGGCAAACTGTCCCTGTCAAAGTGAGGCCCATTTCTCCCACTTCAGTGGGCTCCCAATCATTATGGGTTAATGACATGGCTGGGGAATGTGTTCATGGTTTTATAAAAATCTGCTGATATCTATCACCTTTCACTGTTGTACAAACCCTGATCTTTGGAATTTGTTAGACATGCAGGCAACAGGAAGAGGTGAAACATATAACTCGAAAGAGGAACTTGTCTTTCTCTGTTAATATATTCTACTTTTAGGATAAACAAGAGTATTTCTCGCTGGTGTAAATTTCCTCAGAAAACCCTCTTTACATTCATCAGTCCACCCTGCCATCTTTTTGTTTTTCATGGTGTAACCGTGGAGTCATTAGTTTGGCAAACGTAGCATGCAGTACATGCATAGGAAAAACTGAAATAATCACACTACACAAATATATTAAGACCACCATTTCTACAGCATAAAGAGAATTTAAGAAAACCATGCTGAGGTACCATAAGCTCCTTATTCCACTGTCAGAAACCAAACTTGTAGAAACCATGTCTATATAGCCCTACACATCTATGAATTTTGGGTCAACAAAGGTTTCAAGTGGCCGTATTGGCTAAGACTCTGTGTTGGTACATACTCACACATATTAGTAGTGTAGGAATCACTACCCTTGAGTAATCTACTATACATTCCCATTGCACAGAGGGTTGTGTTATTGCAAAAATCACAGTGTGAGGCCCCTGTTGTTATTCCAGCAAACTTTAGTACTCCTCTCCCTCTTGGGCAGTAGCTCTTCACCTTGGTTGGGATCTTGTGTAACCTCGAGATCCAGGGGTTTCATTTTGATAACAGGGTTCCTACACATTTTCCATTTCAAAATTCAATTAAAAATTTTCCAGACTCAAATTTCCAGACTTCTCGGTAGATTTTTCAGACCATATTTGACATCTGAGTACAAATAGCTAGATGTTTATTATGTAAATAAGTGGTTTTAAAATCCAACTGTTATGGTACATTCTGACTATGTATACATATATGTTACATTCTGACTATGTATGCTATTATGTTGCCAAGTAATTGGACAATGTTCCACTGTCAAACATCTCCGCCCAAAGAGGAAGTAAATTAACCGGTGCTACCTATACTGAAATTATTTTCCCTTAACATATTGAATAATATTTTTTAGTCTCTTTTATGAATAAGCACTGAAAATGAGTTGAAAAAAAGTTAATTTAATTTTCACGGCGTCTGTGCAGCCTTGTTTATTCACTGTGTCCATGGAAACAACGCAGCTGTATGGTTTCCTTACTGTCACACCTGCTCCCAGTCAGCCTGCTCAGCCACGCCCCGCTCAGCACGCTCAGCCACGCCCCGCTCTGCAAGCTCAGCCACGCCCCGCTCAGCCTGGCTCCACCACACCTGTGGTTCATTTCAGCAATCAAGCCCTGCTTTTATAAGGACTCAGTTTTGTTACCTCATTGTGAGGTATTGACTCTTTTGATTCTTTACTGAGCCTGCTGTTTATCCCTCCATTGTATTGTTCCCGTGTTTCTTGACCTCTCGCCTGTTTTTGGACCTTGCTCTTGTGTTTTTGGATTCTGGTTTTGTTGCACTTTGGATTTCCCGTTTACGACCTGTTTTGTCCCTGACCACGCCTTTTTGGATTCTGGCATTAAACCTGTTTTACCGCACTTGGATCCCAGTCTGTTTCATTACACTTACGCAGAAAAGATAGTCCGTTTACTTTTCTGATAACTACATCACTACATAACTCATAAATGTTCAGACAAGCTTAATATTTGGTTATTTGTAATGCTATGTACTGCAATTCAAAGATATTGCCGCATCAAACTAATTTGGTCGCAGATGTCCAGATTTGGTACAGTTATAAGGCACTTGGGGCAGAGCTGTTTTGCAGGCTGTGACATACAGGCGTAGCGGCAGCTCTGCGTAGGAGTGTGCGTTCAGTCACACGCCATACTTCTTGCCTTGCTTTCGACGACCTCAAGCTTGCTCTGGCCCGCGCTCTCTCACACAGTGGTAAACATTTTGGCTGTGCTGGCTGCCTGCTCCACACTCTGCTTGTATGATCAATTAATTTTTATATTTATTTTTAGAAATTCTGAATTTTATATTTTAGAAAACAGAATAGGGGCAATAGTCTGGAAACACAAACATTTTTCCATACTCTTTTCTTTTTTCCATACTTATCCAGACCTGGAAATTACTGAAATCAAATTCCATACTTTTCCATGTTGCGTAGGAACCCTGTGGTAAAGACAATGGGGAAAACACTAGGGCTTCCTGGTTTCATGCTCATGTTCCTTGATGTTGTTCCTGGCCCTATGGCCCCAAGTGGAAAGGTGACTATTGTGTCAAGGAAAAGGAGTGGTCAGCCTTGTAGAGCTGGAATTAATCATTGTTAAGAAACTAAAGCTAAAACAGCAAAAGGACTTTGTCACTATAAAACATAAAATTTCTCTCTGTCTGTCTGTCTCTTTCTCTCTCGCTCTTTATTTTTCTCTCTCTTTCACTTTCTCTTATCTCTCCTTCTCTCAGGGAGAGCTTCAAGTTGGATGACATAGCGCTGAACTATCGTGACCCAGAGGGAGACCTCATCCGCATCTTGGATGATGAGGATGTAGAGCTGATGATCTCAGAAGGCAGGCTCCATGGGTCACAGGTTAAGCGACCTGTCAACCAGTACCCCTGGGAGCTGCACGTCACAATGGCCTCTGACCTGTCAGTGTATAACACTGAATTCTAGGTGTGTGCGTGTTCACGCATGTGTGCGTGTGTGCGCATGTGCGTGTGTGTGTGTGTGAGTGTGTGTATGCGTGTGTGTGTGTTGAGTTTGGGAGAGACCTCACGGCTGAGCTGTACAACAAAATACGATAGCTTTGGCCTGGCTGTAAATGAATGGAAGAAACTACACTGTGCAGGTGATGATATTGCACTTAATTGTTAAATCATACACACATGTTTACTGCAATGATATGTAAACCTACAGAACACAGATTTATAAGGATATTTGCATCACATCTTGTCACATCTTCAGACAGGAACTTCAGCAATTACCGGATTTGCTGTAATTACTGTGGAACTACAGAAATCAAGCTTAACCACAAGATGAGAGCTCTAATATATAAAAGCTTTGATATATACCTCTATTCCATCCATATATTTATGTATATACATATGTACGCTTTCTTTAATCTCTATAAAGCTCAAGTCATAAGACAGTATTATACCAAATACATGTAATGGACTTGATTAGTTGATTACATGCTTTTCATGAGCTGGTTGCTTCTAGCGTGTGTTTTATAATGTGTTTTAATGTGTTTTATAAAGTGTTTTAATGCTCTCATACACTAATACTCCATAAAGCAAACTGGGCATGGAGTATGAGTGTATGAGGCCATTCATAACTGTTAAGTGACCACTGTATGACCATGGGCAGGGTGAGTTTGACTGAATGGTCTTTTCAGCTATAAGCCCTAGTCTGCTCTCTTGGCTGCTTCAGAGGGAAACCCCTGCTGTAAGCCACAGAGAACTGCCATAAACTGACACTTGGCTTCAATCAATGTTTGCTTCAAAGCTAAATGCAGCTGTTATTTGCTTTGGCTTCACAAATGCAATTCAGCTACTTCAGCAAACACAAGCTTTAATGGAAAAAAGCTGTGTATTTTTAAAAAGTAACAGCATTTATCTAATAAGGCAAAGTAAAGGGTAAATGTTGATTGAACTTAGGCCTGAATTTTGACTTTGGGAACATCATCATCATAATCATCTCCATCATCATCATCATCATCATCATCATTCAGTTGTTTAGCAGACACTGTAATTGAGAACAAAGTAAATTGGCACCAGGCTGTAAAACATTACAGGCATTTAGCAGATGCTCTTATCCAGAGCAACTTATATAGGTTACAATTTTTATCCATTTATACAGCTGGATGTTTACTGAGGCAGTTGTGGGTTAAGTACCTTGCACCAAGGGTACAGCAGGAGTGCCCCAGTGGGGAATCAAACCAGCAACCTTTTGGTTACAAGCCTTGCTCCTTACCACTATACTACACTGCTGCCCATATAGCTCTTTAAGAGCAATATTTCTATATATCATGTTAAAGTGCATGTAAAGTGTAACAATGATCTATGAAGGTGTCTATAACAGTGACTTGAATCATAGTCCTGAAATGTTACCCAGACGTAATCCATAAGGGCAAGTTTAACCTGCAGCATGCAGTTATTTCACTCATACCCTTTAAAGGGTCACTTGTCATTTAAAGAGTCTGTGTCAGAATTCTCTTGAGAAGAGAGTGATCATTCTCTGGGTACTAGTCAGCACAGGTCTGAAGAAGTGCAAAAGGTGTGGTGTCTTTTTTGGAGAGTCTCCTGGGATGGGGCCAACTTTCAGGGCATCTTAACATTGTTGGACTGATAGGGCATTCCAGGTTGCGGTGCTTTCCAGTCATGCCTTACTAAGTGTCACATACCCCTGAGGCCTACAATACCTATTCCTTTGGAAAGTACAGTAATGACCAACCAACTTGCATGGTGAGCAGGTTCTTCATGCGTGACTACGGGTCTATAAAACCTGACCCAGGAACACAAGCAGAGATGCTACACTCACACTGGACATAGTTCATTCATATGAGAGATGTGCACACACCCACACACACATACACACACGAGTGATGGCTCAGTAGTGCACAGCAAAGTTAGTACAGTAAGTAGTGTAATACCTCTATTTGTCTAAGTAAGTACATCAGTTACATTTACTAAAGTATTGCAGTGTTTCCTTATGTCTCATTTGATAGCTGAGTAGTTCCAGTGAAATGTTGTAGGATAGACATTAAAACAATTATCTGCTACTAATGATACGACAAAAGAAGTGAAATAGTGCCTGTCCTTCTGTATTTGACAGTTTTTATAGTATCGTCATCATTATTATTATTCAAGCAATATGAATTTCAGTGCAATGTGAAGGTATCTATTCGAGGACAGGGAAGATTGCTGTGACTGTAGTAAATGATTATGCTCGTGAAACAGCGCACATTGTCTGTAGTTTGTGTGCTTGGGAAAGCTACAATGTGAGATTGTTTAATTAACAAGGATGGCATTTATCAATTTAAATTACGTTAAATGCTCATGACACATCGCAGCTTTTGTGAGGTCTGTGTTCTAAACGTTATTGTTCGTTGCACTCAACCTAACCTAAAAGTTTATTCTCAGTAATTTAAATCGATTTAACTAAATTTAGCTTCGTTTTGTAACACAAGAAAGCTATAATGTGAAACATTTAAGAGAAAGCTTTGGGATTACTTGCCACTTAATTATTCAAATTGCCATCCTTGTTAATTAAACAATCTCATGCTGTAGCTTTCACAATAGCACACAAATTCCAGACAATCTGCGGTGTTCCGTGAGCATAATCATTTATTCTAATTACGTGATTGGTGTCGATTATTCAGTGAATTATTTGTTTTATTGTTAATCAAGGAGGATAAAGGGGAACATGTTGAAAGTAATGATAGATTTAAAGGTAGTGTTCGGGCTTCCCCTGTCTCCAGCTCACCCGCCGCGGCTGCAGTGAAGGCATCACTCCTGGCCATGAGTCTGACATTGTCAATTTGGACATCCCAGTGAAAATGGAAATAGGACAAATAGTGAAGCAAACCCTACAAATGGGTACAACACATGAAGACATTGCAACACAAGGCACTACACAGTAGTTGAAATATTAAGACTACAGCCCCTAGTCTGCACTCTCCACACTGTCCCCTCACAGAAAGGTTCCCTGGGTTGCTGTGTGTAGTGCATGAGCTGTTTGGGTTGTTTCAAAAAAGATAATAACAAAGGGGGTGGAAAATGATTGGCAGCCTTTTTGCAATAATTACTGGCTGGTTGAATAACTGAGAAATTTTGCTCAAACAGGTGTCTTCTCGTGGATATGCACACCAAAACAGTGATAATATTAAATCTCTCCTACTTCTACCACTCGAGACAGTCAGTGAATCAGAGAGGTATAGGGGGTTATAAGTCTGTTTGATTCTAGATCTTCACCATGTTGCAAACTCCCAGCTACCGATCAGTGACTCATTAAATAGTGATTAAGGAACTGTGCTTGTGATTTGAAGATTTCAGTTTCAGTTCCCAAGTGGAGCTCTGCTGTTATACCTTGAACTGCAGTATATTGCAGTAATATTAGACTTCACGTATGGATAACATCATAAATGTAAGTTATTTTATGTTTCCCAGCCTGGATAAAGGCATCTACAGCTCCTGAATTCAATCATATGAGACAACTATTGATCAATAATATAGATGCACACCTATGTATAAAACATCCATAATTGATCTGAAGTGCCTGAACTAGGGATGGGCAATACCAAACTTTTTAAATTCGATATGATACCAATACTTTTTGTTACAATTTTAACGATACCGTTGCTAATACTGATACTGATCATTTCTTAAATGGGTATGTGATTTTTCAAAATAATGGTCTTTTTTTTTTAAAAAAAAAGAAAAGATCATTACACTTAAAGGCAAATCACAAGACAAATACCAGCCATTAATAACAAATTTATTACAAAAGAAAATAAATGAGTACAATTAAAAAAATAGTCCAGTATTTTACAGAAGTAATATGATTAAATAATAGTAAAATAAATAAATAATTATAACATAAGTATGAATAAAATAAATTAAAATACCAACAACATAAAAACATGTGCACATTTGCACTTTCTTAAAGATTTCTTTATCTTCTTAAACAGGCCATGATTTTTCCAGAGCACCTTCCACTTTCTGCATATTCAACTATGCCAATTAAAGACATCAGGTAAACGTGTTAGCGTGACTTTTTACATAGTCGGAGTATTGACCTTAGTCGGCTACACTAATACTCTGAGCATACAGTGCAATATTCTGCACCTCAAGAAATAACCAGTAATTCCTGTTTACTTTTCAAATGGTTAAAATAACCTCGCATTATCACTGGATACCTGGATAATGCCTGCCTGTCTGAAAAGCTTCTGTCAGATATGGGGGTATTTGCCTGCGTTCTCTCCGCCTCTCCTCTCTCTCGCGTCATGCTCTTTTGTGTGACAGTTTTTCATGTGTTTCATCAGGTTTGTGATATTGCCACAATACCTTACCGACTTTTGACATATGTCACATTTTACTTCATTGCTGTTTACGAGAGTCTCAAGCAGAATCTGTTTCTCTGCGTGCCTTTCTATAAGCTATGGGGAGCGGAGCGAGAAGGTGGAAGGAAAAGTAGTTCCTATCCTACACAACAATTTAAAAAATAAATAAATAAATAAATGAATAAAATGAAGTTTAGAAAAACCTATGTATAGAAAGAAAAACATCAGGAACGGGATTGGAAGTATCCGATCCGCCCATCCTTAGCCTGAACCTTGAACTACGCTGTACTCCGGACCAATCAGTTCAAGCAATGCATATATTTCAGTGATTTAATGTTGGGCAACAGACGCAGTTGATTGTGAAATGAAATGGCTGACGCACCACCTTTCGTGCACTTGGTTTCCTAGTCTCGGAACTGATGTTGCAACTAAATTGTTCAGCTTGTGGAAGAGCCGGAACGTGTTTGCGTAAAAGTAGGAACAGACGCACAGGAATCGAGCACTTCGCTGTTGCTCAGCGAAACAGTCGGGCACAATATGCTCCTGTGAAACATGACGCGCGAAAACACGCCGTTAGCGAGCTTTTGAGAGAAGACTTCAGAACGTGAAGAAGTTAAAGGCGGCTGTATGCTCTTAAGGTATGACGCGGCGTATTATTCTGTAGATCTAGACCTTACAATGGCAGGTATTGTGTGTGCACAAGGGGATGGAAACTAGTTTCAAAATACTGTAATATCGCATTCTTTTTAAAACGTCATAAACACGAATCTGCAAATTTATCGAATGGGACTGATGGATATAAATAGTGTGTTACGGTCCTCTGTTCCCTTCTTCAGCTAAAATACATTCGCGGGCATCCGTCGCTGTGAATCTTAAGATGAATTTAAAATTCTTTCCGTTGGCAACAGCTCTGCTGTTGTATTTGATTGGTTTAACTTTTCCTGCTTACTTCTGCTCCAGACATTTTCACCCATAATCATTTTCGGTGTGTTTTGTATTCTCTAACGGCATTACATCTCTGCGTTTTCTAGGTCTGTTGTTCTGCCGCAGCATCGCAGCACTCGTATTCCTGTCATACAAATATTGTTTTATCCCTTTTTTTAGGAAACACGCGGATTTCTGCCAGCTTTATCAACGTCAGTGTACTTTATTTTGTATTCTCTGGAATCGTACACGATTTAGGCTCTCCCCTGTTTTGGCTGGGATTTGTATTGGTTTACAGGTGACACTATTCGATGTGACGCTACTTTACAAATATACGACATCACGTAATGTTGGTGATACTGTGCACATGACTGTTGAATATGGTAATACTTTCTGCACTTGTTTTTTCCCCCACCATTCCCTGATATGCGCAGAGCGAAATCATTGAAGAGTAGAAGTGAGACCGAGCAAGACAGTGGAAATCTATCAGAGATATAAACCCAGATCAAGACCATACGGTCTGATGTTTAAAAAAGTCTCAACTTGTTACTGTGTGTGGGAATAGTGTGTCTATCCTATGTAGGCCTACCTGACCTGAATTGGAACAGGGTATGGCGACATTAAAAAATATAAAACTTTACATTAACTATCACATATGTATTCATATTAGACATAGATATCAAACAATGCATTCAGAATTTAACTTTTCACCTTATCTGGGTGTAATACCATTGCTTTGTGATAGCTTTACTGTCGAACAGTATTTGTACAAATGAAAGTTGTACAAAGGAAAGTGAAACGTAATGCTGTGCGTTTAACAAAATTTGTATTTTGCTTTAAGAAAATCGTGCTGTAGAATGCATGCCTGAATCTGTCCATTTTGCAGGTAGATGTGGTTCGTATTATGAAGCTGAAGGGGAAAAAAAAGAAGGCAGATTATTCTGGCTGTGAGGGAGTGTGCCTAACAGCGCAGTGTGTTTTGCTGCTTCCAGCGTTAAGATAACAGCACAGAAAGGAAATCACATGTATAATCGAAAGGCCCCAGCTCCACCCAAAAAGCTGAGTGAAAAATCACGGATCTAATGTCTTTCAGATCGTTTCTACACTGCCTGAGAGTGCTGGACGTGTAAGCTCTGAAAAGAATTCCATCCCCCAAAGCCTTGGCAACCATCCCAAACCCAGGCGCCATGTTCCTCTTCTGGGCACTCTGTGTGTCTCTACCCACTCTTCCTGCCCAGGCCTCCGGACCTCAGCTGTGTGCGGGGCACAACAGTTCCGTACAGCGCTGTAAGGAATGAGTCCTATTCATTGCTCACTGGGAAGCCTTTTACTTAGCTAGTTATTTCACTTTAAATTGGAATTGTGTAGCTGAAAATCGCAGTCCTTGTCTTTCATCTCTCCAGTCTCCTCTGTGATGGATTCCCTGCAGTGCTACAATGACTACAGCTCCCACATACAGTGCAGCTGGACGGAAAGTGCGCGGACACACTCACTGGCCCCGCTGTCTCTCTATCACCTGGACACTGATGAGAACAAGTAGGAAGCATGTTGGGAACAGGAGAACATGCTGTAGGGTTAGATGGATTGAGGGTTACGGACTGGGGCAGGGAGAGGGGTCACGTGATGCATAAATGCGGAGATGGCGTGGAGACGACTTCTTCCATTAACGGGACATGAAGGCAGGCAAATAAAGGGAAGAGAGGGTTTTTTTTAGGGGATAGGTCAAGAGAAAGGGAAGGGATGAGGGGAAGTACAGAATGTATAGAGAGTAAATCAAGGCTGAAATCTGAAATCTGACCTGAAAGATTCACATTGAGATGTGCATTATCTCAGTCTTTCTGCCTTTGTCAATCCCTCATCAGGGAATCGCGGTGTCTTCCCTTTGGCCCCCCTGCCCACCTGCCCGGGGGGCGGCTCGTCATCCATTGCCGGCACAATACAACTGTCTTCGGTATCGGATTCGAGGAGGCCTTCTTTTTCAAGACCCCCCACTCCCCTCGCCTCTCCAAAACATTCTTCCTGTCCCAGCACGGTCAGTATGGGCGGAAGGCGCTCACTTCCCCTCAAAGAGCCCGCCCCATAGTGTTTTCCTTTGTTGCACTGCTAATGTGATTGCGGTCTGTGAGTAACCCTTCCTTTGTTGAATGCCGAGAATGTATTTGCAAGGGCTGACCCCTACTGTAAGTGTTACCAAGATGGCAACCTTTTACCGAAAGTGACTCTGCTGTTGTCGTTAGCTGGTTGCTTTGTTGTTTTCGGCAGTGAGAGTGCGGCCCCCCCACAGCCTAGTGCAAAAGGCCACGGAGGGCGGGGGTAGTGTGCTGAGCTGGAAGAGCTCCTACCCTCCCAGCTCGCCCCTGTACCCGAATCTGAACTACCAAGTGAACTACAGAAGACATGGCCAGGAATGGATGGTAAGGTCGCTGTCCGCGTGCTCAAGGCCAAAGATACATTCAAGGTCAAGGATTCAAATCACTGCCTGTCCGTGAATCATGACACGCTCACTCTGTGATGTTAATGATGGATAAAAATGCATTTATTTTCCACCTGAAATCCTTGCACTTTCCACTGTGCTGACCTCTGTGAGGACAGGTTATATCCTCTCCCTAGACAGCTGAAGTTGCAGCAAGGGAGCTGGTCATTGAGGCTGGTTCACTGGTGCCTGGCTGCTGGTACGAGGCCAGAGTGAGGGGCCGGGGGGGACAGGGGCTGTGGAGCAAGTGGAGCCCCCTGGTGGAGTGGAAGACTGAGGAGGGTGAGTGCTCCGTTGAAAGCCAACGATTGCGCAAATGCACTTGTCGAACAAGGCCCTCATTCTTCAATGTTTTGTTGTAAAAAAGAAAATAAAACACAGAACAATGACTACAAAGGGGGAAGTCAGTGCAACTTGACTACTTCCCAAATTCGTGTGTTTGGAGGCTGGATGGTGTCAGAAATAACCAACAGTTAGAGGGTGGAGGCCACTCTACATGCAATTCCAGGAAAATGAAGAACGTCAGTGGCATAAACTAAAAAACCTTGCAGAAAATACACAGCTACAGTCACAACTTTGGTAGACTAATGGTCTAATTCCCTAGACTCCAAAATACTACAGATAGACTGAATGTTCACTAAATGCTTGGTAATTAACACAGCGATGTGAAACTGAACCCTCATGAACATTGTGATGCGATGCATTTTGGATTCTGTGTTCTAGTGACTGATATATGGTGGTATACTTGGCTTCCATTGCCTAGTCAGATTGGTCAAATTAACTTGTGGTGGGGGCTCCCCAGTGGCTCACTCAGTAAAAGCACTCGTTCTGAGTGTAGACTGGTTCAAACGGGTTCGAACCCGACTGTGTCACTAGCCGACAGTGACTGGGAGCTCACAGGCTGAACACATTGGCTTCGCTCCGCCGGGGGGAAGTACATCGGGGGAAGTACGTCGCCCCCCCCGCTGGTCGATCGGGCGCCTGTGGTCCACATGCCAAAGCTGCATACGAAATGTCTTCCTCCGACTCATCTCTGTGCTATCTTAGGTTGTGGACCGCAGTGCAAAAAGAAGCAGCAGCTGACATCACGTGTCTCGGAGCAGGGCACGTGCTTGTCCACGCTCTTCTGGATTGACAGTGGGGGTTGTGCAATGGGACCAAACATCGATGATGACAAATTGGATATTCCAGAATTTGGGGAATTGGCCATTCCAAATTGGGGAGAAAATGGGAAATGGAAAAAAAAAAATTAACTTGTGGTAGGACTTGAATGGTGTTATGCTCACACTCACTGGCCTAGGAGTGTTGTTAGCCTGGTCTGACACTGTTGCTCATTTAACTTGAATGAATACACTTATGTTCTATTGTGCTGGACGTCGCTCTGGATAGTAGTGTCTGCTAAATGATTGTAATGTAATGTGATGGGTGGTGCTACCACGCCAATCACTGGCTTGTACTGTACGAACCAATCAGAAGACTTTGCTCTCTGTAGCGTAACTCTATGATAGGTTTAGCCCAGCGAGTCATGGATAACTGGCAAAATTGTCACCCACTTTGTGGTTGAGGAAGCCTCACTCTCTCATTACCAAGCTGTTTTGGAAGGCTCGGACCAAATCAGTGTGCTTTCTCCTTGGCAGCTGTTGACCCTGGCCCTTCGAACCTGCAGTGTGTGTTTGATGGGGAGACTGGAGTGACCTGCAGCTGGGAGGTGAAAAAAGACCTGGCCCAGTTTGTCACCTACAACCTCTCCTACAGCACTGGCCGGACTGCACCGTGAGTCAGTCCATCTTTATGTCTCTCTATCCCCCCATCTCTGTGTCTCCCTCCTTCTCGTCCCCCTTTTTTCTGTTCCTCTTGAAGTCACTCACTGTCCTTCCTCTTTTTCTCTGTCCTTCTTTCTCTCCCTTGCGTGCTCTCTCTCTCTCTCTCTCTCTCTCTCTCTCCTCTCCTTCCCTCTGTGGTCCCCTTCATGCCCCTACTCTCTGTTTCAGGGTTCAGTGGTGCTGTGCGGACCCTCCAGTGAGTGCTGACTCTAATCACCTGATGCTTCGGTACAGCTGCTCCTTCTCCGTCTCTAAGCCCAAGGAGCTCCAGGTGGAACTCACTCCAACGCGCCACACCAAAGTGTTCGAGTCGTACAAACACAGTGAGCATCTTCCCTGGTCCCCCTGTGTATCGTTAGGCAGACACATCTGGCAGTACTACAGAGAAATGGTTTGGCCTTTTCTACGGTTCATTGCAAGCACAAACAGCAGGATATTGTTTTTTTTTCCTCTGAGGGGTGTGAATAATGAGACTAAGCTATCCACTACATTTTGAAGCGTGATACAAGAATTACAATATCCACAGTGTATCTAGAAGATAGGGCTGTCAGTCAAGCAAATGCCATCAGATTCCTGCCCTCTTCAAAACATTTTTTGTGTCAGTGCTGCCATCCCGTGTTCAGTTGTGGTACTACAAGACAATGTAGCAACGGTGGAGCAGTGGCAGTGCCTTTTCTGCTAGGAGGAAATGGGGTTTGGAGAAATTGGTCTTTTTTCTGAACTTTGTCCTTGTGCAGTCCGTCCCACCCGCCCTAGCCGTGTGCAGGTGCATGAGAGGATGGAAGACTGGGAGCTGAGATGGACACCCCCAAAATACGATACTGTGTCGGTGTACTTCCAGGTGCAGTACTGGATGACTGAGAAGCCGGTGAGAGAGCTCGTCTGCCCATCCTGTCTGATCATGAAAAGTGTCTATCTGTCTATGTATAGTATCTGTCTAAGTTTCTCTGCAGCCGTCTGTTAGTGTAGTTTATATACTACCAATTTACTGTTCTCTTTTCTATTATGAGCTCACAATGCCCTCCCATCT
The DNA here is from genome assembly GCA_019176425.1 of Megalops atlanticus. Taxonomy (NCBI): domain Eukaryota; kingdom Metazoa; phylum Chordata; class Actinopteri; order Elopiformes; family Megalopidae; genus Megalops; species Megalops atlanticus. The sequence goes on along the minus strand of CM032875.1, from coordinate 15,634,144 downwards.
GAGTGAAAGTGTGTCAATCTCCTCCTCTGTGCAGGGGGATGTGAAGTGCGTCAATCTTCCAGAGGGTGTTCAGTCATACCTACTCCGTGTGGTGTCCCTGCACCCCTCCACAAAATACACAGCCCAGGTGCGCACCCTGCTCTCCTCCAAGGGGGGCTATTATTCGGGAACCCCTTCTGACTGGACGGAGCCTGTGCAGTGGACCACACACCCAGGTGAGGTTTGAACCCCTGTCCCGCTGGTTTGTTAGAGGTGGGCCCCAGGCTTGGCACCAGGGGAAAATACAGAGGGTGCACTTGCTATCCACGGGGGGGGTGCACAAAAAGTCATAAATACTATGTAGACATTGGGATATAAGGAGACAACTGGGGGTGCATTGAGGTCCGTCTGGGGGTGCAGTGCACCCCTGAGCCCCCCCATAGCGCCAGGTCTGGTGGGCCCACCAGGCAGTCATGGGTTCAGGTTCCCACCGTGACTCGGTGGTGAAGCGCATCCCAGCCGTAGCTGTGCGAAGCAGTTCCTGTCACTGCGGATAAGGGTGTCTGCCCAGCGGCCGAGTGAGTCAGATGCCTGGAATGAAACGCTGGGCGGCGGGAATAGAGCTCAGGTGCTGAGCAGGAACACGCCCGCTTTTCCCTCTGAGGCTGATTCAGGTAGACGTTGACGCCCCACCTGCTCGGGCGCCGGCGCCTTCAGAATCCCCCCCGGTCAGCAAACCGCGCAGGCGAGAACGGGTGCAGCTTGCCGGGCCGTTCTGTAACCTGACAGCTCGCGGCGAACACGCCATCCTTCTTAATCGCGTTCAATTATGTCCCGGTGGCAGAGTGCTCCCGTCGTCATTAGTATTAATAAGGAAGCAGTGAGTCGGACACCCGTGTCTGGAGTGATTCATGTTCTGCTAAATGAGCAGCCTTCCGTCATGCAGTGAGCCGGGCCCTGGGGGGAGGGTTATTCTGCCTTTATCATCATTAGGCCAGCTGTGGTGGAGTGCAGGTGTTAATATGAGTCTGTTTGTGTGTGTGTGTGTTTTGGCAGCTCCCAGGCTTTTCTCCACTCTCGTCTGCGTGGTCATCAGCGTCTGTGCGACCATCCTCCTCATCCTGCTGCTGATAGTGACCTTTCCGGCCTGTCAAAGGTAACGGCCTTTGGTGCCGACGTGGCTTCTTACCGCTGTGTGTATCACTCAGAAGGCGGGGTGGGGATCATGAAAGTAGTTAGTCTTATAGTTATTCTTACCTTTGTGTCGTTCCTCAGGTGGGTCAAGGTGTGGGAGATGTCTGTCCCTTCCCCTATCAAGAGTAAAGTAGTGGAGGAGGTGATAAAGGTATGCCTCTTGTGTTTCTCTTTCTGTCTTTGGTTCTGCCTCTCTTTCTTAGACATGTTAATGGGACCGTGGATGACAGGAAAGGCAAATGCTAATACCTGTCCCTCAGATTCACACTCTGATGGATTACAATGACAAGGCAAAAAAGCACAGCATGTAATTATGTACAATTCAAACAATTATGAAAAAATATAGTGACAGTAGAATATAAGTATGACTTGTGTGTTATGTGTGTATGCATCTCTTACAGAAATCTTCAAATTGCTGTGTGACCTCTCACAAAGAGGCTGATAAAATCCTTGTCAGCGACATCCAAGTAGTGGCCAATGACAAGCCAGCACACAGCCCATGGTAAGATTTCCACTTGACATGTACATAAAAGGCATGTGTAATGCTAAAGATGGCATCTCCGTAGTGGTTATAGGAGAGGACCTGATCAGTGTTCGGTCAAAGGTTAACATCACCGAAAATCTAAAAATTAACACACTGTTCCTTGTCTTATAGTATAGTAGGCGTGCATATTAAAAAGCAAGAGATCGGTTTTGTGGTAGTGTGTGCTTACATCCACAATATTGTCAAACTATGAAATCAGTGTGTGACACTCCCCCTGCAGTATAAGGAGTGGGACCCGTCTTCATTACGGTCTGCCTCCAGGCCCCAAGGCCACGGTGTTAGGCTGGTCATGTCACATCTGCCTGGTAGGAATTGCATAATTAAGCAACGGTATAAGCAATACAGTGTGCACAAATTCCACAGAGTAAGACACCAATCAGCTCAGCATAAAGAAGATGTATCTAAGGCTGTATGTAAAACTCAGGCGGTGTAACATTCGGAGTCAGCATTGGCATTTACTGTAAGTGAGCATTTAAAAAAAAAAAAAAAACTGAGTAACAATAATGCAATTTGGCAAGAAAAGAGGTAGAGCAGTGGATTTTGGGCCTTTGTGTGAGCCTTAGATAGTGTGAATTAGGTTAGGAGGCTGCAAAGACTTTACCCATTAACCTGTGTTCTTAGTTATGATTTAGAATGGTAATAACTGCTATAACAGCCTGTATCGGTTGTTATCAGTGTGTGGCTTATGAAAGCGTGGCTAAGGAGCCAGCAGCCATACCACCCAGTAACTTTCTCTTGCCTAATGGTTGAAGTGATGTTGGTTGGCCAGTAGTTGGTAGTCTTCCCTCTGGACATTACAGAAAAACAAATGCCCTTGTGCAGGGATAGGGACACTGCACTGTAGGTGATGCTGTCTTTCAGATGAGGTGTTAAATTAAATCAAGGTCTTGGCTCTCTGTGGTCATTAAAGACGGCAAAGATGGCATTCTTTGCAAAGATTAGGGGGTTCCCTGTTATGCTGGATAAATTCCCAGTATGACCATCTAATAATCCCTGCGCTAACTGACTAAAAAATTCCCTCCCCCATGTCATCATTGCAAAATATATTGGTTCTCAGTTGACCCTACCTTGTTAAATAAATGTTTTAAAAGACAATGTGTGACAAAGTAGTAGTGAAAAATAAGGTAGAGTAAAAAATACAATTTTAGATGGACAAATGAGTAATGGCTGCACAATTGGTAAATCACTTTCCAACTGTGATGTTCATTTCCTGTCTCAGTTCCTCTGAAGATTCCAGCCGGCCAATATGGTTAATCACTGCTGATGACGACGAATCATACCAGCGCTTTGATGGGCAAGGATGGGACCGAGTCAACAGTCCCGATAAGCTTTCTATGGCACTACAGACCAAAGGCACTGCCTATATGGCGCCCCGTGTACCTTCTGCGCTGTGTCCCACGTGTTCACGGCCTCAGAGTGAGGATACCGTCGGCTGGTCCAGGGTGGAGGGAAGGCCCTTCACTCCTCCCCCTCCCTCCTACCAACAAACACTCCAACAGTCTTCCAGCGAGTACATTGGGTTACCCTCTTCCGAAACATGGCCCTCCCAGCGTTCCTCCCCAAGAAGGTTCCCAGGGGAAATCATGCTACAGGAGGGGTACATAGAGAGCTGCAGCCCGCTGCCGGGGCCACCTGAACCAGGACCAGAGCTGCAGTCAGACCCATTGAATTCTGACGCTAACAGGGCCTCTCCTCTTAACATCCCCTGGGACCTGATCCAGCAAAGCCCCGACAGCTACCCTTTACCTCGTTTGGAGATGGCATGCTTTGGAACAGGGGTTTCCACACAGGAGAGAGAAGGCTACCTGGGAGACATAGCAGAGGACCACTTCTATGTGACACTGTCGCACACGTAACATAAGTGTTCTATTCTAATCTTGATCATACTTAATGCTTCGCCTGGGGGCAGGACTCACTGGAGGACAAAGGAGTCAATCACCTTATTACCAGCAGAGGGCACTATAGAGCGGCACAGTTTAATGCTTCTGCGGGCTCTTGGGAAGAACGCTGCGACAGAGGGTCCAAGTGTACAGCATTAAAAGACAGTGGCAGTAACATTTTGCCCCATTGAAATCACAATTGTGTTTGCATTTTCATGTGCATTTGGGGAAGGTCCTGACATTCAGTGAGATGAGCATCACATGTGAGGAGGCACAGATTTCTCTGCTATTTAAGCTTATATTTGGCAGTTTTTGATGTTCATTTCAAACATGTCACAAGTGTTTATCAAATAATGCTTTGTTGTTATACCTGTATTAATAGTCCACATGGTGGTCTCTGTTATTGCAGCATTGTCCTCACGGACTCCTTTTAATACTTTTTATGTGTTTAACAAAAGGTTTCAAGGTTTAAAATATAAACTACTTTACAGTAACATTCATTTACTTAAGAAACAAGGACGGTAAAAGAAAAAAATCCAGTAATTTGTTTGGAACTATAATAATAAGGTTTCCTGTGTTTCAGCATAGAAATGCAATTAAAGAAAAAGTATTGACTACAAGTTTTTAGTCACCAACATACAATGTGGAGAAAGGTTCTCGTTAGAATATAGTGCCAAATGTAGAGGATTGCTTTAACGTCTCAAAACCAGCTGTGAGCCGGTTTTTGATTGTAATGTCACAGGGTTTCAGTAGCTTTTACATTTCATTAACAGTGACTTACAATCAGGAAAACAACAGTGTAAAGAGCCTCTTCTCCTCCCATAAAACAGTGTGCTCATCGTAAAATTCTCCTAAGTAAAATAAGGAACTAATGCTGAGCTTCAGCAGCAATCATATTAACTTACTCTTTCACAAAAACAATGAGAAGGGAGGCACTTCATGCTGGCACAGTCCCTGCAGTTGCATTGCTGTGTCCACAGGTGGCGACATTCTTCAGCAAATGTGGATTTAACAGCAAAAGATCAACAGTGGATGGCTATTGACTATTCAGCCAATTATTGGTTTATGTTTATCTGGCCTCGGATTTGCCTTCTAATATCACAGATTAGTAGGAGTAGGATTAATAGTACTCCCTTTTCTTTCTGATGAGAGTATTTGATGTTTGAACAAGGTCTGTGAATTGGTGGAATGTAAAGTGTAATTTTATAAATGCATTGTTTTTTCTTACCTTTCCTGTAGTGGGAATCCACACAGAGGAGCTTTTGTTTTTGTACAGCATACAGTAAGGAATAAAATAAGTTAAGAATTTTGTGCTTTCATGACCAACGTCATGGTAATCAGTGTCTGATACAATCCCCAGAGTGCATTGCACAGTCAAATAGAGAGAAGAGACTCAATCTGCCTAGTTATGCCTGTTGCTGATGGGATAACCATTTCAAATGAAATCTTATGAAATAATAACTTCCTTATAAAAATGGATTATATTGTAAATAGAACATTTGGTTCTCCCCAGCCACCGAAACGTTTCGGCTCATACTGAGTACAAAAAAACCTTACTTGTTGCAGAGAATCATAACTCAAGAATCCAGCCACTTTTTTCTTCCTTGAGTAGGGCCATGCAGCAGGCTGATGCTACACAAGTATAAATTGAGAAGAGTGTACAGTATTCATTTGCATGTTTAATAAAGTGCAAAGTAAGGATCAACATGGGCGTACATGTGTTTGTAGGTTAAGTTCTCCTTGAAAGATCAGTACTGCAAGCCCTGATACAGTCAACACAGAGTTCACACATTGTTTGCATGTGACTGTTTTTAGCTCAAGTTTTTGTGTGTGTTCATGTCTAAATACAGATGTGAGGGTGTATGTACATGTGTGTATATGCCTTTATGCTTGTGTTTATATACTTGTGTTTCTGTGTGTCAGGGCATATCCATATCTGTATATGTGTCCTGTTTTAGCTTTGTGCATATGTACATACTTGTGTGTTTGTGAACATTTGAGTCTGTGTGTGTATGGTTGTGCATGTGTGTGCATACTGTTCTTGTATGCATGTGTGTTATGTGAGCATGCTCATGTGTTTGGATGTGTGTGTGTGTGTGTGTGTTTGCAAGCTGCTCATGTCTGTGTGTGTTGTGTGTATGTATGTGTGTGTGAGCGTACTTGTGAATGCAGTGATGATTACACTGTGAGCTGTTGTGAAACAGGCCAGTGAAGGAGAGAGGGGGAAAGGGTGCAAGACAGAATATATTATTCAGAGCTCAAACCACATCTGGTTACATCACATTACTGAATGTGTTCTCATTATGTCTTTTTTCCTATCTCTTCGCATGCGTCATGCTTTCTGCATTTACGACCCTTGGTCAAAAAGAATTATTGACTTCTTTATGCCCCTGTTGCTGATAGCTCCTCTCAAAATATGTGTGTGTTTGCATGTGTTCATGCCTGTAGCTGTGCCGTGTGTATTTCTCTCTATGACAACATGTGCTTTTCCAGTGAAGGTCTTTTCCTCCGAAACCATTTGCTGTGTGCCTGTGCATGTCTGTATGTGCTGTATATCCAGCCCTCTCTCTGTGAGTGTGTGTTAACATCTGGCACAGGAGAAAACAGCTGTGTCTGCTGGAGCCCCTTAGGATCTATCACTTCTCTGTCTCTGCACCCCCCCCCCCAACTCCCAGTTAGTCCCCCTAAGGCAGACCCTCAGTGGTGTAGGAATTTGGTGACTTCCAACTCGTGATCCCTGGTGGGAATGTAGAACATCATCAGTGGCCAAGGCTAAGATGCAAATGCACAGAAGCCCCTCCAGCAACAAGTTCCCTTCAGTGCCGAGCATTCTAGTCTCATTTTTATTCTCTCAACTGTGCTACACTTTGAGAGTTCAGGCTCTGATCGAGGTTTTGAGATTAAGAGAGGAGGGGAGATTTGCTGCCATGTGTGCTGTTTGTAGTAGTACTAAAATTCCCATGGCAAAGCCCATTGATCCTCTTTGTCTTCATCCATTCTTATTTGTCAACAGAGGACAAGCGTGTATGAGCTAATTCAGCTCATGAACAAAAATACATGTGAATTCCCTCTTATGTCAGCACCCTCACTGAACAGGACCGTAGGAGCTTTCAGGCTTCAAGGTCTGCAAGTTTCTCGAGTCAGAAGTGGGACTGAACCCATCAGACCCTGGGGAACATTAATCAAATTAGCACAAAATAATAACGCAAGCAGCAGAGGAATGGTAATGAGCAGGGCATATAATATTTCCTCTGCTGACTACAGGCCTAATTTTAGTCTTAGCCAAAAAGAGTCTCCAGCGCCTCTGGTGGCATTATTAATCTTTCAAATGACAGTGACCATGGCGAAGCAGTGGTGGAGGTGGTGGTGGTGGGGGACTCTGGTAATGGGGTATTAATCTGTCTGGGGGCCTCAGTCTGGTGTCATGAAGACAAAGTGAGAGGGAGAAAAGGATGGTAATGTGGGGACACTGACATGGGCACAGGAGACAAATGAGCGGACGTGCTGACAATGCACCGCCTGGGAGTTTAATGGGGAAAGTGAGGGGGCGGGTGTGGGGTCCGGAGGTACAGGGGGGTTATGTAAGGCAATGGAAATGAGAAGCTGTGGAAGGGGGAAGACAGCTTCCACATCAGAGGGGAGACGGGTAGAGTGCAATTGAGCCCATGGTATAGAGGTGTTTGACAGAAAAGGGTCAAGATGGATGTGTGAGAGAGAAAACGGGTCAGAGGTTTTATTTGGGGAGGTGGGGTGGGGTTGGGCGGGAAGCATAATAATGTGAAAATAAATTCATGAAAAACATTTGAATAGAAAAAAGTTAAAATATCTGTTGCCGAGAATGCTTTTCTCATAGACATCAATAAGAGTAATATAGAATTTATGTTTGTGATACAGTTCCCTGTAACACTAAATTTGAGTTTGGGTTTATAGCACATTCCTTTTGACAGCAATAATATTTTAGTTTCATAAAACTTTCCCCTGCATGTTACACAGATAGTTTCTTCTGTAATGTGTGCCCCTGTAAAATAATACATACAGTATCAATGACAGTTTGGAATTTAACACACATTTTGACCCACCAGTTGACTGATAATTACAATACCATTATGAATAGTGGTTGTAATTTCAGACAGAACCAGCAGGCTTCTGATAAGTGAAACAGGTTTATCTTTGTTGATTTGCAGAGAGTATTATTCCAACCATGTGAAAATTCACATTGCTGCTAAATTGCTGTAAATGTATTTAAACACTTTGAGATGGTTCAGTGCCTTTCTGTCTGTCGCTACTGGTTTTACTGGGATTCTGAAAACATTGTAAAACACCAAGAAGGGCCATTACTGTCAATTTATTGCTCTGTGGAAAATATCACAGGGTTTGTGTGTGTGTGAGGGAGAGAGAGAATGAGAGTGTATATGAATGTATGTGTGAGAGAGTGAGAGTGTATGTGATTGTGTTTGTATGTGTGTATGTGTGTGCTTACATGTGTGAGAGTGAGAATGTGTGTGAATGTGTGTGCATATTCTTATGTGTGTAAGAGTGAGTGTGTGTGCACTTGTGTGCACGTGGGTGCTAGGGTGTGAGAGTAAGACTGTATGTGAATGTGTGTGTATACATGTGTGTGTTCTTGTATGTGAGTGTGTGTGTCAATTTGTCTGTATGTGTGTATATGTGTGTGTGTGAGAGAGTGAGTGTGTGTGTCAGCAAAGTGTTGGTGTCAGAGTGTGTGTCGGTCATTGTCTGCAGTGGCATGTGTGTCAGTGCAGTAAGACAATGCTGGAATTTCAGGCACGCAGTTCGGACTTCCTCTGTTTTCATCCCGTCGCTAGGTACCACTTCCTGTCTATTGGGTCAAAAACACATCATTTGTCTGCGCAGATATGGAGATCCACACATTCCTAAGGCAGAAACGGGGAAATGCTCACAAACACTCAGTTCAGCACTTTATGACCATGAATATGACCTTATAGTACCTTGCAGATGTGGTAAATAATTTTTTTCTCCCCTGATCTACAGTCCTTGATGGCAGACACACTGGCCAGTAACATTCGCATTCTTGACCTCTTACTCACTTGCAGAAATGCCATTGTTCACGGGGAGTGAGGGGGGCAGAGGGGTTATTGTGTACTGCTTGTCCCCATCTTTTTGTCGTAAATAAGCATGAAAAAATGAAAAGGCGTACATTAGATAAGGGGAAAACAGCAGCACCTGGAGCTTATGTAATGTTTTCCAGAGCTGAAGGGCTTCTCAGCATCTTGAGCGTCAGCGTTTCCATGTGCAATTAACTGCACATGATAACTCCTCTTTTATGATTTGCTTTTACAGCAAAATACAACTTCCATACCCAACTACTTCGATTGGGAGAATGAGATAAAGGAATAAAACAAAAGCATAAATGAAGTGAAAGCAAAATCTTAAGTTAGTGTAGATGGATAGAATTTGATTTCCACACAAGGATGCAAAAATGAGAGCAAAACTTAAACTGGGAAAAAGTTACTGTCAGTATTACTGTTCAGAAGGTATTTGCAAGAAGTCAATGCTGTAACAGTGAAAAACGAGAGGGGACAGAATTAGACAGTCAGTTCTGTTGGCTCCAGGAATAGCTGATTAGCCCTATGATACAGAGAAAGATAGAGGCAAAGGGAAAGAGAGAGAGTGTGAATAAGGGGATGATAGATAAGTATAGAAAATGGGAAAGAGAAAGGAGGGCAGAGGGAAAGATGGAGAGAGAAAGAAAGTGAACAAAGGAGAAATAGAGTGGTGGAGAGAACAGGAGAGATGGAGGGAAGGAGATAAAGAGACAGATAAGGGAGAGGCAGAGGAGAGGATGAAGCTGACCTTGCTGAAAGTGTGATACTTGGTTCGAAGATGAAAGAGGTACAGAGGGTGTGAATAAAAGAAAAGAAACTTCAGAGACAATAAGAGAAGAGTAAGGAAATCTATGAAGGAATTGATAGGAAGAATAAAAGAAGGACAGAGGGAGAGGGGGGATAATGACATGAAAAACACTGCAAGAGGGTGGTGGAGAGGGTGACTGGAAGACTGGGGAAGATGCTGAAAGAGAGATGAGGATGGAGCCCGAAAAAGTTAAGAGGAAACACTAAAAGAGGGGTAGAACAGGTTTCAGAAATGAAGGAGTGATGGAGCAGGAGGTGGTCCACAGTAGTCTGGATCCTGACTCCAGGGATAAGAAGAAGACTCCAGCAATAACCAGACCTACTGTGAGAAAGGAATACTGCAGCTGGCTGTGTGCTCTGCAATACTTGTGACTCCAGGCAAGCAAGCCTTCAGTAATACTCATATTGTTTCTGTTCAGTGACCTCAGTCACTGTTATTTTGGGTCCCAGCTGAAATTGAAGCCTTCAAAAATAAAACCACCCACTAATTACTTAACATAACCCGGGTGCTATTTGTGGTGACATTGTCACATTGTGACATTGTGGGAGGTTAAAAAAGAATGAACTTGAACAGCACGGCTTGTACAGTAGGTAGTATTTCTTAATTCAGCGAACACAATAAGCCATTTTTAAATGCCATGGACTTCAGGCCTTATGCGAGGATCAAGTCATTTATAAAGCTGTAACTGGTTCTATAGGCCCCCAGAGGTGTGATTCTCAAAAAAATGGCAAAACAAGAGTAAGGGGAAGTTAACCACATGATGCGTGTCTGCTTTTTTCTTCCCCCCAACAGCCATTTCCTAATTAACCCACAACAGGGCAGATACAAAGTAAATTAAAGGTTGGACTATATATAAGGTTCTCACTGTTTGGTGGCTTTCTGTTTAAATGTTATTGGCATTTTAAACATATAGTGTATTAAAACACACAACATAATTTTGACCTTTTTTGCATGATTGTCCAACATACCCTTTAATCTGACTTAAAGTGATGTTTGGCAAATGTTTGATTGAACACCTTTGAACTGATACCTCTGTGTGCTACCGGATATATAGAATGCCTGTTGATGTCATTGAGAAAAAAAAACCCCACAGAAGTCCCGATTTTGTGACAGAAGAGATCGGATGTGGTAAGACAAGAGAGGAACAAAAGTGGAAGCCTTTTGCAACTGTTGTCTCTTTCCAAAATGGCCAAACAAGCGCTGTCTTAAAATTAGACACAGAGAAGCGGAACAAGCTCCTCAGCTCATGGTGTTTGTTGTTGCCCTCCTGTTTTTTGTGTGTGAAACAGAAGTTGAGAGGTGCGTGATTGACACCCTTCAGTCTTCTCGGAAACAAAGAAAGGGAGGAGTACAGAAAAATTCTCATTTCTCCAAACCAAAACATAGAGGAAATGAGCCACGCTTCTTCCTGTTTCATTTCTCCAGACGTTTCTCATGAGGATCATTGCTTAACACAGCAAGTTGCCAACTGCGTACAAAGCTATTTTTGATTGACTAAGCATTTTTTGGTTGAGTCCAGGTGATGGAGCAACAGCTTCTTACAGATGTTAAATGCACAGAGAAAAACAAGGAACAGTTTGCCCTTACATCAGCTTTTGTGTTTGTCAGAGAAAATCCAACAACCTGGAACACAATTGGGAAAATTGGTAGAGAAGTCCACTCCTGTTGGAAAATGGAAAAAAAAACATTGTTAAAACCATTACAGTTTCATGCTTTGGTTTTTTTTTTTGAATGGCCCTTGATCCTTATATCCTCAGTTCATTTTCAAAAGAATTTTAAAGAGAATCTTGTTGTCATACATTTTGGTGGATTTATGAGTCAGTGATAGTGACTGTTTGGCTTTGTATCACTAAATTCATAGAATAAAAAGCAAAGCATTTACAAGGAAATGGTCCAATCAGAAATCTGGACCACCCAAAGTGATTCATGAACTTAATGGACAAAAGGAAAAAAGACATCAAGATTTCAGGCTATGCTCCAAACCCCATACTTGCCTACTGTGTACTTGTGTACTTGATAGTATGGACTCTCAATCCCACAGCACAGCAAAGCATTAGACTTGGACCCTGCTTTGTGTCATCACCATGCCATGACGTTTTTTACATCTCAAATTTCCTAATGTATTTCTAGGAATATTTCTTGTTCAGAAATATTACTGTTACCCTTTTTTCTTTGTGTGAATTTGAAGTGGTTGAGTCACTATGACTATGACATTCACTATGACTTCTGAGAAAGCCAAGTGTGGATAAATGTACTCCAATACATTTCTGGTTCTCAAAAGTACAGGAGAACCCATTAGAGGAATTTGATGTATACTGACTTTAAGTATGGTTAATATGGGGGCTACGAAGTTAAGCACACATATGTGTGCTTTGGAAGACGGGGAATGAAACACTACCTGTCACACTTGTGCAGTCTTATAGTATTTTCTCTTTTTCACTCTGTACCCCCCTCCTCTCTCTTCTCTCTCTCTCTCTCTCTCTCTCTCTCTCTCTCTCTCACACACACACACACACACACAGACATACAAACACAGTGATAGATGAATCCAGTTTGCAATAACATAGCAGGAAGAGCTGTTGTTTTCTACAAGGAGTAGTAGAAATCTCAGGCTTTGTAAGTGTGTGTGTGTGTGTGTGTGTTTCTATATGTGTATGAGCGTGTGCATGCATGCATGTGTGTGTGTGTGTGTACACCTCCGCATGTGTGTGCATGTGTGTGCAGGTGTGTGCATGTGACAGATAGATGGGTTAGGTTTTAGGGTGTCCTACACAACTACGTACTAGCACATCTTCATTGTCTTAGTATAGAATATTCCCCCCACTGGTGACTGTGTACACTGATAGATAGGGTATCTTAGGGACAAGTACAGAGCAGACACTACAGGAGAGACAGAGATGCCGCAGGAGACACAATATCAGACACACAGCCAGACCAAAATGAAAACTTTGACCCACCCCGGTAATCACAATTTTGAACTGACAATATCACTGAGGAGGAAGAAGCCCCCTCGCAAACTGTTGTTTAGGGTTTTTTTTCTTGTAAGTGGGTGTATCCAAGTTTTAAGTTTTGATTCACTCCAGGCCAGAGACAAATTCTGCTGCAAGGTCAGAGACAAACAGAGACAGACAGATAATATTGACACAACAAGGCACACTAAGACAAAGGTGGTGTTGGAGACAGAGAGACAAAGCCTGAGATGCCTTGGTGTCTCGCTCTACAATCGACCCTATTTGGGGATTAATCTGAGAGGCAGAGAGTGAGAACAGGGAGTGCCAGTGTCCACACTGAAGACTTGCAAGGAGACTGAAAGGTTGAGACAGAGGAAATGGGATGGAGACACAGAGGGAGGCCGGTGCAGACTTAATGCACCACAATGAGAGGTCCCTCCGACCTGATGTTGAGTCATCCGCGGTGAATCCCAACAGGAACGGTGCGTCTGGGGTCACTGGCCTAATGAGTCAACAGTGACGTAAAGCCTTGGCTTGCTGTTACTTAATCCCAGAAGGAGGCCAGGCTGACTCCATGTGCTAACTCAAACACACAACACTGAAGCAATAGATACACCCATGTCTCAAACACAGGTTTGTTTGAAGTTTTTTTTTAGGGGGTAGAGAGGGGGAATGCAGATGGGACAATGCAGTCTCCCTTTCAAGAAGATGTCAGTTCTGTGCTGAATTTGGAAGGAGTGTGATGTTTATATATCACACTGGGGTGTAGGTTTGACTCTGAATGTGCCCTGTGCGACTAACTAGTTCATCACCATTTCAGTATCATCAAAAAGCTTAACAAGAAAACAAGAAAATTACACCTTCTGTTACTCCATTTGCTCCTGTAATGTATGGACTGCTAAACATTTTAGTATAGAGCTTTATACAACAGAGTGTGTGACTTTTTCTGCTACTTACTGTCTTGTTGAAGCTGTACATTTAAGTTTGGGTGTTCTCTGGCATCTGTATGGTCAAGTCGTCAGGTTAAAGCAACATGAACAACAGTGTGATTCTATCACAAAATGTAGTTTAGCAGTTTATGAGTCAACAGTGAGTATTTGCTTTGAACCGTCTGTGATTGGAGATTAGCAATGTTGAACTATTTATGGAACTAACTTTGTGTAGTTAATTAAAAGCCAGTAAATGTTATGGTTACAGACAATTTACTATTGATAATTATTTTAGCCATTTGTAAGTATTTGTTCTGAACTGCCTGTGGTTGGGGTTGTAACAGAATGTGTGCTATGAAGATGCAGGTTGTACCAGTCCTGAGTACAGTAGTTGTGTTTCAAATGGCTGGCTAAATCTCTATGTTTTGTCCATTCTTATAAATCGTACCTCTATCCCCACTGTTCCTCTCTTTGCCTCTCTTTTTTCTCCACAATGAAATTTTTCCACCCCCACCTTTTTTTTTCTACCAGTCAGTTCCGCTACCCTGCATCTATTCATATCTCTCCATCTCCCTCTCTGTTTCACCACCCGATACTACTGTGTTTTGAAGGCACTGCCTGTGGTGAGGCAACAGACCATGACTTCTGCCCTGTGTGTAAAGGGTTACACAGCTACACACGCTAAAGCAACAACAGCAGCCACACTGAGGGATTACAACACTGTAAGTAGAGCAGAACACACATTCACACATACACATACACACACACACACACTCTCACTTGGAAAATGTAAACTAAGTGTTACTCTAGACTGTGTATGTACATCTTTATATCAATGTGGACGCATTTTGTGTGTCCTAAATGGAACGTCCAGTTCTAACATGTAACATGGAGACATTTGCAATGATGAACTATTTATGGAAATAACAGGGACTAAAAACATCCTATCAGCAGGCTCCATCCATAGACTCAAAACAGGAAATACTTTACAAAAAGGAAGGAAAAGGGTCTACACTCAAAACACGATTCCCTTAATAATTAATATCCCCAGATAAAGCCCCCAGGCCTGTCGTTGTTATCACCCCTTCTTTTTGCACATTGCACGTTTTAATTATTGATTTTTTTTAAATATTCATGGAATGCATGGTCCTTTTTCTTGCAAATTCTGTGCGTACGTACTGTAGCTGGAACTTTACTACACCTGGTGTAGTGAAAACAGCATTGCGATATAAGATGTGACTGCCCCAAAAAACGTGTTAGACAAAAAAGTGTGAGAAGTGAATATGTGCCTGTAGTTTTTGGTGTGTGTGTGTGTGTGTGTGTGTTTAGAATCAGTATGATTTGATGTAATCCACTGGTTAAAAAAACACCCCATAATGTCAACACGAACAAAGACAAATTTTACAAAATATTACTTATATTAATATTATTCTTTCTTTATGGTAACATTAAAAATAGCATTCATTATGACAACAACAACAACATTAATCAAGACAATAACAATTAATTACAGTAGAGACAAGGTCCACCTTTTAAATAATTTAAAAAATATGGTGAGAAAAATAATCTATAACATTTATATACAATGCAGCAAACTCGCTGAGGAACCCCAAGGCAACATGTACTCAGCTTCAGCTCTGGAGATCCTATACTTTTAAGTCCTTACATAAGCTCTCAGCTTGGACAGCCAAGATTTCAGTCCCTGCTTGTTTCCAACTGGTACAGTGAAGGCTCAGCTGAGCCAGTGGAAGACACAACTGCCGTAGTAGTTCAGATAACCTGCGTTGTCCAGTGTTGTTTTTTTCCTAATTTGCTGTCTCAGTGCCACAACTCTCTCAAGCAAAAAAATGAAACGGACAGAAAAGAGAGCGAAGAACATTGCAGCGACTTGCAGTGTCAGTAGAACATGACCTTTTACTGCGTTATAAATACAATGACACCTCATTCCCACTCCCTTGCTGTGTCTGTCAGATGGAATATCACGGCCTTGTTTGGCTAGTGCTGTAACACTGGACGAATAGCCACTGACAGTACACCAGTCTCTGTCCTACAGCAAAGTGCACGGCAACAGCAATATTATAAGACTTCCAGCTGTTGCTGGAGTCGCTCCTGGTCTCTCCAGCAGTGAACTTACTTATAGACAGCCACAAAGCCCCTGGATGTTATATAGTTTTTAACTTAATGACATCTGCTTGCTGACTGTAAACCGCACAGAGAGCACAACGAACACTTCCGGTTTTTTGTTTCATCCAGTGTAAAGCCAAGAACATGACACGTTGCTGGTTGCACTTCTTGAAAATGGATCATTCTGCACTGCAATGAGTCTTGCTTCCTTCTCTGGTAACCAGGAAATATCAATAATGCTACAACAATGACTGGTATCATGAATACTTATTAGACTGGCACTTCCTTTTCTGTGGGAAAAGGGTCAGTAATATTATTTTTACATAAGCATTACGGACAGCTTCTAAAGAAAGCTAAAGCTAAAGAACCAATCATGCTAATTGCACAGTTGTAATACACATCCAGCTTTGCATTGTTGCTGTGTTTGCCATAGAGCTTTGAATGTTTATCCAACAGGGCTAGTGCAATTGTGTTGCCATGTATGCCATGTACAGCCTCTATACATGAAATCTTTGTGTTCTCCTTTTTGAAGTTCCAGTGTCTCACTTAAATAGAAGAAATTTCATATGCATATAAAATTTCTTCTACTTAATGTTATAAATAAAATTGTAACATTATAACATATTATAACATATACATATATCACTATACATCATTGCACTAACAAAGTGTGCGGTTATCTACATGTGTATGTGATCTCTCTCTCTTACAGTCCTGAGTTTTTGTTTTCAGTGCTATTATCCTGGGTCCATTTCAGCCCCCACCCCAGTGAATCAGCAGGCTTGACTCTCAGTGATCCCTCCACACAGGTGAAGGTGCTTCTCATTTTAGTCCTGTCCAGCCCCCTGTTTTGAGTCTGACAGTTCCATGAGGGGCTCCAGAGTTGATGTCTTAACCCATGACATCATAATCTACACATCATCGACTTGAGTTCCGTGCTGTCCAGTTTCCTTTTTATAATGAACTGCTATACAGTAAAGGCAGGGCCCAGTACCAAAACATATACCTGAACAGGGAGCCACATGCTTTTTGCCACGAGTGACCCCATAAACGGCCAGTGCATGGAATTCAGAGTTTCAAATCCAGGCATTGTACAAGTCCTCAGCCAGACCAGTGTGAGAGTTGAGCTGAGTCCATCCAGTGAAATCAAGGAAGCAGGATCATCAGCCTCTCTTTAATCTTCCCTAGATATGCACAGACTGTCCAATCCTGTGTGACATTCCTGGGTCCAGTGTCCAATCAGCTCAGAGAGTTTTGAATTGAACCACAGTGGCTGATGGGAGCTGTAGTACTGTGCATCACCTTTGTCATAGGTATACAGCATACATTCAGTTCCAGTGTTTTAGTGCAGTTTGAAATATAATTCCCTCTCAGATGAGTTCATCATGTAATTATTAGCACTGTTATTGCTGTTGGCATTACATACGTTAAAGAGAAAACATGTTACAAATGGAGGAAGTAAACCATTGTAAAAGTTATATCTACGATGAAAATATTAACAACAGCAATAACAGAGAAACAGAGAGGCTGGTTTTCCATCCGCGTCCATCCTTGGAGGACAGTTTGCTGGATTCACCCATGTTTCAAGGAAAATGCCTATAAACCATTCTGTGTGAGAGAGGGAAAAAAATGTTAAATTGACAAAAAGACTCTTAAAAGAGCACTAAGGTGACAAAAAGCTAATAACCTCCCAGTGAAAATGAATCAGTAGTATATATATATATATATATATATATATACACACGTGTATGTACATGCCTAAACGTTTATGGATATGTATATAATATTGAGGGAAGTAAGGCTTCATGAACATGTATGTTTCACAGGGCACATAAGTATTTCTTTCTCTCTCACCTGTGTATGTCTTCTCTCTACATCAGTATGGCCCTCATTGTCGCCTTGCTCATCCTTTTCCGGTTCTTGCGCGGTCTTCTCCGGGATGGGGCAGGGCGTGTGGGTGTCCTCTGGGTTTGGGGCGTGGCGGGCGGTCGTGTTGTGGTCGGAGCTGTTGTCACTGAGGGAAGGAGAAAAACAGATGCTCAGAGACATTGTGCTGGACTGAGAGTTGAAAGCCGCCCAACTGCTGCGAGCTAGCTTTGACAGCAATTTCCTTCATGTTCCTCGCGTCCGGTGAGCTGAGGAAGAATCACAGGACGCATACGTTTATATGATCAGTTAAAAGGGACACAAAGAAAGAAGAAGGGAGAACACACACACGCTTGCACACACTCACATATATAGCCGACAGGGCAGACGTAATGAATGTTGCATTTACCTGGTCTGTGTGTGGTTGTGAGCATCTGCATTTGATGATTGTGGTGATGATGTCGCTGTTGACTGTACTGGTGATGCTGCTGTTGTTGCTGCCTGAGCTGCTGCATTTCCTGATCAAGTTTTCTCTGCAGCAGGAGAAGTTCTCGCTTCTCCTCCTGGAGCTTAAGTTTCTCCTGCTGTATCAGCAGCAAGTGTCTCTCCTCTGCTTCCAGACGCTCGCTGTCTTTGCGCTGCTGGACAGTGTGCTGCCCTCGATCAGCTACCTCTGTCTGGTTGTGGAGGCGGCTGTGGTTGTGTGGATGTCTCTGCTCGGTCTGTCTGTGCGGCATGTCGCCGTGCTGGGGGTAATCTTCCTCTCGCGTGCTGTGCGTTCGCGTCCCCGTCCCCGTCCCCGGCTCTCCCTCCCCTGCTGCCCGGTGGGCCGTGGTGTTGTGGTGCCTCGTCTCCTGCCGGGTGCCGTCGTGCACGTGCGTCTCTCCAGCGAGAGGCGTCTTTGCGCTGCTGACGCCATTCTCCTGGTGCGGCTTCCTCTCCTCCCCGTCTCCAACACGCGGTCTGTGTGCTTCCTGCGTTGGCAGCGGCTCCTTCTCCTCCCCTCCACGTTGCCTGGAGGAATCCTGAGGATCTCGCAGGGGAGTCTGTTCAGTCTGCGCCCTCTCCGTGCTGGCGTCAGAGCGGCTCTGCGGCGTTTGCCTGGGGGGCGTTTGCGTGGCGGGCGTCTGCGTGTGGGCGTGCTTGGGCTGCCAGACGGTCTCTCGGCCGTTCAGCTGGGGTTTCTGATTCTGTTTAAGCTCGTCGTGCCGGTGCAGCTCCTCCTTCGACTGGACCTTGACCAGGGGGGGTTTGGGGGTCTGCCGCTGGGGCTGCTGGGAATGCTGGGGCTTCTTCGCCCTGGTCACGGGGGCCACGGGTGACGCGACACTCTCGCAGCGGCACTCCACGTGGTCCTGAACAGAGATGACAGCCTTTTCGTAGTGGGGTCGCTTGTTGATGTACTGGATTTTCATCACCTGTTACAGAGGAAGGGAGTAGCGTTAATACAGAGCAGCACATTTAAACAAAGAGGTCGCAGGTTCCAATTCCTAAGAGAGGGCACTGGTTTGAGAAGCTTGACCTGAATTAAGTCATTAAAATATCCATCTGAAAAAATGGGTTAATAAAATTATGCGTAACACATAAGAAATACACCACGATAAAGGTGTCAGCCTACCAAATAATAATGAATATTCAAAAAAGTAAGAATAATGAAAAGTAACATGGCAGAGTATGTATATCACTGTAATTATTGGGTGCTAGTGATGGTGTGGTGTATATACCAACAGGGATGGGGTTCTAGTGACAGTGTGGTGTATTTACCTGTAGGTATCGGGTGCTGGTGACGGTGGGGACACACTGTCGGGCCCTGGTGTTGCAGCAGCCAGAGCAGCGCTGCACCTCCACGCAGGGTGGCCAGAGCATGAAGTTGGCATTGCGGCGGTCCAACATGTCCCGGGTCACCTCCAGAACCTCTGTCCGCACCTTACACAGGGCCTGTTGGGCTGGCTCCACACCTGGGACAGGGTACAGAGTACCAATGTTTTAAACACCATACACACATGAACATACACATACACACATACATGCACACACACACACACACACACACACACACACACACACACACACACACACACACACACACACGTATATATACACACTCAAAAAAGCACACAACACAATTGCACACAATCATGCACACATAAACACAAATAAACACACACACAGAAAGAGAGAGAAAGGGGCTAACGGGACTCACCAAGGCTCCTGGGTAAGCGTTTAAAAGTGCTGTTGGAGTGGAGATGCTTGGCTCCCTGACTATCTGGCTCCTCATCTGGGAGGAAGAAAGAGGCAGAAATACGGAAAACTGAGGTCAGGAGTTGAGTCATTTAGATATTGTTCAATTGCTATCTGATAAATTCCAGTCTGAGCTGGCTCTCAGTGTAATAATTGTCATAATAAAATCAGACATAAAACACATGCATTTTTTGTCAACGTGTGAGTCGGACTCTGGAAATGAAACATTGTTCTTGACACAAAGAAAATTGTTACTGAAACAATAGTTGCTATTTTTGCAGTTGTCTGTCTAAGAGCTGTCAGGAATGGTCCTGAATGAGTAGACATATATGAGAGAGTAATCATAGTGAACAACTGGAGACAGACAACTTATCGTGAAACTGATAATTGATGCTGACTCAGTCTTTTTTTTGTAATTTAGTATCTGACTCCATTTTACTAAATTGCATCTACTGTGGTAATGTTACCTTTGAGCAGTAATTATTTAAATAACTTTAATTATAACATAGAGCCCAAACTACATTCAAAAACTGTGAATATCACACAGGGATTGTAACCTATATCAACTTTAACTCCATTTCTCTGTTGTAAATTAAATGGAATTCAAAAAATGGCACTACCACAATAAATTCAATACAGTAACTGGTTACTTTCTGATGGGGATAACCCCGACATGCTGGTTAAAACAAAAAAAAGAGATTTAGGTAAGTTATGAATTCAAGGTAATTTGTCTTCCTCTCATATTTGTAGCTCACTAGCCACCACACAGCAGAAAAAAAACACGCAACTTCTCTCACAAAGGCCAATGGAAAATCTCCACATTTCAATCATATGACAGCGTGTGTGTGTGTAAAATGCGTGTGTGTGTGTGTGTGTGTCGGCTGTAGATCTCTGTTTCCCAGTCAGTCTGCCTGTAGTCTACTCTCTGCCTGTGTATGGGGAGTCAGCGGTGTGATGAATATGACTACGGCTCCCATTGTGCAGGAGGGGTGTGGTACAGTGCACAGCTAGGAATCCCCTGAAGGAGAACAATGGCACATGGCCTTGCCTTGTCCCTCTCTGTAAGCCACCAACACAAGTGCTGGTCAAGGCCGCCCGCATTGTCCCGTCGCTTCCTCCGGCTACTTGTTCCCATATAAATACTGGTATAGCTTCCAATCCTGGCTTTCTCCTTGAGCATTTCAGTCAAACCCTCTTCCTCCCCTGCATCTCATGAATCTGTCTCTCAGATCACTGTGTCTTTCAGAGATCAGTGTGACTGTTTATCCCAGGGGATTAAATTGTGATATGGTTTAATGTATTCCCGCGAAGCGGAGATGGATCAGCGTTTAACCGTATGTAAAGCTGCTACAGTGTGTTACAGACTGAAAGTGTGTAACAGTATTACAGTGTATCTCAGTTTGTAAAATGTTTCAACTTACTAAGTAGTGTAACAGCATTACAGTGTATGTCAGTGAGTAACAGTGTGACAGCATGTAAGAGACGGGCAGTGTCTTTCACTGATTAACAGTGCGAGAGTGCAGATTTACCTACGGAGTCAGTCACCAACAGTCGCTGAAGGTCCTCAATGGAGGAAATAGGGCTACTTCTCACCAGCTCCACCAGAGAAAGAGGCAAAGGATCCCCCTGTGAGAGAGAGAGAGGTGACCTTTTTACTTATTGCACTCATCAGCATCCATACTCTACAACACAAGGCCATTCCCTTCTTTATTGTCATTTCTGTTGGGGTTACCAGCAGTGTGATGGCAGCATTTACATTGTAGACATCAGATTGTCAGTGCCACACAGCACATTTCATCAGCTAAGTGTCCAAGAGAGTGGCACGGTGAAGTGCCCGGCTAAAGAGAAAACAAAGCTATCCGGAAAGGCAGGATGCAGTTATAGAGAGGAGAGATGGACACAAATAGACTACTTGATTAGACAGAGAAGGTAGAAAAATAGAATAAAAGAGGAAGCAACATGAATGGGTGTCTGTTTTTATGTCCAGGATTACTCATGATCATCCCCCTCCCATCACACTCAGAGAAACTATTTAATTTTTGTTAGGCGTTAGATGTTCCCTCTCCAGTGCGGTCACTATCATGTGGCTGTGTGTCTGAACAGGAAAAATGCAACAAACACATTGCCCCCAGCAACTGCTAAACAAACCATGGACACACACACACACACACACACACACACACACACACACACATACACAACCCCACACTCAGATAAAGGAACTGGACTCCTTGATTTGGGGGCTTATATAAAAAGTCAGGATATCAATTTCAGTAGCTCAGTGTATGGCTGAATCCGAGCATCAGTCCGTCTTTGGCTGCATCCCTTTGTGAGGGTGTGTCCAGCATTGCCCCCAGTGTACTGTAACACATGAGCACTTTCTTCAGTTTATCAGTCACAGTCATTGTGCTGCAGACAAAGTGTCAGTGTATCGGTAGCAGACAGTGGTCTTCTGAAACACAGCTGCCTTCTAAACTGTGTTTTCATCCGCACTCAACAGAGGCAACAGTGTGCACTTCTCCTGTGGGTGTGTTTGTGTGTGTGTGTGTCTGCGTGTGTGTGTGTGTGCTTACGTGTGAGTGTAGATGTGCACAGTGCTTTACTCCCCCATGCCTCTCTTCTCCACAGTAGCTGGTGAAGCACGCTACACATCCATCATGATAAGCTCTCATCTGCAGTGCTGTAGGTGGACAAGTCATGCTGGACGCCTTGTTTGTATTTTACTGCGGGTCTGTATTCTACCACCCATCAACGCTGGCTTTTCTACTGAGAGGATTTGACTGCACTGTAGATTGACCGCTGGAGCCACACTGGTTCCATTCACCCCTGTGCTTACATTCCTTACAGGATTTCTTAACCTATCTTTTAAACGTTGGAGTAATCCGTCAGTCAAATCAGTCAGACGCACTGCCAGGTCACACAGCCGGCGAAACAGGTGGCCGGCCGGCAAATTCATCAATGTTCCAGACCATCAGCGTGTCAGCTAGTCATTCAGGGTGAGCTGATGTCAGGTGTTGTGCACTGATTCCACTGAATGATACAGAGGTGCCACTGACATCACTTCCTCCATGCCTGTGGGTGTAGGTGTGGGTGTCAGAGGAGGGAGAAGTGAGTGTTTTATGGGAAGATGGAGTAGCTGAAGAATGTCAGGTACAGGCTGTAAGGGGAGCGAGGTGAGGTGTAATGACACATGATTACTGGACTGACTGCTGAAACGCAGTGACAGACACACACACGCGCACACACACACACACACACACACACACACACACACTTTATCACATTCACTCAGACACAAAGACTTGTGGACACACTTGCACAGTGTTACAGTGTTCAGAGGGGGACATATGACAGCCAACCATACCTGAGATGCAGACATAAACACATACTGCAGCACAAATAATGTCACACACAAACATAACTGCAAACATAAACACATGTAACCATACTGTATGCGCACACGCACACACACACACACACACACACACACACACACAGGTGTGCATGCGTATTGAAATAGAGATGCATACACTTAAGTTAACATGCAAATATAAGACACACTACATGCATAGATTCCAAATGTCACATAGAGAGCTGAGGATGATGGATAGATAGCTAAATGAAAGAGAAGGCGAGAAAGAGAGGTTTTGATTTAAAGCATCGCTCAAAGCCATCCGTCACAGCTTGCTCTGACTTCACCCCATATATTTTACTGACATCCAGAACGGGGGAGAGAAGAGAGCAGGAGAACACCCACCAATAGCTATAGAACCGTGTTTCACTATTATTCCTTTTAAAAATGAGAAAGGAGTCATTATTTTTTTTACTTTTCTTGAAACTTTTGAGTCTCACTAGTTCACCCTGTCAGTGCGTGTGAGCCTGACCTTGCCAGCCAAAGCCTAAACCAGTGACCTCAACTTGACAATTATCAATGCACCTTTTTGGTTCAAATTGATTATAATCCACTCCAGAATTCGCTGGACAAATGTAGTTACTTGTTGACAAAATGGGCTGCCATAATGAGTCAAATACTGCAATGTACCTAGCTTCAGGACATCATTATTATATTATTTAACTAAAGATCAAAACTGAGGTCATTAACAAATCTGATGTTCCACTGAAGGATTAAAGAAGGCATAGGCAGGTGGTTTGATTCTGAGCACACTACACACAGACCATGAATGGGGTGTTTCACTGTTGGTCAACTTGAGTTTGGTTCCCCAAACACCGCTTCTACAGTAACCATGCTGGACACTTAAGAGACCTGGAGCCCGTGAGAAGAGTAGCTTTTATTCTGTGGTTTTGTTTCTTAACACTAGTGTGAGGGTAAATGTTACATTGTTCCTAGAAATGTCTTTTCTGTCTTCCTAACTACCAAACCAAATGAGCAGTGATGTATGCTATGTGACCTGTTTCTGTTCTCAGGACTAATTTTACACCCACCCTACATGAAGGGTATTGTTGTATTTTTAAATGGAGAGCCCTAGCAATCAGAACAGAGTCAACCCTGCCTTTTAGGAGGAAATCCTCCCCAGACAATGACATTAACCATTTCTGTAAGATTTCTGAGTCAGACAACTGATAAAAAACATTTTGCTTCAGCTAGGGTGCAAACTAGTAACTGGTGCACCTACAGAGGGCACCTTTTATGCGTGCCATCTGTATAAACGTCGGTGTGTCGAATGAGATAATTAAGGTTATAAATAGATACGTGAATTGAAATCTCCCACCATATCACCTTTATGGTTATGAAATAGTTATACATGATAGCCCTCAGGTCATTATGGAAGATTGAAATGTTTGTAGTTTTCCACATCACGGTTTAAATTACCACGGAAAAAACTATCATTATTTTCTTTTTCATTATGCATAATTATAGTGCTCACAATAGTAATCAACGGGGGAGTAAGAGGCAATTGCAGAGCAATCAGCAGCTATACTGTACAATAATCACACGAGCCACAGCGCTGACACTCGCATTACAAGAAATACAGTACACTACTGCGACCGATTAACACGAACTGAAGTCAAGGCAATCACAATATTACAGGGCTGTTCGTTTACTGTCTCGATGACAGCGATTAAAAAAGTCGAACTCATACTAAATCTTGCGGTTTAGTCACAATTTAACTTCCCCCTGGCGTGAGAATGAATGAGTGTCCCGCTGAACTAGGTGCCATACAGGTAAACAAAAAGTCCCACAGTGTTCACGCTTGCGCGAATCTAAACAATACGTCCGAAGCAAAATTCTGTCAATTTAAGACGCAATCTTACCTCGGCGCTAGCAAACCGCAGACACAGCGCGAGCACTGCGAGCAGCCGAACCCACGAGCTCATGTTGCCGCCCAGCCTCGAGACTCGGCGACGGACTGGGCATTTATGGAGGCGCAGGGCTGGCCCTCCTCAGCACTTCTGCACAGGGACAGCGGCGCTCCGTGGACCTCTCAGGCAAAGGCACGCGCGCGCCCGTCTCCGGCGAACATCCAGTAATCTGCTTAATTTGGTTACTTTTTGATGTCCGTTTTAATAGGATGGCCTCTTTAATTCCACAGAATTAAGTCCGTCTGTGAAGAATTCCAGAAAACCCAGGTCAGCAGTCAAAAGTATTTCGAGTCGGTTTTGTAGGGAATGGAATTATTTGACCCTTTTTCTTCTCTCTGTAATTTTCCAAGAAACACCAGGCTACCAGTGTGGCAGAAAATTCAGAAGAATGAAAAACTGATTTCCCAAAATAAAGTGGTTGGACGTCAGCAAAAGTGCACGGAATAAATTCAATTATAATCAACTCGACGTAAAATAATATATAAAACAGGATATTTTCAAACAGGAATGCCTCTTTGACCTAAAAACATTGCAAGTGCAGAAGGAAGAAAAATTAGCACGTAATCATAAAATTATATTTTTTAAAAATTAGTAATAATAAGCCCAGCGTTCCTCTTTGATTTTGCTATGTTAGTTCAGAATCCCCGCTGCCTTTCTTCACTAAAGCCCCCACCGACGTGGTCTTGAAAACGATTTCATTTTTTCAAATAAGTGAATTAAAAATACATTTCAGTTTCTATGCACACGCTAATATCAAACTTGACAGGTGGCAGCAGCGCCGGTCAGAGAATCAAATGCAAAAACGCAATGTGATAAATGTAAATGATTTCCAATGGCACGAAGTCGAAGTCCGTTTATTGCGTCCAATTAAAGTATGTGTTCTTCAAATAGATGGCGCGCGGTTTTCTTTTATTAGCAATAATCATTTGTCTATCTCAGAGAGGTCTGTCCAGCACGAGCCCGTAGTCTGCAAAACCTAACAGAGCAAACGCTTTAGTCTCAGTTTATCAACGGCCAAGTTTCCCGACCGATTACGCTGAACGGTGTGCAGGTTTCCAAATAAAAGCAGCTTCAGCCTACGAGTTTGAGTGCATCTCCCCGCCCCTTTAGGGCTGTAATATCCATATTAGGAACGGGGGTCTCCTTAGAGGGTGGAATGACACAGAGCTGCCTACGGGGGAGAACTGCAGCCGAATTTAACCATTAAAATATAGTGTAACCTATTTCTTGGTTAGCATTACATGGAAATTTTGATGCAGAAGTGCATAAAGGAGTTAAGTTTAACAGCAAGAACAATGAACCACATTGATCTAAAACTGTAGAAAGTGCTATACAAAGAGGGTGTTACACACCTCCCTCATCATCAATTTGTGACACCTACAGTACCTAGATGATGCATGACAGCTGTTCTGCCTGCTACACGTCATTTGGGAGGGAGATGGAAAGATTGCGTGACCAGATTGAGGTGTTCTGCTTTGTTAGGACATCTCTTCTCTTTAGATAAATGCCAACGGCACTCAGTATCATAAAGACACTTCTACAATATCAGTGATACTTTTGCAAAAAAATTTAATTTAATACACTACTGCTGACAGTAGTCTGAAGTGTAACTCTGCCATGGCTAAACAGTGAAAATGGAATTCCATACAAACTAATAGAATGTTGGCAAAACATTGACAAGTTGAACGAGCATTTTCAAAAGTGGTTAATGTTAATGTAAAAGTGTTACATGAGTAAGACTTTCAAAACACTAAATTCAGCTGCTGCTGTGAAAAAAACTATGCTACTATATTCATTGCACTACCCACAGTATTTTTATTTTGCTGGATACAATTAAAAGAAATGCAAGAAAAGTCTGGGTACAAGAAAAGTGGGGTGTGGCATAAACAAGGTATTAAAGAATAATGTGCAAAAAAAAAAAAACATAACATAACATAACATAACATAACATATAACATAAAGCATGTTGGAACATCAAGATTGCATTTTGATTCTTTCAAAGAACAGTGGAAATTTAAAAAATATTGAACAGTAGATTAATTTTGTGTAACCTCATTTTTAATCTTTTTTTCTCATTGTTTCTACCTAGAATATCTGTCTTTAAGGTGATTTTGGGCTTGTTGAATGAAAGCCTCTTGTAAGGACAAAGAATTCTGCTTAAAAAGACAAAAAAATCTGTGAATCTGGAAGACATGTTTTATGTGAATTTTTGTCTGCAGAATTGCAATATTTTCACCCTTATTTCAGGCTGGTGCAGGAGGTTCTGTCCCGAAAGGCTTTTGCTCTGAGGAAGAAAGCTGCTTTCCTAAGAACATCACACTTCCCATGAAGCATCACAGATGACATGTCACTTTTTATCTGTAAATTCATCTTGCTGACATAAACAGCAAAGGATGCAGAGCTGCAGTTACATAACTTTGGGTTTTTTTTATTTTAAATTTAGAGTAATGACCTTTTTATTTCCAGCTAAGTGAATGATAGATGCATAGGAAGTGATTGTGTCAGTGTCAATAGCCTTTTGTTGGATGAGAATATAAACATTTTTAACTGATTCTGAGGCTGAACAGAGTATTTTTATAGAGTGTGTATAAAACAGGTCAATAGACACAAGCTGCACTTCCTAGTGTATACATGAGAAAGACCAGGGTATTCTCTTAATGTTCTCCAGTTTATCTCACCAACTGTTTTACTGTTGTAAGATTGCTCTTTGCGAGTGTCTCTGGTGTGTGCTGTCCCGTGTGTGTGTGTGTGTGTGTGTGTGTGTGTGTCTGTTTGTTTTTCTGTATGTTTTCAATACCACTGTGTTGTGCTATAACCTACTAGCGTCCATACAACATTCCATAGCATGTACCCAGGATGCACTGCTTTGTGTGTGGCCTCTGTTTGATTTGGTCCTGCATTGCGTGTGTGGGTATGTGTGTGTGCACTGTGCTGCTGTGCGTGTGTCTGGGCTGCGCCGTGTCTGTCTGGACTCTTAAGAATTTATAATTTGGGTGGTGTTGCCAAAGACGTGATCTGCTCCTTGAGTCCCTTAATGCACTTACTCTGTTTACCGTCTCAGCAGTGGGGCTGGTTTGTGAGGCCGGCAGTGAATGGCTGTGAATTTGTTACAATTAAATCTGTACAAAGGCAATGAAGAGCCGTGTTGTGCCGCCTGGGGACTGGAGCAGGGGTCAAGTCTGGTTGAATCCTAAATCCTCTTTCTCTCTTTCTCTCTTCTGCATTACCTCTATTTCTTTTCCTCCCTCACTCCATACTCCCCCCTCCGTCACATTGTAAATTACAAGAGACTTTCAGTGTTAGTACAAGCACAACTGTTTGTGAGTGCCTTTATTCAAATGCTTGCGAGCGTAGTTCCTGGCCAACATGCACATTAATGCACGTCTGCGTACTGTGCACCTAATCGGCGTTTTCCTGCCAGCTGGCCATGAGAGAGGAGCTCCATGTGGTCACTAAAGCTGCAAGAGTCAATATGAAGCACCCTAATCGCAGGCTCCCGCTGGAGTTTCTCTTTACCTTTTACAGTCTTTACAGTATCAAACAAGCAAAAGGGCAGGGCACCCTGAGCCAGGCTCCAGAGCGCTCATTTAATCACCAGAACGAATTTAACTGAAAACTGAAAATTCAGGAAAATCTTATCCCCCAACAGCCACCACAGGAAAACACTTCAACCCCACACCCCACCACCTCCATCCCACATCCACAGAACGATGCTGGCAGTCCCCTGATGTAAGATGCTGGAGTCTTGTCTCAGTCATGTGCTTTGTTAGTTTCTCAACTAACAATACAGCTGAATGCAAACCCAGATCCAAAATGGATGGCTTGTCAGGTTAGCATGCGGCAGTGTAGCGTAGTGGTTAAAGAGCAGGACTTGTCAGCAAAAGCTTGGTGGTTCGATCCCCCACTAGGGCACTACTGCTGTACCCTTGAGAAAAGTATGTAACCCTCAATTGCCTCAGTAAATATCCAGCTCTATAAAGGGGTAATGTTGCAAAAAAAAAAAAAAAAAAAAAAGTAACCAATGTAAGTCGCTCTGAATAAGAATGTCTGCTAAATGCCAGTAACGTAATGTAAAAAATGCAATGACAGGAGGCAAGTAGTTTTTGCTTGATTTTGCTGCTGAAGCCATTTACAGTATCTGTTGGTATTTCTCAAGAGAGGCAGAAGTGAAGGCACTGGGAAAAGAAAACAAATGTCCAAAGGAAAGTATAAATTGTGTGCTGCTGGGAGCATATATGAAAATTGGAACATGAGAAAGAATGGAACTGGGAATTGCAAATGGAGCTGTTGGAATCATATGGACATGGAAACAGAATCAGTTACAGGGCATGGAACAAGAATGCATATGGAGCTCTGCATTTCTGTGGGATTAGTGTTGAGTGTCACTGCATGTACAATTATGTAAAACAAAAAAGGGATGACCGTCGGGTTATTATTCGGTGAATCACTTCATATTTTTCAAACTTCTTGCAAATGAATGGGGTCTGCATCACAACCGGTGAGCTGAAGCCAGTGGAGGGAAGAATAACAACACTGCATTGTTTGTGTTCCTGAGTCAATACCAGAGGAAATGAAGACATTGAGCTAAATATATGGGGCACAATGCATAAACGGAGAGCAGATGGCTGTGGTGAATAGTGTTACAATATGAATATAACAGAAGACATGGCAGAGGCGGATATTGATGCATATATATATTTGGGGGGAAGCCGGAAGAGGGGAGAACGAACCGAGTGAATCACATACGCAAAAGGAAAATGGGAAACAGTCAGGTAAGAGGACGGACGGCGTGAACAGGATGGAGACGCTTCAGCACATCCATAGAAAATATTTAAATATTTACGAAATCCATTTGTCAAATAGCCACTGATCAAAGCAAGATCTGAAAATTCTAGAACTGACCCCCAACCTAGTCTTGGCAGAGTGTGTGTGTGTCTGTCTGTGTGTTTTGTGTGTTTGTTTTAGTTTGAATAGAGTAGCAGAGAGTCATGAGGGAATACTCGTTTCAATGAGAAAAACAGGAAGTAGTGGCGGAGATTTTCCTTACCCCTGCAGCGGATGCAGTCATCATGACTTTATATGGCCTCGTCAGAGGACCACTGCTCTCAGGCATTTGACACAGCATCCCATGGTTTCAAGGTAATAAACCAAACGCTGGACATATCTGGACAATGCAGCCGCACTGCAGCAAACTGTCTCTCCACCAGAGAAGGACACGTTATCTGACAGCCTCCTTTCCTCCACTAACAAACATCCATATATCACTTAGATATAATGTGGAATCTCTGAGGTGGGTCAACATTTTCATTTCGTGCAGGCCAATCAATTAAAGAACCCCCTCCCTCTCTCTGTAATCTTAATTCAAACAAACACAATCTCTCCCCACTCCCCTGATCCACCCACTAGCAAAACTACTGCCCATTCGGTTGTTAATATAAATAATGATTCACGCCATCGACCGCTGTTTTCCTTTCACATAAAATCTATGCTTAATTACCATTTACTGTAGGTGGGATTTTCCCATTACAGACACCAAGCAAAAGTTTCCAGCTAAAAATATTTTTTCACTACCTAAAAATATCAAACCCCAATGTACCTGCCACTCTAAACTGCAAAAAAGTGTTTCTTTTTCTATGACAACATTTGTAAAGTTGTCCTGACCTTGACTTTCCACTTCCTGGAGGCTTCACCCGGTTTTGTCTGTGATCAGATACAGTGGCACCTGCTTCTGCAGGACCATTCGCCTTACACAGCTGCTTTGAGGTAGATCTGACAAACCTTACAGATAAGAGTTGAAAGAGGATTATAGGACACAGGCTTGACTTACAGCTGTTTGGAGGAGGCTAGGGGGCATCATTCTGGTTGCAGTTGAGGTTAATGATTAGGTCAAAGCCAAGCAAGCAGGTCGTGATTTGGTAGGAGGAGAGGCTACAATTCAACTATGAGCCAACATCCACCTGGTGACAACCGCTGTCCAGTTATTACTCCCTCACACTGAATCAACTGGAAGAAGGTAGTTCTTGTTTAGGCATGAAAGCCTGAAATGCATTCAAAATTATCATGCATTTCTTTAAAAAGACAAGATGTAATTCTTATTCCAGATGATATGGTTGAGGACTATTTTAAAATACTGTTGGTCACTGCTACTCGAACATTTTGAACTGGAGTTGTAACCAGAAGATTGCAGATTTGGACACATTATAGAGCACTACTGTATGAAAATACATGTTAGCCACAGATGGTGACCGTGTCTGCCAATGCAGAATCATGAGTCTGAAATAGGGGAAACTGAAAATGTTTAAACCACCAGTTATCCTGAACTTCTGATTGCTTTGCTGAATGAACAAGTGGGCAGACTTTATGGACAGATGAAGGACCATCAAAGTTTCTTTTTGCTCCCTCTAATTTATTGTCATTACCTTTGCAACAATTGTTCACTTCATTGATTGAAAACCGACTGCCAATCTTTTCAATATTAATCAGAATGTATTGTGAGCAGATCTCTGCTATGATTAAGTCACCTAATGTGAAGCACACAAAGGTAATTCAAAGACATTAAATGCAATGAAGTGGAAAAGGAATCAAAAATTGCAAATGACCCTTAAGATGATACATTTCTCAGTAGTGCAAGATAATCAAAGCAGGTTCAGGACAATTAGAAGTACAAAGGTAAGCTTTTTGCATCCTCTCTTTGAAACTCAGGAATTTCCGCTGGTGTTTGCTAATCAAATGAATTATGTAGATCAAACTGTAATCGTGGGGAATGAGACTTTTGGTCATGCTTTCAATCCTCAGAGAGTCCTCCCGTATTTTTGAGTGCGTCACAGCTCTTCTGAACATGTCTTTCTCAGCCGCACGTAAGGCATCTCTGTTTGAAGGATGCCACGGTGTGCGTATGTGTGTGGAGAAATACTGCATTAACTTGTCAGTTGCATGAGAAATGATTTATCATCCGCCCTCCCACTTTTGATGCTGGATGTTACACTCGCAGGTGTCCTGTGAATCCAGGCAAATATGAAATGGGCTTTTGATCTGACGGATCTTTTACTCTGTGGGAATTTCCCTTCAGAGCTCTGCATGTTGCTCTCTTTCTTTTTCTCTTGCTGAAATAATAAAAAAAGCATCAGTTTTTTTTTTTACTCTCTGAGCCCTCTGAACCTTGGGAAGGTCCGCCTTGGGGGTTCTTTGCACATTCGACTTTAGTATCTTTAACCAATGTAAATAAAGCGCATCCAGTCATGTCCCATGGTATGCATGAGCCTAACAAATCATCTTCCTTAGTACTGGCCATGCAAATACTATGGATCACAATATATTGTGCTGTAGAAACCTGCTGATGTGCACTGTCTATTGATACCACTACTCTCTTGGTACTGCATGTCTGTGATGCATCAAATATTGCGTGTAACCGCAGTACTGAAGCTTAA
This sequence comes from Megalops atlanticus, assembly GCA_019176425.1. Taxonomy (NCBI): domain Eukaryota; kingdom Metazoa; phylum Chordata; class Actinopteri; order Elopiformes; family Megalopidae; genus Megalops; species Megalops atlanticus. The sequence goes on along the minus strand of CM032875.1, from coordinate 15,601,792 downwards.
CTACAGTACCACTTGTGTTAGCATTTATCTTCCAGTGTTACTGTGAAACGTCATGAGTGCGGTTCAATGCCCTTAACACATGGCTTCCCTCATCAATCCATCATTTTGGCCCATTATTTAATGTGGGATCAGGACAGGCCGAGGGAGAAAGCTGAAAGGAGAGGGGAATGTCTCCTTCACAAATTAGTGCGGGTTTCGTTTCATTTTTTTTTTCCCCCTCTGCTTTCCGTCGTTAACACAAATTATTACCTAGTGGTACGAGCATCTGTGTCAGGCCTCCCCAGCCCCTGCGGGCTTTTCCAGCATGGCCCAAACTCCACTGACAGTTTACCGAGGGCTGCAGCGGCAAAGGGGAGAAGCGGCCGAGAGATCCCTGCTGACTGACGTGTAATTACACGGGAGTAGTTTTCTGAAAATGTGCACACCTGATTAAAGGATATCCCATAAATCAAGTGGATGAGGAATCCAGGGCTCCCCCAACCGAAGGGAAACAGGTGCCTATGTAGGAAGGCATGTGGGTCTCTCAGGCCAAAGCAGGGAGGTTTAAAAGGGAAATGGGAGAGTAAAAAGGAGCAAACCCCTCATATTACTGTCTGTGTTTTTAATCTCCTTTAACTAGAAATAAAGTAGTAAAAAAGTGAACAGGGGATGTTTTGCATTTCAAAAGTTCACAACTAATGCTGCGACTGTTATTAACAGTCTCACCATCAGTGATGCTAGCTTCCTTAAAAGCTTGACTTCTTCCAAGAAACATGGTTAATGCTTAAATTTGGAAAATTACAGTCATTTCGGGGTGGTTCTGAGAAATACGCTTGAGTTCGGTGACCACTTATTTCCTGATGATGGAAGAGAGTTGGTGGTGTGAAAAATATCATATATGCAATGCTTTGTATGATTAACATCAACCTAGTATTTTTTTTGTTGGACTTCTCCTTTCTATATCACATAAGCATGTGTGGGCAGCGCACTCAGAGCGCTTAACAACTGCATTTGGCTGCAGTGACAAGCCCGAAACAGTGCAGCAGAGAGCATTCAATGCAGATTGCTGCACACAGACTGTGGCCTGCAGCAATCTGCAGTGTTGTGACTGGGGTGTACCTAATTACCCTCAGGTGCAGGAGAATAAGGCCGCTCAGCTCGCTGCTGCACACTTTAATGACTGGGGCTGTGAGAATGGTACAATTCAACATTGTAAACCAATCCCTGAGAGTAGCCTTGAATCTGGACCCTGGCAGGCAACAATAAGTATGATAACACGGATTCACACGAATGTGCTTTTCTGATACCTTTGTGCGCAGAGAGAGTGTGTGGAGGGAGTATGCATTCGTGCAGCCTCTCCAGAGCTCAGGACGCTCCCCGTTCATGTTTCAGCACAGCCTTGTCAACAAGTTCAGAGCTAATGTGAATCATGGAGAGAGAGAGAGCGAGAGGGAGTGAGTGACTGAGAGGGCGAAGTATTCGAGGAATGTGCCATGTATTCAGTACCACAGACGCAAGGAGATGGGGATAGAGAGAAGGAAAGGCAGACAGGCTGAAGCCAAGACATGCATAAAGAGATATAGACCAAATCTCGATAAAAGGCACTTGGATATACTCATGAAAAAATATGTAAATATTAGGAAAAAGCAAAGAGGGCAGATCTATGAAAGAAACAAATCCAGGGAAAGCTTTTGGTTACATTCACCAAACCTTTATAAATCATGTTAGGGACTTTTTTGTTTAGTGCAACTTGATTCTTCTCTATATACTGAAATTGTTTTAAGCCTTCTGAAAAATAAAATCTGAAAAAATCTAAAATATGAAAATGAACCAACAGGAAAGTGTCAAGCTGCACTAGACAACACAACTTCTGTGGACTGATTTAAAAAGTACCTGAAAATTAAACTCAAGAAACACATTTGGTTGGACAGGCATATAACAAATAGATACCCTCTGAGGCTAATTTATAAATGTATGGTACATCAAGTTACTTCATGTTGAGCTGCAATTTCTTTTTTCAGCAAACATCCCCAGAAACTCTAATGATAATTTCAAACAGGGCAGCACCAGAATTCACACCCTCCTAGTGTTAACATTTTACAGTCAGCTGAGCTTCCTCTCTCCTATCTCTCTACACGGTCGCTATCTGGTGGAGGGGACTTCCACTTTATGTGATATTAATATCTTGCGAGTCGCTGCTTGTGTTTATTCCTTTGCCAGGAAATGCGTTACCTCACCACACCTCCACCGACCTCAGTGACAGAGAGCTGAAGAGAGAGAGAGCAACAGAGACTGAGGCAGACAGAGGACAGCTATAATTCTGATCTGTGTGTTTAAACTGCACTGAAAGAGAGACAGGGACACAGACAGACAGACAGGAACAGTAACACAGGAATAGAGATAAAGAGGGATACAGGTGTGTTCTGATCTGTCTGAAGGAGCTTCCACTCCCTGCAGTAATATCCAGTCTTCTCTCTTTCCTGTTTACAAGGAAACTTCCTGCCAAAGGTGTGCGTGACTCCTCACCACACATACTGACGTTCCCGGCAGTCTTTTACACTGCATTGGTGCTGTGGGCCCGTCTGTTTATTCAACTGGGCTGTTACTGTAGCTTAGCCGCTTGATTCTGCTCTTTTGCTTTATATCCAAAGAGACATTGCAACATTCTGTGAAGTGAGTATAGTCCCATTAATTAATACACACATGCGCTACAAGCACATACACGCTCCCACACAAACACACACCTCACAAAATGCACTTCACCTTATGATAAATGTGTGCCACTGCATCAGTATGTTCTGTATATTCAGCTGATGTAAGTTGTGTGATTATTCAGTGATTCCCACTGTCTCCATGGTCAATGATCAATGAAACAGACACCTGGGATTTGCTCATATCTGATTAAGCAGTATGTTTATTCACTCCACTTCACACAAAGAAAAATTCACACAAAAAAGGTACTGCTCACTGCCAGGAAACAGTCCCATGTAGAGGCAAAATATCCTACATATCTCCCGCCTCTTTTCCACATCCTGGTGTACTGTATAGCATTGTCCCGCGGTTTTCATGTGCGAACGTATTGTCTCAGAGAAACAACCCTCGTTGTTCTCCTCTCGCTGTCAGTCTTTCTTTAATGTCCTGCCAAGCAGCTGTGCTCTAATCGAGCGAATCCCGATAATCCCGTTAGTAATATCCACCTCAAAGATCATTAAGGATGAATGAAAAGCCTATCAACATGCTAAATGCAGTGTGCTTACACATACACATACAAGCCCATACATACACTACAAACATATATAGGACCAGTCAGTAGTTTGGACTCAACTTTTATTCTCATTTTTACTGTTCCCCACATTTTAGGATAATAGTAAAGACATCAAAATTATGAAATAACACAAATGGAATGCAGTGATGAAAAAGTGTAAACAAATCAAAACAACTGTCGTATATTTTAGATATTTCAAAGTAGCTAAAAATATATTTTTTGATAATTTTTTTGGAAAGAAATTTATATATAGGCATCAGCTTCACTATTTATATTTGTCTAAGAAACAAATGTCAAGCATTTAAGCATAAGTCTTTAGATCAAATGTCTTTGAATGCATGTTTCCCGTTATCTTAATCAGGAGTGTCTAAACTTTTGACTGGTACTGCATATGCGCGCGCACACACACACACACACACACACACACACACACACACACACACACACACACACACACACACACACAGACACAGACTCATGCATGCACAAATTACCGACATATACATGCACAGCAGAAACCCATTGCAAAATGAACAGCAAGTCTAACACAGTGCCTTTAGAGCAGTTTATAAAGCGGACACAAACTGAGAGGGCTGATCATCTGCTGGGCGTGTTGCAGGCCATGCTTATCAGGTCATGTCATTTCAAATACTTGAGAACCTGTGAGGAGCATCATGGCAGAATTACAGAATAAACACACATTAAATGCTGGATGCCAAGGTACCGGGTGATTAATGTTGCCTGTCCGCACGAACACAAAGTTGGTGAAAAGCACAGAGGATGAAAAATACAGCAAAACATACTTATTCCACAGGCCTCTTGCCAGTTGATAGTGATTTTGAACTGAAGAGATAGAGTTTGGGTTAATGGTTACCCTGAATCCAGCAAGGATGCCAGTGTAGGACCGTTGTTACAGAGACCAATGGAGACCATGAGGACAGAGAGAATAATGGCTGTTTTAGAGGACAGGCCGGGTGGGTAGAGAAAGAGAGAGGGATGAGGAAAAGTGGTTTGTGGTATGAGAGAAAGAGAGAGGGCAAGAATGAGACAGAGAGGGAAAATCCAGGCTTCCTACTCAAACCACATTTCTGTGAAGACCGCCAGCGGCTGTTGGGTGGAGTTTGTTCTTATCACTTAGTCTTCTCACGTACAGTAGTAATAACAGCCCACTGTTTCGTATCAGAAAATGGAATAAAACAACTACATGCAGCTGTGTGATTGCTACCGTTTGGCTGGGAGCTCCTAAAACTAAAACGCCAAACTTGTATCTAACACTGATTTCACTGCAAGAATAGCAATGTCACGATAAACTTAGTGATTAATGCAAGTTAAATTGCATTAAGAATTAACCTCTGTGACAGAGGTTTAATAAAAAGAAGTGTTTTACAAAAAGAGATAAATTGCTCTCTATTTCTGATTGTTAAGCTGAGTCAATGTAAGAACTGTAAGATGTTATTGAAATTTTCACAGTGTGTCACTGTGATTGTAAACACAAAGGGGTGAATGTTGCTTGGAGTGGCTGAGCGTCCTTGACGCAAAAGAGAAGGGCTGTTGTGAGATCTGTTAACACATAAGGTCTTCCTGTTTACAGTTCAGCAACTGAGCTGTTTGCAGATACGGGTGGCTGAATGCACAATGCTTAATATTGATACTTCAAAATCGCACAACAGGTAATTTATTGCAATCTACTATACAGCATTTTAAGTTCTAATTTTTTCTTTTAATTATCTTGTAATGGTTTTGTGATTACCATTATTATCATTACTCTTATTTTTAGTAGTAATAGCATTAGGACCAGGCCCAGTAGCATTGTTGGTATTGCTATTATCTGTTGGTTTAGCTAACACCCTTATCCATTGTGGCCTAATTAGCGTACGTTGATCGACATTAACCTTGGTAGTCTCCAGGTGGGTGTCAGACAGGCCAGGCTTGTGCAATGGTGTCTGCACTACCAGTAATAAAGACTGGGTGACTAATTGTGCTGTCTGCCTGATCTAACCTGCGACATGACGCAACAGCAGTGGAAAAGCTGATAACACAATTATTTAATGGACTTAAAACTAAATTAAAATGTCTGGTTTGTTTGTCCCATTTGTGTTTTATTATGCTGTATTCAGGGTTACCATGGTCACTAACAATCTGGAAAGTGTATGGAAAGTGGCTAAATATCCCACTGTCCTTGAAAAGTTTGTGAAATGAAAATTGTTCAGTTTGTTCAAATAAAAAAAAAAGTTCTTGCTTTTTTCTTTTTACGCTATGCAAAATATGTCCCTCTTTCTTGATAATTTTCAAGCAATTTCTCCTTGCTGGTGAGTTAGTCTAACCATGTCTAGCCATGTGAGTAATACATACATATAGCAAAAATACTGGCTACCTTTCTGCCTTGTATATGAAGCCCGGTCCCAAAAGTCATTTGATACTGGTAAGATATCTTGTGCTGCCAAGAGCTTCTTTGTGAGCGCAAAGGCAGTAAAGTGACTAAAAAAGTATTTTTGCCTGCGGTTTCATCTCCAACGTACCCCAATTTCCCATGAATTTGACCACTCCAGAAATAGAAATAACACACTTATCCTTTAAATGACATTGAAGTCACAGAAAATACTTATCTGATTTGAGAAGGAACTGTAAATTCCCCTACAGAACACTGATCCTAATCTTTGGTCATAATCCATTATTGTTAATATCATTCTGAACCATTTCTGAAACCTGTATTATTGTTTCTTTCACGTACTGTTATTGTGAAGCCACAGAACTTCGTATCTTATCGTATCGTAATTTATTTATTCAATGAAAAGAAGGCCTTTGTGCTCAGTATTGTACAGGGGTAATTTAGACAGCTTAGATGAATGAAACATTACCTGGGTGAATGAGCAGCATCAGGAGGGAACAGCTCAAGAAGGCAGGTATATGTTCATGAGAACAAGGTGAGTTGAGAGGGAAAGTCCTCTGGTTGCTTACATCACCTGGAATCCTCTGATGTTGCAGTTATCCACCTAGATTAATCACCCAGACATGAATGAAGAGGGGGACAGCCCTCCACACCCCCTTCTTATTTGGAGTCTTCAGAGGAGACGGGCCTGCCGCCCACTGTTCCACATGTCTTTAGCATTAACTCTTTGCTTCTCCGCTTCCTGACTTGTGTTTGTTTGTTCTCAACTCCCAGGTGTTTTCCTGTACTGCCTCGGTTCCGTTTCGGAATGATGTTGCTAAGTCCCCCTTCCGTAGTGACTCAGGTACCCCTGGTTTCCCCACTGTTGTACACCCCACACACATGCACGCACACACACACACACACACACACACACACACACACACCCCCAACCACCACCCTTCTTGGCTGTCCAACAGTAACACAAGGGATTTTGTTTCCTCAGGGCTTGGAACAATGGTAGGATAGCTTTGATGGTTTGCAATATGCAGTCTATCTTGCCTGCAGCGCACAGGATAACTTATTAAAACCATATTCTCCTCCATTTGGCATTTTTTCAATTATCACCTTGTCTGTACTTGCTTGGAAGATACTGGTCTTCATGAAGGTATATTACACCTTCAATAGATGCAATGAAATGTCCAGTAAAAGCTACCAATTATGATTCTGTAAAGTATATTTGTATACTGAGATGATTTCTATGTTAAAGAAGAACAGCTCTGTAAAATGTAACATATACAATGTTAATACAAAGAGAGACTGACTTCGACAGCAGCACAGAGAGACAATATAGGGAGTAAAAATAGTATGCCCAATGTCTAATCCAATGGACAGCAGTTTGGAAATGCTGAGGCCTCAGTCTCCATGACCAGACAAACATGACTTTTATGATGGCATATTTAAATGTCCGCTGTCGTAAAACGTGACTTTTTATGGACAGTGGAGAGTTCATACAGTCTGTGTAATGCGTACTCATAAAATTTCCTTCCCTGATGCTCACTCTGTGCAGCCTGTCTGTCAATGCCTCCATTGATTCTTCAGAGTGAGTATTCCTGGGGTCATCGTTGTGTTGAGATCTGAGCTTCTCCTAGCAACGCTTATTCTCCCCCCCAGCAGTCCCGATCCCTTTTGTCCATGCATCAGACAGAAGGGGCGGGGGGGCAGGGGTGGGAGTGAGTAGGAGAGGTGAAGGGAAAGGGAAAAGATGACTCATTCACATACCATTGAGAGCAACAGCACCCCCTGTTGGCAGGGTAAGGAAATTTGGAAGTGTGGGTGTATTGTCTTAAATAGACATGACTTCACTCGGTGATTCCCAGTGTGATCTGTGGCTGCAGGAGGTATGTGTTTCTCAGGTGTGGAAGATATTACCACTAACCACACTGGCTTTACTGGGTAAAGTGTGTCACTGTTTTATTTATTTTTTCATTTATTTCCCCTCTCAACACTGAATATTAACAGAACTTGAGGGCTCAAGCATTTCCATCATAAATACTGAAAACACAGACACGTGGACATTATTAATTTTGAAGTAGTATTGTGACAATTATAATTGCTATGACAGCAGTGATATGCTATTCTCTGCTATGATATTGTGTTCATGTTTTCCATAATGATCACCTCTATCTGTTAATGTGGAGTATATATATATATATATATATATATATATATATATATATATATATATATTTATCAGTTTGGCTGACATTATTTAGGAACCCACTGATAAGTTGAAGTGCAAACCAGCCTTTATAGATGCCACCCAGAACACAACCAAACACCAGACTCACTGCAATTATCCCTGACAACTTTTAACTATGATCCTGTAAACACAACCATCTATGGCAGGTGGTCACCTGGCCAGCCCTGCTGTTCATGGCTGCACATCCTGTTTGCATTCTCTGTGTGCTCTGGCCCTGATGTGGTGGAATGAGCTTCCCATGGCAATAGCATAACTGTATACAAGTGCCGAGTATGGCAAAAGTACAAAATCCACATAAATTTGATGTCTATTTAGTGGATAGAATAAAACAGTGTATACAATATGCTAACACTAATGTCTGGTGTGATCACATGACAGGAGCATTCAGAAAGCGGAAGTGGGACCTGATACATGTAACTATGGACAATTGCCCAACTTTTGAGAAGTTATATTTCTGTGATTGATATGATCTCCTAAATTCAAAATCAAATGCTTTAGTAGTATATTTAGTAGTATATTTACTCAGTTGGTACTGTGTCATTGTTATAATCATAATGATCAATGGCAAATCACAGCTGAAGGTTGTGCAGTATATTCACAGATATTTGTTCTATTTTGTGAAGACAGGCAGACAGCTTATTAAATGGTTGGATCAACTACACCAGGGGCATTGGTTAGAAAAAAAAAACACCATACACATTGGTCCTCCAGGAAGTGCACTTGACATCTCTGTTAGTAATATATAAACCATATTACTCTAAAATTAACAAGGAGGAAGTAGTCCTTCCATAAGTGTCAATGGACAGCAGGGGGTAGAATTTTCATGGGGTCTCACCTGTCTCTCTGTGACCTCACTGATAAGGAATTTCCCTCTCTGGAGCTGTGAGGCTAATATGTAACGAAGACAAACTCCCTCAGTGCAGGTTGACCTGTCCAGGAATGTAACCCTACCCCCACGGACAGCACTGAGTCACATGGGGGGGTGACATCACTCATTCACTCAGCATTCCAGTGCTGCAGGCTTTAGGTCCTATATTACTCAGCCAGTGCTAATCCCAGACAGAAAACCCAGCCTGGCTGCTTATGCCGCAAAAAAGATTAATGCATTCTGTGTTGACATACGCAATCTTATCTGCACGGTGTGGAGTTTTATCAATGGCCACTCTACAGTGTGGGCCAGTGAAGGCCGAATCTGCAACGGGAAGGAAAGTCCAGCTGCAGCATAAAAAAGTGTCTTCTGAAAGGCGTCTGAAGGATCCGAGCTAGAATGAGTGTTTAGGGAATTACTGTTACTTTCACTAAAAAATAAACTATTTTCCTTTATTGTGCAAATGTGAGTATTGCATGTGTTATGAGTGAGTGTCTGAGCGAGTCACTCTGTCTACGTGTGTGTAATTTTTTTTTTTTTTTTTTGTTTGGTGTGTCTGGCTGTGTGTGAGTCACTCAGTCCTTTACATCAGCGACAACATTGTCTATCTATGTCTTACTCGGCCCCCCACCCCCGTCCTCTGTCTCTTTTTTATTCACTTTGTATCTTCTGCAATAAAAAACAACACACACCCTCCCTCCCTCTCCCTCACTCTCACTCTATTTTTGATCACATTCCTGTGTGATGAGATCACAGCCACCTGTGACGTCAGGAGTGGGTGTGAGCGTGTTTTCTGTATCTTCTGCTTATTTTTTGTGCATCTCTTTCTCTGTGCGCAGAGTTGTGATCGTATGCATCTATTTCTCCTTACCAAATCACTCCAGTTATGTAATGCTGTTTGTGTGTATATAGTCTATCTTTAGTGCAATATTTGTGTGCGCCTGAGCGCAAATGTGAGAGTCTGAATTTTTCTCTGAATTTCAGTTGGAACCCATTTTTAGACATCCTCCCTGTTCTTTTTTTGACACAGTTTGACTAATTGTTTGTGTGTATCTTCAATGCTATCTCTGTCCCCCTCTCTTTCTCTCCCTGTAAGTCTTTCTCTCTCTCTCCCTCTGCCACTCCCCCATCCACCACCACCACCACCACCTCACAGCAGTAAGAGGAAACTGCAATACAGTGATAACAGCTTCAAACACAATAGACCCAGCGACAGACAGCCTGAGCCAAGACCAGTTTAGCCCACAAAGGTCAGCTAGTCTTTGCAGGCTTTCCCCTCGCTCCAGACATTATTATTGTTAGTATAATAATCATTACTCTGATAGCTTTTATTCTTCAAATGTGGAACAGTCCGGACATGCCAAAGAAATTTTATAAAGCTGTTAAAAACGGTCCCAAAATGTCTCTGACGTCAGATTCCTCTGGCCTGGGAGCTTTCAGGTTTATGGGTAAGCCAGTGTGTAAGAGCATTATCGTTCCTGACACCAAAGTGTTTTTCAACATGGTGGTGCCCAATTTCAGCTTAGGCACACTGAAATATATCATAGTACATGAAGAAGGGTATTTTTTCCACTGTCTGTGATATTCAGCAGAAATAAGGTTTCACATTGTTCTCATTATAAAGGATGTTCTTGTTATTAACAGAGGCTAGAACATATTAGTCAAAGGATAATGGTGGGCTGTAAGAGGTCATTTGTAAACTCCAATTTGTCGCTTAACAAATGGGCAAAATTAGTACTGTCACTCAAAATTCAAGCAGTGACTGTATTTGTATCTGTTAGTGTTGAGAAAGATGTCTCAAAGACATCTGATTAATGCTTAAAGAATGTGTGCCTTTCCCTGTGTTTATGGCACAGTGTAACTCTTTTTATACTTGTTATAGGATTGTCATCACAACTATTGACACAATTTAAGGTCAGCCATTTTTGTCACATTATCTGAATGAATATCTCTGTACTGAGACAGGGCAAAGACCCCCCAAATGTCAGGTCAGTTACACAACAGAGGCATTCACCAAGTGCACCCAAAGGTCGCAGTATTCAAGAAAAGGTCTTGGCATGGACTTTGACGCCTTCTAAAGGTTAAGATCAAGAAAGGACACACACTTTCTCAAGGCACTTTTTCATGTTTGAAACTGTTAAGTACTTATCATGGATTTGTTCCAGTGCAGTCCCACATTGCATGGGCATCTGCCATATGGCCTGGTCCATTGTTGTCCCTCAACTTTTATCTCAGTTACAACAGCTGTTTCGTTTGCAACAGTGTTCATGTAACTGTTTTTGCTGAATCATTTTCATTTCAAACAAGAGAGAGATACTGAAAATGCTGCACCTTTTTGCAAGAAAAATGTGAAAGTATTAAACGTAATTAAATAAAATGTTTAAATGTACTTAAAGTGATATGCTTGTCTGTTCATTTAAGTTACTTTTTTCATCAAAGTCACTTTTCTGTTTACTGCATCATCTCCAACCACCAAAAGATTTAATTCTCTTCTGTGTAGATTTACATTAATCTTGAGCTTTTGTGGGATTCCACTTATTCCGTCTAAAGTACAGTGCATTTTAACAAAAGCAACATTTCTTGTACTGACATACCTTATACAAATCCAAACTCACCTTATACAAAGCCAAAACAAAATTAATGCGTCATGACAGCTTCTATTACATTATAATTGCACAAAATGTCAACAGCACAGTATTATTATTTATGTATTTGTTAGCTACTTGCTAAATCTGCATAAGCTCCATTTCTGTTCCATAAATATATAGTAACTATTTGGCTTTCTTTTCTTCAGCTGTCTGCATTTTCATCTTAAAAATGCTTAAAAATAACATGGTGAGGTAACAAAAAAAAAGGTGAGGTAAGGACATAACTATGACACCTGAGTTCATCCTCAAAAGCATTGATTTGGCTGGTGTTATTGGGACTACATTGCAAGTTTTCCCAGAAATGTAACAATTTTTCATTGCCACATGGTATGAACAAACTTTCAACTGGAATTGTTCTTTCATGCCCAACTTGAAATAATGAAGGTTAAAACACCCCTTTCTTTCTCTCTCTCTCTCTGTTTGTTCCGGAGAGCTGTTTCATGTTTGCAACATATAAGTACGGTGGCCCCTACATATTATGTACGTAATAATATTATTCTATAAATTGTATCCTGGTAGAGGAAGCTGTGAGCATGGACATCCTGTGATAGGAACTACAGCTTGTCATAGCAAATGAAATTCCCCCAAATTGTGCAAGTTCTTGTTTTTTTTCTGTCGATATTCACATCTCAAAGGCTTTATTTTGTTACCTGTGTCCGAAACATAAGTTACTTATTTCTTTCTTAATTTTTTACTAAATTCTTTCTTTTTTGAGTTAATATTTTCATTAATTAAATCAAATACTCTAAAGTTATAAAACAAATTTAAGGTTTTGATCTTTATACCGTAACACTCATGAAGACATATTAATGCCTCTTCACGTACATATACATTATGTATGTAGGGGACCGCTCCTGGCAATATGGTAGACTGACATGAAAGGGCGATATCTGTAAGCAGCTGTATAACAAAAAACATCTGAAAAACGGATCAATTTGATGGAATTAAAAACCGCTTTGATGAGTTTGAGCTAATGAGTATTCCTGCAACATTCAGAGAAATCTATTTTGAAGTTCAAAACAAAGAAACAGCTTTAAAAATAGAAGTTTGGATTTGGAAAGCCATAATTATTGTTTACACGATTGGGGGGGGGGAAGAAAAACAAAGCCGTGAGTAGCAGATAAAAGGCAGGTTTATAATATATCCCCTCTCAAATCTCCCACTCTGTCTCACTCACTAGATCAAACGGAGGCATTGTAAGCACATGAGTTTTCTGTCAAAATTTTTGTTTAGGTGTCCCTTTAGACCTGAGTGTTTGAGGGCAGGAGACAGGGGAGGGAGATGGCCGGAGAAGGACAGATAAATAGACTGTGTGCATGTGTACATATGTGGGTGTGTGGCTCAGCATGTGTTGTCCTCTACCTCCATTACCTTTCTTTTCCACTTTCCCCTCTCGGGCCAGTCCTGAAGTGCGTCAGTGGACCCTGTGTGTCTGTGTGTATATGTGTGTGTGTGTGTGTGTGAGATGGAGGATTTGTATTGTTTAAGAGGAACACCCCTTCCCTCTCTCTCTCGTCTTCTATGGCTAACAATAGTCTATTCTCTGCTGCCAAGCAAGAAAGGGGGACACACCCATCCCAAGACTGGACCACTGGGATTTTGGGAAATGGCCAAACTCTAGAGACAGTGGTGCAATCCACCTCTCAGAGGGGGGGGGGGTGTTTGGGGTGTCATTTACCCATTCATGTAAATGAGTGTCATGCAGTACCTTTGTAACAGCCTGTCTCAGCCTGGTCTTACCTACCTCTCTGATTGAGATGTGTTTGTAACTGTTTTTGTGAGTCTCTATGTGTGCAAACATGAATGTGTTGTTTCTGACCGATGCCATTTAATTGTTTCTTTGTCTGTGTATCTGTCTGTTTTGTGTGCTGTGTTGTGTCTATGTGTCATTCACAGTCTCTGTACACTACCTGTCTTGTCTGTTTCTCATTTCCTGTGGTGTGTCTGTCTCTCAGAGCAGTGTCTTCAGCATCACTCACATACTTGGCTCTCTAACTCACCGTGTCCCTTTCCCTCTGTAATTTCAAACCTCTAAAATGGCACAAACTAAACTGTACACAATGTCCTCTGTCAGAAGGTCTCCCATTCACCACTGTGCTCTGTGTTCTAACTACTAGCCTTTGAACTTAGTGATTCTTATATTTCTTACTCATTTTGTCTTTTTTATATAAAATGGCCGTTTTCTTGAACCCAGTACCAAAATTGGAGATTAGAGTGTGAAATAGGTGAGACAATGGCTAGAGTTACCCATTCATTGCAGCCAGGCCACGGCAGCCTCCTACTCTCACTCCCAGGGCATTTTGGGCCAGCTCCCATTACACTGCTAGAGATGGATGGAGCCTTACTAGTAAAGAGGCTTAGGCAGGAATTGGGAGGGAAAAAGATAAGGGTTGAGGAATGCACTGGGATCTAGGGTCTAGCTTGATGGGAGTGTTTTTATTAGAGATAGAGATCATGTTTAGAGCTGGGGGGTAATGGCTGTTTGGAGATATGGATCAGGGTGAGAGTTGAGTGAATAAGGGCTAGTAGTAAGATAAGAATCAACTACATTACAACAGGTGTAACATCTGAAATCAGTGGCATTTGGGCTCGTAATATGGTACTCCGAGGAAAGGGAAGAAGACTGAATGTCACCATTATCCAACAGTACATTGTATAATATTGAGGATTGGTTTTCAGTATTGCTATGCTACAATATATGAAAAAACTCATAAAATGAGACATTGAGTCATTAGCAATAGCTTAAACCTATTGTTAACAGCATCTAACATTGCCATTACCCAACTTTTTGATGACTCCATTACCCAATCACTTGAGTTGTATTAACTGCAAGTGTTCTTTTGAAAAAAAATGTGTTTGAATATGAGCATCACCTTCAAATGTTAGTGTTTTATGGAGACTCAATGTTTTATTATTTGATATTCAAGACGTAATGGGAGGCCTTACCATCTGTATAATAATTGTAGAAACATCGTCAACAGTTCACAGCGGAAACACTAATTACACATCCATTATAAACTAATCTCTTCTACCTTTATCTCTAGTCTACCTTCCTCTCTATCTATCCTATCTATCCCTATTTCTATTTATTAAAAGCACTCTACACTAGTTTAGCACTTAACTCAATATTTTACTGACCTCTTGTAGTACTTTTTGATAACTACTCTTAGCATTGTGATGCACTTATTTAGAAGTCACTCTGGGTAAGAGCATCTGCTAAATGACGTAATGTAATGTAATGTAATGTTATAGACCAGGTGTATTTTTGGCATATTATACTAGACTGACTACCATGGAACCAAAGTAAACTTAGACCCCACTGAGTTAGAAAATGAGGTAACAGCCTCTATTTCCAACACCTCCTTCTGATTATATTAAATTCTCTCGAGGCCCCACTAAATGAGTACAAGGATGAGATATTTCAGACTCTTGCCTTCAGCCAAACCCATTCCTGAACTAGCACAAACAGCACCGAGCACCTACTCCTGTCTTGCCCTACCATCAACTTTACCATCCTACCTCCAACCGATCACAGGTCTAGTAGTTGACAGTAACTAGTAGCTCACCTTCACTTCAAACTCATACAAACTCAGAACTGAAATATTGGACGTATACACCAATGAGCCAAAACATTATGACCACCTGCCTAATATGCTGTTGGTCCTCTGTGTGCCATCAAAACAGCACCGACCCGCCGAGGCATGGACTCTACAAGACCCCTGAAGGTGTCCTGTGGTATCTGGCACCAAAACATTAGCAGCAGATCTTTCAAGTCCTGTAAGTTGTGCCGCTGTGGATTGGATTTGTCGATCCAGCACATCCCACAGATGCTCAATTGGATTGAGATCTGGAGAATTTGGAGGCCAGTGAAACACCTTGAACACTTCATCATGTTCCTCAAACCATTCCCGATCAATGTGTGCAGTGTGGCAGGACACATTATCCTGCTGAAAGAGGCCACTGCCATCAGGGAATACCATTGCCATGAAGGGGTGTACCTGGTCTGGAACGATGTTTAGGTAGGTGGCATGTGTCAAATTGACGTCCACGTAAATGGCCAGACCCAGGGTTTCCCAGCAGAACATTGCCCAGAGCATCACACTCCCTCCACTGGCTTGTCATCTTCCAACAGTGCATCCTGGTGCCATCAGTTCCCCAGGTAAACGGCACACATGTACACGGCCATCCCCGTGATCTAAAAGAAAACGGGACTCATCGGACCAGGCGACCTTCTTCCACTGTCATCATGGGCACTCTAACCAGTTTGCGGCTATGCAGCCCCATACGCAGCAGGGTGCAATGCATTGTGTGTTGTGACACATTCCTCCCATAACCATCATTAAAATTTTCTGCCACAGTAGACCTTCTGTCAGTTCGGACCAGGTGGGATAGCCTTCGTTGCCCTCACGCATCGATGAGCCTTGGGCACCCAACACCCTGTTGCCGGTTTGTGGTTTGTCCCTCCTCAGACGACTGTTGGTAGGTACTCACCACTGCTGCCCAGGAGCACCCCACAAGCCTTGCCATTTCAGAGATGCTCCGACCCAGTCATCTGGCCATAACAATTTGGCCTTTGTCAAAGTCGCTCAGGTCTTTACTCCTGCTCATTTCTCGTGCATCCAACACGTTGACTACAAGAACTGATTGTTTGCTTACCATCTAATCTACCCAGACCTTGACATGTGCCCTTGTTTGGAGATGATCAATGTTATTCGGTTCACCTGTGAGTGGTCATAATGTTTTGGCTCAGTGGTGTAGTTCATATTTAGTGTGGACATTAGAGCTGAATTTTGGGAACTGAAGTTTAGATTGCAAATTGATAAAAGAAGAAGAAATAAAACTCCCAAAAGCTTCACTCCATGAAAGATGGGAGAATGAACAAAGTATGTCCATACAATATTGTGTGGTACTCACACTGGAATACCTTCTGTTTTGTTTTCACTCAAGCTTTTGTCTTCTTGTGCAGTTTCACTGTGGATTTTCAATTCATGAAGAGCAAATAATTTGACATTTAACTTTCTGCAAGATTAGTTGCAAACATAGCAGGAGCAAGAAACTCCCTTCACTGTCTGTGTCACACAACACACACACACACACACACACACACACACACACACCTACAATGGTATTTCGAGTAGTCATATAATTGCAAAAATATAAACCCTGGGGCATACAAGTTCAGATGTCTATTCAATGGTGCAGCAATTGTCTTTAAACAGATATACTTCGCAAAGACAATCAAAGAGATCATGTTTACTCAGTGTTCAGAACATTCAGATAATTCCTGAAAAGCAGATACATCGTTCATTCCTGAACTTCATTAAAAGTCATGATCAGTTTTATCATGATTCAGTTCTATTCTACCTGCTGGCCATACTGCTAGTCTTGATTACTCCCTTGTCCCAGAAACAATAACATAAGACTTATACTAAAAAGAGACATCGAAGTTCTCCTTGACAGCTGTGGTGTGATGAACTTTGATATAATTTATGTTTGTTTGAGCAGACCCCGACTCTAGCAGAGCGGTTCGTCTGCCGAACTTCAACAGCACGATGCCGCTTGATGCAAAACTTAGATCAACACTGCCCTCATGCGTCAGAGTATGGGTATTGCAAAGCAGTGTTGCAATGTAGAAGCAGCAAGGCTCAAGGTTTTAAAATCGCCACTGGAATTAATTTATCAGTTTACTGAACAGTAATATAATTGAATAGTATATTAAACTGTCTCCAGTGTATATTTTATACATAGATATATTTATTTACACTGTCTGTGTATTCTCTTTTTACCTAAAAACCTAATGTAGGCTAATATTTTTACGATTCTCTATTATATTCTCAAGACATCTATATCTATCCAAGTATATTTTAAAATAGTTTACTACCTATTACTGCCTACGTTTGAAGAGATGCACTTAAACTGTAAAAACACACAAAATACGCCAAGAAAAGCATACATGACTGCTGAATATACTGCGTTTGAAAGAGTAAGCCGTTTCCACTAGATGGCACAAGCGAGACAGGCGTGATGCTTTGCCTCAACATGATCATTCAAAGAGAAAAACTAGCGCTGGGCATCTTTTTACTCCACATTTTCCCCTTGAATTGTATTTAGCGTGCATGTTACCATTTAAAGCCTTACCAAACAGTGCAATAATGAAGTGTTATGTAAGTGATTCAATTAGGGACTATGTGGTATTACACCAGACACAAATACAACATTTTGTGTAAACAGTTAACTACCCACTTTCCAACAGACTTAAGGAGGTCTGCATCACGTGTGTACAAAGTTGTTTGGTAAGCCTAACGAACACACTTATGATTTCGTGAACACCATTGGTACCGAGGCTGCTGAGGATGCAAAGAAGACGTGTGTATGATCATTGGTAAGTCTATTAAAGAGCGTGTGTTCAAAGGGATTCACTGGGAATTACACACACTTTCACCTTATCCAGTGTTATTCAGTCCTTAATGGAGCTATTAGTGTTATCTCTTGGCCAGAATGAATTTCCACACAGACATTGCTTTTGTACTTGATTACATCTTGACTGGGAAATATCCGCTTCAGTGCCCCAATATGGCTGATGTGATTCATCTTTAACTGGAAAAAAGTTCATGGAACTTGGCACAGCAAAATGGCAGCGAAACAAAAGCAGGACCTAATTTATTAGTTTATGTTTATATTTTAAAGTATGATACTATGACAACAAAACACAATACCCACACACATACACACATCCACTGCACACGGTGGCTTTATCCCTGGCTTGGCAGTTTGTTGTGCCTGTAAGCCCTGATAAAACAGGTGTGTCAATCATCCACAAGTCTGACAGACCGTTGGAAAATTTGCTCTGAAAACATAACAAAATAAATTACCTGTAAATGCACGTAATACATCAAGCAATAAATACAATTTTTCCCAAAAGTCGAGTATAAACACCGACTAAACACGTATTTGGAATACCATTTTTATGTCCTAAACTCTGTTTTCCATTGATAAAAAAAATAATAATGGTTTTAAGCACTTGTGTCTCTCCTAGCTAGCTCGTACCTTGCCTTGCCAACTATTGAAACTTGGTCATGCAGCACTTCCAATATTGTGATTCCATTTAGGCTGTTTATACGGATTTTCCAACGTGTCTCTTGTTTCCAAAACCACTCAGTCTGCGATGATAAATAATATCTCACAAATACAGTAACTTATTGGTGCTTCCTTATTCACCCCTGCACCTCCTTTCAAAAAATGTACGCTTTGCACCATGTTTGGTTTGAAAGAGGTTTGTATCTGATTGGCTGAAATTATGAAGGGGCGTTTTATAAGTAGCTGCCTACCAGGCGCAAGTCAGTTGGAAAAAAAAGTCGCTTGCACGAAAGGGCAAGGAAGAAGGATGTTTTGCAACCAATTAGTTAGCTAGCGAGAATAACTGTACGGTGAGTGTTACTCTGCACCGTTCGCTCAGTTCTGTGCGGATCATCCGGAGTTATTTATGAAAACGTATTCCAGTACATACAAGCAAATTTGACATTTCGTTTCCAAATAGATACGTTGGATGCCAGTTCGTTGAAATCGGTTTTAACAAAATCTGAAGAGTTGCCTATTTAGCTAGCTAGCTACTACGCGCAGCTTGTAGCCTAGCCAGGCTACTGACAGTGACACTGACACTGGTGACAGCGAAGCTCAACCTGAGATCCCGCTGCACCGCGACAGAGCGACCCGTAGTGCGGTAAGATAACAACGAACATTCGTTAATTTTTTTGGTCAAAACTGTATTGTTTTAGTTTATGAATGTGGTGATTTAAACGCTTTCCTGGTGCGCTGTTCTGTGGTATAGACGGTGAGTTGTGAAAGAGGTTTTCGTTATGTTGTTGGGATGCTTTGTCTGAGACTGAGCGATTTTAAATTGATTAGCTAGAAAAAGTAAGCCAAGGCTGGAGCAACACAGGTTGGCTATAACGGTAGCCATAGCTATAACAATAGCTTGATCTAGTTGCTATTTTGCCAGTCCATATTCACATCACTTTGCTGTACAGTGGGCATTAGTTAGCTGTCTAGCTAGCCTTTGCCATTTAGCTAGCTATCTCAGAGCGAGTAACACACGTGAGAAGCTCCCAGAATGAGAAAGACAGCTGTCTTCTGTCTTCATAGGCTGACTGCCTATGCACATTGAAGTCATTGTGGTAAAATACAGATATAGACCCGTTTTGTAGTCATTTCACTTTTATTTTACACCTAACAAGCTACCTTTTTAGCTGAACAGCTAGCTGTACTGTATTGGAATTGTCAAGACGTCATGCGCTGTTGTAACCATAGCTCTAATATTAGCCAAGTTGTTTTATTGCCAGCTTTTGTTAGCCAACGGTAGGTCGTCTACCCGTATTTTTTGTTAGGCAAACCTCTGTCGAGTCCTTTACATTGTCTCACTGTCAGTGTATCTTCTCTTTTAAATACCCTGTCAACACTTGCTCACCACTTGCTCACAGCCGGCATCTGTCATTTAAGGCATGTCTGTATTGTCTGTGCAATTTGCCAATATACCTTAACTCATTTTTGCCATCCCGTTAACTTTCGTTACCGTTTGTCTATCTGTGTATGTAAATTTAATAATCAGTGCAACTTGTCTGATGCCTGTGGTGAGGCAAGTTGCGCTGACTCATATGGTGGCCTGGCCTGTGTCGCCTTTTTGTGGAGAGCACAGTTTGAGTGGTGGCAGTGCAAACTGACAAGCGCTTATTCCAAGTCGTCTTGGCAAGGCTTTTCGCAGGCGTGACTCTGGAATCTGCGAATCAACCACATGCAAGCCCATCCCAGCGTTGCAGCGCCAGCCCAGGGCATCTGTTTCTCCTGCCGCTCGAAAGAGTCTGAGTCACACAGTCTTTGTGTGTGCCACTCCACTACCACCGTCGTACAAACCCCCTCAAAACCCCGTAGTGGGTTTCTCATTATCTACAGTATGTTTTCTGGGTACTGTGCCGGCCCCTCAGTTTGAATTCTGAACTATTTTGCCACACAGTTAGAGGGCTTCTATTAATTCTATACATAGATTTGGGGGAAAAACATTCCTTTTGAATTCTCTCCCCTTTTTTTCCCATTGTGCCCCACCCTTCTCTCTCTCTCTGTTTTTTTTTTTTTTTTTTTTTGTTTTCCTCTCTCCCTCCTCCTTTCTCCCTTCAACCCTCTCTCTCTTTCTCTCTGTCCCTCTATATGAAACAGTGTTGTGGTTTCCCTGTGTAATTTAGCATGTTGTATGCGGTGTCATGCTATGCCAGTGCATGACACCATTATCAGCTGTTAAAAAAAAAAAAGGAAGAAAATGGAAAAAAACATAGCAAAGTTACTTGCTCTGCTATCAGCTCTTAAACATCTGCTGGTCAACTCATTGAAGGTTTTGTATGGAATGTATTGCATCCGTCAGAATGTCAGTGTGTGATTGCGTGTGAATGTGCGAGAGCGCATACTTGTAAGGTATCGGTTTAATGTGTCAGAGCTTAGCTGAGTGCCGCACGGGCTATGAAGCAGAGGAGGGATGAGGAGAGAGTGAATTAGAGCAAAGGACTGATACAACGCAGAGGCCCTTGACAGGTGAGGGTAAATCCGGGAAAGAGAGAGTGACAACAAGGTGACAGAACCATAAACAGGGCGGATGTGAAACAGAGCAAGGAGGGATTTGGCATTGTGCTGAGACCGAAAGAGAGAACACAGCTGAGAGGCTTCAGATGCACCCTCGGTGGTGTATGAACATTAAGTTACAGTTATGGAAGACAAAAGCACATAGAAGAAGTGCCATCACAAGACTACAAAGTAAAGCAGACTGAGTGTAACTGGATCTACTGTGTAAGGTGAATCAGCCCTGTGTGTGCAGTACGTCTGTGTTTATAGGATCAGCCCAGTTTCTTGATGATGGAAGCTTTTGGCTTTTCTTTACAAAACATGCTTCACACAGGCTGTTTCAAAAACAGCCCAGTCATAGTTCTCAGAGATATTACGTTTGCCCTGAAATCTTATGCCGTAAAGAATCCTGAGCAGTCAGTAATCCAGTGGCTGTGAGCTGAAAGCAGCAATATAGGGGTTTCTTTTCAGTATTTCTAAGCTGAGGAGCTCAATTACTTTAGAAATCCGAGCCACGAACAGTGTATTCAGCTCTGACGGTGGCGGGGGACCTGATCTGACCTGAGCAGTCGGATCGGTGGGAAGGGGGTCACAGGGTGTTCTGCTGTCACCGCATTTCTTATTTTTTACATTATCTTAGCAGACAGTCTCATCCAGAGCTACGTACATAAAAAAAAACTGTATGCTATGTGTTATCAGCGGCCCACCTGGGAGTAGAGCTCCTTACCGCTGTGCCACGCAGCTGCCCACACTGCTGCCTTGACAGACAGGAAGAGAGAAATGTTGCAGGCTGGCAGAGAGAGCGTGGCCCCGATGGCGGTTAGCTTCGCACTTCAGTTTCGGTGCTTGTTCTCGAAATAGCGCCTCGCACAGACACACGCACGCACACTTCCTTCCGCGCTCTAACCCTGCATGTGCTTGTCCATGTGCAGTCTGCGTGCATGCGCCCGTGCCTGTTCCTGCATCAGAGCCCCCTGCAGCTTCTCCACCTGATTCTCTCCGCTAATTAGTGCCTTTACGCAGTAACTGGTGGCCATCCTGCGGGCCTAGCTAGTGGGCAGATTTGCGGAGCTTAGTTGTGAGAGCAGGATCAATTTAGAGCTTTGGATTTGGGTGCGAGAGAAAGGATCTGTCCTGTGACAGTATCAGTTGTGTGTTTGTCTCTGTGCCATACAGGGCGATGCCCGTGAGCCTCAGTGGTGTGCCCCTGTGCAGACAGCCGTCACAGTCGAAGAACGTTGAATATGAGCTAACGTGTTAATCGGGTTGCCATGCAACTCTTTTCTTTGAGCATAACACTGAGCAGGACGGATGTTGTATCTGTATATCACGCAGACTGCGATCATTTCTGTTTTGAAGGGTGCTGTCCAAAACACAATTGACTGAGTGAAAATAATTCAACTAGCACTAAATGTATTAATGCAGTATCAAAAGCCTGACGTAAAGCTATGATGAAGTCACTGTTGTTGCCTCTACTATCAATTCCCTGTAACTTTAGACCAGCATTTTAAGGTGCAATAAATTGAAGCAACAGTTAATTGCTGAGTAGAGGCTACTGGTGTAACAGTTTCTTACATTATGAGAGGTTTCTGTACCCTTTGACTGTGCGGAGATGCTGTTACTGACTCGGTCACGTCCTCACATGTTCCATTCAGGCTTTTGTGAGTGTCTACTGTGCATGCATGAAGCTGTCATGCTTAAAAAAGTAACTATTTGTTAATATTAAGGTGCTATGCACT
The DNA here is from genome assembly GCA_019176425.1 of Megalops atlanticus. Lineage (NCBI taxonomy): Eukaryota > Metazoa > Chordata > Actinopteri > Elopiformes > Megalopidae > Megalops > Megalops atlanticus. The sequence continues at coordinate 15,579,059 of CM032875.1, read as the reverse complement.
GTGTGGTAAAGCCCACAAGAGAGGGAAACTACATTTGGATAAACAGGCTAGTGCTTTTGTCCTCCTGTATCCAACATGTCCCTTCCCTTTGAAAACTCAAGCAGCAGTGCTCTTTTTTTGCAGTTTTATGATGTATTACATTATGCATTTACCTGGCATAATGCCTCTCATGACGGGGCAACCTACACAGCCTACATTTTACTTATGAATCATTTATCAGCTTGCTTCCAGAACCTGTAACCTGGTCACAAGTCCAGTCACTGGACCACCATGCCACACTGCCTTCGTTAAATAGGGGCAGCGGTGTGGTTTAGTGGTAAGGAGCACGGTCTGTAACCGAAAGGTTGCTGGTTCAGTTTCCTGCTGGGGCACTGCGGCTATACTCTTGGGCAACGCAGAATTGCCAGCTGTATAAATGGATAACATGGAAACATTGTAACCTATGTAAGTTGCTCTGGATAAGAGCGTCTGAAAAATGACAATAATATAATATAAATTGGCTGTGTTTACCTTAATGATCATTACTGGAGCTGGCCTCAGTCCTCTCCCAGTGGATGGCTGCCACATGACTCACAGTGGTGTCTGACTGCCTGCTCGATTCAAAGAGGGCCTTCAGTTTTATTTATTTCTAGCTGCATCACTTCGCATAGTGGCATTCAGCCATCGTTAATCAACAGTGAAATGGAACTAAAATGTTCTTCTGCTGCGACAAAAACAACCCTGGGTTATATATCCATAGATTGGCATGAGGTAATTACACACCTCCATCTTGGCTGCTGCAATAAATTTTAGATTTGAAATAACTGATATTTTTTGAGAGCAGGCTATAAACTCAAACAGACAATTTGCTTAGAAATTGAATTGTAATAGTTTCCTTATTTTCAAGATGTTAGCATTTTCAAGCAAGTTGATGCATATTGGTATCTTAAATTTGACAGAACTTCAAATATAAAAGTGTGTTTATCCATACCACAGTTTATTGTGTAAATTGCATGTTTAATTTGTGCAGACCAAAAAAGTAGGATCTATGGACATGACTCTATGAATCTTTGGACATTGACAAATAATTATAACAGAGCTGTACATCCTGGAAGGAAGGATTTCTGTGTGATTATATAATTGTAGTAGCCAGTGGTCATTTTAATTACATGCCCCCTGGAGGCTTGACTGTCCTTCTACGCCTCACTCATCCAGATCCCACTTGAACTAAGAGAGACTGGACTGGACTGGTTAGATTGGGAAAGCCACTTTCCACGTGCGCGGCCCTCACGTCTTTTATGAAATCCCAGTGCCTTGACTTGAACGCACAATGCTGGGAGCAGGAGCCGTAAAACAGCAGGAGTCCAGGAGATTAGCCGGGATTACAGATTAGAGATTACTCAGGCATCTGTCAGAGACTGCTCACATTTCGCCCAGTAACGAAGAAATTAACTCTGCTGCAGTGAGTTTGGCTCTGTCTTTGTTTCTTTCTCTCTCTCTCTCTCTTACTCTCGCTCACTCTCTTATCTCTTTGCCTATTAGTTTTAATGTAACTTCCTGTGGAAAATTGACATTATGCTTCACTGGCATAGCTGCACAGTGCGCCACTGACAGCAGGGTTTTTGTTTCACTTTATCTCCTTTGTGCTGGCCTGCCGATCCCCTCTCTGCCTTTGTCTGTCTCCCACTGTTAGCCTCCCTCTGAGTAAACATGTCTGTGAAGTACAGTTACTTGTTGATATTTGATACAGGGCTGCCTTCATGAGACCAAGGCCAAAAGTGACCCCTGCTTTTCTCTCTTGCTCCCTCCCCTCTCCCTTTGAAATTCAAATCCTGAAGTGTTCTAAGCTTTGTGGCTACTGCTGTAAACCGCATTTTGGTTACAAAGGTCTCTCGGTTCAGCTCCATGTCGCTTCTGACAGATGAATACAGACACACACTAATTAGACTGGCATTTACTGATTTTAGTGAATGCCTGGATCAATATGGCTGGAGCAGAGAATCATAACATGTGATGAAGTCCTGCATCAGTTCAGTTCAGTTCAGCTTCCTTTACTGAGAAGAGTACATTTGTACTGACAAAGACTGTAACTAAAATATCAACCAAACAAAAACTGTTTTTCTGAAAATCCCCAGATCCATCTCTTAGCCGTAGTTTATAAATGCTGACTCAAGGCAGGGTGCATAACAGAGCTGTAGTTATCCTCTTTTGCACTGCAGTGCCGATGTCCTGTATTAGCACACTCTCCCCCACTCTCAGCCTATGTAAATGTAATTTGCTAATCCCTGCTTCATCCTGCTGCAAGAAAGTAACCCTTTCTTGGTGCTGTGTTAATATCATAAAGTATTGCAGCGCAGAGTCATTGTACTGTAATGACCGTATCTGTGTGTGTGTGTGTGTGTGTCTCCCTCAGAGATGTCGAGGCGCAGTGCAAGGTTGGTGCCCGGGCCAGATGATGACGCAGCCAGCAACAGCTCCACAGGCTCCGCTGGCCAGATCTCCTACAAGGAGAACCCAATCAGGTACAATACAGTGCCTGTGTTTCTGTCTGACAGAAATGCTCACTCTCGAAACGTGACGTTATCTTTGTGTTAGCTGTGCGTGGCTGTGTCCTTCTTGGTTTTCGTCAGCATGCCTTTGAACAACGGCAGTGTTGTTGGAGATTGAACTTCCTCTCCCCTAATGCGCTGGAATGCTTTCAAGTTGTGCATACATTCTTTCACAGTCCTCTCTTGGTACACTGGACACTGCACTATACCGGTATCATTACAGTATGTATGCAAAAACTACTCTCCTACAGAATCTTTAAGAAGAAGACCGGAGTGCGCAGGTCAGGGTCTTCACGTTCCTCGGTGGTAGCGTCCAACGAATCACAGGGCCAATACACCGACGAGGAGCCCCTCGTGACAGAGGATGATTGGGGTGGGTGTTTGATTCGAGTCACTTGCTGGTAATCAGTGTGCACCCCAGAGAGAGAGCACGGGTATAACTCTCCCTCCCTATGTGTCTGTGTCACGCATGGCTCCAGATCGTAGGAGCGTGTCCCAGAGGAGGACGCCCTCCTCGTTCAGGACCTCCAGCGTGGAGCCCGTCATCTCTGCCAGAACCAGCACCACACTGGTCAACAGCCATGCGGACCACCAGGGCCACTCCTCTGGATACTCCTCCTCCGAAGAAGGCTATTCCCGCCAGGGCCTCAGTGAGTGTGTTTGTGTGTGTGTATATACCATGTACCGATTGAGAGTCTTTAAGTGTGTTTCTCTATCCGTGTTTTACTTTAGAGTTTAAGGCCAGTATTTTTACTTTTTATCTTCCCTCTTCCAGTCATTTTGAGTATCTGTCTCAGTATTCTGTCTGTCAGTCAAAAAAATTCTAAATCTAAGCAATTCATTTGATATATGACAGTGAGTTGAATGATCTTATTTACGTTACTGTTTGTCTGCATCTCCCTCTCACTTTCTCATCTCTTTCTGACCCAGCTTTCCCACAGTCTTCTACTTCCCCCCATGTCTCTTCCTGTGTAAGAACTGGGTCACTTCCACAAGGACAGCAGCAGTTAAGGAAACTCGTGGGCCATCTCAACAGTCTGCCGTTGTTCTCTTGTGTGTTTTAGAATCGGCCCAGTCACCTGGAGAACCAGAGTTTGGGATCAAGGATGTCATCCGCTCTCCGGGTAAGCTGTGTTCGTGAGACTGTCTGCCTCACTCCAACCCTAACCCATGCACTAGGCCACATCTGACAGTGTGGTGAAGTTCACATGCAGTTATTGGTCTGACTGCAGAGAAAGTTCCGCCTCATGCATCATCACGTGTGAATGATTGCATTTGTATTTAGAGTGGTAGTAGGTCTTAATTGCAGAACGCAGATATATACCATGGACGTGGGATGGACAGTGACCTTGCTAGTGTGACACCCGTGACTAACATGCTCTTTAAAGTGATCTGAGGTTTGAAGAATGTCTTTGTGACCTTAAACTCTTCAGTCTTTTTTTCATTTTCTTCACTAAATCAATCTTCAGCTCTTCATCTGTGACTGTACAACACTGTAGTACACCCTAGTCTTAGTGAGTCATTTTCCTGTCTGGTTGAAACCCCTTGTTAGATCCATGGATTCCAGGGTAGCCAAACCCAGGGCAATCAATTAAAACTCGATTTAGCTGCCGGAGATAGCTCACAGAGCCATCCTTTGACAGGCAGGCTCATGCTGCATTTTAAGCAGTTGGATATCAGGCTTTGCTGTAAAAGGGGTTTGCTCTCTGGAGGGCGTGGTGATGATGAGCGCCAACTGGGACGCAGCAGTAGGAGGGGAGGCCTTTCTGAACTCCATTTTGATTTCAGAGATGCCACTCAGTTGCCAGGCTTAGCAGCCCTGCATGAAACAAGTCTTACCTACAGACATTCTGTTTCCTGTACCATATGCACCGTACTGTACGAGGACGGTGGTTGTGGTGACTGATGTTCATCCGTTTGGACACACCTGATTAATATAATGGGAAACATGAATTCACAGAGATTTTGATCTTAAGACTTATGCTTAAATGCTTGAAATTTGTTTCCTAGTTTCACTTTATATTTGTCTATGTAGGAGTTTCTTTCCAAAAAAATTTAATTAAAAAAAATTTTTTTTGGCTATTTTGAAGAATCTAAACTATAGTTTTGATTTTTTATAACACATTTTTGGTCACTGCACAATTCCATTTGTGTTATTTTGTTGTTTTGATGTCTTCTCTATAAATTATAAAATGTTGAAAATACTAAAAAACAAACGAAGAAAAGTGTGCCCAAGCATTTGACTGGTACTGTGCAACAGTATGACATGCTGGGATGGAAATGCCACGTCCAGCTAACAGTGTCTTTTTCCTGTCTTTCCTGAGCAGCTCGTGTGATGGCCATACTGTTCTGGAGGCTGGGGACTGCCTGGTACACCCTCACCTCTGGACTGTCCCTGCTGGATGTCTTCGTGCTCAGCAGGTACTGCATGCTCCCCCCGCTCACAGTGTGCCACCGCGACCCTCCGCTCCTGTCCAAAACACTGTTCCTTTGAACAGGGACAGGGTGTGCGTGTCAGTGCAGCGGAGGTGTTTTGTGTCTCTGAAAATGGCTGCGGTGTGTCCTCTTCTCAGTCTAACCACAGCGCTCCTTCTGCTGTTCTTTCAGTAACCAGTTTCCCCACAGAAACACATTTCCTCCTTTCTTGTGAGATATTTTAGTATTATTTCTGACTGCAGGACTCAAAACATGTGAGAAAGAAAAAAAGAGGAGCATGGTTTGCATAAAGTATTTTAAAACAGACTTAATAAGAAGGAGAATAGTAATGGATTGTGATTACATAGCACCTCTGGACCTCAAGGCATTTGCAGTGAAGGGGGAATGACTCACATGAACCACCACCAGTCCTGCATGCACCTTTGTGGTGCACGGCAGCCATTTTGAGCTGGAGTGCTCACCACTCATCAGCTGTGGTGGAGGAGGGATATACTTCAGCCAGTTAAATTGAGCGATAATTAGATGGCCAGACTCAAAGGACATTGTGGTTCAGATAAAATGGAGCGGAGAGATTTGTGGAAACTAGATATAGTAGCAAAAAATAGAAGGTGCTTTTTGGCAGACAAATTAAATTAGTAGTAGTACAAATTAAAGGAACAAAAGGACCAAGACACTGAAATAAGGAGAAAAAGAGTTCAAATTCCTTTATTGCATTACAGGTTTTATACAAACATGTTAAAGTTATGTTGAGTAGAGGCCTGTATCTGTTGAGCACTTGATTGTTTGAGGATGTGATAAGGTAAAAATCATCTCTTTTTACATCAGAATATCAGTACAAGCTTGTGCATATGACTCAGCACCTTAATCATGGCAGTGGCTCTTTTTCCATGCAGACGGACTGCAGCCATAAAGAAGGCAATCCTGCTTCTCCTCCTCTTCATCCTCTTGGCTTTTGGTGAGTCCTGATGAAACCTTCGACTGCTCATTTTGTAAAACTGTGCACTCTCTGTGCAGTCTGTTAATATAGCCACTCTGTTACTGCAGTGTTAATGTGCTGGAATGCTTTCAAGTCACCGTCAATAATGCACAGACCTGGCTGAATGTTAATGTTACTGCACTGTCTAGTAAGTCATTGTGTACACAAAACTGCATCTGCTGTCTATTTCTCCTATCTCTCCCTCTCCTCTCTCAGTGTATGAGTCAGTTTGTGGGTGTATTATATGCATGTCACCAACTTTTGTGTTTCTGTGAACAGCTCTGTGGTACTGGTACCCCTGTATCGCCACCCTGTTCACCCAGAGAAGTTCAAGACCTGCCTCTGTCACCTCTGTGCATGGCGTCGGTGTCCCACAGGTGGGTCATTGCGGTTGGAGAGCCTACCCATGTCACTCAGATTTAAATGAGCAGACCGCTCCCCTTTCTCCGTGGTCTTCATTACTCCACCGTGTCCCTTACTGCAAGCTCCTCTTGTAGCCCTCCAACGCTCCTTTCTCATAGCTCCCTCCACTCTTTCTCTCTCTGTACAAACTTCCCCCAACCCCCACCGCCCACCCCAACCAAACACATACACACACACACATACACACAAACAATAGAACTGGAGGAAAGCTGTTTCAAGGTTCATTATTTTTTTTCTCCTTCTCTCTATTTTTTCTACCCTCTCCATTATTGCTCCCCCTGTTCCTACCCTTTAATATCTCTCCCCATGTCCCCTTTCTCCCTCCTTTGCTTTCTTCCTTCCCATCTTCCATCCCTCTATCTCTCCGTGCAGGACACAGCGCCGTCTCCCAGCTTATCGGCCCTCCAGGAGGAGATCAGCGCCCACTTCATGGAGAGGGAGGCCCGGTGGATGGAGGAGAGGGAGAGGGAGATGCAGAAGGAGGAGAGATGGAGGGAGGAGAGAGAGAGAGAACAGCAGAACTTGATGGTAAGTGAAACAGAGAGTGAGTGATGATCTGTCAGTAGCACCAGTGTACAGTTACTAGATCACTTTTCTTTTTTTAATACCCGTCGTTAAAATTTTCTTGGTCTGTGTTTATTCCAGAGAGAGATTGCCCAGCTGAAGCAGGATGGAGAGAAGCTTAAGCTCTTGTCTGAGGTAAAAAGGACTGAACTTCTGTGTCTCATGCAAAGCCCCTCCAGAATTGGGCTGTCTCCCTTCTTTAGATTCTTGTCTATTTGTTCGCCACACTGAACTGTGCTGAATCCACACCTCTCTGACTCTTTTACTCGCTAGACTGATGGATACAGAGTCCATCAGTAATGCAATGGTCTGTGTTTGTTTTTCCCCAAGACACTGAAGAATGAAATAACGGACTTGAAGTTAGCAGTGAAGAGGTGAGTTTATCTGTTATCAAGCGTCCTGGCCTGTGTAATGTCTCTCGTAAATGTCTGGTTAATGTGCCCTGTACGTGACTGTGTGTGTGCATTGTATGCTTGTCCACTTGTCTGTATCCATAACTACTAACTATATGATGTTCTTCTTCATAGGTTGTTCATTTGGAAACTCTATTTATGCATGTTTTGGTCTGTCTGTATATGTTCCTCTCCATGTATACACAGTACGGGTGTAACGAAACATTTGTATCGATACATTGATGCAAAAGCAACAATATAACTGTGTCTGTGTTGCATATGAACTGCATTGGCATTGCCTAATTCTTTCAACATAGAGTGTTATTTTGTTGGCATATAATGAACTAATGCATAAATACTCTACATTTCATTAAAAGTGTAGAATAATTTATATATGACCTGGAGTGGCTTGCGTGTGCTTTCTTCTTGTTTCTTACTGGTCTCTGTCTCCCCCCAGTGGTGAGATTGAGCACCGCAGCTGGCTTGGACAGGAAACGGCAGGGCTGGACAGACAGATTTCCGATCTTAGAGCTGATGTCAGTTCCCTCCATACTGCAACTGATTTACTGAAACAGCAAGTGGAGTCCCAAGAGACAAGGAATGCTAAGGTATTGTGCTTTGACACCCTGATGTAGACTCCGAGTGGCATGCTAAACACACAGATAACACATAGGCTGCAACACTATGAGAGCTTTCACATATGGCCTTCAAATTCTAATGTATCGCCCTATGCTGTATCACTTTGGTGGACAAAAAGGTGTGAGAAATACCTTTGGCTGAACATTAGCTAAGTGCTGTCTGTTTGCTTAATGTGATATATGTGACATCATTTTCCATCAACTACAGTTCCCAGCATGAAAAAACAGGGCTCAGAGTTCAGATGCCTCCGATTCACTTAGATTTAGCATTAGACCAAGTATTGGCATACAGAGCACAAAAGGAAGGCCATTCAGATTTTTTGTATGGGTGTCCCTTACATTCATTATCCCTCCCTTGACTGAATGGATCCATGCTAATAAACAGGAAACAAATAGCAACTGATGACCCTAACCATTTAATCTCTGTCCCCCCCTCTGTGTATCTCAGCTGAAGGTTGAGCTGTCAGACTGGCTGGTGGAGTATCTGTCCTCGGGAGCGCACAGTGTGGACTTTGTGCTGAGGCCTGACCTGCAGAGGGCGCTGGAGAGTCTGGAGAAGAAACTCCTGGACCGTCTGGCGGAGGAGAGAGAGAAGGACAGAGGAGATGTGTGGAGGAGCGTGGGAGAGACGCTGCAGGGAGAGGGGGTGGGGGCCGTCACTGTGCAGGTGAGGGAATCGGATGATGTAACACAGTTACTAGGCGCTGTGAAGTGCCCCTGTAAATGAACAGCCTGCACTAGCAGAGTGCCCCGGTAACGGAACAGCTTGCACTGCCACTCCACAACATCCTAGACATTACACAGCTCTCTGCCCAAGCAGCAAATGCAGGGCTAAATTAAGATGTATAGTGGCGCATTCTCTTGATAAATGTGGTAACTGCAAACATCCGTCAGGAATATGAAATTAGGTTTAATGGTGTCATGTAGAGGAATCTAATTGAGTTTTATTAGTTAAAAAAAAGTCGCAGTTCTCCCTCACATCGACGGAGCAAACACATTTAGATGTGCAGTGGTGCGAGCAGGACGGTGCTTAATTCAGTAATGGATATCATTTATGCATTCATCTTAATTCGGCGATGGATATCGCTCATGCATTCACTCATTAGATACAGTCCATAAGTCCTCTTAGAGAATCTGTCTCACGAATCATGCCTAAATGTAATTTCATAATCAGCTGCAACTTCGGGAGTAGGAACTGCAACAGAATTTTAATACTGTAGAACACACCTCATTAATCGCAAGTCACGTTGCCTGCTGGTGTCCTCAAGTAAAGGCCTTTTTCACTTCAGCATATTGTAGTCTGTTGCATATTCATAACCATTGCTGATAAAGCCATCTTTGATACTATGCCCTCTTGTGTCAATAACAACGGGTATCAATCATTATGAAACAAAATCAAGGAATAACAGGAATAGACACATGAACATGAATCCTGGAACCGTCAGTGTGTTTGCCTTGATATATATGAAAAGCCATGCTGTACTCCATGTAAAGTCATGGACTCTAGCCCTTAGCACAGATAGTGCAATAGTCGTCATAATTAGGCAGTGTGTAGCCTGCTTATGCACAGATGAGCTGCTGCCACATGATGGCGCTAGAAAGCGCACATGGTGGTGCTGCGCTATTGTTACATTGCTTGGGGTGACCCCTGGATCGCGTTTCTGTTAGTTCCCTGCTTATCTTTAACATCTTTGACACTGTGGCTGTGACCTGGTAGTTGAGATCTCATCCCACCCTCGTTGCCCAGTTACTGTTACTGTTGTTTTGGCAACAGAGGAAGAGAAGGGAAGCTCACCCGTGTGAATCTGTGTGTTTGGAACAGGACGTCCAGCAGATTGTAAACAGGGCTCTGAGTCTGTACAGAGCAGACGGAATCGGCATGGTGGACTACGCCCTGGAGTCCTCAGGTACATCACCACACCACTGCCCTGTGTCCACTCTGTCGTTGAACTGCACCTGTGTGCCTGGCTGTGACTGGCTCTGGTTTAGGTTCAAAGCTGATGCTTTGCATCATGGTCCTGTGTTTGGCCACAGTATTGACCTTATGTTGGTGTCTCTGTCCAGGTGCCAGTGTGGTCAACACGCGTTGTTCAGAAACCTACCGGACCAGATCAGCCTGCCTCAGCCTGTTTGGGATTCCGCTGTGGTACCACTCTGAGAGTCCCCGCACAGTCATACAGGTAACTCACCTCCAGTTCCCCCTCTCTTTCCTGCTCACCTGTCTGTCTACACCCAGTCAGATCTAACCCTCTGGTTTCCTGTCCTACAGCCTGAGGTGTACCCAGGAAAGTGCTGGGCGTTTCGGGGTGGAGAGGGCTTTGTCGTGATCTCCCTGTCCTACCCGGTCCGCATCACTCATGTGACCCTAGAGCACCTGCCCAAAATTCTGTCCCCTACCGGCCACATTGATAGCGCCCCTCGAGACTTTGCTGTCTATGTAAGTGGCTCAGTATGAACATGTTTGCTTTATACCAAGAACATTGCTTTGTTTTTACATTCTTACATGTGAGTAAGATCGTGTCTTTGCTTCCACCAGGGAATGTCCAATGAAAGTGAGGAAGGGACTTTTCTAGGATCATTTACATATGACCAGGACGGAGAGCCTATTCAGACCTTCAAGCTGCCGGTGAGACTTTTCTTCATGTAGAGTGATATCTTTTCCTGCACTTCTTCACAGGACTGCACTAAGAGGTGGTGTTGTTAGTCACCCATTCCTGCAGGGGGCAGTGAGAAGGTTTTTTTGCGTGTGGAAAGTGGAATGAATTTGCTCTGTAGTTCGCGACTATGACTTCCTGCTTGTCTTTATTATAGTGATAATTTCAGATGTACATTTTGTAAGTACGCAGCTGAGTACTTACAACAGGGTCAACCTGTGAACATGTGCAGTTTGCAGTTAATTTAAATTTAACTCATTATTTTCATTTTCAAAAAAAACAAAATCTCACTGTATTGGGTCAAATCCAAACATCGTTAGTGTTTTTGTTTTTAATGATCTTCATTGAATGGCTAACTTTACAGGGCCTGGTGTTTGTAAAAGTGCTACAAGGTGCTGTACAATTGCTGACAGCCAATCACTGCAGGAGTCTGGCTGCATGGTTGTCAGTTCAATAGTGATACAGTGGCTGAGTGTAGTAAACATTACCTCTTGAGGATATTTACGCTGTCAGCTTGAGCCTCATTGTTTATCAGATGAGGAAAAGTGCAGAGATACCATTACCCAGCTGTTGTTGGCTGAACTCAGCTAGCTCACCTACTTTGTCTGCTTAAATCGTAATTTTATCAAAGACCCTTATTTTTCATTGCACAGTTAATTATAGGGTAATATTTGTACAGTTCTGCTTTTCTGCTATTACATTACAACAAAAGGTCACATTTATTATGGTCAAAACTGTATCTTACCTGACCTGTATTCTTACTAAACATCTCAGATCACTTTGTAGTACCATTAAAAATGTCCAACCCTCCACAGCTAATGATATGATTTGAAAGAAGATTTGAAAATGTTAATAATGAGGATATACTTTTAACACTGGAGCACTGAATTTAATGCTGGATCATCCCTTTCATATAATGCAGTGTTCTCTCACGGAGAAAACATACTGTGTCAACTCCCATTCTCCCAGTGCAGTGTAAATGCGCTGCAGTGTGTAACTTACCACTGTGTATGTACCGTGCTAACGACATCACCCCATCTCTTATCTCCTCCTCTCAGGACTCGGCGGACGGGGTGTACAGGATGGTGGAGCTGAGAATCCTCAGTAACTGGGGCCACCTGGAATACACCTGCGTGTATCGATTCAGAGTGCACGGCCAGCCCATGACAGGATGAGGGCGACACACAAGCCCTAGAGAGAGCAACTGAGGCTTCATTTACAGGCAATTATTCCTATGCAAAATATCTTTTAAAAAGCCTTTACAAGGGAAGATATGAGGTCAATTTGAAAATAGTTTAGTAAGAACTCAGAGAAAGGGTCAAAGGATACATGGTCCCACTTTACATTTACACTGTACCAGTATAAACTGAACACTGTATCAATACAACACAATTGTAATTACGCAAGCAACAGAGCTTTATCGATGTAGTTAAGTGCATGTATGTAATGATTTGATCATAGGAGGGTACAGTGTAAATACTTAAGTATTAGGGCCACAGTGTAAAGTGGGATCAGATAAATACCTGTGCAAGGTTTCAAGGACTCTCTCTCTTGTTTTGTCTGTCTCTCCTGGGCTATGATCTGTACTGGCTGTGGCACAGCACTAATATGTAATTTAATAACTGCCTCAAATATACTTTTCATAAGTTAGTTTCCATATGCCCTCAAGTTCTGTTGTTCAAGATTGAGTACTAACAATTGCATATGTGCACACACTTGTACACAGGCACACACATACACACATGCACACACAAAGATGAGGAAAAAGATGTTTGTATGAATATTAGGTTACAACCTGCCATGTCTTTCAGTATGAGGATAGTAATAATTTTGATGTATATTTTGATATGTTTGCACTATTTGAAGTGTCATTACAATTGTGATTTGTTTTATTATCTTCTGAGTTGTATTTTTTCGTTAATTTATATTGGCTTTGCACTCTATATATGAATGACATCAGGCTTTTACTCATTTTTGGTACTCTGCCCAAAGCAACAAGTCCTTTTTCCTTACGTTATTTAAAAGCGTGGTACTTCACTGTGTTAGTTTTTTCGTTGCGTGTCCTGTCCTTTGAAACTTTTTTTTTCATTTTGGAAAGAACTCAGTGCAATGAGTTGAGTTTACAGTATTGTTAAACAAAAGGACAATAATGTCAGTGGAGTAGACTGACAGGTGTTTGTACATATTCTGCTGATAATGCAGCTAATTTCATATGGAAATATGGTTCAACTGTCACGGTGAAATGGCTGGTTGAAATGAATGATGATGAGATATTCGTTTGGCTTCAAACTGCACACAAATAATTGCGGTACAGTGTTTCACAGAAAGGCCACCCTGAGTCAATTTCTCAATTTAACCTTTGATTAAGTGGTCAATTCCAGTACTACAGCTGTGAAATTAGACTGGGAACAGGAGGTGACCAGAAGAGACAGATCAGTCTAACTTCAGCTGCCTATTGATACATACTGAGTTTACTGAAAACCACATTTTTTATATTGGATTGCATTATGCTGTCTACAGTATATGTACAGATGGGAAAATCAGATGAGTGTATCTATGGTTTCAAAGAGTGTTGATGTGCAAAATATGTTGTCAGAGTAACTACTGTGCCAGATGATTGGAAACTGAATTCATGAATGTGGTTTGGACTTTACCAATAGCCAAGAGACAGTTACTGAATCATATTTTTCAGCAGTGCTTTCCAAACTGATATGCATATTACTTACTTGAATCAGTACTTGAATATTCGATCAGTGTTGTGTGTTGATACGAATGATATTTCTAAGCTACAACTAAACAAGACAGATAATTTTTTTCATCCAAATAAGGTGTAGGTTTTTGATGAATGTATTAGCATCTGTACAAAATACAGAAAATTATATTCCTACTTCCTCGTATACATAAACCATATTTCATATTCACTTTGGTCTTTAAATGGAGCGCCAGAAAAGTGTTTTTATATTTTATATTGTGGCATATATTTGCATTTTCCTTTGCATTATTGAAGCCCACACTCTTTGCTGTAGTGGGGGGTATTTGCTGTTTGGTCCCAACCATTACAAAGACATATTGTGTTGCTCTCAAACACTTGTGTCCAACTGCACTTCAGTGGCTTTTTTTAAGCAAATATTTGTATTTTTTATTGCTAGCTTATTGGTATAGTCTTCCAGGTTTGAATTTATTTGTTCATACCTTTGCAAACAGGTACAAAACTGTAGACATAGGACACACATGGACAAACAGAGCAGCACATAGGTTCAAACTGAAGACTATGCTTTATACACTTAACAATGCAGACATAAGAAGCTATATACTGGTAAGTACGGGCAGGCAGCCATATTCAGGACATGTCAGACTCATAGGAGCTTGATTGACGATTGTGCTTAACTCTTTGTGTCAGGGACGTGATGCCCTTTACGTTGAGTTAACCAGACCACCCGTCCAAATACTACTGTCCAGATAATCATTTTTTGTGTTCATGTCATAATTATTTTGTCAATATGGCTTTCTTTAGACAAGTTTGTTTGTGTGCAATAATGAATGCTATTACAAGTGTGAAAATGCTTTAAGTTTACAGGAGCTGAAGCTATTACTTTTCTTCTAATCCCATTGTTTTGTTTTCATTCTTTTGCATTCTTGTTGCTCTGTATCCTTTTCTGAGGACATTGTTTTAACTGTCTTTTATTTTATTCTCCAGTATTTTGTGCTGTTGTCCGCACTCCTTCTTCAGGTCATTTTTATCTCGTTCTTCCATTGGTGTATCTAAATGTCGAGAATGTGTGTTCAGCGTGGTGAAGTTTCACTTTTTTTGTTGATGTATGAACAAAGCTGAATATTATTTGAGGAAACCACATGCTGTTCTCTTCCCATGCCATTGTTACAGTCTTCAGATGTTAAGGTTGAAGTGTTGGGAATTAGCATAATGATAGAACCTTCAGTAGACTGTTAAACCCCGCTGGTTTGGGGCAGGTCAGGGTGTAGACACGCCGCCTTAACTAACAGGGTATATTGACCAAAGTGCTCTTTCCATGTCTCACTAATAAAAGACAGGGTGTGTGTCACCATTATATGTTTATATTTTCTGTCATTATAATGGCTCACCTTTTTATTTGATGCAGGCCATGGTAAAAACAATGTTCAACTGCTTTCTTTCATGAATAAAGGAATAAAATTTTGTAACAAACCCCTGTCATTGGTTGTGATGTGATCATTTTTGGCAGCTTATCTAGCTCTCAATCTTGTATTATAAATCTGTGTTTATATCCATCAGGAACATGACTTAGATGGTGATATGTTAAAAAATACACTGACAGTGACCAGACAGAAGCAGAACATATGGGAAAAACAAGAACAAATAAAGAAATGACAGAATGCTGGTCATTTTAATGTATTAACAGCTTTATTTTCTAAAATACTGTTCACATTTTACATTATGTTTGACAATATATTTTTCTTTTGAAACCTTCCTCAACAAAATACTTGCTAATTATATTTATAATGTATCAAAACTTACACAATCACCTTTATTAGATGATGTTAGAGGTTGCCATGCTCTCATCTGACACCTGGTCTATGCCTGCACTACACAGGGACCCTTACGAACAAATTCTTAATTTAAAATAAGGACAGCACATCTATGGCAGAAGTGGTTTTACTCAGCAACACAAATCAAGGACAGGATTTTTGAACACCAATATAATTTTTATATCAGTGCCGTATTAAGTAAAACATCATATTAAGACTGATTCAGGGAAAATATAAAAACCTCTCATACCAATATGCCTGGATTCATGGAAAATTAGTTGCTTTAATCCAAGTTTCTTTGGCTGTAGGATTCCTGTTATGTGTTTGTTACACAATATTACATTCAGTTTAGAAATATCCTGAGGTATGTAATACTAATAGAGCCCAAGACTATTCAGATACACCAACATAGTGTCAGACCAAAACTAAGAGGAAACTACAAACCTGGAGCTTCGGTTTACCGACATTGTGAGCGGGAAACAGAGTTTAGACATTGCTAATTAATATGCAAAAATTATAGAGTATGTGTAAAGAAGCAATCCTGACAGATTCAGAAATCAAATGAATACAGACCTTAGTATAGACATGCATTCACACACAAATATTTCAGCCTGCTTTAAAGAAAACAATGTTCGGTATACCCCTGTGGTGCCACTGGAATTCAGGAAAATTCTGCGTTTGTAAGCGTTTGTGTTAATACTTGGCGCATGCTACATTATCTTTTGAAACCACCAGATGGGTGTGCTACTGAGATAGTGGCTTATGTCTGTCTTTGTGATAAACAAAAACACATTGAAACAAACCTACGGCTATTGCTTCTGAAAAGTAAACTTGCTTCAAATCCATCATTAATGAATGGTTTGTGGTTATATTGCTTTTCTTATAATACAGCAATCATTTTTCCAAGCTCAGAAACTTGCCAGGAAACATGAATGTAGATTTTTTTCTTTAACAGCTTGTTAATGTGTGTTTAATAGGGATCCATACCATTTTTTTCTCCTTTTTGTGATTACTTCAATAAAGCAGAATTCTGCACTATTGACTTAAACTTCTAAACGCATCAAGCTTTCATTTTCAGTCATGGCTCATGGTCACCTGACCCCTTGGGATGCCGTGTCTGCCTGGTGCTTGGTCGGAAGCTTGGAATGCGCGACTGTTCCATGTTGCAGCACAGCAGCTATTGTTTGCGCCGAGTCAACACAGTACAAGGAGTACGCTCAGAGTGAACTATTAAAGCATCATAATTTATGCAAATCTGATACGGTCAGAAGGCATGGGTCAAAGGTAAACAGTACACCGATGTCAGACATGACGTAGTTATAAGAACCCTGCCGTGAGAGAGGAAACTCAAGAACAAGAGCAATGCAAGGACAAAAAAAGACAAGGTAAACGTCTGCAACTTTTGTTTTGAGAGGTACAGAGTGAACAGCACCTGAATGTTGAACTGAGCAAATGTGCACTGCTGTACTTAAGGCACTTAAGTCTTCGCAGCAAATCATCGGCATATGTTGAGCAGCAGAATTACAACCACCTCCACTTAACAACTGAAATGACTCTCTAAAATAAAAATGTCTTTTTTACTGCAGGACATATACTATATAAGAGTCATATATATGTATGTGTATGGAGTATTGATCACAGTGTGGAGTTTCTCCATATACCTATGATTACCTGTTAATTACCAGTTTTATTGTTGACTCCCTACGTGGCTTTTTGCTTGTGTTGTGCTCTGCCTCACTTGTAAGTCGCTTTGGATAAAAGCGTCTGCCAAATGAATGAGTGACACACCACTAACTAACATACCACCACCTACATTTATGTCACAATCTGAATGAGTACCTTTCTTACATACATGTTAAATTAATTTGATTCCCACACAGGCAAAAAAGGGTCTAGCTAAACACTAAGCATTCCCTTTAAAACACCCTACACCCTTTACTTGGTATGAAAACCTGTAACCCTAGCTAAACTCCAGATATTTTTTTGTCCTTCACAAATGTATTCAACCTAACCTCGCCTCAGTCATACTGGTCCCAACAACTCCTCCCACGTCCCACAGACATCGACACAAAGCCCAATCTGTCTTCCAGCAATCAGTTCCTGCTCCCCTATACATTAACCAACAGGTTAATGAACAGCCACATACCACTCCATCAGACATGCTTCCCACGTCCCACCGAGATGACATTTTCAGGGACTGCCCTGGTGTACCACTCTGACCAGGCGCCGTCGTACACGGACGCCCCCGGGTGACCGCACAGGTGGGCGGCCAAGGCCACGTGGCAGGCGGTGACCCCCGAGCCACAGGACACACACAGCGGACGTCCCAGGTCCACCCCTGCCTTGCTGAACAGCTCCTTCAGCTCCCCGGGGGGCAGTGTCAGGCCAGAGGGAGCCAGGAAGGAGGTGAAGGGCATGTTGCTGGAGCCCGGGATGTGCCCGGGCTCTGTGTCTGTCAAAGAGAAAGGAAGTGATGTCATAATATGCAACAAAAGAAGAATTTTCACAATGGTTTGACAAACTGTTAGCACCTACAATATAGAGCCTTGATCTACCAGGATGCGACCTCAGACACCACAGTATTGTCATAATACTGCAAAAAAAACACACACACACACTACACTGTACACATCAGGGATGAGAATGCTTATTTGATTATTTGTATTTAATCATAAATATTTATTGTTTGTATGACGATGGGATCGTTTTTAAACTGCATTGTTCAGAATGAATACGCTTGTTAATTAACAATAAAATTCTTTATCAGAAAGCGTGAGTAGATCAGATCTCTTCGTGCCGAGTCATTGTTTACACAGAGAAAGTTCCGTATCTTGACTGGCACAAAAAAGCAGGATTCGATAAAATACAAGATAAAATAAACTGCAATGTACATGTAAGGAAAAGAAATTTAAAGTTGGCTATTTATGAATGAATTCACGCACATACAGCAAACACGGGTATTCACTTTGGTTTTATTTACTGTGTTTACGTCGTTGTACTATTTGCCAAACGTCTGACGCGCGCTGAACCCGCCTTAATTATTAGCGCATGTACAGCACGACCAGGAACAATCTAGCTAAGCTATATTGTGACCGAAACAAAGTCCACGGCCAGTAAAGGCTGTAGTGTTCCTCAACTTGTGTAATCACTGTCTAGAAGAGCAGCTTACCTCTTCGTGCAATAGGATAAAAATGATGACTTTATTTATATGAGATAAACCAAAAAGGTTGCACCAAACTCTTAATCTATTCTTTTCGCGGTGCATTCAAATACACACATTGTCACTGTTTACAAATTTAATTTGTGTAAAAAATAATGTACCTACTTGTTGTATTTAAATGACTTGTTTACAGTTCGATGAATAGTAGTTGTATGTAGCTAGCAGGTATAAGTTACCTGCAACTTTACCTGTAAACCTCAAACCTTGCCTCTTCTACCAGCAGACCTTGCCTTCTTTTTGTAATGTAAATTAAACACCCGATATTCATACTGTAAGTACATGTTTTATTGTCAAGAGACAAAATCAGAAATACAATAGACTATTCTGCAATTTAAAAATACTGTCACAGCTAAGTTAATTGTAACGAAATGATACGTACTGTCTCTTGGTTCCGGCTCAGTCCCGCAGAATCTACCCGCAGGTCTGGCATCTACAACCTGGAATTCTTTAGCTTCAAGATTATGTAAAATGTCCTCGTATGTCTTGACCCAAGAGCGGTTGAGGGTGGCTCGGAAGTCAGTCGGTTCGGGTTTAGAATATTCGGACGTGACAGCATGGCCTTCTTGCACCCAGTTCTTCAGTCCGCCATTTAGCACAGAGACAGAACTGTGCCCAAAAACCCGGAACATCCACCACACCCGCGGAGAAGAGAATGATCCGAAATCGCTGGCATCGTAAACCACGACGTGTGTATCATTGCTAATTCCTAAATTGCCAACATAATCTGCAAACTCGCGCTCAGTTGGGAGCATGTGATCAAGCGGAGAAGTTTTATCGCAACACTGGTCAATGTCAAAAAAGACTGCACCGGGTATATGTCTGTGTTTGAACTCCTTTCTTGCATTACGCTTCAATTTCGGTAGGTACCATGAGGTATCCAAAACACGAAGACTGGGTCCCACTTGTTTAGATTTGACGGCATCGGCCAGCCACTTTGCTGCCACAAGTGCACGCGTATGAAGCGACATGTCGATCTCCTTCCCCAAGGTAGTCTACATCAGGTATAGGACCAACGATGTGGCGAGAATAAGCACTCTCCCACTAAACCTCACGCCCCTCACTCTCAACCTGTCATAGGCTTGCTTGCTCGATAGTTGCTGAAGGGGAACCGCCGCTACCGTATTGTCTGCATTTATTTCCCTACATACATCGAAAACATCTCAAGGAACGTTTATATTACTTGTTACTGGAGATGGCATGTCTTGTTTCTTGAAATTTAACCTCCAAGTACAGCTATGTGTCTAACTCTTGGAGAAGGAGTTAGGTAAAACTGCATAAGATAACTAATAATATTTCTTTAGGCCTCGTGAGGGTTACGGGTATAAATTACAAGATGCCACACCACTATGTGGACCCCTCTTAAGGAGTTAAAACTAATCTTGGTTTGTGCATGGTTAGAAAGTGGATGAGAGATCACTTTGGAATACAAAGTTGCTGCTGTCCGTGGTGTCGATGCGCCAGGAGGGGGCACTCCGCTCCTAGGCCACGCAAATACATCGCTCCAGCGCTTGCACGACGGAGGCACTGTGCTTTAAGTAGTGCTGTAGCCTACGTCAGATGAGGAGTTAAACGTACAGACTTCAACAATATCATTAAAGATCACAAAGCGTATCAAATGTGTAGGGTGTTAATTTCCGTGTCCTGGTTAAATTTCCAAATTGGCTAAAGTTGCCCCCAAAAAAAGATTCGCAAACACACACGCATACACACCGTGGTGTGTAAACTGATATGTATGCAAGTGTCACATACATTTCTCCTGTATTAAAACGATAACAGAGTAGTGACATAAGTGAACAGGTACTCGTACGCGTTCTAAGTGTTGCCTCTATCCAGAACGTTTTGGAGGCTACGCTATTTTGATAACATGTTAAAAGTTTATCCTTTTAAAAACAAATACATAAAATCAACATACGGGATCGGTAGCAACCAGGCTGCTTGTGTTTCATTTACCTTAAAGCTAAGTTGAAGATTCAGTCGCTCAACTTATCCAATTTAATAGCTTACATCGGAACGTTTTTGCCGGAGTTTGCCGGGAAGCATCACGACGAGATTATTTTAGGGCTGAAACGGAAGTTGAGTACATGTGTGTCTGGCTGCCTACGAGCCCATGGTCTACATATACTGAGATTTTGTGAAGAAACCAGAGTAACTTCGCATCTCTAAAAGCTGCAATTTAGTTTCATTATGTCGGCGTCTATGCTCAGGAGAGGACTGGAGCTGTTAAGTGATGACATAAAAGGTAACGTCAGTTTATAGTTGTTAGCGAGATGTGTTCAACCGGTTAGCTAGCCACCTAGTTCATGTTATTCTTCAAATGTCTTTTCTTGGCAGTTCGCTAAATATGTAACAAATAAATGTTGGAGTGTTTAATGATCGTTAGTTAGACTTACCTAGTCTTACTTACGAATACACTTACACTTACGAATACGCTACATGTGCACTAAGCAATTCAGTATCGCTGGCGTTAACAGCCAGGGGAGTATGCACGCAGTTAGTTAATTTACTATGAACCCAGTCGCTGCTCACCCCTTTTCCACTCTTTAATTTACGCCCTTGTTTCCTACACTGATAAACGTTTACCTCTATCCTACCTCTCTCCTTTTTTAAACGACTACCACCACACCTCCCTTCCACTACAGCTTGATCCTTATGTACCTTTCTTCCTGCCTGTACCGTCGTAGGCATCCATGGAGACAAAAAACAGAAGAGTAAAAAGAAGGAGGCAGGAGGAAGAGGCGAGGAAGGCGTAATGGGTCAGATCAGCTCCAACAGGCAGGGCGTTACCAAGCAGGTTCGCAGACTCCAGGGGCGGCTGGGCTCAGGCAAGAGCCAGGCTACTGTCAAAAACAAGCGCATCAAGTGTGCAGTGGGTAGGTTTTAAACGGCACTGAGCCTACACATCTCAGCAAAACAATACCCATCACATTCTTATTAATATTGCTGTTGTGACAATGCATGTACAGCATGTGACTTATCTTTAATGCAGCCAGCCGAGCGTAAGAGTAAGAAATGTGTAGTGTTTACATCTCTTGCACATGCATAAGTGAATTTCTTTCCTAAAAGATAACTATGAATTTTAGGTTAATCTATAATGTGACATCTAAATGATTGTTCTTGTCTTTAACTATTCATACTGGTAGCAATTTGAGAAACCACAGCCTGAGTGTTACATAAATGTTTTGCTACAGAGGAGTTTAGGAAAAACCAGAAACAGAGCCAGATGAGTGCAAACCTGAGATACTTCCTGGGAACAGGATACAAAGCAGAGCAGAGCGACACACAGAAGGTAACTTGCCTTGTCTTGGTTTACTCATATGTTGTATTTTTCTATTGCTATGCAATGTGTAAGGCCAGTACTTGTCATTTATCTGTGCTGTAAAATTCTTGCTGTGGTTCGATGTTTCATGTGAATTATATGAAATTGTGCCAAGGAATAAAGAGTGTAATAATGCATAGCAAGAATATTTTTGGAGAGTGAATGTTTGAAGTGTTAAGAAAATCTGTTGATCTCACACACTCCTGAAATGACGTTTCAGTGCTGAGGACTGAGTATGCTGCATATCTTTACCTAGATCCTACTTCAGAATCAGGGTCGGCAGTCTCGACATCGCCCAGACCGTCCTGCCAAGAAACAACAGGAGCAGAGATCTCTGTTTACAGAGGAGGAGTTCCAGCAGTTCCAGAAGGAATACTTTGGTAGAACTGTAGAAGGAGGAAGTAAATGAAGACCCAGAGCTACTTTGGACAGAGGTGAAAATGACATGAGCAGAAGACATGTCTTCAGCCATATTTAAACACTGTGTCAAAGTCCTGGGGGAGGAAGGACCACACCAATCTACAAAGCAAGCTGCTCAAAGTTGCTCAAAGTATGCTGACACTTTTGAAGGCTTCAAATAACGACCATTTTCTGATTTTAGTGTAAAACTGAATTTAAGTGTGACTACAGTTAATACCAAGCAAAGTAAGCCATTTTGTTCATGTTTGGAAATGGTGTGACTCAGGAAAAATATTTCTCACTGCCTTTGAGTACTGAGCTTGGAACAATTCATGAAAAGACTTGGAAGTAATTGTTTAAATTATGGAGAACAAAGTCAAGATGCAGCTCACAATTTGGATCATATGTAACATATATGGGACAATATACTAGGGATGGTTTTCCCATCAACCAAAACATGGACATCCAAAAATGTACATGTACAATTTTACATTCATAAGAAACATAAATAAGGCTCTTTATATTGTATCAAGGACTGTGGAATCAGAGGTTTATTATCAATGTCTGCACAATTATTCCAAGGCAGTAAGTGTTTAGGAGAAATTGCACTGCATAGTCATTGTTGGTGATTTGTTTCTTTTGTGATTTTCATAATTTCCACAATATTGTGTTTGAGCTTTTATTTTTTGAAATATATTTGAAAATGATCATCTTTTGCATTTTGTGCTGTACAATGCTCTGAATGTGTGATGACAATAAAATACAACCTGAAAATCTTAAGTCTGCATCTTCACCCATGTATCATACTTCAAAGGATGAAGAACACATGTGGATAAGATAGAATTTTAAAGATGAAAATGTGAGCAAATTAAGGAAGGCAAAACATGAAATTTCTTGGCTGTTATACATTGAGAGCCCACATAATGTATTCAGTTTCTTCTCTGTAAATATGCCAAATTCAGGCTGGATCTCATAAATAGGCTGTATATGATTACAAGAGACTATCACCTGAAATGTAACAGCAATGGCATCTGGGCAAAAAAAACCGTTATGTCTTCAATGTAGACCAATGGTCAGTCACACTTGAAAAGGAAAGTTCTTTTTCAGATGTAGGTTATTCACTGAGAATTACGGTAATACAACACCGGAAGTTATATTTCAGCAGTAGAAAAGTTCGGCAGCCATTAACGTCCGGTCTGTATTTCTTGACAGCGGTGACAGGGGGAGCGGCGCTGTAGCTGCCTGAGAGCACGCTCAAATCGACTGTCTCACGAACGTAAGTGTGCGTTTTCACATGGAGTTATTATATGGATTTTGTTTCGAGTCAATATATTGGCTTGTTGTTGCTTTAATTTCACGAGTATCGTCAAAGAGTGGCTAAGGTCACTTGCTGGGTTAGCTAAGGGTAGATCGGCAGCTAGTTTTACAAGATAACACTGCGTCCAGCCTCGTCGCCAGCTATTACCAGCTAGCTAAGTATCACTGACTGGACTTGTCAGCACAGTTTTCAACGTCAGCGTCCGAGCTCAATGTTGTTAACGTTAAGTAGCAGTTCTAAATAGCTGCAGTGAACTGAACTTCACTAGTTAGGTAGCTGTAGTAGCAATGGAGTGTCTGGTTAGATGGCTAGTGCACAAAATTAGCAATGTACAGTGTATAACTGGATAACTTTAACGTTAGCCTCCGAGCGTTAGTGGAGGGTGTAACTTCTGCTGTCCTTGGCTCATCACAAAATTCACAGAACTGACCGAATGAAATACACAGTTTCACAATAGTCATAACGTCGAATGGTGTGTAGCAACCGGAGAATGCATCGTCACACTGCCCTTATTTTAGAAGCTTAGAAACTTGTTCCTGTTTATAGCTAGCTTGTGTTAACTAGTTGATTCTAACTTGATACAGTAACGTTATTAATCTTGTTAGTATGAGCTGCTTTGCTACCTACGCTGTGCGATAGGATTCTTGTCGGAATTCAAAGCCTTTTTCCACGACACTGGTTTTCTTAGAAGTTGTCAACTAGTTACAAGGTTGGTGTTTAGGGCGGTAGCCACTGAGGCATAATTTCACAGCTGTGTCTTCATTTGATTTGAATAACAGAAGTCGCTAGATAAGACTTTGCTAGGGTCCCTTAATCTTTTGGCTGCCAGCAAACCAGCTTGTTGTCTTCTAAATTCAGATTATACTCAGATTTATACAGTGCAGTCACAATGGTGCCTTTTGTCTGTGTACCATTAGGTAAGCACCCTTAACATAATACCGATATTTTACAAATTCAGAATTATATATTTTGTTTTTTGTGAGGCCTTTTACATACTTGTCTAAGCATAGAAAATAAGAGAGTCAACTAAGTTCCTTTTATTTAGTTTATATGATGGGGGCAGAAAGTGTCAACCAAGGCACTGCAATAGATGTCTTAGTTTAATGAAGAAATTGCTTGTGATCAATTTACTGTTTACACATCAGACCTTATTCTGTTGCTAGCGATGGGAGTTTCTGGTATCTAATTTTAACCTGAATAGTAAAATCTTTCACCATACTGAAAAGTTACAGTTGCTAGCTGTCACTTCTATACACTAGAGTGCAGTACATGTCTGTCCTCCTATCTGGGTTCTGTGTCTGATACATGCAGTAGTTAGAGCATTGCCTTTTGACCCTGAGAAGCTGAGGTAGTGTGGTACCATGTGCCTTCCTCTGTAGTAGTGCCCTTGAGCAGCATACCTTAAGTCAGTTCTCCCAGCAGGGAAGATTAGAATATGGAACTGGGTAGAGGTGTCTGTTAACCAAGCAATGAATGAGTGAATGGTTTGGCTGTGGACCCTCTCTGTAAAGGCCTTCTCTCTGTCCATGTGCGTCTGTGTGTGCCACAGGTGACTGAGCCTCCCCTCCCCCCATCCAGTCTCTGCACACGTTCCCTCATGGGCGGCTGGTCAAAGACTGCAGTGCTGCAGCTGTACAAAGCACTGCTCCGGGCGGGGTGCCGCCTGCAGTACACCGACCGCAACTACTACCGGCGCACGGTGTCGCGGGAGTTCCGACGCTTCCAGGGCCTCACCGCCCCGCGGGAGAAGGAGGAGGCGCTAAAGAGGGGCCAGTTCTTCCTCAACAGCCAGCTGGGGGGTCTAGTCTAGGGTCCTCACCAGGAAGATTCCAGAAGCTTTTTTTTTTTTTTTTTTCCACACATATAACCCTGGCTGTTTATTTTATCCCCCTTGATGCAGTACTGTATGCATCCTAAGTCTAATTTTTCATAAGTTAAAAAAAACCTCAGTGTCAAGTTTTGAATTTTTGTTTTCCTCCTGATGTTTTAGATTTAAAAGAATGAACCTCATAACTGAAGCCAACTGTGAGATGAGAAATCTGTGAGAGATGACTCGTTCACATTGTCTCAAATCTTGGACATGATATAATCTTTGCTGCTGTGGTTTGTCTGAGACCGAAAGGTACTGAATATGCCCAGAAAGGCCAAACACAGAGTGTTCTGATGAGAAACACAGTGACTGCTGCCGCAGCCAGAGTCCATACCATATAGAATTCACAGAGAAATTTAACCAGGAGAAGGTGAGTGTGGTGTTGTGTTTGTGTTTTTTGTGGTTGCTGTTGTTTTGTTATGTGTGTGTGTTCTTATTGGCGCTAATCTTTCATTCTCTGTTTTGTTTCTGTGCAGGACTGAAAAGATGGCGGGTGTCAGTGGCGAGCGTAAGGGAAAAAAGGATGACAATGGGATGGGCACAGCCATCGACTTTGTGCTTTCCAATGCCAAGCTGGTGTTGGGGGTTGGAGGAGCAGCTATGCTTGGCATCGCCACACTTGCAGTGAAAAGAGTCAGTGCAAGTTTTTGTACATTTTTGTGGTTTTCACTGTTAAATTTGTTCCCTGCATTCAGCAGTTAGTGAATTTGTAATAGCATACATGATACATGTACATATATATTAGTGACAACATGGTGGTTGGAGTTCGCAAGTTTATTATTGACAGAAAAAGAACCTGTTGTCAGTAATGCTTAGTACTCCAGTCCCACATTCATTACCGGCTGGTTTTGGGAACAGACAACAGTGGATGAGGGTAGCTGAGGTCTGTAACCACGTGACTGCAGTGTAGAGGTGAGAGTGCGGAGTACAGTGACCTGAGACACAGGCCAGCCATAAAACTACTGTTGGTCAAAAATCTTTTGTGGCCAATTGTTGCCTGTAGTCACCACAATGTGACCCACACATGGTCCGTAGTCACCCACCATTAAAGGCCGTCATTCTGAATACAGAATGTAGAATCTGCTTCAGCCATCAGTGAGAGTATTTATCAAAGACTATGCTATTGATCTATAGACTATTGAATAGACTGTACATCTCAGCCGACTGCCAGGTGTGTGTATTCCCAGCTTTACAGTATACATAGAGAAAACCTGCTCTTGTTGCTTTGATAGGTTAAAAAGGGGATTCATTTTGGAGAGGATGAGAAGCTTTTTAATGAGTATATACTATCAACATATAATCAATGAATCAGTGCTGCTCCAATGACAGGAAGAAAGTCATTGTCTGAGCACCAGTGGTTTGTTTCTGGAGGTAGTAGAGTCACCTCAGGAATCCATGTGCAAAACCAGTGTAGCAGGCTCAATGGAAATGGATGTAATTACCTCTGAGAGCGTTGACTGCCTAATTTCTCCTCAACCAAGTTCCCATGAGAAGATAATTCAACATGCTTAGTAGTGAGTCATTTGTGTGCCTCCATGCATGGTCATAGTGGAAACATAGCCATTGAGAGGTTGTTGTGTCTGATCCCCTTTCAGATGTATGACCGTGCCATAAGTGCTCCCACAAGCCCAAACAAGGTGGAGCAGTCTGGGAAGAGGAGCTGGGAGGAGCCAAAATGGCTTGGTTCCTCACCTCGTTTGCTGACCAGTGATATGAAGTCGACAGTGAGCAGGTCCTTACAGTCCCTTCCCACTTCTTCCAGTGTCTCTGATCCAGGTGAGTCATACCAGACCCTTCCTTGTAGGGGGCGGGCCCCCATATGTTTTTTTTTTCCTTTGCTTCCCCTTTTATTTTTTTGTACCATTGCTGTCTGCTCATGGCCAAGCATCAACAGAAATTCTCATTCCATTTTGTATGTATAGACGTATAGTTTTGGATTATTCTTTCTCTATAGTCTAGTACTATTGGAAACAAGTCAGGAACCTGACCTTTTTAGTGCCCGGTCTTAACTGAAACGGTCTGAAACAATCAGGCAGAGCCCAAAGTGCCAGCCATAACTACACTCCTGCTCCTCCTGTTTTGAGACTGTCAACAAAGAAATGCAGAGAAAAGCAGATCACCGGTTTTATAATCGGTTTGAAATTTGAAAAACCTGGCAGAGGGACACAGCGTAGCATGTGGCTGTTTAAAACTGCACATTTTCAAATGCTTGCACAATAGATGTCTCTGTCACTTGAAACAACAACTGGACTACTGACCACATGACTGGAACAGGGTAATTTTATTAATTGCGGTGATTGTGCGTTTCACTCCCTTGTGAATCCCTGAATCAGCAGCTACATGTGACCACTAGCCAGCCAAAAATTGTGTCATTACTTGAAGCAGAAGAAGGTGGTTTGTGGACCTCAACGTTTGGGCTTGAGACAGCTATGCTAAACCCAGAAGTTGAAATGTAATTCTTCTAATGTGGGATGCCTCTGTTGACAGACAAAGAGGATGACGGATGGGTGTTCAGTCTGAATAGTGGGTGAAGTTGTTTTTTCTCCCCTGGTGCTTGTTGTAGCTTTAGGTGGTGTAGACACCCCAGGAGCTAGTGTTGTATGTTGACATATTTTTAGAGAAATTAGATTTATAGTGAGATTAATACTCATCCTCTTTTTCCTTGCAGCAGCTTGACATTAGAGCAGTAGTACTATTGTAGTAATAGCGTAGCTTGGTGTTTTTTTTTTTTTTGTAAATATACGGTGGGATATTTCTAGTGAATCAGGGTGACTGAGTAGTATTTGGAAGGAGGATTTTTGCAAGGTGACTAAACTATGATCTGATTCTGTGGGTATATTCCTGAAAGTGAAATTATTCAAGTTGATCCAGTGCCATTTAGTCTTGGATTTTGGAATTATTGGGATTTCTGAGGTCATAGAGTGGCTCAGCTGGTACAGGTACACACTGAAGCCCAAAGCCCAGTAACTGGTTTGAAGGTGTGCCACGTCATTACCCGACTGTAACCAGGGGTCGACAGCAGCAGGACATAATTTGCTTGGTCCTGTTGGGGACAGAGCGGGGTTATCTTGGCCCAGTGTCCTTTTGCACAAAAGTACCTCCAAAGTTGTCACCAGTGAGAGACATGTGTGACAGATGTGTTCGCTGGTGTTGCATTATGTAACTTATAGTTTATAAAACAGCCATTCACTGTGGGCAAGTGCGTTGGATCATTATTATATATAATGTTCTTTATATTGCTCTTGGTGGCCCAAAATTCAAATAAAGAGCAAGTACTAAATAGTTGTAATTGTGCTTGTATGACAAACATATGTAACCCTTTTTTTATACGTCTTAAGTATATTGTTAACCCGGGGTTTTTAGTTGGTTAGCTTGTTCTGTTCAATCCAGCACTTCCCTAGCTAGGTGGTCTCACTGATTTCCCTTCGCTGTCACCCCCAGACTGCCTGCGGCGAGCGGTGGGTCACGGCGGGGTCGGGCAGGCGGAGCTGCGCCACGCCCGTCAGCGCCTCTCCCTGCAGGAGCGGCTGTGGGCGTTCTACCGGCACACTGTGGCCATCCCTGCGGAGGAGCAGGCCAGGGCCCGGCAGGCCGCCCTGGACATCTGCGCAGAGCTCAGGGTCTTCCTGCACGCCAAGCTGCCCGACATGCCCCTGAGGGAGATGTACCTGAGCGGCAGCCTCTACGACGACCTGCAGGTAAGGATGAATGATTGCATTACATTACGTTACATTGTTGG
The DNA here is from genome assembly GCA_019176425.1 of Megalops atlanticus. NCBI lineage: Eukaryota > Metazoa > Chordata > Actinopteri > Elopiformes > Megalopidae > Megalops > Megalops atlanticus. The sequence goes on along the minus strand of CM032875.1, from coordinate 15,550,062 downwards.
CATTTAGCAGACACTCTTATCCAGAGCGACTTGCATAGGTTACAGTTTTTTACATGTTACCCATTTATGCAGCTGGATATTTACTGAGGCAATTCTAGGTTAAGTACCTTGCCAAAGGGGACAACATCAGTGGCCCAGTGGGGTATTGAACCAGTAGCCTTTCGGTTACGAGTCCTGCTCCTTACCACTATGCTACACTGCCGCAGGCCTGGAATGACCCCGCCTCTATAGCTCACTTTTTCATATCAACAGAGTTGATTTGGCCATCATTACTCATACATTGTGTCAGCGGTGTGCAGAACAGGGTGGGTCTGCACAGAGCTGCAGCATCAGACAGCCCCCCTCTTTTCTCACAGCAGCGTTATCGGTCATTATGGTTGCGGTGTGTTACAAGTGGGTGTGGGACGGCAGTGTAGCATAGTGGTTGAGGAGTAGGACTCGTAACCGAAAGGCTGCCAGTTCAATTCCCCACAGGGGCACTGCTGCTGTACCCTTGGTACAACTCACAATTGCCTCAGTAAATATCCAGTTCTATAAATGGGTAATGTAAAAAACTGTAACTGTATGTAAGTCGCCCTGGATAAGAGCATCTGCAAAATGCCAATAATGTAATGTAATAATGTAATTAAGAGTGGGTATAATGTGAGTTGCCATGTGGAGTCATGTAGGTGATTTGATTGCTGGCAAAAAAAGAAGAAAGTGATTCTTCTCCCCCTTACAAATCATGGTTTATGTTTCTTTCTGTCTTCTGTATTATTATTCTGATATTCTGTTTTTATTACTTGTAAATATGTGAGTTGTACCTTTTCTGAGCTCTTTATTTAAACAGGTAAGTTTAAAAAAGTAAAAATAGTCTCTCTCCGTCTCTGTCTCAGGTGGTGACTGCTGACCACGCCCAGCTGATGGTCCCCCTGCTCCTGGAGAAGAACCTGTGGTCGCCGGTGCCAGGGGAGGACACCATCATGAACGTGCCTGGGTTTTGGCTGGTGCGCCGGGAGAACCTGGAGTACTTCCCCAGGGGGAGCAGCTACTGGGACCGCTGCGTGGTAGGGGGGTACCTGTCCCCCAAGTCCGTGCTGGAGCTCTTCGAGAAGGTGGTGGCCCACTCCATGAACTGGCCGGCCATCGGGAGCGTGCTGGACTACGTGATCCGGCCGGCCGTGCCCTCGGAGACGCTGACCCTGGAGGTGCAGTACGAGACGGACCGGCGGCTCTTCGTGGACTTCCTGCCGGCGCTCACCATGGGCGACGGCGTCTCCCTGATCGCCAAGCCCCACCGCTGGGCCGAGCGGCACGAGAACCTGTGGCGGCAGAGCTTCCGGGTGGAGGAGACGGCGCGGCTGCGGGCGCTGGACCAGGAGGACGGGGGCTGCCGCTGCGTGTGCCTGAAGGTGGCCAAGGCCGCGTGCAAGCTGAACCCCGCCCTCTCGCGCCTCTCCGCCAGCCAGCTGACCAATGCCCTGCTGCTGCTGAGCGAGAGGGAGGGGGACTGGACCCAGGAGGCGCTGGCCGACCGCTTCCTGCAGCTGCTGCGCGCCCTGGTGGGACACCTAGAGGCCGGGAGGCTCCCTTGCGCCCTCTACCCCAAAGTCGATCTCTTCTGCGAGCTCACCCCTCAGGAGGTGGACGAGCTGGGCTACACCCTCTACTGCGCCCTCTCCGAGCCGGAGGGGCTCCTGAGTACTGCCTGACCCCTGCCATCACTGTGCCACCCGGGGACCACTGATGACAAGTGACAGAGGGTCTTTATCAGAAAAGCTAGCTCCACCCACTCCTGTGAAATATGAACGTCATCGCTCATGTCTTAGCCTCAGCTGTTGGGCTGTGCGCTCAGTGCCTTTATCTGCATTTTAGAAGCACCTGGAGTTCCTCTCTGTCCAGGTTTTCAGTTAGAACTGGGCGTGTGTACAGTTGAGGATCCAAAAATGAATTCACCCTGAAGCGTTTCAGATTGTTCCAACAAAGAGTCTTGTTGAGAGTATTGGCTTTTATCATCATACGATATCATCTGACTGCAGTGACTCAGTGCACAGTGCAGGAACAGGGGAATTTCATGTTTGCTCAGTTCCACTCCACTTAAATGCACAGACATGTATACAACATGTATCTGAAGAGCTGTTAAGGTAGGATGTAGTGATGCTGCATAGCAATCTGAATTCTCCTCTCGAGTTGGCATTTGGAAAAAGTGTTACGAATAAAAAAGGTAAATGTGTGCGTATCAAGTAATTTTTCTTTAAAAATGCAGATGAAGTTAACAGAGCAGCAAAAAAGGAGCGTTAGACGAGAGTAGTGATGACTCAGAAGGAGGGGAGGGGGGATTGAATGATGACCCCTCAGTAGTGAATCCACAAGCTCCAACAAACACGACTGGCCACTGTGTTTATTGCCATTATGCACACTGCAAACTGTGCCAGCTCCTTTAATGGGAGTTGTCCTGCCACATGTTTGAACACGGTCAGCTCTCGACAGTCTTGAGAATCGGTGAAAAATTGTCTGTGCTGTCAAGTGCATCATTTCCTGCAGCAGTGGAATGGCAGTATTTGGCTTGCTGTCGCTGCTTTCCACTTATTTTTCTTTTTTTTTTTTCTTCAGCTGAACAGAAGCTGTTTTGAACATTATGACTTTGAAACTCAACAGGTACATTGGTTTTCAACATTTTTAATAAGAGGGCTTTGGTCACTGGTTGCCAGTTTATTCAGGTTCAGTTACAAAAAGCAAATCCCTAAATCTGTGATTCAAGACATACTGAAACAAATATTTGCTGGTATCAACCACAGCGAATGAAGATTTTCAATGATGAGCTTGAGAAATAGTATTCTTTTTGTCGCCCGAGTGGGTGGTATGGATGTATACAGGAATCCTCCCATTGCATACAAGTTTGACCATTGGGTTTTAAATAGAATCCTCTGGAGTGTATTCTGTGTACTCTGTGTGTTGTGTGTGTGTGTGTGTGTGTGTGTGTGCGTGCATATAACGCTGATACTCCCTATTTTCCTGTCAAACAGCACATTGCTGTCTTTGTGAAAAGTAAGTTTTCCTTCTAATAACAAGCAGCAGGGAAATCTTGTGAAAACTGGAATAGGTAATATATATCGATGCATATGTCATGAAATTCTGTCAAACTGTGGAAGAGGCTGAGCCATCTGGAGAACTTTATATGTTTGTGAAGGCATTGACACAGATTGGGGGGGGAAGAAGCTGTTCCTAGCTGTGCACAAACTTAATGCACGCACGCTGGCATGTTGTCTGACCTAGTGAGTAAAGTCTTTTTCCTAGGCTGCTCATTTTTCACTTCAGTGTGCATTTTCTGTTATGTCATTGGCAGCCTTGTTTCACAAACCTGGCTGTTGCTCATCTTGGCCTCTCTTTGTAGATGAAATAGATTGTAGGACACCAATGTACTGAATCAGCAATCAGTGCTGATGTGAGATAAGGAAGCCATCTCTTTGCTTCTGGTGCGTCATAGTCTTCCATACTGAAATGCTTTTCAGTCTGTTGATTTTTTGAGGACTTGGTGTTGACAGGTCATTGACAGTTCTTAGTTTTGTGATATAAGATACTAGAGGTGTGTCCTCTACAGTTTGGCTGCATCCCCTGCCTTGACAGCAATGTTGCTTTTCAGTTTAAGGCACAGAAATTCAGGATGACCTTTTTGGTTCTTCTAAAAGTTGGATTCAGGTATTTATTTTTAGATATTTATCTGCAAAGATTCAACTTCTGTTACTGGTTATGTCTCATGCAGAAGAGTTATGTACAGATTTGGGGGTTAGTGAAATTGGGTTGTGCAGTGATGCCATTTTATAAAGATGTGCATATTGTGTGAAAACATTAATATTTTTGTACTGTATAGCCAAAAAGATTATCAGAATATTTATGTTTGTAATATGACCACACCACACCAGACCTACCCTTGGATAAATAAAATACCTCACCATAGATTTCATTGAATTGAAAGGGTTTCTACAGGTTATTTAATCCAAAGTGGGACCTAGTGGAAGAGGGGAGAGCAGCAGGCCTCTGTGTTCTGCTTTTCCATTGCTTGCACGGTTAAGATAAAGAGGAACTTCTAAACAATGTGGCAGCATTAACTATATGAGATCAACTAAAGGTGTTATTGTCTAGGTTTTTGGGAAGCCCACCAGGTAGACCTTTACTGCTCTGTGATGGATTACAGTCTGGCGATGTCCTTCAATTCAGTTTTTTCCAGAAAATGTGCCACACAAAATCACTTTGTACTCAGTAATAAAGGTTGTCAAATGCAAAAAAGGCAGTCCTAAAATTTTCTTCACAATTGAGAGGCACACAGTTATCAGCAAGTAGAGTGTTAATGTTTTTTAAAGACATTGGCCCTGCTGGGCACACAGTTAATTATGTCATGGAGCTCCTTCCAAACTGCATGGAGTGAAATGGGACAGTGCTGGTGTGTACACAGATCTACTATTGTATAAGCAGTGCTTTCCTATCAGTTTTAGGCATTTATGCCACTTTATTTTCCTGTTTAGAATTAATTAACCTGTCTATGTTGGTCACCAACCAGTGACATATTTAAAATCATCAAATTAGCAGTGAATGCATACCCTGAATGAGGTGCTGCTGACAGACAATTCACTGTAGAGCTGGTTCCATGTCATGATGGCTGAAGTGCCCAGATTTACAGACCTGCCAGGACACACAGCAAGTCCAGCTTGTTGCTCACTTCTTGTGAAGAAGCTGGAAAATACCTCCTGCATAACATGAACAGAGAGAACAAAAAGCATCCAAAAGTAAATAAACCTGCAGAAAAAAACCCAGCATTTAGCCAAACAGAGCCAAATTGCTGAAACAGTCAGCCACTAACAACAGTCACACATACCTGTGTTTAATATGCCTCTGATTTGGCAGGTGTGGCTTATTAGCTAATGGCTTGTCAAGTACAATTAACAGACAGAAAATGCCAAAGTACCAACAGACAATTACAATTAAACAATTAATTGGTTTGAATGCAACTGATTGAAAGGTACTCAGTTATTGAGAAAATGGCAAATGGAAGACAAAGATCCTTGCATAAACACATTGTGAAGTCTCTCCTTCACACCTGTAGCAGCACCTGTAAAGTCTGGACCTCTTGGGTAGGGCCCGGCGAGGTCTCCCTACCAATAATCACCTGGCAACCGCCCCATGCATAACATCATCTGGTTGCCGACAGCCAAACCTGCAGAGCTGGATGAACAGAAGAGCATGCCAAATATGCAGTGCATGAGTGACTTCGATCTGCATCATCATCCACGGCAGCCTAGACAGACAGGTTATTGTTGTGCAGACGTTACGCCTTCAGAGTGTTTAAGGACACATTTTGTCATGCAAGCATTCCTCGTTTCAGTGGACACATACATGCACATGGACATGTGCCTAGAAGTGGCAAAAGTCATTATCACCACATGCACACAATCCAAGCTGCTGGTAAGTTCTGTGGGTGACATTGACACAGTGTAGCTCCCCCTGCTTATCATTGTCCTCTGAATTCAGCTCATCCCCCATGGTTACTGCAAGGTCTCAATGGGAAGGATAAATCTTGTGGGTGCAGATTTAATACAGTAATGATTCTGATCATCATCCTTTTGCACCATCTTTTATCAGCTGTAACATATGCATGATTATTGGGGGAAATGTACTGTGCAGCAAATGTCAAAACACCCAAAAATGCAAAGATTTTCTTTCAATATATCCAAACATCCACTGCCAATTAACCCCCTGTCCCCACCACACACACATATACATTTTATCCCCACACATCACTAGGGAAGGATGTATAAGGTGAATAAGTCACACAAAAGGGTGTCCAATGCCCAGTACTCAGTTAAAATCTGCTTTGGTGAACAACATGCAGGACTGACACTGCATTCTCAAACTGCTGGCCAGGAACCACCAAGCCTGCAAACTGAAGGCACAGGGGAGAGAGATCCAAACAGGTGCAGTACTGCTGCATGCACATGATTAACAAGTTCCACTGCTTTCGATATGGCATGGTCACAGACAAGATGATTCCATGCCTTCTGCCAGAAGATTGCTGTATACTTACTGCAATGAGAAGCAGAGGAATGGTAAAAGGTCAATAAAAAGTACATGGGAACTCATATTAAAAAAATGCCATGAAGAAGAGGGCAGCAGTGTAGTTTAGTGGTTAGGGAGCTGGACTCATAACTGAAAGGTTCCCAGTTCAATTCCCCACTGGGGCACTGCTGCTGTACCCTTCAGAAAAGTACTTAATCCACAATTGCCTCTGTAAATATCCAGCTGTATAAATGGATAACATTGTTAAAAAAAAACCTGTCATTGATGTAAGTTGCTCTGGATGAGAGCATCTGCTAAAAAATAATGCCAAAAAAGAAGAGTACATGTGTGCAATCCACTGAGACTGCACATGGATTGGAGGTTTCCAGTGTACTGACAGACTGTTCAATGGAAGACTTATTTGCTTACCAGATTATCTTATCCCTGGTGACTTTCAAACCTCACATTTTATCCATTTATACAGCTAAATGTTTATCAAAGAAATTCAGATTAAGTAGACTGCTCATGGGAACAGCCCCTATGTCACACTGCCACTGTGGGTGTGCTCTGTATGAAGCGAGCTCTGCCCTTTAACTCAGTAATTATGATGTGTTTAAAATAACAGGATAAAGCCACAGAGATGAAAGAAAAGTTGGGAAGAAGTTACACCCTCCCTCTCACCTTCTCAGTGGCTATAAAGAGAGATGACAAGAGCACAGTTAGAGAAACTGAAAGCTCTGTCATCTCTCTTGTCACAGTGAAGGTGCACTCGCAGCACAGATATATTAACAGAACAGAGAGACCCCAGGGAAGGCATACAAAAAGAAAAAGCAAGAAAACCTGAACACCTACAAGGGATTTTGAAAAATGGCAAATGTAAGTTAAGTTTTTCTTACACACTTGATGTAGAGGAATTGCCCTGCGTCACAATTATTGGATTGGTCCAATATTTCAAATTCTAATAAGTTATTATAAATTAATTATAATGATAAATAATATTATACACATATTTGTGACACCTTACTAGAATGCTAATTTGAAATAGAATGATGCACACAATTTGTAGTTAGTCGATCACTGCAAATGCTCAATAATAGCAGTTATGAGTGATAGGTATGATTACTGTTTCTGTGGTTATTGTGTTGTTTGTGCAGCCTCAGACTGCAGAAGTGAGGGACAAAATTACAATTCAGAGAATTAATACAAAAATCAGATGTCAGTGGTGTACAAGGTAAATGCAACTACAAAGAACACCAAAGGAGGGATAGTGCACTGCACCGAACCTTTCTTTTATGAACAGCTTTGTGAGGATGCTCCAGAAATTATTTCCCCAAAAATCAATTTTAAGAAGTCACTTTATAGCACTACTGTTAGCTATTCAAAATGCACATTTTTGTGACTAACTGGTTGTGGTTATGCTTTGGCATCAGATCGTGCTAGCAGGTATAGACAAACATCCTATACATTCCACACCTGCTAACACCTGCTAAGTCTGATGATAGTCACCAATAGGTGCTGAAACACAACCACTACCATTTAGAAAGAGAAATGTGCTTTTTTGGAAAGATAATGGTGATTATGTAGTGATGCAAAAAAGATGAATCTTTAAACTGATCTATGGAATGCCTCCTGTCATTGTTTCCTTGCCAAGTACTTCAAATTTTTTGAATGACAACAGGAAACTGAAGAATAAATGTTAACAATACCTACATAACCTCAATATACCACAAATATCATTGAATCCACTCTTGGTGTAGTGCCCTAACTAATCAAAAGCAGGTTAAACAGGCTGTCAGGCTCAAAATATGTCAAAAAAGCAGATGTCAAACAACAAGGAATTCAAGGAATGCTGGCAAATTTGATCATCGGGATTGACACGTCAAACTTTATTAAAGCGACCGTGGTGAATGGCTATATTCATTGTAATGAATCAAAACAGAAACCAAACCGCATATCATGACCAGAATGCTGCCAACTTTTTCTCAGAAAAGTTTTGAAAAACATCCCAATTATCCTTCCCCAACAGGCACCAACTCCTCTCCCCAGGACGCGTTACCAAACAAATGCCATAGGGACTGGACCGGGGTCGCCTACCTCATCTGATACACAGGAAGGTAGTGATGTGAGGGTAAGAATCAAGTGAATTTGACAGTCTATCACCTCTTGATCTAGGTATCCACTTATTGCCTGCCCTTAGCCTGGACATTGTTATACTTTTAACAATCACTAGCTGTATGGTTGCATGTATCAAATATAATTTTTGTAACATATCTATATGGTCAATAAAAACAGGCCTTCAGCTACTCGTTCTAACAACCGTTATAACAACTGACGTTATTAGATAGATAGATAGATAGAACTTTATTGATCCCACAGCGGGGAAATTCACATGTCACAGCAGCATTTAGACAGAGGTAGAAAGAGTGGCAAAGTGCAAAAATGCAATAACGTAAAAAAATACAAAAACACAAAGAAGTACAGAAGAAGAAAACAAAGAAAAATATAATCATATATATATAAAAAAACAGAACCAATAAAATAGTAAATAAGTGTACATTAAGAATAAAAAAAAATTGTAGATTTTACCAATGTAATACACTGCACTCTTATTCAATGGAAATTCTACTATAAATATTGTGACAAGACCCCTACTCTAGCTTACAAAGTCATGTTCAAAGACTTAGTAATGATGAATTGAAGTGCAATATGGCTTGCTTCATGTTTTTGAGTAATGCATGGTTTATTTATTACAAATCTCCAATTTCTGGTCATCAGAATGTACATCCCTTGAAGCAGCCACCTCCTGTTTCCCCAAAGCCCAAGTCTGTGACCCTCTCTCCCACAGTGAGACATTTTGACACCACAGAGGGAAGAAGCCAGATGACTGTGGAGGTATCTACAAGATAACAAGTGACTAGAATCACTTGAGACATTCATCGGCATTAAGGGATTCTCAGTAGTATTCACACTAACAAACTGGTTTTATGACCGGTTCTGTCTCTCACTACCATTGACTGACATGGGAGGCATTAGAAATGACCTCTGATGAACTGATTCATCTGCTGCTTTCAGGTATCTAGCCCATCTAGCCATTGTGGTGTAAAAAAAAACATTGTGGTATGAAAAAATGTGACAGTACCATTTTTTATACTTATACACATGTGGCCAGCCAGTCGCATGTGAGAGGGAGTACACAACTGAGCAGCATTCTCATTTAAAAATACACTGACAGGTTGGGAAGGAAAGGACATGTTATCTACAATTGCCATTTTGACTTGCAGTAGATTAAGTGTAAATTACATGATTTATTAAGTACAGCTTAACTACATTGTTAGTAAAACAGGGCTTGGACTACTAACCATACCAACACAACTAATTTACCTGACTGTACTGTTATTTAATGAAAGTTCTGCTGTAAATGTTGTAATGCAACCCCCTCCTCTAGCCTGCTCATAATGACTTGAAGGGAAATATGATTCATGTTTTTGAGTAATGTATTGTTTATTGATAACAGAACTCCAAGGGCTTTGGTTATCCCAAAATAAAGCAGCCACCACCTGTTGCCCCAAAGCCAAAGAAGGTGACCCCCTCTCCCACTGAGGGACCTTCACGTGGTTGTGACACTGTGGACGGCGGCACCCCTGTGACGGTACCTATTATATGAGTTTATTGGCTGAAATTTATTTACTTCACACCACAGAGCTGACAGTGTGTTTTTAACATGAATTTGTTTCTAGCTGTTAAACAACAGTTGCCCTGACTGCTTCTCTCAATAAATCATCGACCGACTAAATGAATGGCTCCCCCCAGTGTAATGTCAGTGCCTCCTTTTACCACTAGATGGCGAAAAGGCCAGGGGAGTTTAGCAGTACCAGTCCAGTGTTTGTTTTAGTCCAGTTCATTGTGCTTTCCATGTTCCACAGCAGTCACCTCCAGTGCTCCCTCATCATGCACAGTGGCAAAAGACTTCACTCAACTCCTCAGAGGAGAAGGAGATTCCTCTTTACCAAGAAGTACTGCCTGTGGGAAAAGTAGCTGAGGTGAGAGGCACAGCTAAAAACACCCTGAAATCAGCAGACAAGCACAAATATTCTCACATATGAAGTAATCCGGTGCCTATAGACTTTGTTGTTTTTTTGGTAACAGCCCTAGAAATGATAGCGGACCTCCCTGCCTCACTCAGCGAACGGCTGACTGACTGAATTATTGGCTCCCCTCGATGTAATGTTGGTGCCTCCTTGTACCATTAGATGGCGAAAAGGCCAGGGGAGTTTAGCAGTACCAGTCCAGTGTTTGTTTAATTTCAGCTCATTGTGATTTCCATTTTACATAGCTGTCCCCTCCAGTGCTCCCTTGTGCACACTGGGCAAAGACTCCACTTAACACCTCAGAGGAGAAGCAGATTCCTCTTTACCAAGAAGTACTGCCTGTGGAAAATGTGACTCAGGTAAGAGGCACAGCTAAATATACCCTGAAACCAGTAGACAAACACATATACCTTAAACTACTCTGACCACAGGAATCCAGTTCAGTGTCTGCCATCAAGTGGAAACAGAGGTAGGGGAATATTTTAGCATGCAGCTCGTGTCTGTATTTTTTGTGATGCTAAGGTATTGCTGGGTGCCTACAGACTTTGTTTGTCTTGGCCCAGTGGCAGAACCCACCCCAAACAATGACCCAGTTTATTAACCTAACCTTCAAATTCAATGTTGAAGCTAAGCTTGAGACTCAAATCTGATGTCTCTTTGGACCTAAACCCTTGGCGCTGTTGCTGAATTGACCACAAAAGCTACAGCAACACAACTCACAAGCTAAACAATCAGCCTTAAAAGACAATGCTGAACAATATGGTGCCAATGGTCCCTTAGGCCTAAATATAGACACCTTGCTCTGTGCTTCTGCAGTAAAACATGTTCCCAAAACTCAGGTTTCAATAAATCTCTGTAATCCTAGGTGAAAAACAGTGGAAGTGTCAGCAATTCATACTCCGCCAAGCCTCGGCCATATTTACCTTTTCAAAATCCGTGCACCGGCATCCCCCGGGATAACAACATAGGCGTCTCAAGCAAGAAAAAAACAAGCAACAACTATGAGGTACCATAAATATTCAAAATGTGATGATAATTTTGGGACAGCATTGTTTAACTAAATACAAACCAAAATGTATTTTTTGATTAAACTCACATCACAACACATGAAATTGGACGTTGTTGGCATTTACATGTATTAACAGAACAAACTTTGACTGAAAACATGGATAGCATGAATATTCTCTCAAGTTATACCTTTGTATTCCTATTGTTTCTGCTTTAGAACATTGGTGAACTAATGGAATGGTGGAAGAATGTGAAACGTGAGTATCTCAGTTGTGAACTAACTGGGTACAGTGTAATTGATGTTTCTACCACTTTATGTAATGTAGCTTACAAAATCTGGCACTGTCTGGTTCATGCAGAGGTTTCATCCAAATTGTATACCTAAGATGAGAGCAGCCTTTCACTCTTACAAAGGGTTCTGTTCCCCTAGTTATGAAAAAAATCAGAGCAGAGTCCAGCTCCATGTCACCAGCACATATCTCAGTTGTATAGATGATGCCTATTGCTCTAAGGGCCTCCCAAACCATGTTTATTTGCCTTTTAGTGTGCCTCTTCCTGCTTGTGTCCTCTCTGTATTATTCCCACCTCTTCCCGCTGCCCGCTGTGTAATGACCTGCTGTGTGGTTGTCTTTCAGCATGGGAGGACCGCCCTCACATTACAAAGTCATGGAGGATGAAGTGAAGTAAGAGCTATGTTCCATATGGATGGTCCACCTCAAAGCTCTGAGCACATTATGTGTTTATCTCTTTAACTTACACTGAATACCATAGCTAACCATAATGTAAAAACAGCAGTATGTATTGAACCGGGCAGCAGTGTGGCATAATGGTAAGGAGCAGGATTCGTAACTGAAAGGTTGCTGGTTTGATTCCCCTGCTGCAGCACTGCCATTGTACCTTTGGGTAAGGTACTTAACCTAGAATTGCCTCAGTTAATATCCAGCTGTATAAATGGATAAAACTGTAACCTATGTAAGTTGCTCTGGATAAGAGTGCCTGCTAAATTACAATAATGTAAGGTAATGTAAACTGGACATACATATGTGTATATGTGCACAGGTTTTGGACACAACCAAGACACAATGAAATTAATGTCTTGGACACACTGAAAAAAGTCCAATGCACGCCTTTGACAATGCCATCTGGATTGACAGTAAAGAAAATCATGTAATGTTAGTAGGAGTTTTTGCTGTAGGCCCCAAGTATAACATTTCGTTCTATGGTCTCATTGTTTCAGAGCATTCGATCAAAAAGCCTACCGGGTCAAAAGGGCACTCCATGTTTACACCCACCTTCTGACTAAGCATGGTGAGACCCTGCAAAACCACATCATTGAGCTGGACAGCATCGCAGACAATCTGGATAAGGTCTACAAGGGCGCCAAAATCGCAGGAATCACAGGGGGTGCCACAGGGGCGGTCGGAGGGGTGGCAGCTGTGGCTGGTGTCATTCTAGCCCCTGCGACCATGGGTGCCTCCCTGCTGGTGACAGTAGCCGGGGTGGGCGCAGTTGCAGCTGGAGGATTGACAGGGGCATCTGCGGCCATCACTAACAAAGTGTGCAGCAGCATGGACCGGAAGAAGGTGGAGAAGATAGTGAAGGACTACATGGACAAGATCAGGGAGATCGACAAGTGCCTGAAGTTTATCAGTGCAGGGAGGGAGCAGCTGAAGCGGCATGATGTCTCCAGGCTGCAAGGCGTTGACGCAGAGGCCATGAGGGTGGCGAAGGTGGCAGAGATGGCCGTCAACAGCAGTGACGCAATGCAAGCCGCCAGCATGTCCGGTGGAATCTTGCATGGATTCGCCCTGGGCATGGAATTCTTCTTTGTTGAGGGCGATGCCAACAAGCTGAAGAAAGGCACTGAAACAAAATTTGCCAAAAAAATTCGGAAATTGACCCAAGAGCTGCAAACTGGCCTGTATGCATTGATGAGGGTGAAAAAATGCTCCCTACAGGAGCTAACATAACCTGTTCTTCTGCCTATTTTCACTAAAACCATGCAGATAGTTTGATTTTCTATCTGTGTTTTTACTGCTAAACAAAATACATGTTTATGGTTAATTGAGGAAATTTATGTCAGTTACCTTTAATGAATTCTGTATTCTGAATGAATAACAAAGTACCCTACAATAAAGAAGTCGCTCAATCTTTCACGGTTTTAGTGCCACCAGAAATCATTTCACTTCCGTCATTACCAACGCATTGTTTGTTATTTTGCCCCACAACGGCTAGAGGGCAGCATTGCGCCAAAACAAATATCCGCTTTGCCTGTAAATTGTTGTCTTGTACCTGGGTCAACATTAGCTTGAATGTCTACACCAATACCACACCTGCGAGCACAAGTTCCGCGCCCATATTATAAGGTGCAATTTTACATTTAAATGCAGTATAACCTTATGATCTGCTAAATAATCGGTTGCGCAGAGTATACAAGTATAAAACAAGGATTATTTCAAAACACTTTGTTTAACTGTGGAAGGAAACCCTTCCCCAGTCCAGGCTGAGTAGACTGGTGGTTCTCTCCAAACTTGTACAACTTGCAATCCCAATTAAGAAAGTTCACTGAAAATAACCACAAAAGTAATTCAATGAATCTGATGCGTTTGGTTTATTGTATATGGTGATCAAATCACATACAGCAAACTGGGCTGGTCCGCGGAGTAGTTATGTCATCAGTCAAGTCTCCAAAGCAGTCCCCCCAAGCAGTCTGAAAAACCCCAAAAATACATTTTCCTTTTAAGTCTTTACCTCAGCCCCTCCTGTAGTGTCACATCTCCTTTTCCTGCTTTCTAACATGCTTTTTCAATACACCATTATTTTCACGCTTTCTGTACACCTTTATTTTTTCAAGCAGCCTGAAGTTCCCCATTATTCTCCAGGCTGCACCTGTTACAATTTTTTAAACTTAAGCATCTGGCCAATTTACCAGGGTCATCCTTACTAATACCAACTCCTAGTTTTCTTACCTAAAGTAACCCTGTATATGTGTTTTATGAACTAACATAACCCCAAATGCATCTTTCTTATGCTTTTTCCCTTAGCTCCTCTTGGAGCTTAGACTCAGACCCCCTCCTTCAGTTTACATAACACATTTTCTGTACAGTATTGTTTTCCAGTCTGACCTTGTCCCCACTTCACCTTTTGCCTTTTCTGTACACTATTGTTGCTAAGTGTGCACCTGTCTGATACACACAGAAAACAACTGTCCTGCCTTGGCCGTACACCATCATCTCCGGGGCCGCGCATATCTAACATATCAATAGGTTGATTTTGTGCTATCAAAAAGTTGATTACTTGCTCCATCCTGTCTGATAACTACTAAGCAAACTTTGTATAACACTACACAAAGAACCTTAATACTTGAGGACACTAAACAGTCTTTGTACAACACTAAACAAAGAGCCTTAACATTTGTGACCTCCTCCTCACAGAGTCCAGTTATTTTTATTTTAAGATCAGGGTCCATCTTCTGGGCAATGTCCAGACAGTGTCTAACTCCCATTATCAGCCCCAACAACAGGCCACACTTTGTACCTTACGGCATACAGTTCTCTCACAGCTGCAAACCCCCCACCGTATCTTTAGTTTCTGCTCACATGCATACAAAGTATAATTGAATACATAGTTTATTTAAGGCTAACATATTAGATTGTCTGGTTTCCTTATACACTTCCAGACTTCCACATGTATATAGTGAAGATAAAGTAAATAGCTAATATATCAATAACTTCAGTTAATATGTCAATAACTGTGGTTAAAATAAAAAAACTAACATCTATTGGCAATGCTTATAATGTTTGCTGGCAATAATTTATTTCCACCATGTAACAAGCTTAATCGTACCACGTCAAGCTCCGCTTTTCTCTGGTGGGGTGAAAGTGGCAATGCTTATAATTTACATATGGGGTACACACTTAGTCAAAAATTTTCCACCACATAACCAACCAAGATAATTATTGAAAGGATTCTGTCGTGCCCTGAAAAGCTATTTATTCAAAGGAAATGTAATTATACAGTGTAGTTGTACAGTGGTTTTCAACTCTTTTAGCGCGTAATGACACACGTGGCACAGAAACATGGTCTTTCCTGGTTGCTTTTCAAGGACAGTCCATTGTCTAGTAGTCTCTTAATTCCCACTTGATCAGATAGACTCATGTCGACCCCACTTAATTTAATTTTAGAGACAGAAGTGCGAAAAAATCGATAGAAATGTAATAATTTCAAACGCCTACAACATAGTATGCAAGTATGTAACGTGCAATGGTTTGATAATCCTTGGTTCAAATGAACAACTCAATGACATTAACTGTAAGTTGCACGAATATGACTAACCTTTTTAACATTTAATCATCCCTTACACTAGATACGTAGGAATATTATTGTGACAAGGATGCCCACTTAACATAATTGCATTTTTTCAGGAAGTCGATGGTCACGATTAAGCGGTTATCGCGCTGTTCTTAAATGTCACAATGCATTTTTCCTCAAATATAACGTCGAACATCGACTCTACCTATAATCTAAACACGGCTTTAAAATATTCTCTTGATCGCCATTTCAGCAAACATGTTTGATCATTTGATTAAATTGTTTAATGTTTGTTTATGTGACCTAGTTAAACCAACGTAGCTCCAGGCATTTTTAGTCACTAGGCGTTAATAATCTCGATCCTCATTGGCTACGACGCGTCATATGGAGAATGTTGACCAATCCACCTTAAATGCCTTGCGGAATAATACTAACAACAGTTGTGAGCGCGGAAGACTATGTTCAGTTGTAGTGTGTACTATATACCACCGCGTGACTCTCTATTTCGGTCTTTCGCCATAGAAACAACACAGACTGAATTTACTCTATACATTCCGAGCGGTTACGCTCTCCGTATAACCATGGCTGAATAGCGGCGGCGGCGGCCAACCAGCAGCGGCAAACCGAACAGTGCAACGGTGTAGTGCACTGGCTTTTTATCTAGCAAAAATGGCGTAAGTATAAAATTTATAAACATCTGTGATGTTAGATATTTGCATAAACCCTGAGTGACATGCTGTAAAAATGACCACGAATACGCGTAGTTAGCTGTGATTATCAATATCAAGTGTGGCTAGTTGTGGTAGGCAGTTCAGTTTGTCAGGATGCCAGCTGTCGTCTAACTTCGCTGTTGGTATAGCTAGACTAACATTTGGTTAGCGCTGCAAGTCATTTTGGAATTTAAAAAGTCATATTTCAGCCATGTAATATCACAGTTAATGAGAAGTTAGCTAGTATGTTGACTTTCTGTCACTCAGCGGAAACCTTCATTAAGTTGGTTAATATTATTTAGCCAGACAGAATGTAAAAAAAGGCAACGTGGCACCTGTAAAATGGCGTTCGCCCATGCTTCCCGCACATGGGAGTTGGTTGTGTTATTAAAATGGCGGCAGTTGGTTTCCCCTCCTCCGCCCCCGAGCGGAGGCCGTTCCCTTCGTTAACATTAGTGAATATTTCACGGAGGAAGCGGGCCAGTTTCTTGTTTAGGCGGCCGTCCTCGTTAAACGTCATGGCCATTGTTATGGAAACAGTCTGGCTGGGCAGTGTCGAGACGGAAAGGCGGGGTTACCGTTCAGCCATGACCATATTTGGATATGTTGTTACTGGCAGAGGGCGGGTACTTCTCGGTTAGTGTTTCTAAAGAGGGATTCCATTGAAGCAGTCATGGCCTGGCGGTGCAGGTTAAGCGTCCGTGTTGTCAGTATTTACTGGCTTGTGTATTTGTAATAGAATCCTGTCAGTGTTTTGCACTAGACTTATTTTAAGTTAAGGTTATTAGGGTAATGATCAGTTTATGAACTGACCAACACTCTATCAAGACAAATCTGCTGTATAATGAGTGGATTATCTGGCTCAGACCACCTGGGTGATTCTTACACCTCTTTGGCATGGTGAAAATGGGATGGTGCAGGAGGTCTTACCATTTTTGGAAATTTAAGTACAATGAGGTGTGTAGTATTCATACCTGGCAAGTTCACTACCTTTCTAGTTACTGAGAAAAATGTTTGGAATGTTATATGCCTTGGGCTCAAGGGACATAAAGGTGCCATCTTTGATGTAGTGTTCTGAGGCAGCTGGCCCAGTACCAGATTGGACTGCTGTCACGATGGCTCACCGTCGTCCTCTGTCTCTCCCTCCAGGTCTCTTGAGGCAACCCTCAGCACTGCTGCAGTCGACAGCGTAATAGAACCGTTCGACTCCTTGTCACCAGCAGACCCGTCTCTCCTCTACCCCCAGCAGCCGGGTGTCTTGCAGTCTCTCAGTCTGTGGCAGATCCGTCTCATAAGCGGCCATGTCTCTGAGTTCACATCTGGACCTGGAGGACGTGGGGGCCCTGTTCTTGGGGCCCTCGTTTCTGACGGCTGACCCATTAGGGCCCCTTCTGGACGAAGATGAAGAACCCTTAGGGGGGATTGCTTCCCCCCTCTCTTTCTC
The DNA here is from genome assembly GCA_019176425.1 of Megalops atlanticus. Taxonomy (NCBI): domain Eukaryota; kingdom Metazoa; phylum Chordata; class Actinopteri; order Elopiformes; family Megalopidae; genus Megalops; species Megalops atlanticus. Next base: position 15,532,471 of record CM032875.1, on the reverse strand, counting down.
CTCCGCTGATTCCTCTTCTATTCCCTCCCTGTCCCCCCCTTCCTCTCCTCTCCTGGGATGCAAGGCTGGGGTCGAACTGCCGCCTGTCCCTTGGCTATCTGCCAGTGAGGTGCTGGACGTTTCGATCAGTCCAGACAGTGGCAAAGGTGAGACCCCTAAACTATAGGTTACCATCACTTGTGTTTAGCTTAGGAGGACTGCTGCACTGTAGTTCTAGTTTCCCCCTGAAAGTAGGACACTGCCAGTGTTAAATGTAGGGATGTAAAGCTGAGAATTCAGACTGCTTCATGCTTCTTGCTCTGTTTTCAGAGGATGCCTTCGCTGGCATGGACTGGATGGCAGAAGACCTCGACCTGAGTGAGTTTGATCTGGACTCCCTCATGGGCTCCTGTGACTCGGACGAGCCCCCCAGCTCCCCAGAGGATCTCATCGCCTCCTTGGAGTCCCACATGGACCTGGAGCTGGATCCCCTGCAGTTTAACACCACGATAGCCCCTCAAGAGGAGCTGGCAGTCCCGCTGCCTGATCTTCCTCCACACCCCTCTCCGCCTCTCCCAGAGTCCCAGCAGGAGCTGGAAATCAAGTCTGAACCTGCCTCTCCAGTCCCCTCTCCTTCTTCCCTCCCCCCTCCTTCACCCGCCTTCACCCTGGAACTGGGCAGCGAAGTGGACGTGCCCGAAAACGAGAAGATCACCCCTGGAATCGTCCTCTCACTCTCCCCTTCCCACATTGTCCTCCTCCTGACCCCCAAAGAAGAGCTGAGCGCAGTGCCCACAGCCCTTCCCGCTGGCTCTGATGACCACTCTGACAGTGACAGTGGCATCGGGTCCATCTCCGGCTCTCCTCCGCACAGCTCCTGCTCCACCCCTCCGCCAACCGGTTCCTCCAGGTCGAAACCGTATTCCATCCTCAGCAAGTCTAAACCAGCCCTGGAGGCGACCGCAGCGCCCGGAAGAGTTAAGTCTGTTTCGGGCACGCCCAAAGTGGTGGAGAAGAAGCTGAAGAAGATGGAGCAGAACAAGACCGCGGCCACCCGCTACCGCCAGAAGAAGAGGGCAGAGCAGGAGGGCCTGAACACAGAGTGCACCAGGCTGGAGCAGAGGAACCAAGAGCTGGTGGAGAAGGCTGACTCCATCAGCAAGGAGATCCAGTACCTCAAGGATCTCATTGAGGAGGTGCGCACTGCCAAGAGCAGAAAGAAGTTGCGCCAGGAGCAGCCATAGAGCCGCTTCATGGTGAAGTGGAATGGCTAGTTTGTACCCCTGAATAATAAAAAGCATATACATATGCTGGTCTCTGTCTGATACCCCCAACTAATGCCCCCATGCATTAGTGTCTAAACATCTGTAGTTGTTTGTAGCAGAGTTAGGAACAGGAATGAATTGTTGGTAACCCCCTGTCCCCCATCCCACATTCTCCAGTAACAATCATAATCTTATGAATTGTCTCCTAAATTTTCTAAATATTCTTTCATACATCTGTTTCCTCTGTGCGTTTCAGAAGACTTTAATTTTCTTCAGTCCAGTAAGGGGTCACATTAATTTATACAACTTTGTTACCCCTCCCAAATCGAGAGTTTTTGTAACATGCATCACTTGTGCTCAATATGAATTTTATTTATTACAAAAACCTCTGATCTTTGTGTATAGTAAGTCATGTGCCACTGTTGGCTTGTAAAAATGCTTTCTATGTTTTCAAATAAAGCTGTAGTGAGACTACTTTTCTGTGTAGTTTTTTTCCACTTGATGCATTGATGGCCTTTGAAACTTTTTTTTTTTGAACAGGGATTTTCCTTCAGAACTGGAAACTGAAGTATGTGATGAAACTATAGGTTGTCAGACCAATTATGAACCTAATGTAATGTAAATAAAACCAGATCAATAAATGGATCTGTGTAAAATGTGACCAAATGGAGATTATGCTATAGCTCTCATTGTTCAGTCTGAACTGTAGTAGCATTTCATGTTCCCAGAAAATGGGTTCCAGTTTGCAAAAAGTAGTGTTTTGAATGATGTCCTATGGACATATATGTACATACATAAAGACATAGTTTATGTTTATCTATGAATAAAAGACATACTTTCACTTGAATCTCTGCTAAGCCGGTATGTTGGAATTCAGTTACTAGACAGGTGAGTCATTTGTGTGGTGAACAGTTATCGATAGCTAGTAGACAAGACTCATGAGGATACTGAAGTCATTTCCATTGAGAATTTTGTATCTCCCAAGTGTCATTCAGCATATATTTGCCTAGTAGTGATGCAAGTTTAGGGAATTATTTAGATGTGAAGGGGATAGTTAACCATAACCAAAAAGCTTGTGCAGGTAAATTTCCACAAACAAAAAAGTCTCCTCTTGTACTGGTAAAAGCCTTAGACAAGTTGAAACTTGTTTGCATCATACTGTTCTTAATTTAACATACCTAGTATGTGCAAATGAGTTTTTCAGGAAGCAAAAATGAGAACAGACCAATATGCTGTAAAGGGAAAAGTCCAATGTGGCGGTTAAAAAGGGGCGGGGAAATTTTTTCAGTTTCTGTCCTTTCTGCACCTCCTGCTTGATCAGCACATGATTTTAATTGGACCTGTACAGGGAGTTGAAGTAACAAGTGTAGCTGTAAATGCCTTTTTTCATTTGTACAGAATGATGCTGATCATCCCATCCAGTTTATATTACCCAGGCGGCTTGGTGAACACTCTTAAATTAAACTGGGCACATGCCTTCCTCTCTAAAATCCCTACCGTTTAGTTAGGCTAACAGTCAAAGCTAGAGAGGACGATGTCACTGGTGCTGCGAAAGAGGCCACAGTCCTGTGCTTGTAACACTAGGCAACTGAAAGCTGCTCATGGATGACTGTAATCTAATTTTCTTTGCAGCTCTCTACCATCAAGATGGCTGGCTTTGTGTTGATACAATGGAGCTCTATAGGCCTAAGTCATTACAGCAGAAGTGGACAACTAAACCTCTGCTTCTCCAAGTGATTGGTACTGTATGTTTGAGCTTGTATGGAGAACCTTGGCCTGGTTCAGAGATTATATATAGCGTTCTAATCCCCTGGTAATTACAACAATCTGCTCACCACGGCTAAACACACTAAGTCAGGCAGCTCGGGTTCTGTGTGCAGTCACTGCTGAAAGATTGCCAAGGGGAGTGTGTAAGACATGGGTGGATTTGAAATTCTAAAGCCTGTGTTTAATCAACATGGCAGTGTGTGGGTTAACTGCACAGGGTGATTTTGAGTCATACAGGGTTGCTTCCTTATATTAGTCACCATAGCAAATGGTGAAAGAGCTTTTTCAATATTGTTTTCTAAGATGAGGAAGTTAATAAGTAGCAAGCAGTAACTAAAACTATTCCCTTACTATTGTATTACATTTCTTCTGCATATGGATTTATAAATGCACATTATATATACATTAAGTAATGTCACAAGATGTGTAGTTTATATGAATACAATTAACCATTAATAAAACCTTAGTTTATATACTGTTTTATGAATGAGAGAAATGACAGCTTTGATTTACAATGTGAGAGCACAGCTGCCTTGCCAAAGTTTGTGTTTACTAGTTCATAAAGCAAGCTGACAAGTTCAGCTGGTAATTGAGGGGGAAAGCATCATAATATCTTGAATGTCCTGATGTCAAGAAAACAAGCAAGGCACTGTGTTTTCCTTGTGAAATTCCAAAGAAACACCCTCTTGCACTTCTAGACTTCCTGTTACACCCACATAGGATGCTACTGGTGCAACTACAGGAAAGGTTAATTTCCTCATTTAGTCTACATCAGAACATAATCACATGATTGATTGTTGCTGTATTCTTCAATAAAATTCATACACATACATAAGAACACTCATGACGCTTTCTAAACATGACAAATCCTGAGTAATTTTGTTTTGTATGCAAATTAATAGAACAGCACAGTCCAGTCATTCAGCAGTATTCTGAAAACAACAGGTTGTTAGTCACTTTACTGTTATAAATAATCCAATTAAATTATCATGGAAGTGTTACAATCTCTGCCCTATTAGGAAATTATGATAGCATCTTTGAGTGGTATTGTTATGAATAAATATATGAATACAGTACAACAGAAAGTAACAGACAAGACCAAAGAAGGAGAGGCACAACACAAAACCAGGAAAATGTAATGGGGGTCTAGGACAAGTGAACAGAGATATAACACTGCTACACAGCGGAAATATAGCCTCACATTTCACAATTGCATTCAATGGCCCAGTCATCTGACAGTACATCCCAACAGGGACTATTACCCAAAATCTTTAAGTATCATTCACAGATTACATGATGAACTGGAGTGACATCTTTGAGCTGCACGTGAACTTAACTGATTTTACTGAAAGGAAAAAATATGTAAGCAAATACTGTAACACATACCGTTTATTTTTCATATTTTCCTTGTGGAAAGAAGGGTGAAGACATTTCTCAAGAAATTCAGCAGTTAGCAAACTCCTGACCACGTTTTGAACACTCACGTTATTTGAATTAGAGCGCCCTCTGGCGTGTACTTAAACAACCGCCTGCTATTCACTTCCGCGTAGTCACGTTTGTTAGATTAATGTATTTTTCCCTTTATCGTGTTCTGTTCTAACTAAAGTGATTATTTTTCATTCATGTGTCAAAAAGTGGCGAATTTATGAAACCAATGAAAATTCTCAAATCTCTGTTATTAGTTTCTCATGACTTCCGCCACACCCAGTAACGCGTACATAGTCTGGTATTGACACGCATATCATGGCCGATTTTTGATTCTGTAAATTGCAGCGAAACCTTGTTGCAAAATACTTTTTCTGTACAGTTTTTTCGTCCTCGTGACAGTTGAGCAACACTGCTTCAATTTAAAAGCAAAATACTTAATGCATGTTGTTTATGAGATTTTTGAAAAGGTAAGTCAATATGTAATCCAGGCGAATAATTTCTTTTCATAGCAACCCGGCTGGTTAGATTTGCGCATGACACGACCGGTTTAATGTATGGGAATTACTGGCGCTGTAGTGGTAGTTGAAGTCGTCTGTCTCTTTAGTTTAATGTAGTTTTTTGTTTCAAGACGTTGGAGTAAAAACTAAAAACAGCAGGTAATGCAGATAGCGTTTCAGTATGTTACATGAAACGAGACTGTATACTGCTGTCTACAACTGACTATACCAACTCATAATCAAACATTAAGATTCAAATGTAAAAATTAAATAATATTTTGTTGTAGTGTGTTCGAAATTGAATTTAAACAGTTTATTTTCAGTAGGATTTCAATTCAGTGTGTATTTGTCCTGATGTGGATTAATGCTTCATTATACATAGTTTATTTCAAGCAAAATTCAGGAGATGATAGTATAGTGGGCATTTGTAGGTGACAGTGCAGGAGGCAGAAATCAACAAAATACTGTTCCTGATAGCATTCACTTTCTGTTTTGCTGCATGATTGTTTTGATCATCCTCCTTTCTCCTCTCACCAAGAATGGCAGCCCTGAGATCTGCTTGCTCCCAGCAGCATTTAATCTGGGAAACTGAAGAGCTGGTGGCCTACTTGCATCCCTATCCCTGGACTCCTGGAGCCACCGTTCTGACGCGAAAGACCTCCGGTGGGCCCAGCAGCATCTTCCAGCTAGCCGAGCGTGAGCTCCTGGACCTGCTGCTGGGTGCACAGGCAGTCGGGGCCCTTCTTTGTGAGCGCCTGGGTGTGCATCGCTGTGCACTGGTGCACAAGCCACGTCGGGAGCAGCAGGCTCAGGTCCGAGTGCTGCCGTTGCAAGGGCTTGACCCTGACTGGAGGCCCCACCTGGCCCATGAGGAGGACTTCCAGCCACACGACCCGGGTTACTGCAGCTCCAAGAGCGGGCCGCGCTGGCAGGATGCTGATCTGGAGCAGGTCCGGGAGAGGATTCGGGCCCGGCTTCCTAACCCCAGCGCGCCCCCGAGCTTTGTTTTCCTGGGAGATCCCTCCCATGATGGCCTGTTCTCCCGCATCGTGCGGGGGGAGGAGCAGCAGTGGCGGGTGTGGGAGGATGATGCCCACGTGGCCTTCCTCACACCCTTCCCCAACACACCCGGGCTCACAGTTGTGGTACCCCGCCGGCCGCTGACCAGTGACATCTTCCGCCTAGAGGAAGGTGACTACAGGGCCCTGGTCCTGGCCACCCAGAAGGTGGCTCAGCTGCTGGAAGAAGGGCTGGGTGCCTGGGCCGTGGCTCTTATCTTTGAGGGTTTTGAGATTGACTATGCCCATGCCAAGCTAATTCCATTACTCCCTCCACCTGGCAACCCCCCTGCAAGTCCGCCTCCCCAATTCTGTCCCATCTACCCCGGATATGTAACATCTGCAGATGGCCCTGCGTCCTGCCCAGAGAGCCTCATGGAAATGCAGGTCAGAATCACCCAGTTATAGCTGAGGCAGGGCTGTGACGAACTGCTCTGCAGCCTTCTCCATTTTACTCCTCTCTCAGGCCATTCACCTACACTTTGAAAGAGGGACAAAACTCTGGAGCTGAGGACTGTTTGTAAAATGAGGCCTTTCACTTCACTGTCACCGGCTGAGGAAGTTGAAACTAGCGCTTTCTGGTGTCACTATAGTCAGTTTAATCTAGCAGACATATATTAGCAGCACTGCCAATATTGTAATTCTTTTTTATTATTTAAATCATGGAATAATGATTAAAAAACATATTAATTGAAGAAAACATATTGATGATCATTATGATTATTTTTTGCTTGATCTGAATACTTTTTGCTTGCATCGGTGTAATGTCACCTGTTTTCATGGAATGGAATAATTGTGAAGCCCGATTGCCATACTTTCTTCATAGTGTTTTGTATCCATTCGCACATCAAGAGGAATTTCATTTTTTTAATATTCTTTATGTTGCCTTATGGTAGAGCATAATTACCATGTCTGTGTGTAATGCTATGTGTTCATCATAGTTGCAAAAAGCATCTGAACTGGAATATTAACAGAACTCACTGTCAGTTTGCACTATTGATATGCAGGATGAATGTACAGGGTATTGTTTATGCATAGTGATAATAAAAACAAGTGTATTAATATGAAGTGGATCATATTACTTCAGACAGCAGTGTTTTACAGCCTCTGTACTCTTGGCTGAAGGATTCCCTGTCAGTCATCTTTGATTGGCAGGCAACTGTGAAGATGGCTGCCCTCATTGTCTGACTGCACTGCCCTGTGACCATTGAGAAACAGAAAATACTTATGAATATGCATAAAAAATTGTAACAGCTTGGAACTTCTGCATAGCATTATTCTGTATGCCCAGGACACTGACACCATGAGTAATTACAACCATCTGTTTTTCTTTTGTTAATATGCACTGTTATTCGTGTTAGTTTAGCTTCCTTGGTTGATTGTGGACCTGAAAAAATTCCAGCATTTTATTTGTTTTATATAAGTGTTAACTGGCTCCAATTTGATATTTAGCACATGAGAAAGAAGCCAAGGTAATGGTGATGCTTTATTCTGCATGTCATAAAAGCTACACATGAACATGTCTGCTTTGTTTGTACACACATACATACGACTTATTCATACCTGCTATCAACTGTAGAAAGTGAAAAAAGTTTGAACATTTGAACGTTATAGAATAGTAAAGAACAAGAGGCCATACTGATGATAGACAATTGCAGTGCACCAAATTGTTAGCCTGTGTCCCCTGTGAATCAATGTGTTGTACACATATGTTAAGCATGCATCTTTTTTCTGTATGAAGGATGAAGAGGCTCAATGCTATGTATTTTGCAGATTGTGTATGCATTCTAATTAAATTAGCTCAGGCTGCTTATTTGCCTCCCCTGCAAAGTTTACCATCTGTCTCACTTCTCAGATAGCAAGTCTGTTGACCTTTAATTGGTCCCAAGGGGTTTTAATTAACAGCTAAATCTGATGTCTGTTAAGGCCTTAATTGTAATACTAAGAACATAGCATTGCCACAAGTAATTACCCATGAGAAGCAACTATAAATTTCACTGAGCCATACGCAATAGGGGGTGAATGAGTTCCTGAGGTGAGATGGGGTGAAAGGATCGAAGCTTCTGTTTCATTTATTCTTATTGACTCTTTCTGTCTGTGAAGAGTGATTGATTCCTGTCTGAAGTGACCCCTGCTAACTATGATACATGGAGATGAAATATCCTGTTTTTTAGTAAAGCTAACCAATCTGTTCAACTCAAATGCAGAAAAGAATTTTTATAATTAACAAAGACTAAAGCCCCAGTCACATGCAGTCAGGTGAGGATCAGCTATTATAGCATAAGCATTGAGATGCTCAAGGATTTCTGCTTCTAGGGCCTTTGACAGCAGCTGAAGGGCCATCAGAAAGGCATGTCAACATCTCCATCTTGGACATGTAGTGCAGGGGCTTGATGCTGCAGCTCAGGGCCATGATTGAGAAGGTGACTACCATAATCTGACACTGGAAGGCCATGAAGGTAAAATATGACGCAAAAGGGGAAAAGGGCTACGGAGGGCAGGTAGTTAAAGACAATGATGGCCAAAATAATGATGACCATCCTGAAGGCCTTCTTCTTCATTGGGTGCATCTCCACTTTGCCGACGACTGACTTCCTCAGAACCCAGATTATGGAGATGTTACACGACACCATGATAGTAAAGGCGGACAGAATCAGACCGGTAAATGCGTTTGTTGTGCTTTTGACTCCCAGAATGAACTTTGCAAGGGCATAGGCAAGAGCGAGCGCCCACACCAGCAGGGAAAAGGCAACCCTGATCTTGTTGTCCCTGATTCCAGTGAAGACGATTGGGCGGACCACAGCGACATTGCGGTCAAGGCAGATGCAGGTAAGGAAAAGGTGGGTGACGTTCTTGATTCCATAGGCAAAGTGCTGGAAGTGCCAGAGACCTTTTTTGTTTAGCAGAAGGCGGTTCACCAAGTCGATTGGGGTCATCAGGCAGATCAAAGATGGCCAGGTTGAAGATGAAAATGTCAGAGGTGGAGGAATCAGTTTTCTTTCTGAACACCTGCCACATCACCATCACGTTCGCTGGGAATCCCACCACCAGATTGAACACCTTGATTTTAAAAATCTTCTGATTAAAATCTTTGCATTGTGGTCATGAACAAATCTTAAATGAAAATACTTTCGACCTTGTTTTACATTGAATCCTTTATCTACCGTGCTCATTTCAATAAAGGTAGGAGTTGATGATCACATTTCAGATGAATGCCGACATTTCTGCTGCATTTTTGTCTTTGTGACTAATTGGTACAGTGCTTATTTTGAGCATGTCTGTGTAGGTGTTTCTGTACTTTTTGTTCTAATGTTTAAACACCATATTAGCACCATCCATAAAGACATCGCCCACATAAACAAAACTCAAAATATTCACGTTGGCAAAAGCTATAATTCTTACATTTCAACTGATTACATAAAGTCATTTTGAAATATTTATCATGAATGAATACATAGTTGTGATTCTGTTCAAAATACCAATGAATTTGCAAAATGCAATTTTGAAGAGACATTTGTGTTGGATTAATTGAAATGTGTTGAAATGCATAGTGATGCATTCTCCCAAAAGATTTTTACTAATTTCATATGTGCAGCAATTTATCCACACTTACATCAGAAGACATAAGGAATCATCCGACTTTGCTGAAGTTCATATTTGAAAAACAAAACCAAACCTCACCTAAGAAACTGCAATGGCTTCTCCCTGCATTTTTGCAAGTACAGCTTTCCTGGTTCTTTTGCGGCCTTTAAAGTCCTGTATCCAAAAGGGGTAGGTTTTAGATACAGTTCACTTGGGCCAGGCCTATACAAAGCCGCTCTTGTGGGAATTAATGGAATTATTTTAGGATTTGGCCAATCAGGAGACCTGAGGAAGGGAGCACTGAGCACCATCCGCATAGTAGCCCTTGACCAAACCCTGAAATACCAGATCAGCATTGGTGGATGTTTTGGCATGGGTGTGTTTATTGGGGAGTGGGGGAGAGTGTGGGGGTTGCTCAGCATGAAACATAAAAAGGAGGGGGTACAGGCAAGCACCCCTTATCTCTGCCCAGAACTGAATTTACTTTCATGATGCAAGCAGTATGAGAGGTGAGCTCTAGACCCAATGTAAACAAGTGATGCAATGTACTACTGGCGCACAGATGAGAAGTAGTGTAATATGGTGTAAGGTATTACATATGAAACCTCAAGATACTACATAGCAGACTATTATGCAATGAATACTTCAAGGACCCTACCCCAGCAGCTCTGAGAAAAAAAACCTTCTGTGACAAGATATCATAACATGTTGTTACACAGATTTCATACAACAAATATTATGTAATCTGTTCAGGGATAGCTCCCTGTGTCTTACAAGCATCACATTTGCTTGTATATCATGTTCACCACAAATGTGCTCTACAGATATAATTGGCAATAGCAAGTTATGTAATACATAGCGTCCATTTGTACAACAGTAATTAATTAAATCAATTAAATTAAATTAAATTAATTTTTTTTACATGCACAACAGCAGTGTTCCACCTGGGATTCATACTTGCTTCTCCTAGGGTTTATCTAATTTCTTTGCCACTCAGCAATGTCACCCTTGTGAATGCACAGAGAGGGAACAGGACTGCAAGGTTAATTTTCTTGAAGATGCAGACTGGGGTATCAGATGCAGGGTGGTCATGCCCCCCCCCACACTTTCAGAGGGACGCAGACTCGGTGCCAGGAGAAAATACAGAGGGGTGCACAATCAGTCATAAATACAATGTACACATCAGTATATAAGGAGACAATTGGGGGTGCACTGTGGTCCGTCTTGGGGTGCAATGCACCCCTAAGCACCCCCATAGTGCTGGGCCTGGAAAGACATCCTTCTCTCCTTCACTTTTTTCAAAATGATGGATTTGGATTTTAGGACCGAGTATGCTATGATCCACACTCCATCCCATTAGGTGGCGATATCTATGTTTAAAATTTGTCATGGGAGAAGATGAATGTAACCCAACTGAGTTCAAAAGTGCATTTTAGTAGTGTGAGCCCACTAAAGTAGTTAGGTAGGCATAATTGTTTTAGCTGTTGTTAACTCACTGGCAAGATAAAGAGATAAAGAGAATAAAGAGAAATATCCAGCTGTATAAATGGATAACATTGTAACTGATGTAAGTTGCTCTGGATAAGAGCGTCTGCTAAATGCCAATAATGTAATGTAATGTAATGTAATGTAATTTAATTACTGAGGATGTAGGATTAAATCTAGCTTCTTATATAAACATAAATCATTTCTGTGTTTTTAAGCAATAAGATCTGATTAAACATCATGTTTGCAAAGTTAGTTTTTCATACTGAAAGCAAGTATTAGTAATGTTACATTCATTTGCAAACATAACCTGCAGTAAAACTGCCTAAGCTGGCAGTTATTCCTCATGTTCAAAGGCATGAATATTTAAATCAGGCACAGGGAGATTAGGGAGATTAGCATGTGTCTATACTGTTGTGGATGCATAACACATATGATAATATACAAGGTAATTTTGAAGAGGATTAGTAGTTTAATTATATCACATTGGTAGTGAGAGTTTACCATCTTTATATTACGGGAATAAGTTAGCAATCACCAAACAATTTATGCAACATATCATAATTATTAAATTCAACTAAACAAATGATATTGGAAATATAATTTGTGGCGTTCTCAGTAGTAGCAGTATCAATATGATAATTAAGCATAAATATCAGAACATAGACAGCAAATGGCGGCTGGGGAACATGCTCACTTTATATCCTAATTTTATCAGTCATTTGTGGTATAGTATGACTGAAGTGCAATGAATGATATCAAAACCTATTAAACATGTAAAAGCCTTGTAAAAACCCTGCATGATATGCCTCCTCCCCCCGCCCACCCCACCCCACAATATGAGAACTTGCTTCCCTAGTATAAGCAAAGGGAGTTTATTATACTCCAGTACTCCAGAGGCAAGGTGCATGGAGATCTGCCTCCAGAGTGTAAACCTTTCAGAGTGTATATAGATCACCCGAGAATTTTTGTGTGCCAGAGTCCATGAACAACAGGCTGAACATATGGCACAGTTATCAAAGAGAATGTTAACAGGCTGTAGCACTTGATCAACTGGGAAACACTTTGACCTTAAAAGGCAAGCTAGGCGGTACAATGTAGAGTCATCAGACTCAACAAGATGTGCACACAGTGTACATTAGGATGGAATACCCAGAAAAAATATTATTTTCATGAATGTCAATTTGTGGTTGCTTCTTTGTTAAGATAGAGCTGTTTGGTGTTCATGGAAGCTCAGTGGCAAATGTGCTCCTGCACAGCAGTGTTACACTGTACCTACTGCAGATGTAATTTTCGTCATGGCCAGCAGGGGTGAGGGATGATGTAGTATCAGAGTTGACTTCTTAAAACATCAACAGTGTCAGAGAGTCCCAGCGCATGAATAATTTAGCCTTCCTCAGATGCTCCCTGGTGTATTTAAATCTTATAGTTCTGTCATGTTAGTAAAGATAAGGTTTTTCCATTGCTCCCTTTCTGTCATCAGTAATAGACAGATGTTGGGAGTGGTGTGTGAGACTGGGCCTAAAGGCGACTTGAACATATAGTTCCATGTCAGGGAATGAATGTTTCAGAAGTACAGGTTTTCTTTGGTAAGATATAGCTCTGGTAAGAAATTTTCATTTTCCCTATGTGTGTGCATGTGTGTGTGTGTGCGTGTGTGTTGGATTGTTTTGTAGATTTTAATGAAGTTTTTTTCTATATTTGTGCCATCAATTTCTTGCACTCCAGTTTTGTGACAGTTTTATGACAGACTATAGTGTAATGTAAGTAGCTAATGAATAATATAATGTACAAATGTATTAGAGCATAAATTAGTCCATACGTTTCATGATAAATTCCTACTGCCATGTTGGCCAGATGAACACTATACAATTATTAAAGTTCTGTCATGGTCAGTAGTTGTAGTCTTATTTAGCAACATAGTAGGTGTAGTTGTATTGTCTGTTGTATTGTACCATTGCTTCTCCTAGTTATAAATTTTAAGGAGTAAAACAGAAGAAATATTACAAATTAATTCTACCCTTTCTTCCATGTTGAAGTTTCTGCTGCTGTCCCTATGCAGACAACATGTCTGCTGCTTCGGAAATGTAGGTTTCTGTTTCTTTACGTTGCTCAAAATGTGACTGGGTGACTGTCAAACTTTGGCATTGTTGCTGCTATATCTGTTGAATGACAGTCATAATTCATTCAAAATGGCTAATTAATGCTTTCAATGTATGATATTTAAACATAATTAGTACCATTAGTATTTTATTGTATGCTCAGGGAACAAACAGGGGATAGGATAACCCCATGTTTCTCATTGATTCCTTAGTGTTTCCAGTGCCAGAGGTATTCCTGACTGTCAGTCCCACAGTTGTTGAGGGACTGCTGTAACTGGATTTCATACTATGGAATCAATTACATGTGCCTATACACAGATGTACCTACTTGTCAGTTGCAGGGACTCAGGGTCCATAGTGGGTCCATAATGTTTAGCCATCAAGAGAGATATTACAGGCTACACAGATGGTGTGTGTTGGCTGGATGACAATGGATTGCATTTTTAAAATAATAATTACCCCATGGTATTTGAGCAAGACTAGTCTTGTTAAAGAATTGTTTCCCATGATCTGCTGTTGGTTAAAATCAATAGGCTTATTTATGGCAAACACGGTTGAGATATGGGGGTTGTGGCTGGGGTTTTGCTTTGAGTGCAAGCAGAGTCCCTCAGCCCAGGTTCCAAACCAGCTGTGTCATTTACTGACAATGGCTGGGTGTCCCCAACAAATTTTTGTTGCATGAATGGAAAAAAAAACTTATGGGATGAATGATTGTAATCAAGAACTAATGCTGTTGAAGTGTTAATGAAATGCTCCAAAAATGTATGTTAAACCTATGCGTCTTTCTGCTTTCAGAGAACTCATTTTATCACTCTCAGATGTTCTCTCAACACTTGCTACAGTCATGTTAAAAAGATCCAACTATTTCATTCAGAAATCTCCTTCACCCGATTAGCAACCACTGCTGTATGTTAAACAATGAAAGAACATTTCCAGCAAAGCAATAACAGAGCAATAATAGCACTTCAAATTAAGTGAATGTTAGCATAGCACTAAAGTTAAATTAATACACTTATTCACACTGAAATTCATAGCACTTAAGATAGATAACTTGGCTAGGACTAAATCAGTTAAGATCACCTGACATTGTGAATAATTAAATAATCAACCAACTAAAGAAATGGCCATTGTAATACATTAATAGTATTAAAAAGTACTTCAACCACCGCCAGTGTGTGTACGTGGTGCACAGAATCCATTTTTGCAACAGAATGATTACCACTTATCAGCTTAAGTAAAGAGAAAAAGATTTGGACAATTACACAGAAGAATGAGTAGATAGCCAAAAGGAAATTGTGAGACACAGAGGGAACACATCCGTCTTTCAATAAGTGCCAGATCTTTAATGCTCTTTAATTACAACACATATACACACATATATAGTTTTTCTTCTATATTAAAAATGACAATGCTCAATATGTTGTACGATGTGGATTGTATGGATTGTAATTAAACTATCACAACTTGCTTATTAACAGACTCCCTCCCCTGCAAAGGTTACCCCATCTGCTGTAAGTCTCATGTTTCAAATCTATTGATTCTTAATACCACAGTATTTTTATGAACAGTCAAAATAGATATCTGTTATGATTTTAATTGTAATGCTCAAAATTTGGCATTGCCACATATGATTACCCATGAGAAGCAAAAATAAACATCCTTGAAGTATGTGCACCTGGTTGGAGTCGCTGAGATGAGATCAGTGGGGAGCACTGAAATGCTTTTTTACCATAAAGGCCTGAATATGGGGTGGGATTTCCCCCAAAACTGTATGTTTTAAAAAAGCACTTCAAACCGTGTCTGTAGACCAATAAAAGTGTTGAAGGTAGTGTCACTGGCTGAGGCAGCACTAGTAGATAGAGGGCGCATTAAACAGAGATTACTTTTTATTACCTCCTTTTTTAGCCTTACTCTATCACTAATTCAGCATTATGACTCTGCTGCACATCTCACAGGGAAGTGATGAAGTGAGGCACATGCCAGTAGGTACCCTCCAATACATTTGCTTGCAGCCAAAGGCTAATTCAGACATGAGGCTAATTCTCAGTGGGAAGAATACAGAAATGTTTTCTTACACGCTACAGAAGATGTCACGTTGGTAATTGAATAAAAAGATTTGAAATCCACTATGTCACCAAAAATTGTTTACTGATTTTGCTAAATAAAATGTGAATTTTCTTTATGAACAATTAAAATATGTACAGCAATGGTCAACACATGAGTTGCTAAGCTGCTGAGTTACTAAGAAATCCTCCAATCAGAACTGGCTCTTCTGTAAAGTATGGAGGATTCCAGAATCAGAAAGCATAATTTCTTCCCTATTGATTGGTAATTTTTAAACTTGTCTTAAAGGAGAGTTGCATTATGATCAGGACTGCCTTATATTTGGGCCAATATAGTATTTTTCATGACATTTTCTCTTATCAGTTGTTTTCCCTCTGACACATTCCCTTTACCATGATGTGTAGCTGAAATACGCTATTACAAAGCAAACCAATCCACTTGCCCCTATTTCAAAGCTTTTTAAATGATCTCGGACTGAAGACACATTCAGGTGCAATCTATTGGGAAACTGCTTTTATAGTACACGTATTGAGTTGCTCAGGTATTGACGTTATATGACTGCTTCATGGGGCTTTTGCAGCAGCTGCAGGGTATGTTGGCAAAGCCTGTCAGTTTCTCCATCTTGGACATGTAGAGCACGGGCTCAATGCTGCAGCTCAGGTCCATGATTGAGAATACCGTTATGGAAATCTGGCAGTTGAAAGATACCAAGGTATAGTATGGTCTGAAGGGAAAAAGTGCCACTGGGGGCAAGTAGTTAAAGACAATGATAGCCAGAACTATGACAACCATCCTGAAGGCTTTCTTCTTCATTGGGTGCATCTCTTCTTTTCCCATCACTGACCTTCTCAGAACCCAGATGATGGAGAGGTTACAAAAGACCATGATGAAGAAGGCAGACAGGATCAGCCCAGTAAATGCATATGTTGTGCTGGTAACCCCCAGGATGGACTTGGTTAGAGAGTAGGCAAGAGCAAGTGCCCAAACCAGCACAGAAAAGGCGATCCTGATCTTGTTATCCCTGATTCCAGTGAAGACGATTGGGTGGACGACGGCGACATAGCGGTCCAGGCAGATACAGGTGAGGAAGAGTGGGCTGACATCCTTGATCCCATAAGCGAAACGCTGGAAGTACCCGATGCCACTGTCGTTCAGTATAAGACGGTTCACCAGTTCAATAGGGGTCATAAGACAGAAGTAGGCATCAAAGATGGCCAGGTTGAAGATGAAAATGTCTGACGTGGAGGAATCGGTCTTCTTCCTGATCACCTGCCACATCACCAACGCATTTGCTGGGAATCCTATCGCCAGATTGAACACCTTGACAGCGTAGTAGAAAAAAAACCCACCTGCCACATCTTTGCAATAATCATACTGGTACCAGAGCGGGCGTCCAGAGCTTGAAGTAGTTTGGTTAAGGGGGAGACTAGAGTTGACAAGAGAGTCATTCATTTTTGCATGAAGTAAATTAATCCTGGAGGTTGTAGTGGCACCTGTTGTAGGGGTCCTTAGGAGTAGAAGAAAGTTGGTTAGGTACAGTAGTGTATGCTACATACATGTTCACTGTGAAGCAGATCCTATGAGTAAAATCATTTAATTGTGGACATGAAAAAATCTTACATGATGACATTCCTGACGTTATGTTGCATTGCATCCAATTCTCAATCAGACAGAGACATCAGAGGAAACACCAAGCACAAAATCACTCAAAAATTCCACCTTAGGAAAAGTCCCTCGACCTCTACTACTTGCATCAATTCAGGGAGATTTTCTTATGTATTAACAAATAGGTATGCTTCAGTTCAAAATAGCAATAACTTGCAAAATACACTCTCAAAGAAAAAACCAAATTGAAGTAATCATTGACATCTGTAACACATTTCAAAATAACAGAGCCTCCCAAAGCCTCCTACTCATTTCATATATGTGCTAACTACCAACACTTACAAGTTTAGGAGACATGAATACAGACTTAGTGGAAAAACAAAATCAAAGCTCACCCAGGAAGCTAGAATGGCTTCACCCTGCGTTTTCTCAAGTGTGGTGGTCCTGGTATTCTTGCAGCCTTGAAGTGTGTATCCAAAAGGGTTACAGTTTCTTAATATACTGCCTGTTCACTTGGGGCAGGGTTGTTTAAAAGTACTCATGTGGGAATAACAAGGAGATTGTTTTGGGCCGTTACCAATCAGGACATCCAATGAAGAGAGAAACGAGGACCATCCATGAGGTGGCACTTGATGAAACCACAGAATACCAGATCAGCATTGGCTGATGTTTCGGAATGGGCGGGCGTGGATTGAGAACACAAGGGGCGAGGGTGGTGGGTGGGTAGGTGGGAGGGTGCTGCCTGCTAACCAGTAAAACATCAAAAGCCGGGGGTGCAGGCAGGTACCCCCATCTTTGTAAACAAGTGATGCAATGTACTCGTAACATAAGAGTGTAGAGTAAATGGCGTGCAAATGAGAAATGCATTGTAATATGGTGTAAGGTATTACGCATGAAATCTTAAGATTTTACACAACAGGCCAGACATTATGGGCTCCTCAGTTACATTTTTACAAAGTATCCAGTCATATATTTTATTTGAATTAAATTTGCTTTGCCTGATTAAATTGAGGATAGATGTCTTCCGTAGGTGCACAGCACCAGTGCCTGATCTCAAAGTCAGCCTCAGGTCCAGCTCCGTCACCGCAACACCACACCGCCATCTCTATGAAAGCATACAAAGTATACAAGATATGTATACAGTGCAAGATAAGATAGAAAACACAAAAAAGGAGAAAGTTAGCAAATTAAGAAGAGACAGTGTAAATTAAAAGTATCTTTGTTAATATGTGAATGTTTGCTTGTCATAAAAACTCTATGGAAAACATGAAGCTCCATAGTAAATTCACTCTGCACAGTTGTAGTCGTTCACCATAGCCATATCAGATTGGTGGAGGGAAGATGTCATAGTTCACTTTTAGCAGCATCAGTGACAGAGAGGTATGGATGGATAACTTGACCTTTCTTAAACAGCTCCTTGTATTTAAACCCTATAAACATGTGCGTTTAAGCAATCATACGTTTTTCACTTTGTTCATGTCTTGCCCTAAAGGACAAGAGTGTATGTTGACTTATTCTGCTGTGGGGAGTGGTGTGTATGATTGGGCCTAAAGTGGACTGCAACAGGCAGATCATTGTCATATTTTGAGCTTCTGGAACAGTAGGGGAGAACCTTGACTCTCTGGTTAGGTTTACCTCTGGTAAGATACAGTGGCCTGAGAATATATTAATACCCAAAATTAAACAGGAGCAAGCAAAATAACAGAAATGTGATGGATATTTTTTTAGTTTGCAGTTTTTCTCTTCATGCTGCCACCAATTACACATCTGGCTTGACTTAGTTCAACAGCCTCTGCTCTTGTGCAGGAGCACTGAAATGACACAAATGGAAAATTCTGTGATGCTTGCACACAGCCAATGGCTGTTATTCACACTATAAGTCCCACCAGGTGATATAGTGAAGTAAGTGCTGATTGGAGGATAGGCGCAGCTCTACTGACTCATTGCCATGGTTAAGGTCAGACGTACCTCAAGACTGTGCGCAAATGATCATTCTCCTCCATACATTGGGAGGTGGCTGTAAATTAATTCACAAAATGTTGAAAGACGTGTAGTGTTTATTAAGAAATTTAAGGCTGATGATAAGATGGCAACCCTAACAGGAAGAGTGTAATGTAAGATAAATGTAAATCTAGGCAAAGGTTGGGAATCTCCAGGACAAAGTGACATTTTTAGGATACAAACGGTCAAAAAGTATGATTCCCCAGATTTGGTGAAATCTGTCAAGTCTATAAGTGCCAATGTTAAAATGGAAACACTTCGGGTTTCAGTTTAGCTGCATGTTGCAATCTGCAAATCAAATGAAGTAGCAAAACAACTATATTACATGAATGACCATACGAGTGACAAAAAGATTAGAAAATTCAGAACACTGTTTTGGATGTGACATAGCATATGACTGTTAGTAGTAAGTGTATGTACCTCTAAACTCTGACAAGGGTTGCTTTGTCTTTATACTTATCTATTACCTGCTAATGACAGCTCCATGCAGGTCTAGCTAAGAAGAGAAAGGACTGACCTCCTGTTCTGGCTGTGAAAACTATTTCCTCTATGTAGGTAACTATCTTTCTTAGTGTGGGCTGACTTCAGGGGTGCTGGGGTAGGGGTGGAGATTTCAGGTAAAATTTTGCCTCACCAACTTTGGGAAATTATCTTTTTGATTTTTTCAAATCCCACACATGTGAACACTGTGTAGTTTCGGTTCAGATCAGACCTACATTTAAAATGATTAATTATTTTAATAATTAATTATTTAATTAATTTAACAATTATTATTAGAGACTCCCTATCCTTACATAACTTTCTAAAGACTGGCTCATTGATTGTTTTTACTAACAAAAATCCATGAACAAGCGTGTTCTGAGTTCTGACATCTTGGATGAATTATTAGGCACCCTGTAACAGAGACGGAGCAGATCAAGCTTTCATAGCATGCACTCCATCACATTGTTGGTATAAGCGGTGATAATGAGTAAAATAGTGTTAAAATGATATTGTGAAGAGTGCAAGAATGCAACTAAGCTTGGAACAGGGACTATGAATATTTGATTTCAGCCATTTTCATTTTGGTGTGCAATTTATGCACGGTTTTACCTCATAACATATGTAAAAGAGGTAAAAGGATAAACGATTGATAGAGTGCAGGGCCGGCACTATGGGGGTGCTTAGGGGTGCATTGCACCCCCAGACAGGCCTCAGTGCACCCCCAGTTGTCTACTTATATCCTGATGTCTATATAGTATTTATTACGTTTTTTTAAGTTATGACGTTTTGTGCCCCCCCCTCTTAAATATTAAGCAAAGTAAGTAAAATTCAAAGGTATAACTTAAAAAGAAGACTTTAAAGCTTGTCTGCATTTATCCTGAAGAGATTTCAGATGATAGCATTGAGAATGAAAGGCTCAGAGGGAATGAGAGACAATGATAACCATAAACTTTCTGTATTAATTTTCATTTTCATTGCAATATTGTAAATTTTTTGGATGTGGGTTCTTGCGTGTTCTGAATCCATGATTAATCAAATTTAGTCAAAGTTTTCTTTGTTAAAATGTGTCAAATAATTGATTAAAATAGAGATTATCTGTCATCAGCACAGAGTTTATCAGAGATGAGGGGTGTGAGGATACTGGATTTTATAGCCTCTGTGTTTTTTTGTTTTTTAAACTTGAATTTTTGTTCTGGTAATGGACATAAATACTTAAACATAAATAATTTTTTTAAAAGCTATATGTTACAACCCTATCCCCTCAACCTGAGAAAACATTTTCTATGGAACCTAAAAGCTAAGCTGGCTGTATGAACACAAAATCCAAAATAAATGAAAAATGATACTACTCCTGAGATAGACTCCCCCCCCCAAATTCAAGCAGGCGACTCACCAATCTGATGGATGGGACTGCCCTTGATAACCTGGGCCAGCATGGTCTTCTTCTCAGGCCAGTGATGCAGCCTTCTTTGGGTTTTTGTTTGCGTTTTAACAAAAAGGAAAAAAATAATGACCGTACCTTGGCATCAACCCCATGGGTGTCCATACAGAGCAAAAAAGAGAGTAGTCCTTGCAGCCAGGCTGGTTTTACAAATTAAACCAAGGCAGCCTTGTTTGTGGGCAAACAGTGTGAGCTCTGGTGCTGGAGAAAAGACGCCTCTAAAGGTAAAGTAGCAGGTGACTGGCAACAAATAATTTTGCCGCTAAAATTAGCTGATCATAGCTGGTCTGCTAGCTAAGTAGTAAGAGCTGCATAAAGCACATAATTGAGTGCGAAAATGAGAGAACCTCTCCAAAATGAAAACATGATATCCACACAAAAATTGTTGGCTGACATGAAAACAAACAAACGTGGAACTTAAGAGGAAAGAGATTGTGTCTTACCGGTGAATGGTGATGCAATCTGTCCATCCTTCTTGGACTGGCCATTGGAACTGGAGTGTAATGAACTTCAGAACTGACAATTTGCAGATCTGGTTCACCACTGTGCTTAGCTCTCACAGTCATAGCTTTTGTTTGATTGCGCTGGCATCCATTGTGCTTACAAGCTTCACTGATGATGCTGAGATTTGGTGTCTGCCTTTTTCCCCTCCAAAATGGCATGCATCGCAGAGGCACAATATGAGGACTGAACTTTAGAAACTTCTAATTTTAATTTGTGCTCTCATGCAAATGCATAAATAACGTGAAACAGCTGACCCAATCCAACCCCAAGTGTTAGACATACAATGCACACTCAATCTGACCCAAACTCTCTAGGTTCCATCAGGCTACTACCACCCAGTGGACACTCACTGAAACCTAGCAATTACCAGCTTTAAACTGAACATTTACCACACACAAGAAACAAAAAGAAGGTGACAATATAATTTATTCTGAATATGATAAAAGCTATGCATAAGTGTATCGTGTTTATAAAGATATACATATTACTGTTTCATATACGCATTATTAATATTAAGTGCAAAATGCATACAATGAATATACACAGGTTTTTCTTCTGTGTGAAAGAGGAAAAGGTTCAGTGTGTTGCCTCTTGCAGACTGCCTATGCATTTTAAACAACACAGGTTGTTTAATTACAGAAAATAAAACCATATCACTGCAAAGTTCGCTATATCTCTCACAGTTGCAAGACTGTAAGCAGCTAAATTTGATACACGTCAAGGCCATAATCAATTTGATGTCTGTTATGATCGTAATTTTAATGTTCAGAATGTAGCATTGCCACATGTCGTTACCCATGAGAGACAAATATGAACCTCTCTACCCCATGAGCAACTGAGGGGTGAGATGAAATCAGGGGAGAGTAATGAAGGTTCTTCGTTACTTACTGCACTGACCAGAATATAAGGCAGATTGTATTTGTATTCATAGACTACTCAAAGTTAATAATGCTGGCCGCCCTTTTTAGTCACAAAAAATTGTGATTTTGGGACAGCACAAAGAGGGAATTTTCTACCCAGTTGTCTGTGCTGACTGGGTGTGATTGAGGTGAGAACATTTATTTTGGGATGTGGATTAGCATATATGCACCATACATTAGTGTTTATATGGTTCTAAAAATCGACCAGGCAAATGGTACTTTTAATGCAGAAGGAAGCATAATGTGCAGTAGTTGTACTTGCAGCATGTGTGTTTGCATAGATTAAATACCAACATTGATTCTAACATTCCTCTTTGACAACTGTGTCAATGCCATGCACCAGTGTTTTAAAGTTTGGATTAGCTAATGAAGTAATAAGACCATTGCACCACAACACCGTCCCACAGTCATACAGGAAACCAGTAGACATACAGTAAGTTGTGTGCCATTACATATCCTCCAATAAACTCAAAGCCAAAGGCTTCAGTTCTCACACAATGCATCTGTTTGGGGAGAAAAAAATCTTACTCACCATGGATGATTTCAGAAATCTGGAAGACCTTGTGTTTGTATCCAGTTACAAGGTTTAAAATCTTGTGTGCCACAAAAACCCGACCAGCCACACATCAACCTGATGAGTGCTGCTGATGTATTCTATTTTTTTTTTTACAAAGCTAACCAATCCAATTGCCTCTAATTTAAAGCATTTTTATAATGATCTCAGACTAAGGCCATGTTCAGATGCAATTTACTGAGGATCAGGTATTGTAACATATGATAGCATGAGTATTGGGTTGCTCAGGGATTGACATTACATGGCTCCTTGGAGGGGCTTTTCCAGCAGCTGCAGGGTATGTTGGCAAAGCCTGTCAGTTTCTCCATCTTGGACATGTAGAGCAGGGGCTCAATGCTGCAGCTCAGGTCCATGATTGAGAAGGCAATCACACTAATCTGGCACTTGAAGGCCAAGAAGCTGTAATACGCTGTGAAGGGGAAAAGCGCCACTGGAGGCAGGTAGTTAAAGACAATGATAGCCAAAATGATGGAGACCATCCTGAAGGCTTTTTTCTTCATTGGGTGCATCTCCTCTTTGCCGACGACTGACTTCCTCAGAACCCAGATGATGGAGAGGTTACAAAAGACCATGATGACGAAGGCAGACAGGATCAGCCCGGTGAAGATGCTTGTTGTGCTGGTAACCCCTACGATGGACTTAGACAGGGCATAGGCAAGAGCGAGCACCCACACCAGCAGGGAAAAGGCCACCCTGATCTTGTTGTCCCTGATTCCAGTGAAGACGATTGGGTGGACCACAGCGACATAGCGGTCCAGGCAGATGCAAGTAAGGAAGAGGGGGGTGACATCCTTGATTCCATAGGCAAAGCGCTGGAAGTACCATATACGATCGTCATTCAGCAGGAGGCGGTTCACCAGCTCAATGGGGGTCATCAGGCAGAAGTAGGCATCGAAGACGGCCAGGTTGAAGATGAAAATGTCTGACGTGGAGGAGTCGGTTTTCTTTTGTAACACCTGCCACATCACCACCACATTCGCTGGAAATCCCACCACCAGATTGAACACCTTGACGGCATAGTAAAACACAAATCCACTTGGTACCTCTTTACATACATCAAACTGGTACCAGGGCAGGCGTCCAGAGCTTGGAGCGGTTTGGTTGAGCAGTAGACTGGAGTTGATTACAGAGCTGTTCATTATGTCATCAGGTTGATTAATCCTGGTGAGTATATTGTAGTAGCACCTGCTGTAGGGATCCTTATGGAGAAGAAAATCAGGGGTGGTTAGGTTCATCACTGTCTAGCACAGAAATGTTAATTCTGAAACAACTCCTCTCATTAAATCCTGTTATTACTCAGTGCATTGTGGACATGAACAAGTTAAATATCAAGACTGCTTTCTACAACCCTGTATGGAATTGCCAATTGTACAAGGCTTGTCTCTCCAGGACGAAAACTGCACACATGCAGGACCACAAGTGGGTGCCAACTGGAGGATAGACACTACTCCCCTGACTTCTTGCAAGCAATTTAAAGACAGCCTTATTCCTGCCAGAATGAACCCAATTTGTGATGCTGTTGTGGGGTCCCATTCATTGTTAGTAGATGTCAAGGTTCGTTTCAGCCTTCTCGGGAACACCATGAGGACGCTTATGACCTTACGTTGCATTACATCTAATATCTAATCAGGCAGAGACATTAAAATCATCACCCAGCTAACAACAATAACCTAAAAATACTGTTAAAAGTTCAAATTTGTATGTCTCATTTGATTATGTCCCTGGGGTAGTTCTGCTTCAGTTCAAAATACTAGTAAATTTGCAAAGTACAGTATTAAAAAAACAATCAGATTGAAGTAAGCATTGATGTCTGGCACATTTCACAACAATGCAGTCTCCTTTTTTGATACATGAACTTATCAATCCAAACCTGCACCTTTAGAAGACATGAACAATCAGAGGTACAATTTGAAAAACAGAATCAAACCTCACCCAAGAAATGGCAATGCCTTCACCCTGTGTCCTCTGAAGTGTTATGTACCTAGTACACTGGCAACCTTCAAAGTCTGTAACCAAATGTGTCACGTTTTCTCAATATAGTTCCTGTACACATGGGGCAGGGCTATATAAAAGTACTCTTATGGGAACGACAGAGATGTTTTTGGACTGTAGATCCAATGAATAGGGAAATTATGACCATTCCCATGGTAGCACTCGATGAAATCCTAGAATACCAGATCACCATTGGTTGATATTCTGGAATGGGTGGGCGTGGATGGTGAACATGGATGAAGGGAGTGGGAGGGTACTGTCTGCTAACCAGTAAAACATCAAAAGGCGGGGGTGCAGGCAGGTACCCCCATCTTTGTAAACAAGTGATGCAATGTACTCGTAACATCGAGTGTAGAGTAATGGTGTGAATATGAGAAATGCATTGTAATATGGTGTAAGTATTACATATGAAATTGCACTCATACAATTTATTTTAATTTCTTTTGCAGCGGTTTATGTCAATTTTTGTTACATGAAGAAACTCAAGATAGGTATTTGCTTAGGTAGATAACACCAATGCCTAAATCGAACCTCAAGTCCAGTTCCTTGACTACAACACCATACTACCATCCCTGTCAAAGCATAAAAAGCACACAGGACATGCATATAGTGAAAGACAACATACAAACCACAGAAACAGGAAAGTCAGTTAATAGTAGAGACTGTGTGAATTAACAGTAGCCTCTGTTAATATGCAACTGCTAGCTCTTTAGAAAAGCTTGATGAAAAATGCATCTCTGCAGAGTTGTAGACTTTCACCATACTCATATCAGATCCCACTTTGGAGATGGGCTGTCATGGTTGGCTTATAGCAGTGAACTGTGACAGAGAGGCTGAGGTCAGGGATAACCTGGCATTCCTCAAACAGATGTATTTAAATCCTACAGGTCCTGTGTTTTTAAGCAGCTGGAAGGTTTTCGTTTCACCCTTCCTTTAATGGAGAAGACTTTTTCTGCTTTTGGGAGATGTACGTGTGATTGGACCAAAAGCAGACTGCATTGTCATTTGTTGAAATTTTTGAACAGTAGTAGAGAGTTTTGGTTCTCTGGTTAGATATATCTCTGGTAATGCAACGTAGCCCATATTTTATATAGCTATGCTTTATAGCCTTGACTCAAGTAATGCAGCCTATATCGCTGGAACAATACAACGTAATATTGCAATTCAAGTGAAACAGAGACATCATGTCATATTGTTAGGCTCTATATAAGGAGACCCTTCCCTCTTATAAAAGCCCTATGAAATATACACTAAACACAACAAATCAAATGCTAAACCCCCCTCAAAAAGAGGCATCCTTTTGATGTTCCCAAATTCTGCCGGTGTTGGCATAATCTACCAAGAAGTCCAAACATGCTATTAAACTGAAAACCAAGTAGCGTTTTGGATTTCCAATGACCTTGGATATTTTCTAAAAAATTGAAGGTTAATAAATAAGTAATAAAGAAGAAAATTCTCTGACTAATAATTATGATGCCACTAAATTATTTAATATTTTTTATCCTTCTGGCCACAAATGAGTTCAGCATTCTGTTCTTATCCTTATCTTATCAAGCATGAGCTACTGGATGGCAGAACTTATTTACTGGTCAGACTGTCATTCTGAATCCATCTTACCAGTTTTGAAAGTTAGATTTAAGATCTACTTTCATTTATTTTGTAACATTTTTTAACTAATCCATTTTATTAAATATTTCACAAGTCCCACTATAACACCCAAAACAGTGTGGAGACGTATTCTAGTTCTGCACTGCAGCAAAAGTACCATTACTGATTCTGACATGCCTCTTTGACAACTGCATTAATGCCTTGCACCAGCTTTTAAAGTTGCATTTCTTACACATGAGTACAGTGCTAAGCACCAAAAGGAGGTGTCATCGGCCAAAATGACACCAGCTGATAGGTAGTGCATTCAGTAGACATTACTTTTTTCCTCTCCCTCTTCACAACAACTTTGGAATAGCTAATGAGCTTGTGGCATCAAAATGCCTTCCATTCATCATAAGGGAAAGTCTGAATCAATGCATGTGCTAATATAAATCCTCACAGCTAAATATTATTTTGCACACTATGCATCTCTGTGGGGAGGAAAATAACAGTTTTTTTCTTACTCAACATGGAAGTTGTCAGCAATCTGGTGGAACCTCTGGTTGTATCCAATAACAAGGATTTTCAAAAGCAAAAATTAAATTTTCCTTATAAATTTCCATAAAAATGGAACAACAATGACTGTCAAAACAGTCAGGAACCTAACAGTTGTTAAGTTGCAAATTTTTTGTCGGTGAGAAAACTGCTATATACAAGTGATTTTACAAGCAATCTGGTTGAAGCAAGCATTGATCTCTATGGCAAACGGCACAATCATGCAGTCCTCTTTCTCTCATATATGTGCTAACCTCATTGCGCTTAAAACATTAGAGGACATAAGCATTCATCAGACTTTGGTGAAGTGCATTTTGAAAAGCAAAATTGAATCTCACCTAAAAAAATTTGAAATGGCTTTGCCCTGTGTTTCTGCAATTGCAGCTTTCTTGGTACTCTTGCAGCCTTCAAAGTCTGTATCCAAAGGGGGTATGTTTTCTCAGTATAGTTGCTGTACACTTGGGGCAGGGCTATATAAAAGTATTCTTAAGGGAATGACAGAGGAAATTTTGTACTATAGCCAATCAGGAGATCTAGTGACAACTGAATTCCATGCATTTGGTAGCACTTGATGAAACAGAATTCTCAGTTAGCATTGACTGATGTTTTGGAATAGGTGGGCATGGATGGACAAAGGAGAGGGGGTGGATCGGTGTTGCTTGGCAACCAACACATAGGCAGAGGTGTAGGCAGGTATTATTTTCTTTAATGATGTAATATAAGAACTAATGTAAACAAGTGATGCAATACATTAATGCCATACAATGTGCAATACTGGTGCACAAAAATAAAATGTATAGTAACATGATGTAAGGTATTGCATATGAAATCTATATATGCTACACAGCAGCTCATACTTTCAATGATTCTATTCAATAGGATTCTATTCCAGTAGTGCTTAGAAAATAAGTCACCTCCCATGAGGTCACCTCCCATCATAACATATAGGCCCACAGATTCCATACTATATATGTAATCTAACAGGCATCCCACCTCAAATTTGCCCTGAAGTCCAGTTCCACTGTCATCCTTGTGAATGCACACTGAGCCAGCAGGACATGTATACAGCATGGGATAAGGCATAAAAAACAGAAAACACAGAAAAAGACAAAAAGAGAACATTAGAGACTAGAGAATTAATGATGGCCTGTTTGTTAATATGCGTCTGTTTCATGTTCATGAAAGCTCAGTGACAAATGTGACTCTGCACTGTAGTCATACACTGCACCTGCAGCGGATCTAACGTGGGTGGGGGTGGGGGTGGGGGTGGGTGTACTCTGAAACAGTATCATAGTTAACTTATAGCAACAAGAGGAACAGACACACTGACTGCCTTTGTTGTGGAGGCAGAGACCCTCAGAGTGTTCAAGACCATACTTGTTCCCTCCTGCATGCACTTTAGACAATAGGTCAAATGATGAGCGTAGAACAGGTCAAATGACCTGTTCTTATTATTGTGTCTAAGCTCTTAAAAGCTAGCATCTGTTCCAAGTGTAGGCTGAGCCCTACAACCTGGGTTTGATCCTAGCTGTGTCATCAGTCAGTGGGGATCCCTCCTCCTGCTACTGGTATGTGCCCTGTGGGACTTGCTGTGTAAAAATGGCTCCATTTGAGAGTAATGGAGGGTTGAACTAGCCTCACTTCAGAACTATTGTACAAGAGAACAGTGGAGCCAAGTGTGTAATTTCTGATTTCCAAAACTAGGTGAAAAGTTGGTGTAAAACACTAAAAAATAAACATCAGGGCAAATAATGTATGTGATGAGTAGAGGTGGACACCCTCGCTTCAGAAAGTAAAAGTCCTGCCATGTATTTGTTCTAGCCATTCACTAAACAAGGTGATTTCACTAATTAGCTCCTCTACCTGGCTGAAGAGTTGTGCTAATTAAATTCAGCTGGTGTAGTGCATGGGTGGAACAAATACGTGGCAGGACTTTTACTTTCTGAAGCCAGGGTGTCCACCTCTGGTGACGAGTTATGACTTAAAAATTCCCTATGCATGAAAAGGTTTGCAAAAAGACAGATGCCAATCAACTCAAGAAACTCTTCACGTGACTGCCAGGCTGCCATTGCGCCTGCATGTACCGCCTTTGACGTCATCGACCACCATGTGTGAATCCGACCGTATGCAAGTGACACTCGCCCGACTTCCCTCTCCTTGTATTAAACGTATTCTGACGTGAAAGTCGCAAAACAGCGGTCTTTTCGACACGACCGGGCTACAGCAAACATATCTGCAGTCAGTGTGTGGACTGGAGCTGTCAGCGATCAGCAGCATGGAGGCAACGGCGGACGAGTTCATGAAATACCGGTCTCCACTGGTGTCACGATACGCCAGTAAGGAGATGGCATATAACTTTAGCGACAGGAAGAAATTCACCACATGGAGAAAATTGTGGATCTACCTCGCAAAAGCCGAAAAGGTCTGGCATGCATGGATTTTGTCAGCTAATTTAGTTAGCTAGAATGCTAGCTAATCAGTTCGAGTTATTGAACCAATCTGTAGCCTATAATCTGGCCAAATTTAGCTCGCGACTATATTTTGGTTCGATAACGTTATACTTTTCCTTCCGTGTCTTGCTTTCTCTGATTCTCCACACAAAATAAATAGCTAATCATTTGTTACGACCTTTCATAACTACGTTACCCAGATAGCATCTCATCTGCCATTCTATAAATAGTTTTTTTAAAACCTCTGTGTTCTTTTAAAATGCAGACTAGATTACTGCACTGTCTAGTTATGATTAGGCTACATCTAGATATTGCAGATGACTGAAACGAAGCTGCAATCGTGTTAGCTGGCTCACCCCTGCTCCCATCACAGAGGATTTGAACCTTAACCCATCAAGAAATCAGATCCTAAAATATTGTGTTGGTTTGTAGGGCAAAGGTTAACCAGCTGAAGCAGTGAATAGGTTATTGGGTTTTTTAAAATTGCTTTTGCCTTTTGAAGTTCACTTGAGTTGTGTTTTGTGGAAAATGTGATGGCAATTGTATACTAGTTAGGAAAAGAATCATTTAAGGATGCAAGGGAGATTTTTTTTTTATCTCTAGTTCACTTCTGTGAGTCCAGTTTCCCTCTTAACCTGCTCAGCCCTACATCAAAACACACATTCATTTTGCAAAAAAGAAGGGGAATGTAACTACCTCCACATGCTACTTGTCACATGAGTCTTCTCAGCTGATATCAATTTTGAGGAGACCATTGTAGAATTCAACAGATCAAGATTGTATGACATAATATTAGTGCTAACACTGTGCTAAATAACTTGCATAAGTCTGAGTGCGTTGTCGTGTGATTCTGAGATTTAACATACAGTATTACTAGGGGGATTGAACTCAAGTCACAAGTAAAGACTGTGACATTACAGTGATGAGTAAAGAGTACAAGTAAAGTGAAAGACTGAATAACAACACTGATTCTTGATGTCTGAACAAATTAGTGTTAGCCACTCAAATCTGTTGCAACTTGTGCTGTTACAAATAGGACTTTCCCCATAACCATGACCATTACAGCAAGTAGTATATGGTTCCAACAGTACACACAAACTAGAAAGCTAGTTCTTCTATATTTTCAGTTACTTTATGTATTCAATCACACATACATCACTGCTTTTTTAGGCTCTACAAAAATAAATAAGATGCAGAGGGTGTGGTTCAGTCATGCCTTTGAGAACCTTTCAATGACACATTTAAGGCAATGCCTATTTTTCTGTAACCTCCCATTGTGTTATGATAGAATATAACATTATCATCTGTGTAGCTACAGTATCTGTGTCATTGCAGAGCATACAGAAAATACTATACTTTTAGTGTGTTTAGTTGGTTGTTGCTTTGTATGTTTCAGTGTATGTGTGTGTTTTAGTATACCACAAGGGCATTAGCTTGGGTGTGTTCTTGTGCCTAAAATAAGTAAGCAGAGAATGTCAGGGTAATTGGATAGTGACAGAGAGCCATTTTCACTCTCTGAGTGTCTCAGTAATGTAGTGAGGGGTTTTAACAGATAAATAGTGCTAGTCTTTTTGGTGGTTTTTATGCCAACTGCATTTCTGTATGAGCGCTTGTGGGTTTTATTTATTTGTAGTTTGGGCTCTGTTCTTAATGACGGCTGCTGTATTGTACCCCATGCTTTAGCTTCAAAAGCCTAATCCTCACCAAAGCATTTATATATGTGTCAGGGCCTATTGTGTATGTACGGCCTCTTTTTAATTTTAATTGAATTTGTCCAACAGAGTACAGTGTAAAAATATCTTCTCTGTGTTTACATCAATGCTTAGTACAATATTACTGCACATGTACCATGACTTTCTCTGTGGTTACCTCTCCCTCTCCCCCACCCTGCCCCCAGGCCCTGGGTCTGCCCATCACTGATGCCCAGGTGGCAGAGATGGAGTGTCATGCAGACAATATTGACTTTGCCATGGCAGCCGAGGAGGAGCGCAAACTGCGTCATGATGTGATGGCGCACGTGCACACCTTCGCTCACTGCTGCCCGACGGCAGCTCCCATCATCCACCTGGGGGCCACCTCCTGCTATGTGGGGGACAACACGGTGAGGGGTGTGGAACCGTCACAGCCTTGTCTCAGTCACATTACAAAAAACACAACTTGTCAATATACTTTCAGGGGAACATAATTATTTTAAATACTGACTTAAGGATGAATGGCCTGTTTGTATCATTTAGCTGAATTCTTATAATATGTAAGTCATACAGTGGTGTGTGTAAGGCTAATGATGTGTGGGTTTCAAAGAGCATTTCCATACAGTATGTCTGTCTTGATGTGTGGTGAGGGAAAAAAAGTCAGTTATCCAATGCTACAAAAGGTAATTCAAATTCAATTCAAAGACAAGACTTCACAGGTGTCATGTAACTTAAGCACTGGAAGTGTAAATGAATTCCTTATGAGACACTCAGACACATAAATTTTCATACTCAGTTTCACTAATGCAGTCTTTCTGGCTCTCATGTAGGACCTGATTGTGCTGCGTGATGGCTTTGACATTCTCCTACCCAAGGTGAGATATGTGTGAGAGTATGTGTAGTGTGACAGTGCATGGGTGTTAACTCCGAGGAAGGTGTGAGAGAGACTGCAGATGTCTCTGTGCTTTACATGTAGAAAACAGTATCTGAAAAACAGAATATTGAATCACTGCATTGTATCACATCTCTCCCTGGTATTGTCTATCCTCTTATTGCCTCTCTTTCTCCCTCTCAGCTGGCTCGTGTGATTGACAGACTGGCAAACTTTGCTGAGGAATATGCCGACCTGCCCACACTGGGCTTCACGCATTACCAGTGAGTCTGTGTGTCTTCCTGTATGGCAGTTAGTTGTTTAAATTGTGGTTTCACTCACATTGACTGCAGCATAATTATTATCCATTGTAACTGTGCCCTGTCACATCTCCTTCTCTAAGACCAGCCCAGCTGACCACAGTGGGGAAACGAGCCTGCCTCTGGCTACAGGATCTGACCATGGACATGCGGAACCTTCAGCGCGCCCGGGACGACCTGCGCTTCCGGGGGGTAAAGGGGACCACTGGCACGCAGGCCAGCTTCCTGCAGCTTTTCCAGGGGGACCACGATAAAGTGAGCACATTTACTACACTTTGATGAAATGAAAAGTTTGTCTGTTTGCACACAGTGTTGTGATGTCACTGACGGCCTGGGGGGGGTGTCAAAGAGATTGAGAAAGAGATGGTGGAGGGAATGTAGGTTCATTAGCTTTGATTCCTTGAAAGAGAGGAAACACTAGTGAGATTTTGAAGGTGTGAGAGAAAGATGAATGGACAGTCAGGAGTATAAACCGGCTTTAATTTGTCTATAAAGACAAAGAAATGTAGGTGATGCTAGGCATGTGATTGGTTTGTTGGAGTCACTGACTGGGTATATGTAATCTTTCTCTTCTAGGTTGAAGAACTTGATAGAATGGTGACAGAAATGGCAGGATTTAAAAAGTGAGTATTCTCCTGAAGGCTAGTTTCATACTTCCATTAAGATCTGAAAGGGGAACGCAGGAAGCAACTGTAAATCCAATGGCAACAGCTCGAGAACCAAAACAAACTGACATCTTCAGGATGCAAGGTGTCTTAAAGTACCATTTGACATAAGTTGCATGAATGTGACATTCAAGGCTAGCTGGTAAGGAACAAACCTCCTCTGAAGGCAAACCACAAAAAGAGGTCACTGAAATTTGCCATCTTTGTCTTGTCATTATAGCAAGCTTCCATGGTCCTCCTCAGGGCCAAGTTCTTATTTCAGAAAGATAATGGAAAAACATTGGCACACTCTGTGTTTGTGGTTAAGTTCCTTGGCCACAGTGTCTGCCTGTGGCTCCAAGTAGAAAGGTGGCTGTTGTTGCTTATTTTCCCCCACCTACATTTTGTTTATCTTTGCCTTTGTTAGCATCTAGTTATCTTTGTCTGTGTGTCTAAATTGATTTCTTCTTTACATAATGTGTGGTAATCCCTCTTAAGGGCGTATCTGGTGACTGGACAGACCTATAGTCGCAAGGTGGATATTGACTCCCTGGCAGTGCTGGCCAGTCTTGGAGCCACCGTCCATAAGGTATTTCTTGCTACTCTCTCCATTTGACAGGATTTATCTTTTGAAAATATGATACACAACTAAAAATATTCATATTTTTGACATCTCGATAGCCTTGCTTTCCAGGCATGTAGTCGTATCTGACATATATTCAGCCCCATCTCACTGTTAGTAGGGGAATAAGCCGGATGTTTACTCAGAGAATGTCTGTTAAGCAAGGCTATTGCCACCACAGCTTTTTTTTCCAAAAAGACAGGAATGAAGGGTTTAATGTTTATATTTGTGAACATATTTTTATCAAACTGCATGCAGTGTTTTGTCTGAACTTTAGTCTCAAAGTCATGAAACATTTACAGTTCACAAGTGTAGATGAGATTTCTCCTTTCATTTTCACTAGCTCTACTCAGTCATGAAGACAGTCACTGAGAGGAGTTAAGTGGTTTGGAAAAATGTGAAAAGACAATGAAAGAAATGATATGCACGTCCTGCTCCACAAACATGTACTGTGTGTCTTTATCTTTGGTGGCTTTTGTAGGAATGGTGTTAATGAACTGTTTATATTGTCATCAGATCTGCACTGACATTCGGCTTCTGGCCAATCTGAAGGAGATTGAGGAGCCCTTTGAGAAAGAGCAGATTGGTGAGTGACAGAAGCTGTCAACTTTTTATGTGACTGCAGCCCATAGCCACGACTCTCTTCCTAAGAATCATGCTCAACATTTTTCCCCCAGCTCTCTGTCTTTCTTTACAGAGAAGACATATTATTTATGGATCGAGACTTTAAACATTTAATTTTAATCTCATTAAAAGATGACTCGGGAGGATTTTACTGAAGTTTTTATATGAATTAATGAAATGGGCTGCAGAAGCTATTTCAAGCTGACTTCTATTAACAGACCAAGAGGACATAGATGGAAAATAGTTAAAGATATCTTTCACACTGACATTATATACATTATGAAGTATTTTCCTCATTCAGAGAGTGATAAATGAATGAAATAGCTCACCTTTGAAAACAAAGGTCCTTGGAGTGTTTAAGGCTAGTTTTGACAACGTTCTCAATGACACTTTAGACTATAGGCAGAGTGATGAACCTGGTTGGGTTGAATAGCCTGTTCTCATCATGAAACTTCATATGTTCCTATGTTCTTTCTTTCATTCCCTCTGTCCCCCCTTTTTCTGCTGTATCTCTTCCTCCTGTGTTGCCCAGGCTCCAGTGCCATGCCTTACAAGCGGAACCCCATGCGGGCCGAACGCTGCTGCAGCCTGTCCCGCCACCTGGTGGCGCTGATGACTGACCCGCTCCAGACTGCCTCGGTGCAGTGGCTGGAGAGAACACTAGATGACAGCGCCAACCGGTACTACACCTCACTGTGATTGCGAGACTCTTGCTGCACTAGCAATTTGACTGATAAGTGGGATCTCCCCCTCTCTCACTTGCAATCAATCTTTCTTTTAGGCGAATCTCCCTGGCAGAGTCCTTCCTCACTGCTGACATCATCCTCAGTACTTTGCAGAATATCACGGAGGGGCTGGTAGTCTACCCAAAGGTAAAAACTCTTTACAGGCTTGTTACAGACAAAGACATTACTGTACTAATATGCATTTTAACAATATTTAAAGAAAGTATGACATAATCAAGAACTGTCCAGTTGTCCAGGTTACACACTTTTAAATGTTTACTCTTGCTGTCTGCCACACCAGGTGATTGAGAGACACATTCGCCAAGAGCTGCCCTTTATGGCCACAGAGAACATAATCATGGCCATGGTCAAGGCTGGAGGAAACAGACAGGTACAGCCATCAGCTGCAGATACAGCAGAGCTGGGGCTGTAGTGCTGGATAGGGGGCCAAAGGCCCGGTTTACAGTGATATACTGTCTATTAATTACTCTACCCTGAAATACTGACTTTACTGTCCCACACTACTAAACACTGCAACAAAGACTGAAGCTGTCAAGTGTCGTCTTCATGTTACCATACTTTTTTTGAATGTATGACCTTTTACCTCCCTCTTTCCTTCTTTTCCTTCGGTGAGACATAAATTCCCCAGGGTTTAAATGGTTGAGTTAGGCAGCCAATGGTAGAATTTTCCTGAAGTGTTCCAAAATGACATATACAGTAAATGTAAGGTATCTGTGTCTCCTTCTTTTTCAGGACTGCCATGAGAAAATCAGAGTGCTCTCCCAACAGGCAGCAGCTGTGGTCAAACAAGAGGGTGGTGACAATGATCTCCTGGCCCGAGTTCAGGCTGACCCCTACTTCGCCCCCATCCTGGGACAGCTGGATGCCCTCCTAGACCCCAAAACCTTCATAGGACGAGCTCCTCAGCAGGTGTGACCACACTGCCGTGAAAGTACCACTTATGTTCCTCATTATTAAACCAAGGACACACACCGTTTTTACTTTACTGCTAGTTGTTGCACCCTTTTGGAATTCACTTGATAACATGAGCAGGTCAGAGATGAAGAGAAAGAGAGTGAGAGTGTGTTAATGCTCTTATCATCTTGTTTTCTTGCACGTGTCTCAGGTGACAAGGTTTCTGGCTGAGGAGGTGCGCCCCCTGCTGCAGCCTTACAAGAACAACATGGACGTCAAGATTGAGCTGGAACTTTGACATATTTGGATATACATACACATACATACACAATTAGAGAAGTACAACCATACCATCATGCTGATGCACACGTATGGAGGGCACATACATTTATACACACAGATGTACATGCCTTGAGAGCGAGGGTCATAAGGTTTTGATTCACTTACTGTAATGGGCAACTTCGGTCATCAAGACTATGTGGTTATTTATGCTTCTCGGTGAGCAACCAGTTTACACAAGAAGTATTTAGTGAACAAGCTTCCTGTCTGACAGGAAGGATACCAGCAGACCCTGCAGCCATTGACAACTGGTGTTGCTCATTCTTGATCAATTCAACACATAAAGCTTACTTATTAAGTGAGCTTTACAAGAGAGAATTGTCTGGAACTACAAAGAAATGTACTTGGGTATTGGATCTGTCAGTCAATAAAGAAACATTTTGATTAATACTTTCTGTCACTCCCCTTTTCTGTTTTCACATTCATAATTTCCCAAGTGTTTAGAAAATAGTTTATTGAGAAAATCCTATAGAAAACACATTTTCATCATGAAACATTCAGGTGTATTTATTTCATGAGGTATTAATGAGTTTGACTGAACTTTCTGAAACCTCACACATTTCCATATTTCTGTGCTCATTACTGAATACCATTCATTCACACTTGATGCTGTCCTACATTATGTACAATTTTGCAGTGCCTGCCAGTTTTGGACAGACACACGTTTGGATTGCATATAATTTGGTATATAATTTAGTGTTTTTAAATGTAGTCACAACGAGAGAAGAGGTAACCAAATGAGTCCTTCGCCATACTTTACTGCAATGACGTTTAAACTCTTTAACAGGAATGATTGGCCAGCATGTATGACGTCAATAGTACGTACACAGAAAAGCCAATCGGGACGCCGCACCACAATTTTCAAAACCAGGCCCGCCATGTTCCATTAGTTTGTTTTTAACGTAGCCTTATTGCTAGCTGGATCAACCAGAGTTTCGGGATATTTTTAAGGATAGATACCGACATACCGCGGGTAAGTTATTTCACAGAATTAACACCTGACGTATAAAATTGTCTGTTAATGATGAGGTGTGTTCATGTGTAGCAAACCTTCAATCTAGTCCGCTAACGTTACATTATTTACCCCGGTGTTAGCGGACTGAGACGTTATAACTTGCGCTGTAGCTAAATCTAGGTAGCCATCAGTACTATATTTCCAGTTATGTAACTTAGCTACTTCTGTTGACCGTTATGTTGATAAATAGTGTGTCAGCTAGCTATCAGCATGCAACTAGCTAGCTAGGTTAACTAACGTAGTGGTGTTGGAAGTTAGTGAACGTTTGCGCTTGTCCACAGTTTAAAGCTAGCGAAGTTGGCTGCCTAATTTAAGTTAGCGTTCAGTTTCCCTGTTCACTGTTACAGATCCAGGTTTCTCTGTTTGCTCCACATGAAATGATCCCCTTCCAGCTTGGTTGCTAAAGTTACCACTTTTATACTTCCTCTGATTAATTTATACGTGCAGTTGGTTGCTGTCCGTGCAAACAATGTCTTGGCCACAGCTGCCTTCAAATATCCATTTCGTAGTGGCGGAAGTGCTATTTTTCTGAGTTAACCTTAATTAACTGAAGTGAACTGGGTAGAGCTAGTCAATATTTTGTATTATGTGATTACATTATATTTAGCTTAACTTGTTATCATTGCTGTGTTTTGTGTAAAATATCGGATCGTATGGGTTATTTGGTTTGAATATTTTCGGAGTGTGTAGGTAAGGAGAATGCTGTCTTGCGAGTTTAATATATAAAAGCATGTTTGGGCTTCTATGATTTGTTTTGTTGTCTTTTGTTCAGAGAGCTCTTTAATGTCCAAAACGTTACCCAATATTTTGGCTACCTTGGATGACTTCTGTGGAACACACTATCAAAGCTGTCACAAAATGATAACAATTGTAACTAAACAACTCCGTAACCGTGGCCCTGTCCTAAAGTGCCATTGGGCATTTTTCCTGCTGAGATGTTTGACTGTTTGATTCGTTCATTTTGGAGCTGTATTGTGAAACACTGACAGCGACGTAATCGCACAGGGATGCGAATTTAAAACTAGTCCCCGGGCCTCTTAAGCACTGCTACTCTATTACAATTTGGAAAACTGGAAACAAACCAATCAAAAGGACACCATTCCGTGAACATGGCGTGTGCTGATGTGTTTGCTTCTTCCGATGTCTTTATTGAGTCGTTTTCAACAGGACAGCGTCTTCCACAGATAAGCCTAGAAGGTGGACTCTTCTAATATGTTCTCTTGCTGCATATGAGGTGTGAAACACCACTTGACATACAGGAAAAAAAAAAAATCTCGATCATTCCATGTTCTCCAGAGAACGTCTGATGGAAGTAAACAGCAAGTGAGCTGTGCACAGTTGAAAAGTTTCCGTACAAAACAGATTTCTGGTCTGCTTACAGAAGCAACCAAGTGGGCTGAAAACACCAACTTTGTCTTTCTTTACAGATTACTTCAAATTAAAATGTATTTACTTGTGAATTGAAGAAATCCTAAATTTGAAAATTAAAAATAAATAAATGGGTAAATGAAAGTGTACCACTTACAAATCGCAAGTGAGCGCTTGAAACTTGTAAAACTCCTTAAACATACTCCTGCTGATGTCGCTGCACTGGCTAACAGTAACATTTATCTTTCAATCCAAAATGGTGTACCATATGGTGGCAGGGAACAGCTTCCCTCTGTATTTAGTCCATCATCAAACCGTACACAATGGCCAGGTCACTTTGCCCTGCAACTTCAGGGCACATAGCTTCGCCCCCCCCCTCTTCAAAGCCACACCCTCTGGTCATGTCCACTCTCTGTTCTAGCACCAGTGTGGTAGAACAAGCTTCCCATAGCAGTCAGAACAGTGGACTCAGAATAAAGACCCACCTATTCAGCCTGTACCTTGACTCCCCTAGTTAAGCATAAATCACATTCCTTTATTTGTGTAGCTTCACTGCAGGCTAAATTATAATTCTACCCAGTAGTATGTTGCAGTCTTACTGTAGGCTACATTGTACTGCAATTGCATATATTGAAAACTTATGTGTTTACACTCTGGTAATCATTACACTTTGTCGTGAGGCTAGACACATGTTCGAATGTGGTCTTTTTTGTACCATTTTTAAAGCCACTTTATTAGCTGAACTTTGTACTCTGGAGTAAGTCAGTCTGGAATGGAGATTAGTGGAGCTAAATGACTAAATTAAAATATGAAACCCCCTAAATTAAAAACCCTGCTTTCCCTCCCTCTCTTAGGATGGAGACTCGCTTCTCTCACCTCTACCAGCGGGACAGCAGTGTCTCCATGCTGCGGGTCAAGATGGCCCGTCGGCGCTCCCAAACCCAGAAGGAGAACCGAGAGCGGGCTGTGAACCAGCGCCGTCACCTGGACCAGCTGCCCGAGATAGAGGCCTCTGTGATGGACGAATCTGTAATCACAGCGCCAATGATGGGCAACGAGGGGACTGCATCTGTACAGAAGCAAGTGAAAAGTAAGTCTCTCCTATTTATGCCAACGCTGTTTCTGTCACTTGCTACGTTTGCATTACGAATGTGCATGCATTCAGCACTTCCTCACTTCTGTAGGCAGGTAGAATTTAAGAAGTCAGAATTCATCGAGCTTCTTGTCATTGTCAGTTAGTGTGCTGTACAGAAACTTTCATCCTCCTTCTCAGGATTGAATTTTCTGTATCTCTGTTATAGATCAAAATGCTGCAGTGGAGGAGAGGAAGAAGATGCTAGCACGCTATAAGGAAGCAAAGGAGCTACAGAAAGAGAAAGAAAAAAGAGAAAAGGAAAAAAAGGGTGGAGTTTTTAAAGTGGGCTTGTACAAGCCCCAGCCCCTTGCCACTCTGCCCCAGATTTCAGCTGCCCCGAGCAGGGCCAAGGTGAGTCAAAGGCTCAGTGACTTGGTCAACATTTGAGAGTGAGAATGACCTTATAGTCTGAAAGTAAATGCTATGAGTGAAAAACCAACTTTAGCAGTGGAGGCATTTGTCACCAAAATACTCAAAAATACTTTGTCCAGTTTGCTAGCTTTCATTGTTATAAAATGTTCTTTAGTGGTTGACTAAAACCCTTACTATGCACAAGTGGACAGAGCTCCATGTGGTAGACACAGGCAATGTGGGACTCTGGGTGTGATGCCCTCTCTCTCCCCTCAGACATCAGCACCTGCCCCATCCAGCAGGGTGACACGCTCCATGAAACAGCAGCAGGTTCAGAAGGTAGGACTGCTGATTTAGCCCCCCCACACACACACACATACCTCATGTTTGTGTAAACAGCTGTTTTGAGGAATATTGACACTCTGTGCTTGTTTGATAAGGGGAGCAAAAATGACTGTGGACTTAAATCAATGTTAGCATCATTTTGCAAACATGTTTTTTTTTTTTAAAGTGGTGCTCACTGTGTGTAATTATTCTGCTTATTACTTTTGTCTATTTTCCAAGCTAGTTTCTGTAAGGTAGCCCTGTTTTGTATGATCTTAACTCATAATTTTGTAAGTCCCTTGAATGTACTCATGCCTTATCTTGTACAAATTGAAAAGAATTCTCTTTTCTAACATATTCTTTTCCATGTGACATGTTCCATAAAATCCAACTGGCCAGCCTGTAACTCAGAGAGAGCTTGTGTCTGCACCCAAGAAAGGTTGGTGAATTTATGCATAAACCATTAAACTTGCATCCCTTATCATATGATGAGCAGCTACGCAGGTTATCAGTAACTTATTATAAGCTGTGAAATGTCTTTTAATTTCATGGTACATTTGCACCTATTTAGTCTCATTTTTACAGTTGGATATGAATGGCTTTGTTCTTCCTCTGCAATGCACGAAACATTCATAGTAACTTTCTGTGCTTAAAATTGTGAAACCTTTGGTGCATGATAAAAGTTTCGACTTAAAAATTGAAGAAATTTTGACTTGTTCATTCCCTATCAATGTCCTTCCCTAGTGGAGCCCACAGTGGTCAGAGCACCAAGGAGCCGAGCTGTCAGTAAACCACAGACAACCACAACAACCAGCAGGGGCAGAGTAGTTCCGGGTAATATTTGCATCGTCTTTAACAGTACATGTTGCCTTAAAAGCACTGATATATTTAAGCATACAGGTTATTTACTTCCCAAAGCCAATTTAGTGCAGTGGCATTTGGCATGTTATCCACTCAATGTACACAAGATTTTGTAATGTTTAATCATTTCAAATTTTTTGTGCCCAGGTTTAATCACCTCTGCTGTCTCTTTGTTATACTAGTACATTTATTAAATGATTCTATAACCTCACAGTTCTGCCTGGGTCTGTGCCTTTGTTAAAAGGCTGCAGTAACTCGCGTACAGAATGCAGGGTGATTTTAATCGATTGCTTTGTTTGTCACAGTTGCGCAAACAGTCCGTGTCCCAACGACCAGAGCAGCCAGTAGGCCTCAAGCTGCCCCGCATAAACCCACATCAGGTACAGGAGAACTGGTTTACCTTCTCAGATGCCTCACACATGAAACCTTTCCTTTGGTTACATGACAAAATGCAAAGTAAACGGGAGGGTCAAACCCACTTAAGCGTTTCTGTGTGTCAGCATTTGTATTTTTTGTAGTAAGTGGTAATGTGTTGGTATGAGTTTTGATTGAAGGAAAAGGAAGTGAATGAAAGTAAATGAATGCAGAGTTAATGCAGCAGTGTTGTTTATTTCCCCCTTCCAGCAGATGCAGCAGCTGATGGTCCGAAAACCCGAGCTGCCAACAAGCAGCCTGTAGCGCCTCCTGCAGGCAGATGCAGGCCTGCACAAGGTAGTAAAAATATGAAGATTACAGTCATACTTGGGCAGGAGCAATCAACTCAACCCTCTAAGATGTTTATCATCAAGTTTGATTAATTACCTGACTCATGTGCATCAGCTTTTAAACAGTTTAAGGGGTGCATTGTAATAGAAGGCTCAGTGAAAGTGGAACCCTATACAGCTAATTTTATACATGACACCAATATCCTGTTTCACAGGCAAGAATGAGACAAAGGCACAAACCAAGGTGCAGAAGGTGAGTAATGTTTCTCCTTTTGTAGGTGAATGAATTTGTAGAGAACTGTGCATGGTAGGGTTGTGTTGGTGGGATACATTACAAACGGGTGAATTTAATTTGCCGCTTGGTTTGCCTGTGTCCAAAGCATTGTCTTAAGAATTTAAGTCAATAGGAGATTGAATTTGCTAAGTGATGACATGCAGGTGAGCAGACAGAATGTTTTGGCATGGTCTTTTCCTTGTCCACAAGATCATTGCATCATAAATGTTTGCACCACATCTTTTGCATCCAGCCTGCTGTTGAAGAGGAGATGGACACCAGTTCTGCTGACCCCCACCCTGAAGCAGAGGAGGCAAAGACTGAGGAGCAGACAGTGGGGATGGAAGAGCAGGCGGTGAGGGTGGAGGAGCAGACAGTAGGGATAGAAGAGCAGACAGCAAAGGCGGAAGAACAGACGATCGGTACAGAGGAGCAGACAACGAAGGTGGAGGAACCACCTGCTCTGCCTTCATTTGCCCCCCAAGGATTTGTGTTCCAGGCTCCCTCTGGGCTGAAGCCCTTCCAGCCCGTCCCCCTCACCCCTCGCTCAGCGGACGCCTTCCTCACCCCTAGGTACTGTCCATGTGGCTCATCTGCTCTCTGCCTCTGTCCTTGTACAGTGCCAGATAATTAGCGAGTGTCTGCTTCTGTGTGAGAAGTGGCAGGCCTCTTGGGGGGCACTCCCCTCTAAATTACTGTCTCTCTGACCAAAAAAAATCCCCAGAGGGATGCCCCTCTTTATACAGAGAAACAGATCAAAAGGGCAGGCGATGTCTTATTTATTTATTTGTTAACAGCAGGGGGCCCTTGCTGGTTAACGTGTTATGCTAATGGTATCCATCTGCACAGCTGGAAATTTATTGAAGTCATTTGCTAAATGGTCAGGTGTTTTGTTCAAGGGCACAGCAGCAGTGTCTTGCCTGGGATTCCAGCCAGCAGCCATCTCATTTCATGCCCATTTCCCGTACTGCTACACCACACCGGTGCCCAGTTTAGTTT
Source organism: Megalops atlanticus (assembly GCA_019176425.1). Lineage (NCBI taxonomy): Eukaryota > Metazoa > Chordata > Actinopteri > Elopiformes > Megalopidae > Megalops > Megalops atlanticus. The sequence continues at coordinate 15,489,350 of CM032875.1, read as the reverse complement.
GGGTGTTTATTGCTGAACTGAGAGTCTTGTGACTTTGTTGTTGTCTGTAAATGTCCTCTCTGTAACAGAAGAATGCTCCTCAGTCTTCCTCTTAGCTGTCTGCAGCTCTCACCTTTTCAGCTGGAGCCCACAATTTGCTAGTAGCTGATCACTGTTTGTCAGTTTAGTTTAACCTCTTCTGTCCTCTTCAGTTATAGTGGTGTGCCTCCTGCCCTGGTGTTCTCCCCTGTGGCCCCCCAGCGCTCTGTGGAGCCCCCTCTCCCATCTCCTCCCCCTCCTCAGGCCCCGCTGTCTCCCTCAGGCCCTCAGGAGCCGCAACACGACGTCCCGTACTTTAGGTAAGACATCACACAGGCAAGCCACCAAGCTGTCTTACGACAGTGTCTGTTAACATGTTCATCAGAGACCCTGCTCTTTTAAATGTTGTCATCTTGTCTGAAAAGACCTAGAATGAAAGAACAGGTGTTTTAGGGCTACTGAGTGGTGTGACCAGCTAAAGCGCAGGCAGAAATCTACTGTTCTACAGTTTTGATCCCAGCTGATTATCAGCATACAGTGACCAGGAGTGTAGTTTGGCTTTGCTTCAGCGCTACTGTGCAAGCATAGAGGGTGTTCAAAGAAATGATTCCAACTTTGGTGAAAAAGGGGACCAAGCATTAAAAAGCTGTTAAGACACCTTCTAAAATTATGGGGGGAGATGCAAAATCTGTACTGGGTACGTTAGCTTAAACGCCCCTGCCTTCCCAAACCCAGATATAAACGGTTGATCAAGCGTAGTGCCGAGTTCATACCAGCTGGCAGAAGTTAAAGCTTTGATGCACCCACTCATCACCACTCAAAAACAAGGTACCACGAGTGATTCATTCACATTGTGTGGAACAGAACGGCTAACAGCCCCTAAGCCACTGTTTGCATGGGCGTCAGCAGTGTGTTGGTGGATCCATCATTGTCTCACACTGTAGCCTGTAGGTTTTTCCCCATCCGTCTCATACGTATGTGTGGATGTGTGTCTCTCCCTCAGGTCAGTGCTGGTCAGTGAGACAGACAGGCTGAATGGTCTGTGTGAGCAGTGGGAGGTGCGGACTGAGGATCTGTCCATCCCAGAGGAGAGTGAGTGTCGGCACTTGGTCACCACACTGCTCAATGAACGTGGGAGCCAATGCTTATCACCTCAAAAGCCAGCAGCCGTTCAGTCATTACAATTTTCTTCCCTATCAACTGCTGTTATAAGGGCTCTAGATGGTGGTTAATGTAGGGAAATCATTATGTTAAGTTATATTGTACAGTATATTTGGGCATGTTATCTGTAAGATTTAAGTCATTTCGAGGTTATTTATCATGCCTGATCTTTTGGTTGAAACAGAGTGGCAGCCTGTGCATTTATGCACAGACGCACAGGCAGGAGATGTGCTTCATATCCCTCCAATCCTCCGTCCCTCCAGGTCGAGACAGGATTCGGACTGCCGTGGGGCAGGCCAGGCTGTTGATGAAGGAGCGTTTTGCCCAGTTTGAAGGTCTTGTGGATGACTGTGACCTGGGCAGAGGGGAGAAGGTCACCACCTGCACTGACCTGCAGGGCTTTTGGGATATGGTGTACTACCAGGTATGTATATTTGGAACTGTCACTCCTCCGGGTCTGTGCAACTGAGTGCGTGTGTGTGTCTACAAAGACATCTTTAGGATGCGTGTTTGAAAGTACAAATTTGTGCTGAAGAGCGGTAATCTCTTCAGCTGAGTAGCCTTTTGCCACTGGCTTTGCTACTTTCCCATCGTGGGTAGATGTGGGTAAACTGCTGTCTACCTCTACCTATTTCTCACCCTCCCAGTCTCACTGATTCTCTTCCAGGTGGATGATGTGATCAGGAAGTTTGATGCTCTGAAAGAGGCGGAGACGAGGGGCTGGCAAGAGGAACGAAAGCCCCCACCCCGGCCAAAAAAGGCAGTGAAGGTGAGCGCGATTAGCTGGATTGCGACTACTGAATTACCACAAAGACCTGCCTCTTTGTTCCTGAAAAGGCCTCACTGAGTAGAAAAACGTCTGTCTGTCAGAGTGTCGAAATCTGTTCTGACTGCACTTTTATTTTTACTTTGCTGTTGAACAGTTGGCTGTCCTGCCCTCCCTTTGGCAGGAAAGGCCGAGCAATGCATTCCAGTACTTGTGTAGTCACCGTTGGGTGGGTGTGGCTTTCTGAGCATGTGCCTTTTCTCTCTGCTCGCAGAAGCTGCCTCCCACAGCAGCAGCGGGGAAGACTGGAGCAGGTGGGGGGGCGAGCGCCGCCGCCGCCAAGAGCCGCCTGGCTGCAGTGAAGGCAGCCATGAAAGCCAAGCAGGCGGCGGAGGCAGCGAAGGCCGCGCAAGGGCCTGCAGGGGCGGCGACTGACCCTGAAGGGCCACCGCAGGCCAACGCGACGGCCTCTGAAACCGTGGTGTTCCACGGGGGCTTCTTCCAGGTGGAGAGCCCCGCCAAAGTGCCTGGTAGGAACTCCTCTCTGCCACCACATCGACTATACAGGTTGCCGGTGTGATTGTCACTGGAGCTCATTGTTGCAGGAAGTGACAGGGAACGTTATTTGTTGGGTTCAATATTTAATGTTATACATCCTGGGAAGGTTCCTACAGAGGTGTGGGAGCTAGATGTACTGAGGTACCGGAAGCAACGTGCCATAAATTTAGACTTGTGTAGAAGCTGTGACTGGGTGAAGTAGATTGCCAGCTGTCAGGCTGACCAAGAGTCATTATCTTCCAAGAAAGGTCCACTCCCAGAGTGGGTTACCTGTAAATCTATTCTGCCATTACTTACTTAGCAAACACATTTGCTCGTGTTTATGTCTGAGTGTCGGTGTGGCACCAGGAAGGGTTTTCCTGTTACAGCCTGACCAGCTAGGGCATGACTGTTTCTGATGTCTGTGTCCAGTAGAGCTTCTGCCTATGTACTTTTTACTCACATAGAATGTCATGATTTCTGGTTTTCTGTCCTGTATATGAACTTTTAAAATTTTTGTACCTTTTCCTTTGTGTAATTTGGCTGTAGATCAATTGGAATTTAAGTATAGATGTCTGATCGAACCACTAATTAAATTCAGTTTTTTATGTAAAGCTTACAGTATGTAGTAAGACAGTAAAGGGTCTCTTCAGGTTGTGCATTATGTGTTTTATATGGTCATCTGCTCTCCTCCAGGTTCCATTAGAAGATCCTCTCGTGTGAGCGCTGTCCCCTCCCCATGCTCCGCTTCAAAATTCACCACCCCAGCCAGGCTCCGTCGCTCCATCGCTCAGCCTTCCCCTCTCCCCCAGCTGAGTCTCACCCCCCTGGCAAAGTCAAACATGACCCCTGTCTGCACCCCTCGCCCTGTCTCACGGGCTCTTCTGCCTCAGGATCACTCTAGTCCACCCAAACTCGCTGACCCTTCAGAGCTGGAGGGCATTGGCTCACTGAGCTCATCAGTTCCAACTGTTCAGTCTGCCTCTGTTGACCCGTCAGAAAATGAATGCAGGCAGTCTAGTGTCCCTGACAAGCAAGAAGACCTTGCCACTGAACAGCCTGATGGTTTTGTGGAGCAGCCAGAAGTCCCCAGCCAGGAAACAGTCGCTGTCATCAACCAATCGCAGGCTGAGGTAATGCCCCTACAGACCCTCATTGGTCAGGCAGAGACCAACAGCCAATCCGAAGTTTTTGCAGAGACGATAGGCCCCTCGGCTAACCAACTGGGGGATGTCTCCAAGCCCAAAATGGACAGTTCTGTTCCTGTCTTGTCTGACTCCGGCAGTCCATCTCGACAGGCTGAGACAGCAGAAACTCAGGAGCAGAACATCTGCCTTTCCCTCTCACCATGCGAAAAAGCAGGTTCCCTCCCCACTGAAGGCCATGGGTTGAGTTTTACGCTCTCCCCTTGTGCACCTCACACTTTCCCCACTCAGGGAGAGCATGGCGACCCCGGTGATTCATCACTTGCTCCCACTCATGTGGTGCAAATGTCCCCTCCTACCACCCCTTTGACCCTGCAAGCTCCCATGAGCTCGTGTACACCCACTGTCTGCTGCACTGTCAGGTACGCCTTTGAATGGTTGAATATAAATTTTGCATGTCCTGGTGTTTATTTTTGCTTGCCCATTGCATTTCTCTCTTCTCATTTTTATCCTCCTGTAGGCATGCTTCTCTATTTCCTCCCAGTTAGTTGAAGTCTGTATATGCTGTTGCATACTTGTGTTATGTATGTAATGATTTGTATTGCTGCCAGTGAGATGATGTGTGTAGCTTGTTCAACGTGACCGGTCTCACTCGTTTTTTTCCTCTCCAGTCCTGCTATTCCTGCAGATGTGCACATGGGCATAACTCCAGACACGTCCTACTCGGAAGTGAGTGACCTGCCAGCTTTCCTACTCAGACCTCTTTTCTCTTCCCTATACTTAGAGGTGGGAAAAGGTGACCACCTGTGAACCTGGAAATTGTTAACTTTCGAAAAACCAATAACCGTACACCCAGGTCATACTCTAAACACGAGAACTGTATTCATCCGTTTCAACATTATGAGCTTCTTAAGGGTAAAACCATATTGACAAAATACACGCTTTCAATAAAGTGCAAATTTGGCGATACTTGCTAATCAGTAACATTTCCCAGTTGATTTTTATTGAATTGTCAAGGTGAATGTGTAACCCTTAATGTGCATATCAGGGTGCCCCAGGTTTGGACTTTGAACGTTACCTGCAGCCCACTTTGAGGAGCAGCCTTTCGCCACAGGCGCCAGTTGCTATGGAAGCAGCATCGTTGTTGGCAACGCCTACAATGGCCGATGTGCAGATGGACAGTCCTGAGCCACAGCAAGAACAGATGCCAGACAGAAATGCCCTGACAGACACAGGTACTGGACACACACCGTTACACAGCCTTATAGCTCCTGCTACCTCTTTCACCTGCACACCTCCCATATGGACAGCACTGAACTGACCAACAGGTGGAGAAAGCTGCTGTCCAAGTTATGCTCTGCAGAAATGCACGGTCAACCATATACTAGTCACTGATGTTCTCATTCTTATGGGTTCTCCCTCCTCTGTCTCCTCACCCTAGCACCAGCCCTGGTCCAGTCACCTGCCCTGGGACACATGCTTCCACAACACACTGAAAGGGTGATTTTTTGGTTCTCTCTCTCTCTCTCTCTCTCTCTCTCTCTCTGCATTTGTCTTTCCTTGCCTTGTCTGATGACCTTGAGTGCTCGGAGTTTCTGAATGTGCAAATTGGCGTTTCTCCCCCCAAGTCTAATGGCCCCTCCTCTCACTCTCCTTTGTTCTTTCACAGCTTGCAGACCTGCTGCTTTTCACCCCTGAGCCGAGGGACAGAGTGCGGCCGTCAGTGTGCGAGAGGGACCTGATGATGTTCACCCCTCCCTCCAGCCGCTAGACACGCACACACGCTCACAGGGTATTTGCTTGGAGTGGAGCAGAACATTCAGATATAGCTAACTGCAAAATGACAACAGTGACACATTCTTTTTACTTGTCGGTTTGAGAACTTCTATTATTTGTACTATTTGGATTTAAAAGCTCTGTCAAAAGGACTCCTTTTTTATGAGTGTGGAGTTGGTCATTTAGAAGTGTGCTAGTTTCCTTTGCTTATCCGAACTTCAAGTTGAGACTTGCTTAACGTGTTTAAAATGTAAGTAAAATGTACTACTTGCTTTGGTTGTTCTAAAATGTCCTGGTGATTGTCATATAGTAACAAATCAGAAAGCCATCAATAAAGGAATTTCATTTTTTTTATGTGAGTTTTGAATTTTTGTATATAGTCTGTATTCTTCAGTTCATCAACTTCAGCTACCTAATTCCTGTTCACTACAGATTTTTTTGAGTAAGTCGGACAACTCCTTATGTATCTGATCTGAGTTGGTCATGTCTCTGCTTGTATGACTGAGTAAATTGTGTGTCCATACAATTTTTTAGTATTCATCCCTACACAACATGGCATGAGGGCACATGGAAACTTTGGGAAAGCATGAGGGAAGCAGTCCCATAGTATAGTAACTCTTTGCCACAACTGGGATTAATCTCTGTCCCAGAGTTGCAGAGCAGTCTGACTTAGTCAAATTTCCAAGAATTTAGTACATTTTTCTTGAATGATTTTCCCTTTTATTTTTGATTACAAAGAAAAAATGCAAGTAGATCATATTCTCTGCCACGTGTTGGCCTCATCCGGACCAGGGCTGGCCGTGCACTCTGAATCGATACACACAGGTGTACTCCAAGTGGCCCCAGTTACTGAAGATTCTCAGCTCCACCATCCTGTACACCCCCTCTGCAGAGTCCTGGGAGGGGAAAGACCACAGTGAGAACAGGCAGTACTGTACAGTAACACTGCTCTGTGCCGGTGGCTGCAGATAGTTCCATTGTCCTTATACTTTCTTTATTAATGCAGGTTGCCCAGGAAGTAATGACCCACATCGTAAGACCAAAAAGTTCCATAGAAAAGAACATTGTGTTTTAAGTACACCAGTGATGAGCCCATTTATACACGGAAATATGCATGTAATCAATTTACTTTCAATTTCGGCCAAGAAAAATCCGAGCCATTCATTTTTGGGTAATGCCTGAATTTTAGTGTTTTTGACAGGGATGTCTAATCATAATCTACCATATAAATGTTATAATACCTCTAAGACAAACAGTACTGTCTTTTGTCAGATCAAGGATGCCTTCTGCTAGTTTTAACATAAACACAATTTTCACCTTTTGTTCCTGGCATTTATATCACCCCCAGTTTATACTGCCTCACGCATCTCAGACACACAGACTGTTTTTCAGTGGTCTAGGATGAGTTCAGAAATGTGAAAGCTGATGAAAGGTTCTTATTCTTATTAGTATTATTATTGTTACTACTCTCACCAAAAGCTTAAAGGTCTGAATAGGCTGTCCATCCTGGTCGTATGTAAATGATCCTAGAAAAGTCCCTTCCTCCTCTTCATTGGACAATCCCTGGTGGAAGCAAAGACATGGTGTTACATGCAGAAATGTAAGGGGAATGTAGTAAGGTGTGGTTCTTGTGATACAGAACATACTTCTCAACTCACATAGACAGCAAAGTCTTGAGGGGCACTATCAATGTGGCTGGTGGGGGACAGCATTTTGGGCAGGTGCTCGAGGGTCACGTGAGTGATACGGACAGGGTAGGGCAGGGCGATCGTGACAAAGCCCTCTCCACCCCGAAATGCCCAGCACTTTCCTGGGTACACCTCAGGCTGCAGGACAGGGGGTCAGAGTGTTAGATCTGACTGGGTGTAGACAGACAGGTGAGCAGGAAAGAGAGGGGGAACTGGAGGTGAGTTACCTGTATGACTGTGCGGGGACTCTCAGAGTGGTACCACAGCGGAATCCCAAACAGGCTGAGGCAGGCTGATCTGGTCCGGTAGGTCTCTGAACAACGCGTGTTGACCACACTGGCACCTGGACAGAGACACCAACATAAGGTCAATACTGTGGCCAAACATGCAAAACCATGATGCAAAGCACCAGCTTTAAATCTAAACCAGAGCCAGTCACAGCCAGGCACACAGGTGCAGTTCAATGACAGAGTGGACACAGGGCAGTGGTGTGGTGATGTACCTGAGGACTCCAGGGCGTAGTCCACCATGCCGATTCCATCTGCTCTGTACAGACTCAGAGCCCTGTTTACAATCTGCTGGACATCCTGTTACAGATTCACATGGGTGAGTTTCCTTGCAATTCCCCTCCCCGCCATTTCTCAAAGCTCAAGACAGAGAGACTGAGGGACAGACTACCGATATCACAGCAGAACTATGGGAAACAAAACGGTTACCGTTTGCTAATGTGACGCCTATTCAACAACATGGACATACTAAGTCAAGAGAAGGGTTATCAACGTATGTGTTCTGACAGAGTATGAAATGGTTAGCACACACACACTCTTCATGTTGCACGCTGTAAAGAACATGCATAGGCACCCAGTCTAGCTGCTATAGCGTGCTCTTTGACCCAGCATCCTCAGTGTGCCAGTACACAGGGTGTCCTCCATGGGTCATGGTGTCAGTTTGTTAATTTTATGCGTATGTGTATGTGTGCGTTTAGCATGCCACTCTATCTCTATACCAGCATTTCTGGGCACTTCATACTCACCATTTTCTGGGAGTCCACCTCCTGTTTCATTAAATCCATGACACTGTGAAAGGAGGAGAAACAATCATAAATATAGAAGAGTTTGCACACATAGCACACAAATATGTACAAGAAACATTACAGACACTACACAGACAAAAGCAGTTTGTGGAAACATTACACCAACTTGCTGCACACATGCACTGACAGGAAACATTATAGAAACATTGCACAGAAGCAAACACAAACAGGAAGCATTACACAGACATAGTGCACATTTAGAACACTTACAGGACGCATAGACACAGCAAAAACCAGCCCTTACAGGGGGCATTACAGAGTAGGGATGCACGATATTGGATTTTTGCCGATATCCGATGTGCCGATATTTTCAAACTCATTTTGGCCGATTGCCGATGCCAATACCGATATAGTGTGTGTGTGTGTGTGTGTGTGTGTGTGTGTATATATAGATGCCGCGTAATTTAAAAATGGTCTCACTCCCCTCCGGAAGCAGAGAGAAGCTTATCTGTCTTATTATGATCGCTGTCTTATTTCCCATCGCATTCTCTCCTTATGGAGCCACGATATTTATTTTGAATGAGCAGAGACACAATAAAGTTACAGACTTTATTCGCTGTTCAGTGTCGTTGTGTAAGTGTACAAACACAAAAATTACCCCTCTGTTCAAGTCCCAAAGCAGGAACTAGGGGATTGCTGGTTGTCTTATTTTCCATTGCTGTCCCTGCTTCCGGAGCCGCATTATTTAAAAATTTTTCTCTCGCCCCCTCCAGAAGCAGAGAAAAGCTTAGCAGCACACAGCTAGGATCCTCCCAGGGTCAGAAACTTAGCTAGGGGTCGATCGAAACCATTAGGACCTCCGTTCGAGTCCCAAAGCACGAGCTCGGCAATCGCAGCGGTCTTGTTTCATTTCAAATCGCATTTTCTCCTTACGGAGCCGCGTTATTTAAAAACGGTCTCACGCCCCTCTAGAAGCAGAGAAAAGCTTAGCAGCACACAACTAGGATCCTCCCAGAGTGAGAAACTTAGCTATATATTTTACCCCTCCTCGCATCACTGGTGCTTTACAAGCATTGCAAATAGCAATTTTGTTATCTGTTTCATATATTTTGAAATACTTCCATACAGCTGACATGTTGAAGCTTGTTGCTGGCGCTCATAATAAACATTTAGCGTCATCGCGTGCGCATAGTTAAGGCATCACCTTATCGGCCAGGCACATCGGCAGAAATTTTCATATCTGCCGATAATTAACTTTTTAAGTTTTTATCGGCCGATACCAATGTCGTGCCGATATCATCGTGCATCCCTATTACAGAGACAGCACAGACAAGCACTTATACATTATATTATACATTATTGTCAATTAGCAGATGCTCTTATCCAGGGAGACTTTTATTTTATCCATATGTACAGCTGGATATTTACTGGGCCAATTGTGGGTTAAGTACCTTGCCCAAAGGGTACAACAGCAGTGCCCAAGCAGGGAATCGAACCAGCAACCTTTCAGTTACAAGTCCTGCTCCTTACTACTATGCCACACTGCTGCCACTTATGGAGAAATGTGCAGACACTGCATACACCAGCTCTTAAGGGAAACTACAGGCACACTGCATAGGAAAAAGCGCTTGCAAGAGATGTCTTTATAGACACACTGGCATGCATGCTGATAAACAAATTCACCTCTTGACCGTTAACTGAAAGTCCTTTATTTCAGCCATCAGCTTCTCCCTCTCCTCTGCCCACATGACATCTCTTTCCATGAGCTCCCTCTGCAGGGAGAACAGGCCTGCACACACAGACTGGGGTTAGTACAGTGCATGCACACTGACAGTCAGATGGACAGTGCATGCTGTGCGCATCACGAACGAAGTGATACTTCCTTAAACATGTCATCCTCAGTTAAGGCCAATCCAAAAAGGGGAGAACGGAATTCCACCCAAAGGGACAGTGTTAAAGCACTGTAATAAAGTGATACTACAATACTCTAAGTCTAATGCAATGGGAGAGTGAGTAGTTTAATGGGGTGGTTTATACTTCAAATCAGACGCGAATGCATATGCAGAAGCACAAATCAGATCTAATACATACGGTATAGCACTACACATGAGTCCACATGTCCTTACTGGACACTGCAGCACACTGCTATGTACGTGCTCTACACACAGTGACTATATAGACACTCCAGTTCATTAACTCTGCAGTGACAGAGTGGATATACTGATAGAATGTGTTTACATCGTATCATTTTACCAAACGAGCACTTACAGGTTTCATTAGAACTCACCGAAAGACAAGAAGGTCCAAAAGAGCATGACAGAGAAAACTGCAACAAAAAACATTAGACATTGGAGCTGAACATGATACTTCTTTATATTCCTGCTGTGTTTAAGTACATTTGAGCTGGATTACTATGCACAGAAGTGTTGTAATGAATACCAGCAATTAATGTGTAGTTTCCGTTCTTGCGCTGCCCTGCCCTGACTGGCTCATCATAAGAGTCAAGGCCCAGTGATTCATCTGAGATCATTTCTGGAGATCTTGCAAACAACACTCTGTGCTTTCCCATCCTCTTAAAGATCCTGACAGACAGAGTGAAAAGAGAAAGAGAGAAACAGAGAAAAAGGGAGGGAGAGAGAGACAGAGAGAGAACATAAGATGTAATGTATTATAAAAGATCCTCAGCAAGACCCTAATAGTCCACCACAGATAAGATAAACACAGACACATTAAACATGTATTCACATGTGCACACACATGCATTGTGTCTGACTGGATGATGACGATGATGCAACATCCCAAATGTCCTTGTGAACAGTGAACACTTCCATCAGACAGACACACAGACAGCGTTGCATACCTCACTGGGTTCTCCTTGTAAGGCGACTGACCTGTGGACCCAGCAAAGCCAGTGCTGGCTGTGCCGTCATCAGGCTGGTTATGATGACCCGACAACAGCCTTGCACTGCGCCTCAACATTGCTGAGAGGGAAATGAAGCCAAAATGGAATGCTGACACTGATGGTCAAATATACCATACGATATTAACACTGCACTGAGAAAGGTTGATTTACCTATTATTTACGATGGTCGGCCCATTCACCTAGAATGACCAATTCATATTGTTAGTAAATGGATAATATGTAAAAATTGTAACCTATGTTAGTCACTCTAGATAAGAGCATCTGATAAATGACAATAATATACAAATAATGTCATGGAGAAGATCCAGGACTGCTGCTAACCTGACCCTCTACCAGCTACCCTGCTAAACCTTTTCATCCTCAGTCACATCTGCTAAAAGCATCTTTCACCCAAGCAAAATTCCAGGCTGCAGCTACCAAGCCCTAATAGTTACCTCCCTTCTCCTCTCTGACTGTGTAGAGCTGTCCCCTTAGTCACCTGGAGAGGGTCTCTCTCAACTTTTGGGTATCTCAACATCTCAGGGATCAAATCAAGGTTCCCTTCTGTTTGCCTTGCACCAAACCTTACTTTTTTCTGTCATCCCCTGATCTTTTCACATAGTAAACACTGTCTTTTGGAGAGCTGACTCATAGTCTCCCCAAAGCGAGCTGTCATGGAGACCTGAGTCTCAGTCTCTCCATGACACACCTGGACTACAAACCACCCTAAAGCTCCCTTCCAAGGCCTCTCCACAACCCTGGATGGTTTCACAGTATTGCCATCCAGACACAGACAGCATTACATCAATAACTCTGACATCATACTCTTTCTCAACAAAAGAATAAATCTGTTCTTTATCACCTAATCAGCACTGCTGCTAGTCCTTGCACTCGTCTGCCTGAACTACTGATACTCCCTGCTGGCTGGCCTCCCTGCGTATCCCACCAGACTGCTTCAGCTCGTTCAGAACATGGGTGCTCAGCTGATGTTCACCCCTCACAAATCTACATATAATCACCTCAATTTATTTTCAGTTGAGTGATTTATTTACTTTTAATGAGTCATTTTGGTTATCTACCTAGGCGTGACCAGGCCTTCACACTGCCTGAAAAAGCAGGGATCAATACAGCTTATTTACATATGCTGGGAATAAATTACTATCCTGAGAGTTAATAATTACACTTTAAACTATCTTTATAATCTTGGGCTGAGAAGTTGAACCACTGTGATGTTTGTGATGTTCACAGATTTGCAACCAAAAATGTCAAATTCTGTCATTGTATAGTGGATCTTTTCAAATATTTTCAATCAAATAATTTCTACCATGAAAATAAGAGGTTCAGGAAAAATATGAAATATGTTTATCTTACCTTCATCGTTGGATCTGCAACATGGGATCTGCTCTAATATTTGCTTTTGCTGAAACAGTTATAAACAACTTGGAATTCTAGAATTGTGCCAGTTAGTCTTGGTTCTTCGCTGTTGCGTGGTTAGCATTGTCACGCCACAACGGTGACAATACCGGGAGTGCCATCTTTTCCAGTATTTTTCAAACACGACACAATGTGTGTTCACTGAAAATTAATCATAAAATGCCACATGGTCTATTGAGTTATGCCAAAAATATGTCAGGCGCATGTTTTTGAAAAATAAATATTTGGCCTTGACAGCGAATGGTACTGGTAATGTTTTTCTCCAAGAAAAAGAACCGGCGACAAAGGGAATCATATCCACCCAAGTTTTCAGCTAGGAGACCACAAATAACATAAAATAAACATGATATAATTGGGACAAATGAGAACAAACAACCTCACTTCATGCAAATCTGTGGTGCCTGTCTTCACCTCAGGTAAACACGCAATCCACACGGGAGTCCGAGTAGACGCCCGGGGTAGTGGAAACTGGAGGGATATGTTAAAGGCCCGATAGTCCCAAGTTACTGGTGACCATTTCCTGAAAAACGGTCAGTTGCAGAAAATACTCCACCCTTAGCGAAATTAAAATTTAATGGCAATATTAAGACTGATGAATGTAATCTGCCGGCATCAACTGGTATAGGAACGGACAAAGACTACCAGCAAAAGAGCTCGTAATTCACGTAGGACTGTCTAACGTTTCCTATGTGCACAGCTTCACGGCCACGCTGTTAACTAGCTACCACACAGATGGCAAAGATGTTAACATTTTTCTAACGTTGGTGTCAGGAAAGCTTATCCCACCGCCCCCCCGGCAAGACGCACTGAGGAAAAACAATCAAATCTGCCGGGAAAGCCTGAAGGTAGAGGCGGGGTTTTGATTTTTTTTGGGTCCAAAATGTAACATGCATGTCGTTTGTGAAAGAAAATGAACCATGGCTTACAGCGGAATTATAACCACAAAAAGTCATTTTAAAATGTTTTTGAAGATGCATGTTGCTTTGGAGATCCGTTAAAGTAATCTACGCGATGCAGTATATCCTGAGCTTTGGCAAGGACTGTGCGTTGCCAGGGCATGGTAATAACGTACGGCATCTCGAGCGTTATTTCTTTTAATAGTTTATGTGGTATCAAATATATACGTGGGGACAGTTTCACCCTCCAAACTGCATGACCTCTGAAGCTATTTTAATTTTACGCGAATAAATTCTATTGGCAAGTGTCAGTGCTTGTGACCGGAAGATTCTTGTAACGCAAGTTTGCAATTCCTACATGACAACACAGGGTGGCGCGTTCGAGCTATGATCAACGTTACTTAACCTACATTGAGTTGTATTATTCCGCTTCGGACCCAGCAAGAAGGTCCACCCACAAACGAAGACGGCCCCCAATTTACATTCCCCTTTGAAAAGGCGGTGATCAAGCGTAAACAGTCTTTGTTTAATTATTACGTTGGCTGTCAATCTATGTAACGTTAAAAGTAGGAGTCCTGATTAAATATGCGAATAAAAGAAAATGGCCGCGATTATAGTAATCGCAAATTCAATGGCCTGTAAAATGCGGCAAGGAACAGTTTAACTTAACAGCCAACAGTTTAACTAATAGTCTATTAGCAAGTAAGCGACCAATTTAAATAAAGATCGAAATATTTTACTTTTCCTGTCAAATTCCCTAAATAAATAAACTCAAATCAATGATCTAGTTCCACGTAAAGTTCCCATTTTATTACTAAGGTCTATAAATCTCCTTGTTATTTCTAAGACTTATTACCATCTTGAAGGCTTTTCACGTCCTGAGCCATCGTGTTACTGTAATGACACATGACACAAAGTAATGAAAGCTCGTATTTAATAATAATTTACCCTCAATCAATACTACACAGTGTGGCACAGTGTAAACAACTGACATTCAAGAAAGAAATACTGTTCCACCAAAAAGTGCATTAAATCAGCACACTATAACTGCATTTCTCATGTTCGAAGTTAAAATACCTAAATAAATAAATATGGTGAAAAGACAAACATTCTCTTTAAATGTGTCATGCTAAGAAGCATGACAAGCTGCATATTACAGCTGTCATACAAATGCATACTTACAGCACTGACACACTGTGGTCAAGCTATCAACACACAACATGATGGCATGAAAGGAAATGGTATGGTAGTCATGTACTGTACTTCTGGCTGTCAGTAATGAGGACAAGAAAACATGCCAGCTTTATCTTAAGGGACACATTTTGCAATGTAGCTGCAAAAATCCACCTGCATAAATGCAAATATAAAGAATGAAAGCTTTTGAAAGTCACTCTGGATAAGAGAATATGCTAGGCGATGATGTAATGTAATGTTACGTGACATGAATAAATAACATCTTTTTAAAACAAACCCAGCATGAAGTTTGTTCACTCGTGTCAACTGCAACATCTGCCCAAGGCCTGCTGTTTATCTAGCCACCAAATTGGTGTTCCATATTAAATTAGATGCATTACATGAAATAAACAATTTCATGAACTGTACGTTTTGGAGAGTAGCACAGCCGTGTATAGCCCTCTTTTACAAACACCAAGCACACGACAATGTCATTCTTAATTCTCAGGGGTGACCTTTCGGAAATTGCTCAGTTGCTGAGACAAGCGTATTGGTGTTTTTGGAAAGTATACTGTCGTCGAAAATGATAGGGCCTGGCTCTATTACGTCCAGCAGACTCGAGCAAATTCGGCAGACTGCCAGCATGTTGGGACAAATTAGCATCTGAGTGTCATTCAGGATGGACATATTACATTTACCTGCATAGGTTCTCCCTCTGAGTCTGCACAAAAGGAATAAAACAGCACAATAGGATTGATTTTTAAAATGAGTTCATGGTTGCTTCTTGGTACTTTTGAACAATACACAAAGACAAAAGTAATTACCACTGATTTTAAGACCGTCAGCCTCAGACCAAGCATTGACTGTTCAGGTCGGGCATTGTGGGAGTGGTCAGCTCTATGTAGCAGATGCTGGGAAGGCACTGCTGTCCCATATAAAATATAACACATTGAGAATATATTTTAGAGAATACTTTTTTTTAGCTTAATGACGATATTGAAAATATATAAATTATTGTTATTTTGGTATATTGCAACGTATTTCTGAGTAATTATCTCTTAAAGGTATTTGTAGTATATTCTTAGGCTGAACGTGTTTTTCAATACGTTACAATATATTTTATTTTTCTATAGGCTTGCAGATGTACCACGCGAATGTGCACAATTTGGTGAAATTTCATGAGGTTTTTGTCATCAGCTGTCTTCTTATGGTAAGCAAACCACCATGTCTCATTCTGCAAACAAAGCCAACCCATGCTTGCAGATATGAACTACAGTAGCTGGCACAGGAAAGTCAAAACAGGAAGCTCTGATTTGAGAAATGAATGTGCTGTTTATTTTTAAAACCACAAGCAGAAGTTAACATGCAGAATCTGCCCCTGAGCCATGGTACCACATTATGCTGTTCTTATTCAAGGTTTCAGCTCAGTTTGTGTGATGCTGTTTTACATCTGTGTGTGGATATTACCTGGTATTCTTTGAGGTGAAGATGTCTGACAGGTTGACTTGAGCATTCTTAAATTCTCATATATGATTGCAGTTGATGCTTTCTTAATTTGTATTTCAAATATATTCTGTTTGACTAGGTCTTACATTTCACTGATAAAAATGCAAAATGTGTAATTGAAAAAACCAACATGGATACGTATTTGCAAGCAATTGATCCTACATTTCATCAGAGCGGGGGTGACACCATGCCATTTTTGCATTTTATTTTGTATGACCGCATGACCTGTGATGTCATGTTCACTTCTCCATAGCTTGTAACAATCCATGGCGAGGACAACTGAGGCAGGTAACCAGGGGCAGACAGAGATGGGAATTGGAAACTGGGAGTTTTAGAAAAGAGGGGAATGGGACATACTGGTGAAATAACAAGATAAGTAATGATGAAGAAGTAGAGGGAGGAATACAGGTGAAGGAACATAACTACTGTTTGGTCTCCATTTGTTTCCATAGCAGAGCTGTATTTCAGTTTCTGATAGTTGGGGCTGTTGGGTTTGTGTATTGTTGGTGCTTATTTCTGTGGTCCAGTCCTCAAATATTATGAGTATGAACCTTAGCTGAAATATGTAATTACACATTTGTGAATCAAAGATGTGCTTTTTATACAGACAGGGTTACACAAGCAAATTGTGTAAATACTAAGTGTAATTTCGTAACAAATTACAACAAATACAATAAGTTAGTCTAAAAAATTTAAAACATAAATATTATGTTGGTAAATATATGCTCTGTACTCTGACCCACACCAATTTTCTCTAAAATATAAAATAAAGCCTAAATGTTAGTGTGCAAAAATCAGCAGCTTCATAACATGTTTAATTGCCTCTCAAAATAGTCTGATAAAAAGCTGCAAACACCATATGCCAAAGGTGAAAATCATGACTGAGGAGCACAGAAGGGAATACAAGCACATGCTTGTACGTCGGAGGATATGTCAGAGGCTGACTAAGCTCTGGCTTACTGCTTCTTGCTCTCTGGGGTGTTCAAAAAGCTATAGTTTCCAACCTGGCACCAACCAAATGCAGTCTGCCCAGAATAGATAATGATTTGGAGGACCATGAGCAACACCTCCCCAGGTTCCACACTTCATCATGTTCCATCTTTGTGACCCCCCCATATTGCTAGTTCAGTTGCAGCGGAGGCATCAGAACAGAACAAGCAGCTCGGCTGTGAAATACTGGCTTCTCAGCCATCCTTCAATGGCTAGATGACCGCAAGGGCCCTGTGCTAAGCAAAGTCCATCAACGCAGAAGAATGAGATAATTTTAGAAACATATCTATATATATATATATATATAGGATATATAATATGGAAATGCAAGTGTGACGGTCTGGGCAGGAGTGTATAGTTGTTACAGAGCTCTGCATGTGCTGACTGATTTCAAACTGCATGTGGCTGGATTGAACACATTATTTATAAATCACATTTGCTTCTGAGAAAGAACAGCCTGAGAGTTTAAACATATGTACATTCCATACTGAGAAAAGTATGCATATTCCATCATTACATTTGTTCAAACATCTGTAAAGATGTAAAGGTGTTTTGATGAAATCTCAATTCCCCTGTCAAAACCTCACCAAGCTTTCAGTGGTAAAAATACACTGTCATGTTATCACAGACAAAATATAACACCGCTGTGTCTTTAACAATTATGATAAATAAAAAGTATTTAAAAAACTTTGCAATGCAGCCCACTGAGCATTTCCATTGCGCATTTTCAGGTTTAATCAAGTTCAGGTGTCATCAGGCCATCCTTCCTCTGCACCCCTGCCGGAGCTCCTTGCCTGACAACCTCATCTGGTAATTCCATCCCATAGTGCCCACATGTGCTGAACTGCCCCCTGTAACAGTGGAACGAAACTACTCGGAAACCACCACAGCTGCAGAAACACTCATTTTCATATGCCACCAAAACATACCTGTTCAGACTATCTTGCCACCCATGTAAATTACATTATTGTAATTTCGTATAATGTCTTATCCAGAGCGAATTACATAAGTTACAATTTTACTCATTTATACAGATGGACATTTACTGAGGTAACTGTGGGTTAAGTACCTTTTCCCAAGGTACAAGGTACAACTGTACTGCCCCAGCAGGTAATTGAACCAGCAACATTTTGGTTATAAGCTCTGCTCCTTATCACTACATCACAATGCTGCCCATGGTACCCAGGACCAGGACATGTTCTGTGGCTTCCTCCTTGTGTTTCAACAGCCCATACCTTGAGGGAATTTTCATTTACTGTTATATTGTTCTCACATACCTTTGACCATTATGATTAGGTAGGGGAGCCAAGGTGGAATCTGAAGAGGTTCTTCAGGCTGTGGTAGAGGGACAGTGACTACAATGTTTTGAGTGGTGGGAGGTTCAGTTAACCACATTGGGGTCAGACCAGACAGGAGGCATGACCAGAAAGAGCATCCCCATAGAGAGTGTACAGCCAGGCATCCTGAGCTTGCAGAGTGGAGTGGTCTGGCCTCCATTTAAGGTCTAATGATTGCAGATTGTCATCCCTCTCCCTTCCCACTCGATTAACACCAGTGTTTTTAAAGAGATGCTGTGGGTAGATCAGGTTGGACAGGATGTGCTGCAGTGGAGGATTGCTCTGGTGGATGTACTTTCTGTAGCAAACAGAAGAGCAGAAAGAGATACAGAAAAGACACATGTTCAAGCATTGCAGAGAGAAAAATGACAACGCCTTGTCTGTGGTTAGAACAGAGTGGTAGTGTCACCCATGATGGACTTCCTTTGACGTCCTAATGAGAGAAATGTGAGTGACTGACAAATATAATATTTGACAAAGCATGTACATAAATGACAGTGACAAATTAATGACTGACAAAGCACTTGCATGTGTGAGTATAGGTTGCTTGGAGGAGGTTACAACTGTAAAGAATGAAAACTGCAACATCATGTTACTTTGGACTTCCACAAGAGTGCACCTCATGTGGCTTTCAACAAAATGTCAGCCACAAATATAAGAAGACCATATATACCCAACACTTGGAAGTCCATGTAGGTACTTCACCCATTTCAAACCAGTTTGATTTCTGTGACTGTGCCCCTACAGCACTTTGTAAGAAATGTGCTAAGTTGCCAGTTATTTTCCTGCATCTACATCTCACTTGTTGAGGATTTTCCACTGTAATACAAACAATAAATAAAATCCTTTTTTGACAAAATTCACCTAAAAAGACCCATATGTCACAAAAGCGACTTTGTCATATGACAGGTTGTTACATTTCTGATTGGGCAGATGTTTTCAGAACGATGGTGTCCTTAACAATGAACTTTCATGGATGAGATCGTAAAATAACACCTGCTGCAATTTATATGTAATACATAGTATGTGAGAACACCATGCTCCGGATCCTCAGTTCATAATATTATTTTTTTAATATGTTGGAATTTGCGTAGTATTTGCTGAAAGTATCAGTTTTGATGTAAGTTATGAGAAGTTTTGGGTGTAGATAACTGATGTGCACTACGTGTGTGTCGGTTTTAACTTCAAACGAGCCCTTAATTAATACGGGCTATGTAAACATCGCCTTTTCAGGAGTTGTTGACTCCTTAAATTTAAAATAAGGAGCCTGAGGTATAACAATGAATGGTGTAGCTATTAAGAAGAAGGCGGAGGTGGAGGAGACGAAAATAATTGTGATAATAAGTGTTGTAAATAATAATATACAAAATAGACAGAGCAGTTGTGCTCTTTTGAACTTGTGGTTCTATAACGGTATAGAAGTTTAATTAATTTTGCGAGCTATCTACATTTCTGTAATCCTCCTATGTGTGGGCTGCCAATATAAAGCCTTCTCGCAAAAGCGGAAATTAATATATTTGCTTGGGTGACCACCATCCACTAATTTTAATAAACGATTTATCCAAGCCCCCAAAACAATTCCACTAATCGACCGACTGTAAATGCTGCGCGCGTTGGGGTGTCGAACTAGAAGCGGCGTAGGTCCTACCTCCTTGCGAGGGAGGAAATTGAAAATCATTTTTGTTTACATTGCATTAGGTTCATATTCTTCAACGGGAGATTGTGTTTAGCTAGCTCCGGGAGGTAGTAAGGGAAATCTAACGGCCTCCATGATACATACTTGGAATTAATTACAAAACAGCGCGATACATGGCGAAGCGTTTCCTAGTTTTCCCTTTCACTGTTTACAATTTCGCATTTATTTCGGTCGGTCTTGTCCCCCGCTGCTCCTGCCCCCTAGTCTTTGATAAGCGACCAAGCTGGGAGGAGCCATCGTCATATGCGCCCCCCTCTTTCTCCCCCTCCCCTCATTTCAAATGAGAGAATGAAAAATAGAGGAGAGGGGTCTGGTTTTTATATGAGCGGAAAAGGCGTCATTTTCAGCGCACAAAACAGTGGGACGAGTCTTACAGAAAGGACTGGGGCTGGTTTACAGATAACGGGGAGATGGGAAGGGAAGGCGAAGTATAAAAGCGTCAAATCGCTGTAACAGGCAGTGAGAGTAATTTCTCCTCTCTCATCATCATCGGGATTAATATCTTCGTCCATCAACCGTCAGATGAACTGTTCGAGAAATATGCGTTGAGAATGGAATATCGGCAACGCTCTTTTCTCCCTCCATTGTTATTATCAGGCTGGTAACAAATTCATATTCGAACGCGCGCGTTAAAGGGACAGACCGGCCGACGGACGACGCGATTGACTGATTTGCTGCTTCTCTGTTCTCTGGAGGAATTGTACACTCACCCCCGAGACTCATGCTTTGCCGCACAGCCTAAACTATGTAGCGCCGCAAGAAGATAACCATGAACGGGGTATAAACGAGACCGGTGCACTGCAAGCCAGAATAGGAATGTCAGTGCCTTTTTGTCTCCACAGCGACGGCGAGAACAACTCCTTAGCCGCAATGAACATCTAATACACCAACCACAGGCGATGGGTAAGCTGTTTTCGGAGAAGGACGGAGGAGAGAGAGAAGCCCACATTTTACCTACTGCTGTTGTTGCACTTGTGTTTATGACTGTGTATGTTAGTGGGTGTGTTTATTACATCTCAGTATAGCGGACTGCATAGAGGAAGTGTTCATTTTCCCTTTATAAATTTGTGATTTTCTATCGCTGGGGAGCTTTATGTGATAGCGTTAAAATTGCACTGTCAAAAGCACGGGGATTTGTTGAGCGTTGCCGTATATGAAGGACTATTATGTATATGAATTGGTTTTTCCGTTATCAACGCAATGTTGACCACATCTGTCTTGTCACGAGCTCTTTTCAGGTTTGTGTTGTAATATTTGGAAGCGTTCCAGACAATTCTTGGCTTTCTGAGGTCGTAACGAGAAATACCCCGAGAAAATAGGGGGGCTTGGCAGTATATACATATATAAAAAAAACTGGCGACCTGAGCTCACCCTACCGTCCATAGATGCACAACGAATAGAGACGACCTGTTTTCAGATTACTTAAATTATTCTCTACTACCATTTTTGCGTTTTTGAAGGGGCGTGCATTTCAATTGACTTATTATAGAAACGCATGTTACCAAACGAGAATCTTTGCTGTTTTTAGAAGGATTTCTAGTCAGTTAAAAACAAACAAAAATGGACATCACCTTTATCTTAAAATATCATCATCATCATCATCATCATCATCATCATCATCATCATCATCATATATTTTACCCTCATTCAGACTTAACTGGTGTCTGTTCCTCGCTTTTTTTCTTGATATTGCGACAGTTTGCCTTGATAAATATAAGGGTGCGTGCCCCTGCTACTCAGAGATAAATGACATCACTGATAAAAGACACCGAGGAAGGTTTCGTGAGAAAAGAATATCCAGTACACCACCGGAAGAACCGACCGTTTATAAACCAGGCCTAATGACGTGGTGTGCGCTTAGGTCCAGCTGAAAACATCGCCAGGGGTCCACGAACGAACGTAATTGTTATTTTTTGCCAGTAATGTAAAAACCATTTCAAGGTTTTATTAAACGCTCAAATTAATTGATAGTCGTAAAGTGAATAGAGAATAACCTCTCAAGAAGGGCTTTGTTTTTAAGTAACAACAGCAGTAGGGAAAATAATGTGGTAGATGCCCAAGAGCCAAGGGGTCCACCAATTGTTAAATCGTGCATATTCAGTATGAAAGCTAATGGTTGGACAAAACTCCTGTTGTTCTTTATTTATTCACGTCACCTTTTTATGCATACTTGAACAGGTGTCAGGTTAGGTGTTGTATTGGAAAATATGAAGAAATAAAGTAAGGTTATCAGAGTACGCAGAGCCAAAGGAAAGTGATGGGAGTTATAGAGACACACAAAGCTGTGGCTGTTGCACCACAGGGGTGGAGGCATCTGGCTGTCCTTCTGTGTCTGTGAACTTCCATCTCCTGCGGTCCATTAAGAGGCAGCTTGTTGAGAGTCTTTATGAAAAAAATGTACAATATTGATTGGCTGGTCATGGATATGAGGTAGGAAGTGCTGAATGTAGATCAGATCACTTTGCAGATCTTAACATGAGGGGGAAGGGCTGTTGGTTGTGACCAAGCGGTCAGCCTCCACCGCTATGTAGCGATGTTGCAGAGGCCCAAGGGAATCCCCTACCCTGCATTCTCCCCCCCCACGCTTTCTTACCCCTGAAAATGTTACAGCAGCTTTCTCAACCCCAACAGGTTCAGCATTTTGCCCATGAGAACCGGCAACATTTCACCACTAAGGGTGTGTTCATATATTACTCTTACGTTTGAATTCTGTGGTGCACAAAAGCATCCATATATGGTATGACGTGGAAGGGAATGCATGGATTGATGAAGTGGATCCCTATTTAGGTTGTAAACTCTGCATTCTAGGAAGGATATTCTACGTATTAACTCTAGGCATGTGACCGCTTCATCGAGAGCCTCACTTTTTATTTTTGGACATGGGTTTAGATGAGGTTCCTGTTGTGGGATGACCGAGAGGTGATAATAAAAAAACTGATGAGGTCAAAAAGGTTTGATGAGGTGAAGGTGGTTTATTTCACCCAAGCCGTGACTGGTGAAAGTAACAACAAATAATAATAATTTAACAATGACAACAAAGAAAAAAAAAAAAACCAAAGAATAACACAAACAAACAAAATGCAAACAATAATTGCCTAAGCAGGCCAAAAGAGAACACATCAATTATACTGTGATTCTCACTCCTTGCCCACCCCCCTACTGACTGAGAGTTGTTCTTATAAAGGCTTGGACTAAACTAATCAGAACAAACTAAATCAATTAACTCAACAAAAGCCATGGTCCAATAAATACTGGCATATAAATATCACTCTATCACATTTAAAATGTTTCCTGGCTATTTTTACTCTTTATAAACCAATACAATTAAATTATAAAAGATTAGCCAGCAATCCCCAGAAACTCCCCCATAGTCACCTCCCATGTTGGTCAGCCCCATTTGTCTGCTCTCTCCCCAAACCTACAAGTCCCATCAGCCCCCAGCCCTCAGGTCCTTTGGCTGATGGAGTCCGTCCTGCTGGTGCCCGTGGATGCACAGGTAGGCCCTGTTTCCCCCCAAACAACAAACATTACTTTAATTGAAAAAAGAGGTGCAGTTGACAGAAAAAAATGTCTGATATTAGAAATGCTTAAACATTCAGTTGGCCTCCCTGCATGTTAAAACATTCCACCTGTCCTTGATTTATAGAGTCAGTGGTTTGGGTGTCTTTTGGGAGGAGGCAAACCAAAGGAGCTGGTGAAATACAATGGGGATGGTAGATAGTACCATGATATGTTTGCCCTTCTGCTTAATTAACTTAAGTTCATGTAACGGACATGCACTCCGTTACAGTTCCATAAAAAAAAAGACAAAAAACACAAGTCTTTATGATGTGCAGTTGCATTAATTGTCTGTGTTCACTATCAGATAATACAAGAAAGCATCTGGAATCGCTACCCAGAATGGAGTTTTTTGGTGAGATTAAACTGTAGCAGTGGTTCTGCAGTGGCTTTACTGTAACCCTGCTTCAGAAGGATCTCTTTCTGATCGAGCGGCAGCTTGTTAAATATGCTTTGAAACAGAATGAGAATGACAATTCACACCTAAGAATTTGCTTCCGAATCAGAAGAACTGATGGATTTTCATATGTGAAAATGACCACAATGCTGGTTCCGGATCATTCAACATCACCATGACGACGTACACATTTCATTAGACAAAGGGTTTCTGAAATCAAGATCTGCAAAATTTAAAGGCTGTGCTGCCCAAAACCAGCCTCTGAGGATTGCTTTTGATTTTCGTCCCTGTTTTATCTTAGGACTCAGTGATATGATGAGGTTAAAGATTTCTCTTTGAGAGAGCTGTCATGTGTCCTCCACACCTACAAGTGATATTCACAGGGTTTTTTCTTAAATACAGGTGCCCCACCACACCTCCCCCTGCCGCTGTTCTTAAATAGCCTCTCCTCTTTCTGCAACATCACCAAACATGGGGTGATTTCTGTCATTGAGGGAGTAAAGGGAACTCGCATACTAGAAAATTAATAAGTCCTTCACAGAGGCTCCAAAAATATATTTTCTTTTATTCAGCTGTTGCTCATTGTTGTAAGTGGTTGCTCATAGTTCTCTCCTTGGTAACTGTGCACCTGCAACTAATTGAGTGATAATGGACTGAGTCTAGGCACAAAAGCAGTGCCTACATTGTGATTTCTGTGTTGCCATATGGGGATTTATACCCTAGGGTAGGACGTCTTTCTGCTGCTTCACAGACCAAGCCATGGACCTGTCCCATATCTGTGATATTATTGTGTGCTAGCACAGTGCAGGAATTGTCCTAGATGAACTCTCATCAACCTCAGATTCCCGGGTCTTAATCTCAGATATTACGTTTTTCAAGAAATATTTGTTGATAACATATTTTTGTTGAACTGATGGACAATTAACCATGAAACTCTGGCCCACAGCCTGTCTGGTGCTGGCCTTTTTACAAGCAGGCCAAATGTGGAGGTATGAGTTAATGAACCCAAGAGCTGCTTTGAAGGAATTTTTTTACTGAATGACTTGGTTGGTATTCACTGAGGTGTAGTGACCCAGTCAGCTTCATAAAGATTTCACATGTAAATCCCCGTGTAACATGTATATGTGCTTAACTTACATTAATCTTGACCTCTCTAGCTTTGTAGGTGCGTGATACCTATAGCTATACAAGCCTGGGCAGCTGTTTACTTACTCTGCATCACTCAGACAAGGATTAATAGATAATAAAGCAAAGAGGATCAAGTTAACACATCATTTATTAAACCAAAGCTTGAGAAGCAGCATTTTTCTTTCTTGTGTTGAGGTATCTACAAGGTTGTATATTCCTCTTATTGGAAGTCATGTGACATATTATTCTGTAGAAAACTAAGTCAGCCTTGTCAGGAGGAGGCTTGGCCAGGTTCCAGCGCTGCTTGGCCGGACACGGTCATGTCAACGGAGAAGTGGTGTTAGTGTTGTTCCGCCATGGTTCTGCTTTAAGGGGGGAATTCCACTGTCTGCCACTGCAAGGCGGCCTCTCTGCCTCCCCTCTGAATAAGGATACTGCCACAGAGACAGCGCTCTGTCAGGAGTCCAAGTGTAGTTTACCATGAGGCGAAAATAGAAACCCTGTTGTAGTAGCGCTGGCAGATCCCTAACAGCTTCTGGGTCTGCTCTCTTTGTCTTGCCAGTGTCACCTTTCAGACGTGTCCCGCTTTGCCCTGGCCTCACCTGCTTGGGAGATATTGGCCCTGACCTGTACTTGACCTGTGCTGTGTGTCAGAGACAACAGACCGTTCCATTTGAGATTTGGAAATAGGGGTGGGGTGTTCAGGAGAACAATAGGAGAATGTTGCAAAACGTGGGTAAATAGAAGGCCTGAAATACACTGTGGCTATTATTGTAGTGTTCGTGGGCTTTCAAAGCTCTATACAAAGGCTGATATCGATGTGCCAGTATGCACAAATGCACCCGCGTACACACACACACACACACAGTTCCTGTAATTGTTAGAATTAAGCCCCAGCAATCATTGATATGTTTTGCTTTGCCTTTGTTAACCAAGCCCTTTTTCTATAAAAAAAAAAAGTCATCAAACTATTCAGCACAGAGATTTGGCCAGTGCAAGGGAAACAAGGGAAGGCACTTTAGTGTGTTCATTTATTCTTAGAGAAACTTATTTATTGCTAAAACCCTGAAATCCATGCTTGTCTTCTTTTTGTGGTGGTTGCGGTGGTGATAGTGGTGATCGGGAGGTGGTAGGGTGGGGTTTGATCCTACAGCAAGATATTTGTCTTCATTATAGTTTCCCTGTGTGACCACAGTGTACACAACTCATGATTGGCTTTGACAAATTTTCATCCTTCACTGGATCATCAGACCTCCAGGGACAGGGGGAGGCCAGCTGGTGGAGTCTGCGTGCCAGCCGTCTCTCCCTCCCTCTCTCTCCCTCTCTCTCTCAGCTCTGCATGCCCGCGGAGGGAGGGGACAGTATTCCATTAGGATTACTTCAGAAATGAGTTTCATCTGGGGAAGTGGCTGTGTGTGCTTTGCAGCCCGGGGCGCCTGATTGGAGGGTGTGCCTCACGCAGCTCCCCTGCAGCCTTCCGGGGGGGGGTTTAGGCTTTCACGTGAGCCTCCTCCATGGAACACGGCGCTCACGCAGGGAGGAGAGTGACAATCCTGAGGCCGACATGCTCACTGGGGCTGCTGATCCCCACAAAGTGTCACGGGTCTTTACCTGCTGATACTTTTAAATTCAGTCTACCTTTCCTAGGGGTTGCCTCTCTTCTCACATGGTTGGATGTGTATTTTTAATGTTTTGCAGGATGTTACTAAGGACGAGATGAAGCTTGCAGTAATTATTCATGTGTTTTGAAATCTGGTTGTTAATTTCACCACCTTGCCTGTTTAATGGAATTGTGCTTGTTTCCAGGACATGTGAATTCCACATTTTTTAAGTTTGGATCATTATATAGCCGTAAGTTGCCATGTATCACTGCAAAATCATTCAGATACTGCGAGCGATATTCTTTTATCCTTCATTTACCCTCCAAGCTCTGTGAATAATATACCTTGTAGATGAAAGGTGTTTGTCGCTTATGTTATGACCTCTGTGCATCAGAGCACCTTAAATAGCAATGCCAGGTCACATGCATCCTTTGAATTGTCACACCCAATTAGCAAGCCAGGTGATCACAATATTGTGGAAATACTTCTGCTATGTTGTGGAGTGATTTATGCTGTAGCACCACTCTGGGCCCAAGCACCTGTGTGAGGTGCAAGGGTGCAGATTTGTTTTTGAACCGCTTTCCCAGCATGGTTCAGCAATATTTGGGTGATTTATATTTAATATAAATATTAGGGATTTACCATAAAACGTGATGTAGAGAAGTGGTTACATCACACCATAATGTGATAAACATGTAATACTGTATGTGGAGTTGTCAACCTTTTGTCAGAACATGGTGATGTTCTGCAAAGATATTACTTTGACTTGGTACTTTAATACCGTCTGTGACGGAGTGCCATGCTACACCGTCATACCATTTTAAATGCAGTGGCACTCAGTCCAGCAGTACTATTGCTAGAATGCATGGAATCTTTTAATTTGTTTACTTAGTGTTGTAATTTTTTTTTTTGTTCGAAAAAATCTCTGGCTTTCAGGTAGAGTATGTATAAATGTGGAATGTTTTATCTGGTTTTAGTTGACATATGAAGTAGAATAAAACTTTGATTAAACCCTCACTGCATTATTTGAATAGCTTGTAAATCGTGGCTATGAATAGGTGAGGTGGCTTGCAAAGTTTGCCATGCAAATTGTTTTTTAATGGCACTGTAGTGCTGGGTAACACAACGAACAAAAGGGGGCGTGCAACTGATAAAAGTTCACAGTAATCCCTTGATGCTGATGTCTACCCATTCTTCACCAAGATAGAGGGGATTGTGCCATAAAGAGTTATCATGCGATCATACCGTCTGAAAATTTGAACTTTGTATGATTTGTGGTGTTGAAGGTTGACATTATCTAGCTAGCTGAAAGTATGAACACAATGCCAAGCTGTTAGTTAGCTAGGCACTGAAGGTACTAATATAGCTGGCAAAAAATAACCACAGGGATGCAAATCTAGAGTCTCAACTATGTAAAAAAGGAATAAAGGTAGAGTCACACCTGTTATTACAAGGTTGTTAAATCACAGGTCTTTGGAGCAGACACGTTGTCATTGTGTGGGCATTACCCGGTATTGGGCACACACACCCAGGAGGCAGTCATTGTTGGTACAGAAGTCGACTCCCAGCCTCTTCTTCTTTGGGCACTGCAGCAGTAGTTCTTTCCTCATTTGCACTGTACTCAGGTTCACTTTGAAAGGGCAAGTTCCACCCATTTTTAATTCTTCATCTCCTTCTGGGGAAAGAGTTGAACATCTGCAAACAAGCATAGCTTTGGGATAATGCTATGGTACCTGGCATGGCTCCAGTCTTTCTTGTACTGACTGCTCTCACGAGGGTGGGGCATTTAAAATGCAGGCTCAGTGAAATACGCATCAATCTATACAAAACAATGCAAACTATACAAAACCACTGACAAAAGGTAATGCAGCCTAATGACAAATGGGTTTATTATTCTCTATTCAGAAGACGGTGCCTTTGAATGTTTTTACGACAAGGAAGTGCAGTGTTGTAATAAGTCAAGTCATGCGAATGCTGTGTGTAACTGCCATCAAAACTTTGCTGTGCTACATTATGGAAGTTGTCATGCATGTTGTTAAAAGTCACTTCTGCAAATGTGCCTTCTCTCTATGTCAGGGTGAAATACGGCAAGAAAATAAAATTGCGAGTGAGCAAAGGGAGCTCCCACACTACAAAAATAATAATGAGGAAAAAATCCTTTACAGAGGCTGCCAAAATATATTTTCTTTTTTTTTAACCATTGCTCATGTTTAAGGTGCTCAGAGAAATTTGCAGATGAACATTGTAGTCACAAGATCATCAGTGTCATGAATCAACTGGCAAACATACCCCTGCTTAAAAGAATACCATAAACTGGAGATCCTAATGAGCCAATTAGCCAGCATATTCAGATATAACATACATATGTACCTCGAAAGGAGACAGATGATACAGAGCTTAAAATACATTACATACTGGAAGAATAGAAAATGTTTTTGTAAAGTTTTTGTGTAAATTTTCGAAAAAGCATACTGTAACTCATAGCATACTGTAAAATATTCTGACATAGGAAAATGAGAATCATCTGAAAACATGGATGTATAGAAACTAACATGTGATAAAATTATATTTACATAAAATTCAATTGCCAGATTACACTTTTCAAGGTTTAATATGGTAAGAAAATTGCTTCACAATGGGATAGATCTGTTCTTTTCTTCATGATGTTAGTTCAGCATGCTCTGATGTCTGTCATCTACTATATAAGAGTTGTGTCACAGCTCTACTTCTCAGAAACACTCTGTCAAATGATGGTTGGGGGTTCCGAGTGGCACAGTCAGCAAGGCTTTCACTTTGAGCTCTACAGCCCAAGTTGGTAAATGGCCATTTCATTTGAAGACAATGACCAGAACAGTGGTGAAACAAATTGGCTTTGCTCCACCCGGGGCTGGGGTGGGTAGGTTGGCTGGGGTATCCTTATCTGACCGCTAACAGGCACCTGTGATTCATCAGGTCCCTGCAAGTTGCATCGATGACGTCACTGCAGTAGCACCTTTGCTCTTATGAGCGCCCATTCCAGTGCAGTATGATGTAGTACTTGTAGTGCAGAAATAACCATTGGTTGTGTGCAAGTGTGTTGGAGGATTGCATTCACCTTGCCTTAGCGCTCCTGTGCAAGTGCATTATTTGTTGCAGTGAGACAAGCCTAAAGTACAATCGGCAGCACCAAAAACAGGATTGCACAAGAAAAAGTGGTTGCTCATCGGATCAAATTTAGAAGTTGCAGTCCCCTCTTTATGGTTGACACAAGGCCTTTTTTTTCGCAATGGGTTACGTGTGAACGAGTACGTGTGAGCATGTGTGAGCTGCGCATTATTTCTCACTCACAGCATAAACTCCCATGATCTGCAAGCAGAGGCTGACCTCAGGCGAGTGACTGCACCTGCGCCGGTTTGTTCCATTTGGGCCAGGGTGCTGTTATTTCTGTTCATTCATTTATCCTCACTGAAGTGACGCTTCTGTCTGTGCTGCTTACACCTGGCCCCCGAACAAAAGACGGGCCCCGTCATCTCTCACAACCTGTCAGGGTAGGCTTACATACATCGCTAAGATGCGCCCTCGGAACGGGACCCCAGCAGCTAGTGTCGCTATCATTCCTGCAACAAAAAGTGCAGGAAATCCAGTTTTTGCAGCTGCGAGTGTCCAGGCAATTTCAGTAGAACCCTCGAAATGGAGCAGCCCTCGTCCTGGTCATCCCCTGGTGTTCTCCAGGATTTGGCTGGCTTACTCGACAGCATCTGTGATCAGTCATCTGTGGTGACGTGGGATCTTGGACAGCAGACAGAAATCACAACAATGAGACTGTTTCCATCTGTGCGGTAAGTTTGTCTCGCAGCTTAGTTGACAGCATGACTTATGAGGCCGTCTCATCTGTCGAGGTACATGTTGCACACTCTGTTATGGCTGACCACTTCTGCAAAGCTGTGAATGACATGAAGCTGAATCAAGCTGAACTGTTAAACTATTGGTAGATTGCATTTTAAATTACAGAATGCTCAATTGTGTCAAAGATACCCTGATCAAGGCATCTAAATCAATCAGTTATCTGAATGTGAATGTTTCTGAGGTTGCATGTCTAATTCTGTCGGTCATTGATGGATCATTGGTCATTGCTGATTTAAGTTATTTTTATAGGTATATTGAGCATTAAGCCACTGATTAGCAGAAAGACTGTCTGTGCCGCAGGGAAATATTGGAATGGTTTAGGCTTCAAGCGTGTGAGAGGACCCCATATAATTTTTCCATGGCACCTTTTCGGTGTTGCACAGTTGGTATTGATTTCTTACAGACAACTGGCTACTCTCAGTTTGTGTCATTGGGGCAGCGTCGATGAAGCTGATCAGACAGCTCATCAATGCTTCTCAGCACGACGGCTGGTTGGTATCAGTGATTTAGTCAGGAGGTCGGAGAGCGACCACCAATTCACATCGAAGGCAGCATGCAGGGACCGAACAACATGCCTGCCCTCTGTTTTGCCACAGGCCCTATTGAATGAAAACAGTGATGAACAGAATATAGTAGGTTCCACCTGTTCAATATCGCAGCGTGCGTCCTGAACTGACAGAAAAGGATCATTGGGAGAGACCGCTTGCCTGAAGTACTGTTCCGGTTGTGTTCTAACGCAACAATAGTTGTCCCTAGCCTGCTATGGACACAAACTTCCACTTTGGATTTATGTAGCTTGCCAATATGTTTACTAGGTGGTAACTAGGTAACTATGTACTCAGTGATACAGTCGTTCCTTCATTACTGCTTTATAGGCAACATCACAGAGTACTGTGGCAAAATTTATTTGCAATCAGGGGATAAAAATATATCTACCTTCATATTCATACGATCAGCACTGCCTACTATACATTCATTGTAAGGTATGGTTTTGTAAAATCAGAGAGATGAACACCATTGTTTCTGTAATCACTACAGAGGCCGTTAAATATGCATATAAATGGAATAGGCACCCTGTTATTGCTGAGCTTTACTTCAGACTTGCATAATGGAGAACAGCTCAACCTGTGGGGGTGGTGCGCAACATTCCAAGGCCTGACAAACAGCACAGGGAGGCTTTTTTCATTCAGATCATCCGTGATGGACCCTTTGTTCTGATTTGGGTCGAACAGGGCTATGTCGCAGCGTGGCATATTTAAAAGCTGAAAAACGTCCAAGGAAGCTGGCGCTCCTCTCTCGGTTTTTAAAAACGGCAAACTCCAGTGTTTCACCACTTCCTCTTCGCAGTTGGTGTGAATTGGCCGTTACAGTTTCAGCCCATCTGCCGGTTCCTTCAGAGGGTCAGAGGCATGAGTCATTTAGACTTTCAATACAACCCTGAGTCAGACACCCCTCACAGCTCCACCAGCCCCCCCGGAATCCACCCCACTGTGTAACCCCCACATTGAAGACTTGATTGGCTAACTCCGGCGGAGTGGAAGTGATGCCAGTTTAACATTGTGGTCTTTCCATTTTCCCTGTCAACTGGCGTGTCGACAAACTGTTTGGGAAAGATCGGGTCCCGTCCTAACAGACTTTCCAGAGCACGCTGCGAAAGCGTTGCCTGGCAGCCACTGTAAGGGGAAGTCTCGGTACACGGGCCCGCATTTAAGGTTGCAGCATCTCGGTGGTGCAACGTGACCTATTCTGAAACAGACACGTTGGGTTTCCTTCCAAACAATAGGCTCTGGGTGGGGCCGGCCAGACATGATAGCACATGGGATTATCAGGTGTGTGTTTGCGTGTCTGTTTCTGCCGGCGAGGGAAATACAAACTGGGTTAACGTTTATTGTCAGAGTAAGACAGGGCGAGGATGAGAGGGGAGGGTTGCACGTTTGAGGGGGTGCTGCCTGCAGGCTACAGAAGGAGGCCATTGTATGCAGAGAGGAACTGAGATAGAGCATGTTATCCGAGAGCCGCGAGTAGGAGGGCGCGTAGAATAGGCCCCATTGTGCACCAGGCTGTATGTGTTCCTCTGTCACAGGGACAGTTAGGCTGGTACGGGCTGCCTTCATACATGCGTGGCCCGGCCGCGCACTGGCTGACCCGGCGGTCTTGTCGGACATGAAGGAATGGTGCAGGGGAGTGATCATGCTCAAGAGGGATGGGATGAACGGGTAGAAGCTGGTAATTTAATTGCCAGGGGCAAGTGTTTGATTAATTGGGTACATTGATTGAAGGAGATTACTCTGTGTGTCTGTTGGTAGGTTTGTGGGTGGATTAGCCCCTTTGCATGTTGCCAAGATGCACTGAGTTGTGGATGCTGCAGTGGGATTCCTGTTGTGAATCAATCCCGGCTCACCTGAGCTACACCAGTGTGTTGCCATAGTTGAGAGGCACAGTGTTTCCCATTACTCTGGCAGTGGAAGTTTCTGATGTTTTTGCTTTTTTTTCTGGTTTTTAGATTCTTGGTTGAGGCTCAGTTTCACAAAGCAGTGTTTCCCTACCTCAGCCTAGGTGACTGGGTATGCACATTGTCCATCTGAATGAGCTCCTAGTTTAGATTAAGCTGTTAACTGAGCAGTAGCCTGGATGTCATGTCACAGGATATGTCTGCGCTGCTCCTCCCTTTGCCAGAGAAAAGTGTAAGGTTTAACACTAAATATCTTGAATCACTATCACTAAATAATAATTGTATCTTTCCCCACTTACCACTTAAGGACTTAAAGCAGATGGAACTGATCAAATCAAAATCAAACCTCATTAAACAAAGCAGTCTCAAGAATCTGTACTGTTACAGGGTTTTCACCAAGGAGCCTGGTTGGGAAATTCTTCCCTAACCATGCTAGTGTGCTTTGCAGATTGATCACTGTATTAACTACTCACATTCATACATTTTCAGCCTGTCCATAGTAAACCTTATTTTAAATTACTACTTTAAGCAGGATAAACACACTTGCAGGTTGTGTAGCACTTGTCAGCCCAAATGAGACATTGACACCCTCCAGTTAAAAGCAATAAATGTTTCATATGCATCTGCTACGATGAAAAGAATTGACACGTTGGAAATGTTAAAAATCTTGTTTTTTGGTTTGTTTTGTTGTTGGATTCTGAATAGATTTAGGTGCAATGCATTGGGCTTCTTTTCAGTCTAATGCTGCGTATCATTCTGAATTGCTGCTTACATGGTTAGAAGGGCTTTAATGGGCTTATATTAACAATGTGGCTCATTCTGAATTCTGTTGCTGCATCCCATGGAAGCCCATCTTGCTTGTTCTGAGCCTCAGGTATTTATTCTTTCATTCCTTTATCCGCTTAAATGGAACAATGCTGCAAAAGCTGCACCCCTTGCAATATATTACGACAGAAGGAAAACTGAATTATGAAAACATGAAATATGTACTGTAATGTCCATACAAGGATTAATGATAGTTTGAGAAGAATTACAGTTTGACATTTAGAGATTGGACTTTTAAATGGTTGTGTAGCCCTTTTTGTGATTTCATGACATTTTCTTTCGCTGCTTATTTTTTTTTTATTAATTTATGTTTTGTATTTTGGCTAGTTAGCTTTGTCCTGAGGATAAGCATAACACGTAAAGGAAATAAGGTCCAGCAATTTATCTGCTAGTCCTTCCTGACCACATTTGGCCGGAGGCGCAGTGCAGTAATGTGGACCCTGACATGCAAGGTGCTGTTTTTTCATCACGATCAGGTGAAAAACGACAAAAATTTACCCCATGTTTCGGGGCAGCTGAAAGGGATTCTTGATCATGGTGACATTGACGGGCCCTGAGCAGAAAGAAGCATTGCTGTTGGTCAGCAGTGTAACAGCCGCAATCGTTGGGTCTTATCTCTCCCTCAGCACACTGCTAGGAGCCCTTCCTCTTAACCTCTTCTCTAAAAAAAATTATGCCCACAGTGTCTAATGGTTTCACTTTCATCGCTTTTTCTTCTTTAAGGTCACTCAAGGTCAGGTCTAGACTGAGGTCTCGGGTTAGTGCCCATCTAAGAGGAAACCTTTTTCACATCTTAAAGACCACAAAATAACCACAGTGTACACTACTGGTCAAAAGTTTTAGACACCCCCAATTTCTGAAAAGGAAAGACCTACACTTTTAAGGGTGATAATGTTCTGTCCGTCTTCCTTTGTTAATTTCTTTTTTCTCGCCATTATGATAAGCAATATACCACTTCCTGCATTGCAATATTGTCCAAATAATGCTTCAGATGGTGTAGTAACACAGTCTGTTCTAACACTGCTTTTATACAGACAGAGGGTTTGTAAGTAATCAACAAAAGCCGGGACACCTGTAGGAATTGTTTGCATCAACTTTCAAGGCTTAATTTACCTCCATTGCTGCAGAACAGCTTTAAGTTTTTAATCCATTACTTGTTCCCTGAAAAATGATTTTTCATAACTCTGAAATTTACTTTATCTTTCAGTTTTCGGTAACCTAAACTTTTTTTAACCTCTGGCAGTTTACTGCCTCCTTTTGTTTCATTTCAGGTCATTCACTGGACTTGAACTGCTTAGATTTCAATAAATTGGAAAAATGGAGGTGTTCTAAAACTTTTGACTAGTAGTGTATATAAAAAATACAGGCACATAACGGAGAGGAAAAACAGAAAAAGCACAGTTAAAGTAGACAGTGTGGACGTATAAAGTTCTCAGGCCTACACTTTCAGAGTTTGTTCAGGAACAGAGTTTGTTCAGGAGTTGGAACAATGCCTGTAACCAGAAGTACCTTGGACCTGATCTGATAATAGTCAAAAGAACAGCGTAAGAAGTGAGCAGTGTGGCTGGCAGCACACACCTTGCACATACCTTGCAAATGCTTATTGAGCTTAGAGATGTCAGGTGTGGGGATGCAGGTAATTTTTGATGCTGCAAAGAAAACCTGAAAGGTTTTGCTAGGATTCAAGGCAGACAGCATGAAGATGGAGCGGTTCTAGTGTTAGTGAGGAACTACATAGTCTGTGAAGCATCTGTAACTGTTGCTTGGACTGCTTCTGAGCTGTGGAAGCATGCTTGGTAGAAAGCTTTATTATCAGTCCGCAGCCCTAGGTATAAAGATTCCGCCATCTCTGCTGATTCTCTGCATAATAATTGAGCCATTGAAAGCAACTTTTGAATGGAAATCTGAAAGCAGCTCTTTCGTTTTGCTGTGGCGGCACCACTCAACAGAACGTTAGACGGAATTAGCGGAAGAATGTCCCTGAGAAGGGTCAAAATTTATGCGCTGTCAGATAACATTAAATAGAAAGTAACGGGGTCGGATCATCAGGAGGCATTGGTATAAAGTACATACAGGAAATAACGAAGAGCACAGCCCTCAGGGCTTCCGGTGCTTGTGGTAATAGGAGAGTAGAGAGTGCTGTCAGTTTTAACGCGCTTTGATGCATTGCTTGGAAAGCCATAGCTTGCTTGCATAACTGTCTTGGAAGTAGTGGGGCATTTAGGTTGCGTAGTGTCTACCATAACTATGGCGTTTGGAAAAAAAAAAAAAAAGATATATAAATATATATATATTTAGTAAAAAATCCGTAGCAGCAAAAGAGATCCAGGAAGATCTGTTTTAGGGAGGATTCAAAAGAGGCGGTGGTTTTCCGTTTGCTGTGAGACCCTGTTGATTTTACGTATTGAAAGTCTTGGTTTGTGTTCATGTAAATGAAGTCAGATTTGGTTTTCTCTTTATACTCAACGCTGACATTTCTACTGTGGGCTAGCATCAGCAGATGTTAGTGTGCCTACAACTGGAGCAAAAAATGCAGTTTGCTTTTGTTTAAGTATGTCACGGATTTGAGGGGTAATCCACAGCTTGGAATTCGGATACGCTTTAACAACCTTTCTTTTTGGGATGGCACAATCCAAAAATAAAAGTAGTCTGTCGCAGCTGCGATCTGCACATTTACATCTTTCACGACAAGTCTGGCAGCTGATTTTTCAGTCTATTCCCAGATACTAAACCAAATCAAAATAGGAACTTGCACGCATTCACAGGGGAAAGTGGCAACAACTGTAAGGTCAGTTAAGACATTTAGTTGCCATCTGCAAAAAACGTCAGCTCTTGGTAAGTGTCCTCTGGTATTTCCTCTTTCAGCATTACAGCTTTTTGGAAAAGCATTAGGCCTGTTACTCGGTTGATCACATGGCTCGTCTGAAGTGATGCCTGTACGAAACTCCAGTTCTGTAACTCGACACACCTGCTGAAAGTTTGAAGGCCGTGTTACGCTTTGTGAAATTGGCGTTAGCCAGGGAGACTGCA
Organism: Megalops atlanticus; assembly: GCA_019176425.1. Classification (NCBI taxonomy): domain Eukaryota; kingdom Metazoa; phylum Chordata; class Actinopteri; order Elopiformes; family Megalopidae; genus Megalops; species Megalops atlanticus. Next base: position 15,452,416 of record CM032875.1, on the reverse strand, counting down.
TACTCTGTGTCACACTCTGGTTTGGCAAAACGTTTTCCAGTTGCTGTTGAAGTTCTGCTGTTGTGGACTTTTTGTGACGGAGCTCTCAGTGGCAGGGACATGTAACTGTCCATTTAAAACAAAGGGAATAACATTTCTTGTTGCTGTAGAGAATCTTTGGTTTAATTGTTGGCAAGTTCAAATCAGACGCATGGTTACCTGGGGTTTACTGTGGCCATGGTGTGAAGCTGCATTTACATAAGGGAAGCACTCTCTTGCATGGAGACTATTTAGTTAAGTTCAGTTTTTGTATGTGCAGATTTAGATGGCAAGCAAGCCAGAAATGCATCTGACAGACTTAAAGTGGCTCCCTGATGTTTGTCGTGGTCATAATTTGTTATTCTCAGGTCACAGGGTTTTTTGGTTTCACTTTCAAGTGAAACAAGTCTCACAGAAAAATTAACTGAAACATTTCATTTTAAACACCCGAAACAAGACTGTTTGGTTACAGTTGTCATGTTAAATGATAAAATAAAGACTTAGAGAAAGAGCATTCAGTTGACCATTTACTTATAAACATAGAAGCACGCGTTACAGAATTAAGGTTCCGGGTAAAGCCACCCACTCATATAATTAAGCCCTTACATGACAACGGTTACTATAGACATGCAGCAGGGGGAAGTGGGGGTGAAAACAGTGCTTTTCTGTGGTATGAAGCAGTGGTGGCGCAGGCAAGCAAAATTACATTTCATCACATTTTATGTTTACCCGAGTGAAACCTGCAGGCGGCTTACGTTTTTGCACGTTATCCGTCCGTACAGCAGGATAATTGCTGAAGCGATTCAGGTTAAGTGCATTGCTCAAAGGTGCGATTGGAAGTGCCCCGCCTGCGGTTTAGGCTCTCTGCTTCCCGGTCCATTTCCTTTGCCAGGGTGTCACACTGCCGCCCCGGATCAGCTGCGATTACTGTCAGCCCTGATCAGGCAGGGATGCTGCTGTACTTTTGAGCCTAGTGCTCTACCTGATTACAGGGTGCTTCCCCTGCTGGGGCTCTGCCCCTTCCAGCAAGTGAAGGAGAACCTTCATCTTTCTCCCCCAAAACTGTTGGTTTGTTGAATGGTCAGCTTGTTAAACGTTTAAGAATTGGTGGGATTCCATTTCCAACTTTGTCAGTAACTAAGCTCATTGATCCATTTCATTCTGTATAGGTTAATTCTTTGATTGTTCATTGTAATTGTCAATATGTGTAATTTGCTTGTGGAAAACAGCCATTGGTTAATGAGCCACACCTGCTTAATTAAAGCCGTATTAAATACAGGTGTGTGGCTGGAGAGCAGGCTTTTGTTGCTTCACTGTGTGCTCTGGCTGGTTTTGTTTGTTGATTTTTAAAATACATTATTGTTTTTTGTGAACATTTGCTCTTTCTGCTTATTTTTGTGAGAAGTGTCAGCCACCTTCTCCACACAGCAAGTAGCTTCTTGCCTTAATAGTTTTTTTAGAGGTTGGCTGTTCTAATGAGTGTACATTGAATTACATGTTTGTGAGGAATAGAGGTTATTACAGTACGAAGCCATGCTAGTGAACATAAACACTTAGCTAACCTATGGTATACTACTGCCATGTTTTTATTTAAAGGGGCAGAATGAACTGTCAGCATTACTACTGAGCAATTCATTCCTGGTGACTAATCAAGAATTTATTTATTTTGTCCTCATTTTTACAAAGTGTGTTTTTTGCCAGTAGGTAAACTGCAGAAAGGATTAAACCTTCACACAAAAATGGCAAAATTTTGTTCAGTAATTGAATTAATTTCAAAATCATTCTTGGATCATGGATTAATTTATACTACTTTCTTATTGTCTATACCAAAATATGACCCAGGTTACTTGTCAAGTCAGGCCATTCTTTCACTTCGACATTCTGATCGTGCTCACTCTGCACTTCTGACCAATGACAAGACGGAGCACATGGCATTACAAAAAAAGGCCATTTCAAAATGACTAAACCTAGACACTCAGTAAAGTTATTCAGTCTCTGATGTTTCAGATTTGCAGCAAAGTTGCAATGGCTGGAAAAACTCAAAAGCCTTTGTGCCACGCAAGCGTGCCCGAGGGTTCAGTGAAGAATGTGGTGAAGGAGCCGCTCCCCTGTTTGCAGGCCTGCCTTCGCAGGCCTTAGTCCGGGGGAGGGTTATACAACTGGCTTACAGCCTGATTTATAGCACAAGACACATTTCATCAGCCTCTGGAATAATTTTGCGTATCATCCTGTCTGTGCCCAGTTCCTGGTACATCCCGCGCGAGCGATTAAGCGTGGTCACGTGACCGAGTGAATCTGGGCTACAGAGGTCATGGATGGATTATGAATGTTTGGCACTGTAACATTTTGGTGATAATTTTTTGTGTGGAGAAGAAGCAGTTAAATATTCCTGTTTGACTTCTAATGGTCAGTCATGTTTATCTTTTTGATTGCTCACAAGTCTACAAGGGCAGTTGTGTTATTTACATCTGATACAAGCACTGTGGAGAAAGATGCCTTGAATACAATTGGAAAGGCACGCACACACACCCACAAACCAGTGTACTCATGCACATCTACATGTCGTTGTGCACACCAATGTACTTATGCACACTTAATGCAGTCTTGACACTGTGATTCTATCCAGCATAACCGTGTCACTGTTTAACTGGGGTTTTCTCTCTGTGCATGGCACAGGCTGTGGGTAGGGAACCCCTGTGTTTACCCTAGCTTGGTTTAAATGAAAGGCAGGTTCCCACTTCTGTGAATTCTGTAACGGCAAGCCATAAAGAAAACATGCAAATTAATGAATGGCTAACACACTGTGACAGCCTTTCCACTCTACTGACTTAGCTCAACCCTGTTGGTTCCTCTGCCTCCGCCTTCCATAAAATGCATTTCTTACCACTTGAATGCAAAACAACACGCTACACACTCATGGTAGTTCATCTGATGCATGGGCTCACATTAGGAAAGGCGCTGTCTTTGACACTAACTACACTTTTCATTTTTACTTTTAATTTCTGTTTACTGTGTGTGTGTGTGTGTGTGTGTGTGTGTGTGTGTGTGTGTGTGTGTGTGTGTGCGAGTGTGAAAGACCTGCCTCGCTGTTCGCCAGCAGTTTTCCTTTGCCTTGTGGAGGAAGCCCTGTTGTAAATCCTGTTTTCTGCTGAATCTGGTGTGGTAATCAGGAGGTGGTCAGCAGCCTCACTGTGAACAGCAGGGGCTCCTGGGAGTGACTGTCCACTGCTGAACAAGCTCAGGGTTCACAATGTGATGAGAGATGGGGGGGGACCAACCCAGAGGAGTTCCGTGTGTGTCACATGCAATATGTATCAGCATTTAAAAAAAAAAAAATCTAATGTCACAGATGTACAGAACATTTGTGTTCATCTAGCATATGTGTCAGTAAAGCACAGGCTAATGTGTTTCCAACTCGTGATTTTAGGAGATTTAACGTGGAAATGCCTTTGTTGTAATCATGAAATGGTTTTCTCCTGTCTGTCTCCTGTCTGTGTTAAATTAGTAAGTAATTGAGAGAACTTCAATGTTTAAATGTGCTGTGTGTGGGCTGAGATTGCTCTGGTGTAATAGCCTTATTAAAGACCTGCTGCTATATTTGAGTATTGTATTGGCTTCATGACATTGCATAGTTGCTTATGAGACACACTTATCTAAGGGCACTTACAATACATGGCTTACAAGTCATCATTGTACACAGCTGGATATTTATTGAAGCAATTCAGGTTAAGTACTTGGCCAAAGGGACAATATCAGTGCACACCTGTTAACTGCTCCTGAAACTTTTGGGTTTCAAAGTTCAACTCTTTTATCACTCTGCCACACTGTTGCCCTTCATGCTTCTGATAGAAGAAGGTGTACTTGCTTAGGTCTGAGGTAATATTAGGACAACTGACACATTTTAAAACTTATTATGAAAGGACATTAATCGTTTTCATCTGTGATAAAAAAAAAAAAAAGGAGGAAACGGAAACCCTGGTTATGTGCTGTGTATGTCACAAAGGCGGGGAAGAGATTGATAAAGCAGATTTACAGATCTCACCTAAAGGTTTAACAACAATTGCCTCAAGTAAATATTCGTCTGAATAGATGGATAATGTGAGAATTGTTAACTGTGTAAGTTGTTCTGCATAAGAGCATCTGCTAAGCAATTATAATGTAACGACATTTGGAACGTGAGGTGTGAACTAGTGTCTGTGCTGTCACTTGTGCAAATAACTAATTAATCACCAGTTAAAAGGTTAATGTGCTTACCTTATGAAGAACCTGCTCTTACCTCTTTTAGCTAATGAAGCTACCTGTACACACAGCTCTATTTGAAGTCAAAGTTGAAAACCATTGGAAGCCATTTCTGAAGAGCAGCTTAATTGGGCTATCTGAGCAACTGTAACTTACTGGAGATCCTGCCAAATAAAAAAAAGATTAAAGTTCTGTATTGATGCAAATGAATAATAGCATGGGACTAATTGCTAAGGTAAAGAAATGTTAGCAGGCATACTGTACATTGCCACCCGACAGAAGCTCTGTTGCATCTCCCTGAATTTGATTTTAACGCCCTCGTTCCCGAGGCCGCCAACAGTCAGCGTGGGACAGAGTGCGCTGCCTAAGGTCCCTGAGGATATATGTCCTTGACCTGGGAAGGATCATGTTAGCGTGAGACTCTTACAGTGTGCGTGAGGTGTATCAGGCTCAGACAGGGAGGGATCCTACCCCAGCTCTGACTGCAGCTGTATTTACCAGTAAGTTTCCAGGAGCCAGTGACCTGCCCTCCCTCAGTAACAAACCATAAGTACTCCCACCTGCAATGGATCTTTGAACTCTTGCAGGAGTTCTTTACATTCAGCCATTTATCTTCATGAAACATTTACAGCCATGAGGAATTTTTAAATACAGTGTTTGTGCATGTTACAGTTGCATCCAAACTGGATATTACACATTGGCATTTTCAAGGAGGGGAGCTGTGAGCAGAGTGGTTTACATTTGTTTTTTTGGGGGTATTTCAGTATTTTGTTTTCCTTTTCACATTTTGCACTGCTGTTTCAAAGTGCTCTGGATTGCAAGGGATCATTTTGGCATCCGATCTGGATCATGATATCACTACCTGGAATCTGTGATAAGAGCTTGATTAGTCAGCTGTGCTTTGCCAGGCACCTGCATTTTCTTGGAAGTGAGCTCATCTCCTCTTGCATCAAATCCTGCTTTTCATCTTCATCACAAGCTTTTCATCTTCATCCTGAGTGAAAGCTTGCCAGCGCCATTCACGCTCGAAGGGTTGAGTTAGTTTAATCTGCACTCGCACACCAAATGTGAAATATGTATTTTATTGTTGCGGTTCTTCGGTAATTATATGTTTTTGTCTCAGATTCATCTTGCAAGGCTAAGAACACATTTCCCCTTGTGAATTTGAGCAGTGTGATCAAACCGCTCACTCCTAACTCTATCAATACGGTTAAGGATGACTCCGTGGATCAGTGGATGGAGTCACTGCCCTTTTGATTGCATTTTCGTGCCACGGTGCCCAGAGGTACCCCAGGCAATGCTGGCAGCAGCCGATTAGACTGGGCTGCGTGTTCTCTCCGTCTCCGTTGCAGCCAATCAGGGAGAAGCGCAGTTAACGTGACATGAGAAGAAAAGCTGCAGACCGGGCCGAGTGAAATTCCTGTCTGTGGCTCCTCCAGCCTTGTCCCAGGCCCAATGGGACACACTGGTCTCCGACTGCAGGCTGTACATGCCGGTTGCAGGGTGAGCTGTGGCTCTCAGCCCCCCATGCCCCCCACCCCTACCTCTCACTCGCCCACCACTGTGATATTGTTTTGTCTGGGAAATAATGACAGGCAAGGGTGTGGCATATAATAAGAAACTGTCAGCAATGCAGCAGTGTTTACCGTTTGCATTGTGATCGCTTTGATGTTTCGTAGAAATTGCGGTTTGCGTGGAATTGGTGGCTGTGAGTGTGCAAAAGTTGAGTAAAGGCATCACAAGGTACGTTTACCCCTTACTGGGATGGGTCAGTTCCTGACCACATGTCTGAGAAATGGTAGCAGTGTCATTGCAGAGAAAACTTTATTTACAGACCACAAATTGAGCGATGACAAAGCTATTTATTGAGCACTGACAAAGTGAGAAGGGTGGTGGTGGTGCTTGGGGTGTGGCTTCAGCAACCTTACAGTTAAATGACACCACCACTCCCATTGGTCCCCTCAGACATGCAACCATTGTTGAATTATTAATGCGATTGGTGCATTTTTCTGGGGCTCGTCCTGCACCTAGCTGCTGTGCTTGTTGCATTATTTAGAACCACTTAGCACTAGCACCCCTGAAGATCTGACATGTGAGAATCAAACCAGGCTGTAGCACTCTTCAATGGGGCAAGAAAGGGCTGTGTGTAAAAATTGTGCATCTGTCGTGATTGATAGGGTCAAAGAAATTGATGACAAAAAGGCAAGATAGCTTCCGGTGTCCTGGAAGTCGCTCTGCGTAAGAGCGGCTGCTAAATGAATGTAATGTAATGGTTTTGACGATTCCAGTTGCACATGAGTGACTGTGTATCCTGACAACCAGAAAATGTTTGACTAATGACAATCCATGTCGGAGCTTGCCCATCCGGCCACACCCAGTGTGATATAGCCAGCGTGAATGTGGCTGAGTCTTTTATGTTGCAGAGTCACACGCGGTGAGACAGAGGAACAAAAGGACAGTGCGCACCAAGGACAGGGTTCATTTGCTGAGTAGACAAAAATGGAAGCTCTGGGTGCTATAGAGTGTTGTCTGATCTGCAGTTACTTACACATTCTGCATGGTCAGTGATATTGGAGAAACCGAGAAGGGCATAGAGAGCAGTTGTATCAGCGCTGGTGGTCTGGACAAAGGGATTGTTCCAGCAAGAGGGTGGAGAGTCCACCACAGAACAGCCGCGTTGTCTGGTGCTGACAATTGGTTTAAAGTTAATTTGCTGCTGCATTTCAGTTTTTTTGCCTGCATTCCCGCGGCAACCAACAGTTCTGTTTTTGTCGACTACAAATGCACTCTTCAGCCACAACAGCAACTTGGATTGGGTGCCACGGGGAGAGTCATTTAACATTAATTTGGTCTAAAAAAGAACATTAAGTGCTGGTTATGAAAAGGAGTCAGCCAGTCCCCAGTGTGAACAGCACTAATTTTCCTAAGGTGTGGTTATCCTACCAAGAGATTTCTACATCTGCAGTTGCAATTTTTGTATATCGCTGGGAAGTGTCAAAGTGTTTGGTTTGCTAATATAAAACCAGACTTCTCACAGTGCCTTTCATTTGGAATTATTTCCTACAGAGAAGAAGGAAAAAAAAAAGTTAAAAGCAAGAAAAAAACAAGAACTTTTCACTCGTTGTCTTGTATTATAAGAAAATGAAAGATACAATTTGCGGTTGTGCAAACACCACGTGACCAGATAAAATGAAAAGTGCCTGGTGTGAAGGCTGCCCTGAACTTCAGTTTAATGAGACTGCCTTTATTAGCCTCAGATTTCCCTGCGGTCCTCTCTGGATCACGGCCTTTGTGTCATAAAGGTAATCTGCAATATAGAATATTGCAATAATATTTAACCTGGCCAGCAGTGATGAACTCTGTAATTTGAAGTACCCCCTTTCATAACTGGGTGGTTGTTCGCCAGTTGTATTTGTTTTATCGCAGTTCGTGACAGTGCCCTTCCTTATTGATAACACCAGCACTGACGTTGCCACTAGAGTGGGAATGGTGGGTCAGTACGCTCCCACTCATGGTAGAGGAGGCTGACCTTCTCAGTTGCGTAAAAATAACAGTACGGTGGTCATGTGTGAGGTGGAAAATGCAAAGCTCCAAGCCTCCAGTCAGCACTCATTATCCCTCCAGCTACTAACCTTTTCATTGACGGTCCACCTTCACGATATAGCAAATGGCACGCCCTTTCCTTCCCACTACCCATTTTTTTTATCAGAAGCCCTCCTCCAGTGTGATTTGCATAGCTCAGATATCATCCATTTTAGACAGCTGGACAGTGGTTAAAGCAATTCAGGATAAGCACCTTGCTTAAGTGTGCAGCAGCCATGCCCAATCCGGCAACTGGCCTGGCAAACTTTGCATTGCGCGTCCGGCTCTTCACCACCACAACATGCCACTGCCTGCTTCCATAAGCCCCACCTGACCAATCCTGTGAATAACACTCTCTTTAATGTATGCTGCGCTTTTGTGCAGAGTTTTGCATGGTGTTTAGCAATGTGGAGCTTGAACTTGGTTTTCATGCTGGAGGTGAGGGAGAGGGAGAGGGAGAGGGAGAGGGAGAGAGAGAGGGAGAGAGAGAGAGAGAGAGAGAGAGAGAGAGAGAGAGAGAGAGAGAGAGAGAGAGAGAGAGGGAGAGGAGGGAGGGAGGGAGGGAGAGAGAGAGAGAGAGAGAGAGAGAGAGAGAGAGAGAGAGGAGAGAGGAGAGGGAGAGGGAGAGGGAGAGGGAGAGAGAGAGGGAGAGAGAGAGAGGGAGAGAGAGAGAGAGAGGGAGAGGGAGAGAGAGCTCAGCTGGGGATGCACAGGACTCTTCAGAGTCAATTCCCACCCCACATGTTTACAGTTGTAGCCAAGCCAAAAGCAGCATTAGGGATGTTGACAAAAACGGAAGAGGTAGATAAACGTTCAGTACTAGGCAGGAATGTGAATGGAGTGCTTATGAGGTCCCTGTAGTGTCTTTTCTTTACCTCTTCCATCCACTCGTTTCTTTTTTCTCTCCTTCCCTGTTATCTTTTCTTTCCCCTCTCTGTCCCTCCTAGATGTCTGCTGGTTTCTTCTCTCTTTCCATTCTGTCTGTGTTCAATACTGAAGGGAAAACCAGGGGCCATCGCTGTTACAGCTACTTGAGATTCATGCAGTGTATTGTATAGTAATACTGCCAAATTGTTTTGCTCCTTCCTCAAGTTTTTTGAAATTTTTTAAGGAGGACTGTGAAAGATGTTGACAAGATGGACACGTTCTGTGTGGGAATACGGTTGAGCCTGATCTGTGTGTCTGCGCTGGTAGTACAACGGTTAATTCTCTCTGTCTGGGTCTTCTAATCAGGACTGATTTCACAGTGCTTAATTTCTCTGACACTGAAGTGAGCCCCGCAGTGCGCTTGTCTCATGCTGATTAGTTGTGCTCGGCGATGAAAAACGGGAGCCATTAGAAATATAGCCCAGTAATTGTTGCCGGCCCGAACGGGCATCTCTCCATTTGCCATTTCTAATGTATCGCTCCTCTCACTCTGTCTCTCTGTCTATCACTTGCTCTCACTCTGTCTCTCTCTCTCTGTCTCTACTTTCTCTGCTTTTCTGTGACAGCTCATTCAGCAGCATGGTTCAGCGAGGGCCCCCCTTAAACGCTGAGCTTGTCCTTATCACTTTGCTCCATGAGACTGCAAAGCTTATTTCACCCCCTGTCTCTCCCTTCATTATATCCTATAAATGTCTGGAAGTGTGACTGGCATCCCCTCTTTTTTCCCCGTACCCCTGCAGGATGAAGATGCGACGACACAGGGTGTTCTTGCTTTGCACTGTGGGCCTGTGCGTCATCTCCTTCCTGCACTACTACAAGGCCCTGCACTACGTGTCCTTACTGCGGGAGCTCTCCGCCCCCTACCCCAACATCCAGTCCTTTATTATGGTCACCGGCTTCTTCTGGAAAGACAGGGCGACTCCCCTCTCTGGCACCGCCCCAGGGGAGGGCCCGCCCCCTGCCCTGCGGCCCTCCGACACTGGGTCCCGGGACCCCGAGATCTTGGAGAGCCAGGGGACGTTGGAGCTTCGTCGTGGGGGGGAGGAACTGGGGGGCCCCCAGTTATGGGAGAGACCAGAAGACCTGGAGCAGAAAGAAGTAGATCCCATCGAGGTGATGATTTTTACTTGTCTTGGGTTTCATTAATTCATGAACTGGCTGTCAAGTCACCATCAAAGGTGGTTTATGCTAGGATATAAGAACTTATTTAATGGTGTGAAGGTGACATTCAGCCCAGCTAGGCTCATCATTGTGCCTGTAGCCTAGATTATATGTAGTTTAGAGAGTATGGTAGCCTAGGGTTTCTCCTTCCACTACAAATCCTTGCAAACTGTCATATGCACTTACAACTCTCAAAGTGAAAACAACATGCACATCTTAAGTGTCCTACGTGTCTTTTTGTGTTTCTGCACAGGAAATGAGACTGAAGGAGCACGACCAGAACCTTATTGTGCATCCCTGGTATCCCAGTTATCCAGCTCACATCAGGCCTGATCCGCCATTTCAAAAGGAGGTGGTGGTGAAGAAGAGCCCTCCGACTGCCTCCGCCTCGGATCTTGCAGTGCTGCTTGGGGACCTCCACGTACGTACCTTCCAGCTTCAAGATGACTCCACTCCCTATTTTGTGCGCACCAAGGCCGGGGCCCTGTGCTTCCGGCAGGGGACAGAAATGGCTGCCCCCAGGGACGATCCAGGAAGAGGTGGGGCGACAGCACTGAGCCAACGCAGGATCTTGGAGCTCCAAGAGGCAGCGAACCCGCCTGCTTCCAAACCCAGGAGGGGAAAGCGTTTGGTAAAGTGCGTGTGTCGCCCGGGCTGGCACGGACCGTACTGTGGGGTGCCGACTATGGTGCACCACTCCAATCTGCCAACTAAGGAGAGGCTAACTCCCAGGGAGGTGCCCCGCAGGGTCATCAACGCCATCAACGTCAACCACGAGTTCGACCTCCTCCACGTCCGCTTCCATGAGCTGGCCCAGGCGGTGGACCTCTTCCTGGTGTGCGAGTCCAACTTCACGGCGTACGGGGAGGGCCGCCCGCTGCGCTTCCTCAACCTCCTCCTCAATGGGACTTACGACTACGTGCGGCACAAGATCCTCTACGTCTTCCTGGACCACTTCCCCGAGGGCGGCCGGCAGGACGGCTGGATCGCCGACGACTACCTGCGCACCTTCCTGACCCGCAACGGGATGTCCCGGGTGCGGGGGACCCGGCCTGACGACGTCTTCATCATCAACGATGCCGACGAGATCCCCGCCCAGGAGGGCGTCCTCTTTCTCAAGCTCTTCGACGGCTGGACCGAGCCCTTCGCCATCCACATGCGCAAGTCCCTCTACGGGTTCTTCTGGAAGCAGCTGGGCTCCCTGGAGGTGGTGTCGGGTTGCACGGTGGGCATGCTGTCGGCTGTCTACGACAACGACGGCATCCGGCTGAGGCGCAGGGAGTACTACACCATGCCGGGCTTCCGGAGGTACGAGAACGACACGGGCCACATCCTGGTGCAGTGGGCCGTCGGCAGCCCCTTCCATTTCGCCGGCTGGCACTGCTCCTGGTGCTTCACCCCGGAGGGCATCTACTTCAAGCTCATCTCGGCCCAGAACGGAGACTTCCCCCGCTGGGGCGACTACGAGGACAAGCGCGACCTCAACTACATCCGGGAACTGATCCGAACGGGAGGCTGGTTCGACGGGTCGGTGCAGGAGTACCCCCCCTCGGACCCCAAAGAGCACATGTACGCCCCCAAATACATGTTTGACAACTACGAGCAGTACCGCTATTTGCTGGAGAACCCGTACTCTAAGCAGGGGAGCACGACGGAAGGGTAACTGCTAGCGGGCCGGAGGCAATGGGCTTTACTACTAGGTGGCTTGGCAAAAGGATGGGATTCGGCAACATGTTGGCGGGGAGAACAGACCACCAACCGCTCATTCTTCCCTCTCATCCTCAGTTTAACCCCATCGTGTCTACCCATCGCCTCGTTCCCCTTGATTGACAGGAGAGGGGTAGGTTGCAGAAGACTGGGCTGGGGGCAGACAGCACACGCGTGGAACCCTGCGAAGAATCAACATTTTTTTTTGTTTTGTTTTGTTTCTGTCCTCGCTGTTTCATTTGTTTCCCCTGAAGCGACTCACGTACCGTGGCCAGTCCTTTTGTTTGATTTTTCTTTTTCCTTGTTGTGTCCTTTTTTCTCCAGGCCCTCCCTCGTGTCAGTTGAAAGTGAGGTCTACATGCTTTCATCTCTCATAAACAAAACAAAACAAAACAAACAGAAAAAAAAATTCAGCATCTCTGGGTGATGCTGACCCACAGTTTCCCCCAATGACAGTTTTCTCAGAACTGGACCGCATATGTTTTTATTTTAATAACTATGTGTAACTGAGCAAACCCCTCCTATGTGGCAGGTCACGTTGTGTAAAAAAGAGCCTTCTGTTCAGCTCTGTTTTCTTTCAGAATTTGCTGATATGTACACCCTAATGGAGTCTGAAACCTGAGCCTGCAGAAGGATGCTGCGTCATCCCCGCTGAAACAATAATCAATCGATCATGCAGTGGGGCCGCTCCGTGTCCAAGAGCTGGCGTCTGCTGCTGAAAGGTTTCAGACAGGTCAGGCCTGTATGCTTGTGATGAGCGTTTTTTAAAATGTTTTCATAAATCTCTGCAGAGGGGGTTAAAAAAACTGAAAGCAGGAACCACCAGCCCAGCGCACACAAACGTCCTGCTGTATCTGCAGCAGTGTTAAACAGCCTGTGTTTCCATGACAACTTTGCTGGGGGGGAGAAAGGAAGTGGGAGGAACCATTTCAGCGGGTGAGTTCATGTTAGGTCAAACGGGCCTTTGGAGGGAATGGAGGAAGCACAAGGGCCTCAGAGACGGCGTGGACCTCGGCAGAGGCTGAGAATCAGCCAGAAACGCTGTAGGAAAGTGGGAGGAAACAAAGAGCAGCAAAATGTCAAATGGAGAAATCGCAAAAACAAGTCTTCGGGACTGCCTAATTGCCATTCAAGGTGGAATCTTCCTTTGCACAACAACTCCTCCCCCCTTGTCTTTACTGGAACCTCAGATGTTTCCTTTTTAGTTGCCAAAAATATAAACAGGTCTTTCAAAAAAAAAACAAGCAACCTCTTCCCAGTCGGCAGACAGTCGTGCTTGATCACGTTCATGCTTGATCACTTCTGTGCATGAAAGGATGTAGCAGCCAGCCTGGCTTCTCCTGGGGCAAAGCTGTAACGTTTAATGGCTTACCCAGCCTTTTGATTGTACAGTGTCTCTGTCCCATTGCAACAATATCAAGCACCATTTACAAAGCGAATGCCTATAGAAGTCTGAGCATGCCTGTTTATTTTGGTAGAGGTGTCTGTCCTCTGGTGTACCTTGACATGAGCTGTAAAGAAGTTCTGCAACAGTGGGTTTGCACTAGTAATCTTACAATCTTCATTTTGTCAATGATTAGCAGCCTAGCAGAGATATTAGATTTCCAAGTAACCTGACTCAATGAACCACTCCCTCTCCCCTTGGAACAAAAAGAAAATTCCCCATGAAAGTCTGGATGGATTTTCAAAAACAACAGAAGTTACTGGAGAGCAAAGATTAAATGTAGCGGCATTTTTTTCACATCTGTTAGCGTTTGTGCCATGGCGCTGTTCCTGTGGTGTTAAAGCAGAGCTGTGATACTCCTGCTGCCATAACAAGCCATAGGTCTCGACAGCTACAGTCGAAATTCTAGCGGTTCACATCTCTCTTGTTTATGGTAAGTGGGCTGGGCTCTGTTCCTGAACCGATGGAATTGTTTTTGTGTTTGGGCTCTGAAAATCTGCCACTCAAATGGCACATGGATGTGAGGCGGCGAAAACTGGTATTGACCAGAGTAAATGTAAGTCAGCTGAGGTCAGCTAAATTTAAAAGAATCAAGGCGAGGAGTTGACCTCAAGTTTGGTAGATATTGTTCTAGCGAAGTTTTAAATGAACGATTGCTTTACAAAAAAGCAAACAACACAGATAAATGAGTAATGTTTATGAACTGCGTTTATAAGGCAGCGGGGTCTTTATGTAAATGATCAGAGGACCATATGAACACATGACACCGAGCATGACAGGCCAGGGTAAAGCTTTTAACCAGCTCTTCCAACATGATGTGATCAAAGAACTGCCATTAACTTATTCAATCATTGACTTCAATCAAGTGGTTGTATTTTGCCATTCTTGAAAATTGTGCTATTTCAAGAACAATTAATCCAAACAATCTCACTGTTAAGTCAACAAGGGTACATTTCCATACATTAAAAAAATCCACACCTAAAAAGTTCATCTTGTTGTCTGCCGCTGGGAACACGGTTTTTGCTAACAAGGTAGTTTTGGAGGTAGTTATTTGTGCCACTTACTGCATTTTCATCTTTTTTTGTATCCTTTTTTTGCGTGATGCAGCACTGAGGAACTTCTTTTTTTTTTTTTTTTTTAAATTAAGTTATAGCTGGACTACAGACTGCATATACAGGACAAAATGCCTTCAAGCACTTGGCTGTAAGCCCAAGTCACCGGGCTCTGAGATTGAAGTTTTTCTGAGAAAAATCGGGCTGTGGCGGAAATGAATAAGGCCTGGTCCTCTGCGGAGACCTGTACGGCTTTATGTTTTCGCGCTCGCCCATTCTTCGTTGTTTACAACTCTGGCTGTGCTTTTTTTTTGTGTTCGTGTGATGTCGTTGTTTATGTGGACATTCTAATTTATTGTTCTGTTCCTGAATTTAAAAAGGGAAAGAAAAATATCAAACAGAATCTGAACCTGTGGAGAAGAATGCAAACCTAATGCAGGAGGAGGGCTATGTCTGTTCACTCAAACCCTGTGCTGCAGTGTTTTGGGCACGTTTAGTATGGATCAATCAGGGCACACAAGTTCTGTTTTCCGCTACCTGGCTTCCACGGTCTTCTTCAAAGGGCATCTTGGGCTATTCCATTAAAAGTGAGTTGCAGTTTTCCTGACAGCCATTTATATGTATCTTATAATTTAAAATGTAAATGTAATTGGAGCTTTTTAAACTCGCCAGAAAAAGTCATTGTAAAAGTACAGCTGACCCTCCCACATTGTGGCTTTCCACATTGCGGCTTAAATTTTTCACCAGTCGGCAACAAACAATTAAATGGGATTTTTTGGGAGCTTTGATGCCTTGTGCCATAAATGCATAAAATATATGTATAATATGAATGTATTCTATCGTTTAATACCATAAATATACACAAATATATATAAATAGGCTATATAAATATATATATATATAAAATCTTATGCGGTTTTTCCACATTGCGGGGGAGGGTCAACTGTATTTGAAAATGTATGTACTGGAGATAAAGTATGTAATTGGACATAGTGAGTGCTAATCAAGTCAATGGCTCACTTGTCCAACCACATTTTCATTATGTGACAGAACATTTGTCTGCATGTCGCTTTTTTCAGCGGTATCTATGTAATATGTCAATTTTCTGTACCCCAAACAGGACTGTACTCACTGAAGCAGGTTGAATTTTTAAGGGGCCAGTGTGTCCTATCAACCCTGGTCCCAGGGGTCCACTGTATGTGCTGGCTTTCCCTCCCTTCTTTTAATTAGGATTGATTGTGCTGTTGATTGGAAAAGATACACAGCACACATAGTGGGTCCCCAGGACCAGAGCTGAGAAACTGTGGTTTAAGCGTCCTGACTTCCTGAATATCTTTTGGAGCATCAAATAAGCATTTTACAGGGCCGTCAGCAGGAGGTGCTGTTCATGCTCCGGGGGACAGATGGATGCTCCCCGAGCATCTGGCCGTGGATATGTCTGACCTGGCCTTGCCAGAAAGGCAGCCTGTTCTCGCCCAGCTCTGTAACCCTACCCTCCAGCCTGACCTGTGTGTGTGCTTGCCTGAGAACACGGTAATTAAATACTAACCCATTGAATAGGGGTCCTTTGATGATTGGCCAGGGCCATATGGGGGAGGGTCAGCTTGAGCCAAAAAAAAAAAAAAAAAAAAAAAAAACCAGACACAAACACTGAATCTGTGAAAGAAGTTGTTGAGAGCTCCTACTTTACAATTCTTAACTGTATGTGAAAATGGTTGACATGGAGTTACAACCTACACCACTCACTGTATGTTTATGGAGGTAAAATACCACATGCTAACCTTTTTTGTTTTAAATAATTGCTTTAATGTGAATCAGTAAGTCCGGTTATTCATCAAATGTAGGCAGTTAGTTTACAGGGTGGTTGGATAGACTGTTGGCACTACTTAAGACTTTTGTTCTGATTGTTATTCCTTTTTATGTTTTTTTTTTCCTCCTGGCAGATTCTGTTATCTGATTGGAGCTGGGTAGTGCTTCCTATCAGTCTCTGCGTCATTGTATCACAGACCGCTAACATGCCCTTGCAGCTCAAGGGGGCAGAGCATTCCAGGAAGCGCTGCTCTGTTTCACCAATCATGCTCAGTCTCCTTTCTCTGAATTCCACTGATTCATTTCTGAAGTGTTTGTGGTCGTTTCACTTGAACTCAGCCATCCCACAGAAAACATGAGGAAAACAATGTTGTTGACACAATGAAATTTTTTTAAAAAAGTCTGACTTGGGATTGTGGGAAATACAGGGACCATTGTCACAAAATTCCACAATCTTTAGTTGCTGTCCCAAACAGAAAACTTGGTTGCATAGGCAGTGAGACCACCACAGTGATTTTCTATGCAGCAGTCATTTGAAATGGTTATTTCTGTTGAGTAATCGTTCAACAACAATGAGCTAGGCTGGAAACAAAATCAGAACTGGGGAAAACAACACTGAGAGATTTGGTCATATTCCTGTCTCTGGTATCTGAACGGCGCAAGGCTTTTACTAGCATTTCTGTCTCTTGTTAATAACACAGGTGTCACAGCTTTTTGTTACAGATAATTAAGTTGCATGCAAAATCGCAGCTAGCTGTCTGTGAAGTATAAATTGCTTCTTATTGTAATGAAAAATCATTCAGTCAAGGAGGTTATTTGGCTAAGGATTGGTCTACGGCAGGCAGTTCTCAACATATTTAAGGGGAGCAGGGTTTTTTGGCTTTCATTTGATGTAAGATCCTTTGAACCTCAGCATAACCATGATTCTAATATTTGGTCCATGAAATGTCTATACAGCCCACACCAGCGCTGTGTTATCTGACATTGGCCACTAGGGGCAGGCTGTCCTTCCCTGAAATCCTGACACTAACAGGAAGAGACAGAGGGTATAAAGATAAGGTTTGAGCTCCTGAGGACAGAGGCAGTCAGCCTCTCTGAGGTGACTGCAGGACACAGGCCATTGCTTTATCAGCTGTAAATGCGGTAATGGCTGCCATAAAATTTCCCTGTGTCTGAGCCATGTGCTGTAAGTGCTCTTTGCTGCCAGTGGCAGTTTGTATAGGCACCTCTTGCTGATGTGAACCTTCCTAGTTTAGTTCAGACCTTCAGCGGTGTCTGACCACCGGTGAGTTAAATCCAAGGGTGGAAAGAGGCTGAGGATTACGACGTACGGACATACGACAACCCCCGGTTCAAACGTGCCAGTGCTCTCTGCGCCGGCATTCATTTACACAGACTACTAGTATCTCCCAGATTCGGGATCTGCCCAGCTCTTTTAAACACAGCAGTGGCTGAAAATGTTACCGGAGCAGTGAGTCCACTCGTGGGAACCAGAGGCCTTGGTAGGAAGAAATGTAAAAGTTTAACTATTTACACAGCCCTTTATCAGGCAGAGGGGGCTGTGCATGGGGAAGGAAGGGGTGGCTTAGGCAGATTTAATTTTTTTTTTTTTCAGTCCTCACCCCCGCTGGGGATCCAGTACAGTGTGAAGGGCCGTTCAGAGCATGACAGACACTCACAGCCACAGCGAAGCCCCTTGGTGCACGGCGTAACCGCGTCACATGCTGCCGCGTCATACCCACTCAAACCGACAGTATGGAATTTCCGAGAGGTTTTCTCCTGTTTTGTTTGTTTTTCCGCTTCTCGGGCGAGGAGGGTTGAATGAGTGGACCGGCCTGGCTACATCAGCTGGCTGCCATCGTTGTGCGGTCGATGTGTGTCGGCGTCAGCTCCGGGGTGTCTGGGTGACCCCAACAAGCTGCGCCTGTGTCGTCGTGCCAGTGTTTTCGAAACAGGGTTCAGAGCCACTCCAGCCCCTGCACCTGCCTGTCAAAGAGAGAAGGAGAGACAATTTACCAAAATGTTGATTCAGAAGTTAAAAAAATGTGTAAAAAGGAATATTTTTTCTTCTATTAACATGGAAGAGTGTACATTTATGAGTCTGAACATAGAAAAGCATTTGTTTTGTATATGAATGGCTGTATGTTAACCTTGAACAAAAAAGGATTCTATGACAAAGATATATAATAAATTAATTTAAAAATTGTACTCTTGTGCTCTGAGTGTTTCGTGCTTGTGGCCCTGCTTTCCTGCTGGTGGTAAGTTTTGAAAATGGTGTCTTTCTTTGGTCTCCTCTTCCTTGTAATCCATATCCAGGTTCTGTGCATTCTCAGTGGCTGGAGGTCCAGCACAGTAACCTGAACAATGTGGTCTGGCTTCTTGGTTTTTCGGAGAGATTGGTCAGATGGAGAGAACAGCTAGGAGAGTGTATGGCAGCAATCACCTGAAAGGGCAAGGATAGCAGACCGTAATGTTCCAGCTTCACCCACTAGATGGCAGCAAGGATACAAAAATAAAACAGTTCAGCATGCATGATTTATTGAACAGTAAGATTAACTACAGCCAGTCGATGCAAATGGGAAACTGAAGTGAACACCACAGATGTTAGTGTCTAAAGTCAGACATATATCAAACACTGATACATTATTGAATCTATATTGAGAGGCTTTTGAAATCTAGTGTTTGAATAAACACTCTGGGCCTCTGTTCCTGATGCTTAGTAATCAATGGGTCTTTGTTGGGGGTGTTTTTATTGAATTATTCTAGCATTTGTTATTTTTACTGTAGGTTTCAACTCTTGCTTTTCAGTTTGTTCAGTGCAAGACAGTGCACTTTTCATGTTTTGCAGATCACGCCAAACCTGTTAGTCACTAAATGAGGATAATGGCCTGTTTGGAGGCATATTTAGTTCAGCCATGTGGCTGATTGTAAACAGAAATTCAATCACATTTTTATGTTGCCTGTTTTGCTGGGTATTGGATCAGATGTTGTTTGAATTTGAAAACATTAATGGGAAAATGCTCTGACTTGAGGCCAAGACACATGCACCTCTTTATCTCAGCCTATGCTAGGAATATCCTGTCCTTAAGAGGGCATTCTGTCCAGCCAGCCTCTTAATTGCATAATTGAATTAGATTAAATAAATTCAATCCTTTCCCTTTGTTTCTTGAGAGAGGTTAGAGACGCATTCATTCTGGAGAATTCCTCCAAAGACCTGAGGAGTGACCCTCTTGACTCTGCCACACCCATGAAATGACATCAATTATGAGCTGAACCAGCCTGCTTTCCACAATCTTGTTTATCTGAAAGACGAGCATAAGGTATACAATGTAAGTGCTTACACCTGCGTGACATATTAGTGTGGCGTAAATATACCCATCTCCTGGAAAATAGGATACACAGGCATAAGCTTGAACAAACTGCAGAAATTACTGTAACATGTCACTGCTTTTATATTCTGGACAAAGCAGCCAAAATCGTTGGCCCAATTGGCCCCAAAAAATGAAGTTCTAAGAAACTGGAATTGCGCCTCAATGTTTAAGAGTTATGTGACAGCTGGATAAAGCTGGGCTGTGTAGCATGTCCAGCAGTGACTATATATAAATCTTCATTACAGCATCCGTAAAGACCTGCCCAGGCTCTGAGGACAGGGTGTAACCACAGTAGAATTAAGCCACAAAACCTACGGAATGCTTATTATGTGTGTGTTGGCGTGGAGGTAGACTGTTTGGAGTAGAGAAATATACAGAGCCAGGGAGGCTACACAAAGAAAATTAAACAAGAAAAAATTGTTTTGGAATAAGAGGAAAAAACGGAAAGAAGAGAACTGCCTGCTATCATGAGAATGTTTTCACGTATTTCACAGATTTCATGGATTTTTTTTATAATATCCTTTGAATAATAATCTGGAAGATTTCATGTTTTTTACTGCTAAAAACCCATCATTATTAAAATGATTAAAAGGAAAGCTTCCATTTTGTGATTAAGAGATTATGTTTATGCTTTCCTCTTGTCAGTGATTGGAGTGAATGGATGGATGGAGAATATTTGTGCACCTCATTTGTTGGAGGTTGAACAAATGTAACCGTAAGCTCTTACATAAAATCAAGCTCCTGGGTTTATTTCATCCAATCAGTCACTTTGTCATAAATGAAAGCCATGATATTTTATTTATTTCTAATGGTAGTGCTTGTAAGATTATGACCTTCCAGTAGCATGACCGCCATATACAATGCAATCTGCATTGTTTGTTTTTTACATTATTAAACATTTATACAGCTGGAGTTCCACTGGAGCAATATGGCCTGTGTTACTTAGGGTTACATCAGCTGCTAGACTGAAACAACATTACCAAACATGAGTAACGTAGACAAGCAGAGTAAATATATTTACTGTATGCATGGGGAAAATATGTGAAATATAAATAAAATCGAGTGTATAAATACAGTAAATGAGCTTCGCAGATCCGTGTGAGTCTTGCCGTATTTTTTATCCATGGTTGTGCAGTACTCTGAAGCCCTGGGAGGGACAGCCATGTGGCGGCGGGGCCCCTGTAATTAACAGTAGTGTTGGAGCCAGAGTGAGGCCGTGGGGAGGCTAGAGAGGCTCCATAAGGACGAGGCTGAACCTACATACTGTGGCAGCAATCTGGATCTGCTCTCCACTGGAGCCAGAGTGCATTACTCACTGTAACTATGCAGCCTTAGAAATGATAGTGACACTTGAGCAGCTCCCCCAACAGTTATGACAGTACCTTTGTTTTACCACTAGATGGCAGAAAAAAGACACTAATGTGTCATGGTAGTCTCAAGGCCTCTGAAAAGTGCCTGTGCTTGTTGCTGATATGTTCACAGTCTGGTACAAAAGCTGGAGCGAGGCAGGCAAGGCAAGTGTGGTCAGATGGATCAGATGCGTTCCTTGTTGGTACCAGGTACAGGGTTCTCTACCTCCCTTTTTGTTGTGTACAAATGCAGGGCGTGTACAGCAATATTGCAAATAAAAAATCCTCAATTGCTCATTCCACAAAAATGCTACAAAGAGTACATCTACCATCCACTTGACCTACTTTGGCCACCTTGAGCATCAAATTGGAAACTGAATCGGTCCTGGCCTGAGCTAAGGCATACTGAGGGGTAGTTTAAAAAGCAACACCAGCACCAAAAAAAAAAACAGGCTGAAAAACCTGACCTTTCAGACACAATAGGAGATATCTGAGCTATTATCAGTGGTGGAGAATACAGTAACGTTTGTCACAGACCTGTTCCAAGTTTGTAATGGTGCTGACTGGCTGTTATCTGAGGACATGTGGGAGACAGAGGGGAGCCGCTGGATACATTATCAAACATTATCTGATGAGTTCATAACTTTTTATAAAAATGTTTTACAAAACACTGGTGTGAAAAAAGTACATGGGGAATTGAAAACCGCAATTGTTTTCCCTCAGATGCTCACATTAATCCCAACACAAAATCACTTCCATAAAGGTTAGTGTTAGTAAGTTTAATTACAGTAAATTCAAAGTACATTATGAAAAAAAGTATACACTATTCATGTACTGTATATATAGATCATTTTTATATTTATGTATAAAAAGATTGCACAATTATTGAACCCAATACAATTGTAGCACCTACTGTCAATCAAGACCTAAGCACCAATTATGAAAAATAAAACAAACAAAAAAAATCCTTCAGAAAGTAATGTTGAGTACTTGTTTGGCAACTGAGCTGTGGGCATTCCACAACTAATGATGTATTCATGCTGATGGCATTTTTCAGTTTCCCATGATTCCTTGTTACACATATTGTCTCTGTTTCTAATCTCTCATGTTCTCCCATCTTGTTCATTAGTGCATTTCATTTGTCAGCAAACACTCCATAATCTCCAATCTCACTGAGCTACTGGGAATGTTTACAAAGCCATCTTGTCCATTCAGATCTTTACTTGCTCATTATTCTGAGTGTAATCACTCTATAACTCATTACTATAGTGGATTTATTGAAGCGAACCGGATCTTGGAAGTTTTCTCGAGTCTTCCAGCTGTTTTCTCCACCTGAGCTTGAAGTGTATGGCCAGAACCGCTACTCCACACTTCTGCCCACATCCATAAAACACTGACTTTATAGACTTTTCCTACTTCTTACACTTCATTCCTAGTTTGCTCTTGACTCTATTCACGCAAGTCCTGACATGCCTTCAGTCCCACTAATGTTTGTGTTGGCAATACCAACCCAAAGCAGTAAAATCCCTACTTCCACTGAGCAGGCCAAGAAAGTGTCATTCTGACCCCCCACTCCCCACCCCCAAGGCACAGTGTTAAAAAAATGCCCTGTCTGAATACTAGTCTGACTGACTGATGTCTCTGCACACAACACCTGTTTTGTAAATGAAGCCTGACTGATTGGACAATAGCTTCAAGCTGCTGGCTCAACACAGTCATGATGAACGTAACAACACCACATCTCCCAGTGCCTGTTCTGTTCTGTGTTCTTCTGGTGCCACTTTGGCTGTCAAACCATTTGGCAGAATTATCTCAGGGGTTTTCAGGAGCTCAAACAATCCATTTAATGTTCACCTGCTCCTCTTCATATCTTCCATGAATCTATTCAAAGCATGAAATTTGCTTTCGTTTGCTGGTAATTGGGCCTGAATGACAAACTATTTAATGACTAAAGAGTACAACTGAGCTGTCAACAAAGTTCTAAATTACCCACTTGTTCCATATCTCTCTGTCTCTCTCTGTCTGACTCTCTTGCTCTCTCTCCCACTCACTCATAGGCTAGCGATGTTGAAGTCTGGTTTCGTTTAGAGAGAACCAACACACTTCTTTCACTTCCTTTCCTAAATCTTTTCAAAAACAGCCCCCAGCCATCCACAGTGTTTCAATACAGATGGGTGGGCGAATTCAGATTGGACTGACGTTGAGAAAAGTAGAGTTTCGCCACATGTTTAAGGGATGCCCTGCCCTTTAAATTTAGCCTTTACTGTAAATCCATTAACTCAAATGTGAACACCCTCACTAGCATTTGTAATAGCCATTCATCTGCACAGGTTTATAACATAGCTGCAAAAGCACTTTGACTGAACAGACATAATGTCAGTGTTTTGTATAGTCTGGTCAGCCTAAACTTAAAGGTTGCATTGTACTTTATGTCAAACATACGGTTTGGAGATACCACACATATGCACTGTGTTGTTGCCTTGGTGTAAATCAATGCCTGCATTGTTATGATTTGGAATGGTCTAGGCCATGTGATGTAGAATTTATTAAGGTTTTCTGCCACTCTGTAATAAACAATGGCATAGAGTCTGCTGTTTACATTTTCCCCTTTGAGGCTATAACCAACACTTTAACCCTTCTCATTTAGAGGCCTATACCCTATACTTGCGGGGCTGTTTATTCTCATATATCATAATTGTATGTGACTGAGCAAGGGTGGTTTGGGAAAAGCCAGTGTAACTTTTCTGCTTTGTTTCTTTGTTTTCCCCTGAGGTACTCCTGCAATTCAAGGGTGCCACACAAGGAAGCTCAACACACTGATGTGCTTCAATTTCAAAGAAGGCAAAGTCAAGCGCTCAAGAAAACAATGTCTTTGGGGATTAATCATGGAGTCTTTTACCACAGACAGCACCAGAGTCAGTTTCTGCTGAGTCTAGACGAACCTTGTGGAAGAGGATTAGCATCTTGCACTTTGACATTGTGCTCTTGTCCTTGGAGGCGAAACAGAAACGCAGCAACAAATTATCAGAGATTTGGAGGATGTGAAGGCATAGAGAAACATCCACCCTCCATGTTCCCCTCAGTTCTAACCCTGAACCCCTGATAAATAGATCATTCCTGCAAGACACCTTCAACTGATCAACAGCTAATGCTGATGCTAAAGGTGAACAGCCCAGCTGTTTCACATGTTTAACAATGTGGTTCATTTACATATATTAATAAAATGAAAAAATGAGAACCAGTTTAACTAAACAGGTCAATTAGGGACTTGTAAAATTAAGTACTGTACATAATGATGTGATGGCTTTGGTACAATGGCTTGAAAATCCCTCAAGGCCTCATTATTTTGTTCACTTACTAGCTATTTACTTAGTGCTCTGTCGCTTTAATGAAATCTGGGTTTTAAGGTTCAAGACAGAGCAACTTTGTTGCTGTTGCCCTGCCAATATCTGCATACAAGGACCACTAATGCAGGGAGTAAAACTGGGCGGTTCGCCACAGGGCGGCCGGCTCCAGGTTTACTCCACGCTGGGCTTGATGAGGTAGCCGTTGAAGGTGATGTAGACGTCCACGTCGTCGCTGTAGACGGCGTTCTCCCGCTCGCGCTTGTACAGCCGCACCCACACCTCGTCGTTCTGCTCCAGCTCCAGCATGATGCTCTGGCTCTGCATGATGCTTCGGTCACTGGGCTGGGCGTAGACGATCACCTTCTCCTGCTCGTTCTGCATGATGTGCAGGTAGGTCTCCTTGAAGTTCCAGGTGTGGATGTTGACGTTGAAGAAGTAGATCCCCGGGACGTAGCAGTAGAACTTGCCCTTGAACATGTTGAAGTGCTCGTGGAGGTTGACGAAGACGGTGTCGAAGACCAGCGCCTGGTAGTACTCCACGCTGTGCAGGGCCTTCCGCCGGCCCACAGAGAAAGCCGAGTACTGGGTCTTGCAGGGGTCGCCGGGGGGACCAGCCTGGCCTTTGCTTCCTTTGGGACCCATGGAGCCCCGAGGCCCTGCCTGCCCCTCCTCTCCCGCTTTCCCCGGTGTCCCCCTCTCCCCTCTGTCACCCTTGTCCCCTACAATGAAAAAAAAAAAAAAATCCCTTTAACAAAGTTTGCTGAATCCTACAGACCATACATGGGCATTTCCTCAAAAACCATGACCCAGTACGCTTATGGGTACTGTTATGATAAACAATGGCTCTGGGCTTAATATAACATAAATAAA
Source organism: Megalops atlanticus (assembly GCA_019176425.1). Classification (NCBI taxonomy): domain Eukaryota; kingdom Metazoa; phylum Chordata; class Actinopteri; order Elopiformes; family Megalopidae; genus Megalops; species Megalops atlanticus. Next base: position 15,427,540 of record CM032875.1, on the reverse strand, counting down.
AACAGGTGAATTGACGTTTGGCCCAGATTCTGTCATCAACCAAGTGAGTTCAGGCAGAAACTGGAACAAGACCAAGAGGCCTGGTGCGGCTTTCTCAACTCGATACACTCTTATGTACATGCTACTGGAAACCTTTGGAAACAACTGATAAAAATTTCAGCTAGTTGGAAACATCAAAAGCATACGAGTGGTTCCCAGCATGGCATGTGAATGCATGCAGATGATAATTACTTCCATAAAGCTACACTTTCAACGTGTTCCCTAATTTAGCTATGTACTTGGATGCACACTCTGCTGTTTGTTAAGGCACAGCCCATTGAGTCGCTATACTTATCTCTCACACACAACATTGGTCATGTTCCTGCCACATAAGCAAGTTCCTTGCCAGGTTTAAGTGCTGAAAGTGCAGGCTGGGCCGGCGCAGATTCTCATCAACTTAGGGGTGGAATTTGATTTTTTTTTTCTTTATTTTTTTTCTTCAAAAAAATGTAGAGTTTCAAAACACAGCAGCCTCATTTAGCCTGAGGACAGCAGTTTTAACTGGTGAATCACACTCCGCAGACAGCCAGTATCTCATTTCTTCAGAATAGATTCCCACTGAGGTCTCCGTAATGGGTGAGAACATGGCATGCCTTTTGGTCAGGGGCTGTAGCAGAACAATGCACAGTATTTACCAAATTCTCAAACGCTAAAGACCTCAACATAAAACAATAAGTGAAACCTTGTGGCCTATTTTAGCCACTGTGCTCAGATACAGATACATGCGTACACGTTACAGCTAGCCTTTGTGTAGTGTCATCTGTTTATATGAGAGCACTTTTTGCCCAGGCTGCTAATATACTGTTTTGATCCTGTTTAACACACTAAATACCTAATTTTGTCAAGTAACCACATGCTAAGTGCTGGAAGACTAAGAACATATTTCTGAATCATAGGCTGGGAGGAGAAACCTGAGTTTATGGATGGTTAAGAGTAGACTTACCTTTGAGGATGGTCATGTTGATGTAGGTTCGGACTTCAGGCACCTGGTATGGCGTAGCAGTGCGGGCAGTGGAGCCCTCTGATGGCTCCAGATGGTCACAGCAGTGTCGGCAGAGCCTGTGAGGGGCCTTGGAGGGGGAAGGAACAGAGGCCACCAAGGGGAGGAGCAGGACAATGGGCAGAAACATCCCAAACATGATGGCACCTGGGGGTTCAAAGGCATGACATGTTAGTGACTTTGACAACCTTCCTCTTGGAGGTCATGTGGCCTTAGTCTGTGATGCCCCGTCACAGCGGTAAGGCTGAAGCCTTGTAATGCAAACCTGCCACATTGTTCAGGTTGCCTGAATTGCTGTCTTAATGGGTGACGTGTAAATTACATAAGTTGCTCTGCATAAGAGTGTCTGCTCAGCCAGTGCTATGGCTGCAGTGTAGTGTGGAGTGGCAGTGTAGCATAGTGGTAAGGAGCAGGACTTATAAGTGAAAGGTTACCAGTTCAATTCCCCACTGGGGCATTGCTGCTGCTGTACCCTTGGGTAAGGTACTTAACCCACAACTGCCTCAGTAAATATCCAGCTGTACAAATGGGTAACATTGTAAAAATTGTAACTGATGTAAGTTGCTCTGGATAAGAGCATCTGCTAAATGCTGATAATGTAATGTAACAGCATAATGTACTTTAGTTGCAGATTTATCATGGAAGTTACAGGTAATTCCTCTGGTTTAAATTTCATGCTCAAGATTTATAGACATGGAAGTTCTTTATAGGCACATGTACTGAGAGGAGCTCTTGCTTTCATTCCCTACATAGAGCTGTCACCACATGAGGAGGTGGAGGTGATGGCTGGCAGGTGTGGCAAAAGCGGACCCAACACGAACAGGCGAATGAGCTGCAGGTCGCTTTGTTTTCCTGAACAAGCTGGGCAAAAAAAAAAAAAAAAAAAAGAGTGCTGATCGCTTCCAAGAAAACACAACCTTGGCAAACGGGGGCCAGGCCTCTCTGCATGGCTCCGAGGGGCAGTGTGATCTGAAAGGAGCGCCGCTGTGTGAGATCAGGGGTCGTTCCTGAAGGGGTCGTGTTTTCGTTGGCTGCGGCCCGACCCGTGCGCTCCACTGCGCCGCGCCCGTGGCGACGCGCCTCCCTGGCTCACCCCCTCCTGCCAGTCTCACTCAGCCCGTGCCTGCAGCTACACCAGCCGGCCTCGGCTTCTGGTGCTGCCGACGCGCCAAAAGCACGGAGAGCGAGCCCAGACCGCACATCTGTCTGCGTGTGTATGTGTGCCCCAACCCACTCTGTTTCTACTAATTACTGTGTAAATATACACAGTATGCAGCCAGGTGCCACGATTCTACATCTTGTCAACAGAGAAACACATAGGGCACCACTACCAGCCTTTAGATTTACAACTCCAATACCTCTCCACCAATAGTTGCCCTACTATAAACACTGTACTACTGTGATTAGACGAATATCTACACATGCACTGTGAAAGGTATGCTTTTCATACTTTCACAAATTGAGATTAGATGACTTACATGACACCTACTCTGTGTTCTCCATAATATGAACATACAGCTGCTGCTGTGCCCCCCCCCAGGTCCTCCTGCTCACCCGTTTGGCCTGCCTACAGGAAGCTTGTCTTGCCTCAGTCTCTGTCTCAGCGCCTGGACACACATTGTTCTGGTTTACCCCCCACAGTCCAGCACTCTGCTGTCCCAGCGAGGGTACATCAGGGCGGGTTCACTGAGTGTGGCATGAGGCAATGTTGTGCTACCAGCCAGCACTGAAGCTGTACACGCTATGTCTTTGCTTTGGGTGGATCTGAATTCCAGGAAAGGCCTGGTTCGAGCCAAAATCTGAACAGCCACTATTCAAGCAGTCTTCCAGAACTCAACTAAAACATAAAAAACGCTCCATTTGTTATCTTTGGCATGTGGTGTGGCCTGAATAAATGCAATAATCCCTGCTGGCCAATGCTTTACAGGGCTGCAGGCACTTAGTTACTGTAGCTCAAAGTTGTCCTGTTTGATTTTAAATACATTACGAATACCAGAACATTTACACTGTTGTGGAAAGAGGTGAATTCATCATGTACAGCAGAAATAAACCAAACAGTGTTTCAAACACTGACGTGTTCTTTCTGCATCTTTCAGCCACTCATTTTACAAATATCAGTTAAGCACCTAAAATCATCACAATGACGATGTCACATTTTTCTCATAGCTTATAGGATGGAAATAACAATATAATGGGTCCCACAGACCCACAGGGTAACTACAAAGCATATATGTTGCAAATGTGTACTGAATTTTTAAGATCATCTTCACAGTGTGCAATGTACGGACAACATGTGTACAGTGATTAGAGCAGTGGACTGTGAAACAGGCAGCTGTCGGACTCTTTCTGATCCTCCCTTGAGCTTGTTGCTTTAGCTCAAGAACTCCAGTGAAAAAACCCAACTTCACATATGGGTTATCAGATATGGAAGATGTAAATCTATAATTGTTGACGGTTTCTCTGAATATGCATGCCAGCAAAGCAGAAAGAATGAGTTGCTGACAAAATGAGTTGAGAAACTATTGGTCCACTTATTCTTGAAACCATGCGTCTACCTGAGCATAATTTTTTAATTACAATGTAATGTCATCACTTAACTAGTTTGACTATACTGATGCTAACTCACTGATCTATTGTTCGGCATAACCTGTCAAAGATAGTTATGAGAACAAAAGCTATGCAATTATATCAGTGGATCACTTCCACCCATAGGGGGAAGGATGGAAGCTGTTCTGTGTCTTACCAACACTAACTGACATTTATTGTCCACGCTTCCCTTTTCTAGACATAATCTGGCTCCTCTTCTCATGAAACATATGCTGAAGGTTTAAACTTGGACATTGCACATAATTGGTCTTTGCAGACTACCCCAAAGAGGAAATCCCCAGTGTTTATTAAGATGAATTGAACACATTTTTCACATGCAAACTTTTGGGGTTGCACAGGGGAAAATCAACAAGCACGAGCTATGTGCTCGAGTCTGCACTTTATATGCACATATCCATTTGTAATTAGGTTGGGATTCTTGGTAATTCTCTAAGAAAGGTTCTGTTGGAACTACACAATGGCTTCATAAGCTCAACAGAAACATTAATAAACACTTAATCTTACAGGCAGAGAATGCCTTGGGGTGTGCTACGTCATCACTCAAATGACAATATCATGCACACTGAAAGACAGGATGTGATGCTTGGCATCAATATCTGGGAATGTTTATCTAGTGTCTGAGGAAATTGTATAGTTAATTTAAAGAGTTTCGATTATAAATATTACACTGGAAAGTTTAATCCACCCCCTTGTACAACATTGGATTACTATGATTAATTTAGTAGCTGTACGTGCAGCATTATTCAATCTTTGAACTCGATAGCGCAAGGTCATTTTCCCTGGCATGACTCTACTTCAATCTCTCCATTTGCTTGCCCCGTGATTGGAGAAGAATATAACATTTATAGTGAGGTCATACTTCATTCTTATAAATTCCATATTCAGCCACTTTTTGAGTTAGTGCCAGTTTTGATAACGAGGTTTTACATTTCCAGTTATAAAAATAATTGCATGTCATAAAAAAACTGACAGTTCTGTCCATCGCAGCAGGACGTCGCAACAGTCACATTTTAGGGACAAGGATTAACCTTTTCCTTTGAACCAGTAATTCCTGGGCGTCGGTCATCTAAAAGTAGTACATAATTGCACCTGCTTTCACCTCATATCCTTAAGGACCACGTTTGGAAAAAGAAAAGTGCTGCCATTTAGTTACTATTCGACAGCCCCATCATATTGCCAAGATAGTGTTGCATCATTTTACAGCCAAATCAGGACGCGCGAATATGGGCGTGCAACAGGATTCATGTATATAATAACTTAATCCCAACACTTCCCTCGTTATTTTAGTGGTGTACGATGGTGAAATTTCATATTCCTTTGATAAGTGCACGACTGTCAAAAAACGTAAATGCAAGCATCGCCTTACAGCGTGGCACACGAGAGCAGAGTACCGAATGCTTGCATCGCTGAATCCAGCTGTAGTCGTGTCCCAAAACCAAAACTTATCGTTAAGCATTCGATTGTTTCTGCAAACAGGCATCTTTTAGCGACACAATTTACGTTCAGTCTTAAAAACCTGAATTTAAAACTTTGTTATTTTCACTGCACTGTAAAACGCTGTGTGAAACCTCACAATGAGCGTTTTTATTGTTACATATGTGATGGCGTGGCATCGCCTGGATGTAAATATAAACACCATGAATTAAATGGAAAGAATGTCTACTCAACACAAATCTTGCGTCCACTCACCTCTTCGCAGCCGTCCTGCAACTGCCGTCGTCGTGTCGATCAGCTGGTAAAACGGAGAAAGAGAGCAAGAAATACCTAACTCAGCCCCCCCTTCTTGTTCTCTCTCCACCACATGCTCTACGGCACTTTTTTCAAATTCTCCCTCTTTTGGTAAGTCATTCTTCCACTTTTCCCCCAGACCTCGCTTTCCTCACACACCCCGCTCCCCCCGCAAAAAAGAGGTATTGCCTTTGTGTAAGTGCTGTGAGGATAACTTCACATACAGTCGCATAAATAGCGCATCTAATGACCAAAGCGTGAACACAATATTAGATTAATTTATGTTCCAAAAGAGCGGGAAATCCATCTGACCCAGTTTGTTGTCTGGCAGGTGTATACTTTGGCAGTATATTCACCATACAGCTGAAGCCGTATTTTCTACTTTCTTTGTAATTTCTGGCACATGGAAACCCTCTAAATTGCCAAACCTTTGAGAAGTAAGCATAAATCAAGTACTTTACCGACCAAACACGCACAGAAAATAGTTTGAATACATCTGCACGACTTGTGAGAAAGTAGAACTTGTGTTCAGAACAATGCAGTGCTTTCTCTTTTTCTCTAGTGTCCTCGAGAGTGATAATACCATAATAGAACGCACTGATAATGTACTTCCTGAAGCATGCTGAGGTGTCCATCATTGGGGTTGAGGTAGGCCTCAAGTGTGTGAAATTGCATTGGAATTAACACAATTCGAAGAAGAATCCATCTTAACTTCTTTTGTGTGGCCTTAATGACATTATATCCCCCTAATTGCTAACAAACGCTCATGGGAATAATAGTGAACTATGTTAATTATTATAAATGAGCACATCTGCTGGTAAATACCATGTTTATGAACACCACATGGTACACCATGGAACATGTAGGCAGATTCCAATATGATGGGTCATTAGAGATGCTATACCTCGAAACTACATTTGATTACATGTGACTTTAACTTCTAATCAATGATTTGAATGTTTTTCATGGGTAGAAGTAACACTGACATTGATTTATCTGAGGACTGACCATTGACCTGCCTGTTCATTTGGAATTACCCATCTTGAGAAAGATGTTGGTTTGAGATGAGGAAGGTAGTGTCCACTTTTCCTTTCTTAAAATGGCCTCTGTTATGTATTCTTTTTATTGCTGATTTCTTCTCTGTTTGGCTCAGTTTTCCCACCCTGTCTTCCATTTATTATATCTTTAATTTTGTAGATCTGCAGGTTTGGGTTAAAGCCCCTCTGACTAGCGTTACTGGCCTTTCACTTACAGAACGGTATGTTTGTATTATACAGTTGTTTTGCATCCTTTTAAATGCCTTTTAATGCTTTTCAAGACTTTCCTTTGTCATTGAATGCTGTTGATGCCACAAGACACATTTCCTCCTGGGAGACAACAGCGTTTTCATTCATCAATCCTCATCCATCCATTCATTCATCTATCGAAACATCCATACATCGAACCATCCAGTCATCCATCCATCCCACCACCCAACCATCCAACCATCCAACCATTCTGTCATTAATTCATGAATTCATTTAAGGGTTTAGAGCTTTTTGCAGCTTCTGCAAGTCATGCTTATAGGAGTCCAAGGTGAGAAATTACGGAACAGAGGAGAGTGTAACCAGAGCCCTGGCGCTTGGGGTAGAAGCTATGTGAACTGGGAGGGTGAGCCAGGTTTTCCTGGCTGTAGTGCACTATGGCGTGCTGACACACTGTCACACGGAGGGGGTGATCTATGGCAATACAGAGCAGAAGAACAGCGGAAGGTACGAAAACCTCACACCAGGGGAAGGGCTGCCCTAACCCCGGGTGTCCGTCAGGGGTCTGGGTCCCATTCCACCTGAGGTCGTCAGGCCCCATCTGGATGCATGTTCTGCTTGATTGGACAGGTCTTAACCCTTTTCCTTTTCTTTTCAGAGGGATGGAGAAGGGGTGAAGAGGCCTGTCAAACACATTTGACCTACTCTGTATAAATGGGACCCCAGAGCACATCTTGTGCTGCAGTGTGCAGCTGACTGTTAGGTATCACCTGTTGGCAGGTCAGCCTGCCCTGTGGAAGCCGTCATGTGTCCCACGTTAGAGATAATTAAGTGACGTCATCAGAATCACCCCAACATTATTCTGCAGACCATTCTAGTTAATCAAAGGAAAGAACCCGATACTGTCCTTTAGTTGCAGATATTATATTCCTTTTCCTTCCAATCTATATTTCTGTTCTTTTGAATTACAGTCCCCTCTGATTAGATTGCATTTGGCTGTTCCACATCTGTGAAACCTCAACTTTGGGGAGAGAAGACAGATGTTTGGGAGTGGGGGTCAGGGAGTGGAAAACCTGGACTGGGGCCAAAAGCACATAGAGTGGGGGGGGGGGGGGGGGGTTGTGTAGGGGTGGTCACAGGACAGGGAGGATGAGAAAATGGAAAGGATAGAGGAGAGGCAATGACTGAATGAAACTACATAACAAGTGATAGAAAAAAGGAAGGTTAAATAAGGGAGTGGAAGACTGGCCTCAGATTGGGCTGAGGTTAGTGTGTCTCATTCGTACATCTCACCTTCCACACAGTTGGAGACAAGGGGAGAGATGAACTGTGTGGCTGTGTATTTTAAGGAACATCATAGGCTGGAATGAGATGTTGATGTTAAACTGTTTTCACATCCTTTTCTTGATCCCTCCTTTCATCCATCTCCTTCTTTTTCTCTCCCCAGCTTCAAACATCAGTACTCATGTTACAGTTGTTAGGCCGATGTTAAACTCAAGGTGGCTACAACAGAGTCTATTTTAAACAGTGCACTAGATGAATTTCAGTAATGATAATATTTTACTGAAATAAGCAGACTATCAAATAAATAGAGAATGGCTGCAAGCCTGACAGCCACACACACACACACACACACACACTTTGTAATCGACTTGGCAAGCTAATTCATTGCTAGGTTTACTGTTATTTTCGCAAGAAGTCCATGTTTCTTCAATGGAAAATCTCTGGCCCTGACCCACTGATTTCACATATAATCAAACTGCCACACAGCTCAGATGTGCACACCCATGCATGCACACACACAGACAAATCTGTAACAGTACAGACAAAATCATTTATAAACAACAAAGCTATATTCAACACCATATGTGCAAATGAAACTCTATAAAATACATTTTATCATAAAATACAGACTGCTGAAAAGTATTGTTATATTTTCTTCAGTATCTTACTTCACAAACAGATGTTAGCTCTATCTCTTTTTATTCCTCTAAGTATTACTCTATTTTGGTCAGGGGAATGGGTGGGAAGTAATAATTTCAAAGAGCATATTCAGAATTCACTGTGCCATTCCAGTCTGGCCAGAGTGGGTAAGAACGTGCTTGTCTTTGGCTTTGGTTATAATGATCAAATGATGCTAATTTCAGCAGCATTTTAGTGCTGCTTGGTCATGTGCAGAGCGTGTAATTATCTCCCTCAGTTTTTCTTTTCATGTGCCTTTCCCTCTCCCTTCATCTCCCCTGTGCTCTCTTTTTTCTTTTTTTTTCCACCCCTCTCCATCTCCTTCCCTCTCGCCTCTCTGTTTTTACCTCCTCTGGTGTCTCACCCACCCTAACCCTTCCCTTTTGTTCTCCCCCTATATTCTGTCTTCTTTCTCCCTTGTCCTTCATTCACACAACCTTTCTTGCACTCCGTCCTTCTCTACTTTCTCTTCTCCCCCTCCCTCTGTCTCTGTCTCTGTCTCTCTCTCTCTCTCTCACACACACACACAGACTCCTCCTGTCTTTCCTCCACCCCCCTCCCTTCCCCTCTCTGCCTCTCTCTTTCAGTCAAGCTGTGGTTGCGTTTGGCTGAGGCGCTGATGAGCGAGGGGAGTCCCCCCTGTGCCAGCTGGATTCTGTGGAGGATTCTGGGTTCATTCAGCGTGTGTGTGAGAGTGCAGCTGATTTGCCTTGCTATTATCTGGTGTGTATTATTTGGTTGCCTTCCATGGCAACTAAAATGTTACTCATTTTGATGAGGTTGAGGGTGTTACACTCAGCATGTGTGTGCTTGCCAGTGACTATATCAGCAGATAATCATGTAGTCATGAAACTTGTGGTTTTTTTTTTTTTTTTTTTTGAACGGAAAGTGACAGCAGATAAGTAGCTAACAAAGCAGCCAGTCCGTTTTACCTTACAAAGTATAACATTTCTAAGATTAAAAAAATAAAACTCATTTGAATAAAAAAGTTATCTTTAGCATATAAAAGTCAGCCACATGATGACAAGCTTTCACTGTTTTAACTTTATTTGCAGTTACGATGCTTAAATGACAAGAAAAGGACATTCGGCCCATCTTGGCTTGGCATTTTGCTGTTGTCTATAATAATAAAACATGCAACCAGGAAAAGTGTTAATACTAATGCTGAGTTTAGCTTTTCCTCAATACATTTAGCTCTGATAAAACTGGCCATTACCCTCTTTGCACCCGCTTTATTTTGATGAATTATTGATATCTATCAATATTGATAGATTATATAGAATAGTAAACTATACTGTATGACCTTTGTCTCAGTTGCCTGCTATATGCTGGGCTATGTGCAGTGCAGTTGTTTTTAGATGGGAAGTTGATGGATTTTTGTGTACTCACGTAGCATGCTCACATCTGGTATGGATTACTGCTTTGGGGTCCGTGGTTTAATTCACAAACTCTATTATGTAATTGAGATTGCGGCTTTCTTTTCATACTCGAGGACACTTACGACTAGTCATTGACCTAGATCTAATTTTTTTCCTTTTTTTAGTCTGACTAATTCTCTCCTCTCTTTGTGTTTGTGTTCCATATTAGAACCAGCTCTCTCTCTTCCCCACTGTCTCTTTCTCCTGCCTTCTCTCTCTCTTCCTTCCTCTCTTTCTTTCACTCTCTTTTCTCTCTCCTTCTCTTTCTTTTATCCATGTCTCCCACGCTCACTTGCTGTTGCTCTCTCTCTCTCTCTCTGTAGTTCGCGGTCCTCCAGCACTAAGTACCCCCTCCCCTCCCCGTTTTTCTCCCCCACTCTGCTTTTATATATTGAATATATGGAGCTTCCTGTTGGGCCCTTGGCGCTGGCCAGCAGCCTCCCCCTCTCTCTTTCCCAGTCTAACCATTCTCAAGAGGATTGCAAACATTCCAAAAACATACAGCTTTCAGCTGTTTAAAGTATCACTCAAGGAGAAGGGGAAAAGGGCCCCAGGGGGCCGGAAGCAATACGGAGGAAACTCTCCAATTAGAAAACAGCTATTCCCCTGCAGCACTTGCATTGTAACACTGTAACAATTTTAGAGAGTTATTGTAATACGGACAACCACAGAACATCAGTAATAATATAAATATAAGAAAGGAAATACATAGAATATGTACCCACACACACACACACACACACACACACACACACACACATATATATATGTATACATATTATACAGACAGATAACATATACAGTATACAGTATACATATACAGTATACACATATACAGTATACATAAATATAAAAGGACTCTGGCCATTTCCTATTATATCACCATGGTAATCACATATCTTTATCAGCATGAAACCAACTGAAATAAACTGAAATAAAACCTACCTGTAGGACTTATTCTCCAGCAATCCTGCCTGAGAGGTAGCATTGTCCCCCTCAGAAGGTCAAATAAACACAACAACAAGACAGAAATATTGATTTTTCAAAGCTTTTCTTTAAAATTCTTTGAATAGTTTATGTGTAAAGTAATATGAGAATAATATTTAAAAACAATAAAACAATTATATTTCAAGGCAGAAGAGATAACATTACTTCCCCTGTGCATGGTATTGATTCACACACCTTCCACACAACTTAAGGAAGGACACTGTCAATGTGATTCTGCTTTCAATAGACCCATTAAGCTGCTGTGTTCTTCAGAACTTGATCTGATTGCCCTTGATTGATCTTGATCTTGACCTTGGTAGTGTGTGGAGACACATGTCCCCCCCACCATATTTCCTCTTTGAGACAAGCATGTAAAATGTGGTTTTGCGATGACATGAAAGTAAAAAATGTTCCCATTACTGTTTGCTGTGCAGACACATGGGCCATTAAAACCGTCACTACTTTTCACAAGTCTCGCTCTTTAAATGTGCACATGAATCACCTAAATTGTTTCCAAGATTTCATGGCAGCCAGCCACAGTATGATGTCCCCCTACATGTGCATGAAGTTTTGTACTGATAGGAAAATCTGTTACTAAGAGGTAGTCATCTGAATTCACACCCACAATTCCCCCTGTCACTTCCTTGACCTGATTATCTCAGAGAGAGCGAGAATGCTGTTTGTGTCCTTTATCTCTGTTGGGCACCGCAGGCCGTGCACGATGATCTTTGTCACAGTGTTTGTGACTGTGACATCACACAGCTCAGACCTCCGTCCTCCCCCTGTCTGCTGTCTGTGGTACTGCAGCCTCCTCCCCCCCCCTCCCACAGTACCTCCTCCCACCGCAGAGCCGTGTCGGATGGAAAATCACAGCGGCTCTGCCCTCCCACTGTGCTGCAGCCAGCACGCTGCTCTGTTCTTCTCCCTGCTCTTTGAATGCACTCTCTTGGTCAACAGTTTATGAAAGGTCTCATCAGTAATAACCCCCTTGCTCAACTGTGCATGCCATGAAAATGTTGACGCACACACTAATGTCACTCATATTTTACTCGTATAATATTACACTATTACTTCCACTACCACTGATGTAGTGGAGCTCCGAAAAGTACTAATCCTTGGCTGAGCCACGTGAGGGAACTCCCTTCATAAACGATTGAGGGATTCGAACCAGAGCAGGATCGTTTGAAATCGAATCTGCGTGAGGGCTGTGCAGGGACAGAGAACGAATTCCTTCTCGCCGCGGTTTATTAAGGTAATCCAGGAAACTCTGTGCCAGTTCCTCCTCCCTTTGTGCTGTCAGCTGTGAGTTCAGCGTGAGCACAGGTTGAGAGGGCAGTCTGGGATAAGTTCACAGACGCAGAAGCTGTGTAAATACAGAGTGGAGTCGACGCTTTCTTAGAGAGCAATGTGTTTGATGCTGGGTGTAATCGAATAATAGCGGTCGGCTGAGTGAGTTCATTTTTGTGTGTGTATGTGTGTGTGGGTGTTTGTATTGGGGGAGATTTGGGGGGGGGGGGGGGTTGGCTTAATGTAAATGCTTTCTGATAATCTCCTCAGTTCCAGTCTCCCTCTTTGCTTCATATGCATCAATCAATGATTTGTATTTGCCAATTCTACCTACAGTATCTTTATGCAGATGCTGTGTAAAAATTAAAAAAAATAAATAACAAAGGCTACCAAATGCTGAAAGTTTGAAATATATTGGTTAAGACATTCCAGTGTATTTTGAAACCTTTAATTTGCATTTAAAGACAAATAGGTTTCATGCACATGTAATCACATTTACGATTGGGTAACCTCTTCCCCTTGCTTCTTTTTGTATATATGCAATCCCTCCCAAGAGGTGTGCCCACACCCACTTCCTCAGATTCTGTTTCTGATCTGTATAAACACAGCGGTCAACCTAAGACTGACCTTGACATCCACGCAGTTCCATTCTCCATTGTAGTCCTGATCCAAGACAAGCCCCACGTTCAGCAACCTGGCTCGTCTCCCTTTGCAGTGTTAGATAACATTAAACCCATCTGGGCTCAACAGCCAATGTAAAATAGAAGCATGAATGCTTTTGACCTTGGCCAAGACTATGGGTGAACGTTCCCCACAGACACAATCATTAGTGGTTAGTTTTGAGTTCTTAATACGGTACGGTACAAAAATTTATTAACATGTTCATGAAGCTGTTAAAAGGCACCAATGGATGCTTCCCCAAAAAGAGTGGTAAACCAAACAAGATATCTTTATTCATGCATGGCTAAGTGTGCTGGATAAAACATAAATAGCTGAAAATTAACCCTGGTGTTAGTCTTTAGATGTTCCTGTTAAGCACAAACCAATGCCAATGGGCCTTAAAAGGCTGGTTTATAAATGGTTAGTACATCTGGCTATGCTACCATCCCGTGGCCTTCGTTTCCCATAGAACAATTCCAGGTACCTTCAAAGACACAATTAAGGGCATTGAGCTCTCAGGGAAACTGAATAAATCTCAGGTGATGTAACAAGTTTGCCTGTCAATCCTTCTCCCTATGGGCAAGAACTAATGGGACATGAAAGACAATGTCTCTCCATACAAATTGTGTGTATGGAGTAATACAGTAGGTATTCCATAAATACTTCAAGGTTCTCTGCCTACATTTTCACAGTGAAGCAAAAATTAATCAGTGCAAATTCTTTTTTCGTACCGTCACCAGATAGAACACCTGAAAACACCACACACAGCCACTTGCCGACAAAATGAATGGATTTCAAACTAACACGGGGTGAAGTGAGAAATTTTCAAAGACTTTATAGAATATGAACAAGTGTTACCAGCAGAATATGTGAAGAACACTGCAGAACTCTGGATTTTATAAAGACAAAAGCGTACAAGGCTGGCGTTACGACGGAATCCAAGTATCTTGCAGGTAACAGATGGCCTGCCTTGAAGTGACGACATGCTCTGGCATGTGATGGGGCTGCATGGCATCTTTGCGCTGGTCACCACCGCGTGAATCACAGGTGTCCTGTTGTGAGGTCTTGGCGGGGGTGTATGAAGTCAGCTTCAAGCGTGAAGAGGGAGAGCGTGGAGTAATGGTGTCTTCGGGCTGAGGATGAAAAATTGGTGTTTTCTTTGCTGATTTCAGCCAATGCTACCCAGATGTGCGTGGCGATTCTAGCATGACTGCCATTGCTTTCCCTTCGAATTGTACAGCAGCGTACCGAGTCCAATGTCTTACTAATCGACAACAGGTGCTATCGCACATATGAAAGTGGAAAAGAACAGCATTCATCATGAGCAGGGGAGTCATTTTCGTTTTTCAATTAGAGTAATTTTAGACCCTCACATAACCTTGCCTTGCACAGTTTGAAACTTTTTTTTTCATTTTAGGTTTTCTTTCTGTATGGCTGCAAATTAGATATGCTTTCTTCCCAGCATCATGCCTTTGTGTCATTTTAAATAACTCTGGACTGAGAGTGCAACTATAGGATGAGAGAGATTGAAAGCTGTGGATTATTGACAATACGTATAAGTGTAGAACCAAACACAAACCAAGTGAGTGGAATTCAGTTGCTTACATGTGGATTCCACTAAAGCTGATAACAGGACACTAAACCTGAACACTCTTGATTCTCTGCAGATGACCTCAGGATAAAGAAATCATTCCCACAGACATAACGAATGTACTGTTCATTCTGATCTCTTCATTATAAAGATATTCCTCTGGAACAAATGCAGTCAAAAGTGTGACAGTGTTCTAATCATTACTGCTCCTAGTTTGCTGCAGGTCCAGTAATTACAACAGACTGCAATTTAACATCTGCAATTTTAACATCTCTACTGCTTACTCTCTGTTGACTTGCTTTTATGAAACAAGTGGAGGAAGTACAGTCTTTTCTGACCTTATAACAGAACTGTGTGGTATTTAATGGAACAAAACATCTCCAAGAAGTGCTCTTGACTTACTCAGACCAGGCAAATCAGTTAGACAGCAAATATCTTCAACCACTGGCACTAATCTGGTTAGCATATCTCATTATAGTTTAATACAAAGGCTGTCAATGTGAGGAACAAACTTCCTTGCCTGGCTTTCCATAGCAAAGTGAGCTCGTTGCCTACAGAGGGTATGTGTGTTCCTCAAACTCTCCCCTAAATCCATTAGGCTGGCTGCAAAGGGGAACTCTTGGGAGACCAATTAGTGTGTTTGCGCACAAGTTCCAACAGGAGAGAGCGGCGTTCAGCTGAACTCGGAGGACAGGTGCCATCAACAGCATAAACAGCCTGGAGTCCCAGTGGATGTGAGACACACCTGGAACTACGTAGGTCGTCTGAACTTCATCTTACATCTGAACCAGGGAGATTTCATTTCTCTCACCTCTCCGTTACCCTGTTCCTCTACTCTCACGTAAAAAGCTGGATCTATCCTGCCTTTTCAGAGGCTTCCATAACGGTGCATGCATTCAAGTAGACTGAAATAGTTTTTTTTAACATCCTTTAAGAATATTCTCAAAGAAACAAAACTGTTTCAAATGTAATATTTCAACAAAATAAATCATGTCAAATTATTTAAGGTTACTCGAATACTGGAATTACTGGATGTTATTTCTAGTTTATTTCAAGCTTTATCTTTGTTTATATCATTGTAAGTGTCATTACTGTCACCCCTGCTACCACTTCTATTATAACCACAGTGCAGTTATAAAATATTCCACAGGGTGGCAGTATTGCTTCTAAAACTCAACAGTAGAAGTATTGACTGTTTACCTAGCAGCGCCAGGAAGTCTGATTTGAGTTGATAAACCCGGGTTGCAGCGGGTCACTGACTCACTGTCCAGATTGCCAGGTTTTTGCTCTCATGTCTAGTTGAGAGGTGATATGATGAAACCACCCTTACAGTCAGTCTGGTTTTTATCAATTCCTCAAACATATGTTTTCACTTCCTTCTGGTAAAAGCTGATGTTACATGAATAAAAACATACACATTATTTCTACTGCATTGATTTATCATACTCTTGTTGAAAATGTTCTCACATCAAAACTGTGAAACCATTTCATTGTAAATGTATTTATTGAGTGGTTTGTATAGAATTACAGTAAATATTTTCTTAATAAAATATACTTTTGTGCACCTTCAGGACTGCAGTATTCAGGCACTTGTTGGGCTCTTAACAGCTGCCTTTTTGCTGTTCAGCCCAGTAGAAAGTAAATGAAACTAATGGAACAAAAATCATTTGCAGTTCCTATAGAGTGGGGTATACTCTCCACATGAAGTCTTCTCAAAGAAAGTTTTTGGTTTTCAAGTGTGGCGTACCAGATGGTCACTACAATCTTTATACAACTTACAGAGATATTCAAAGCTGAATCAGCACAATTATGTTTTAGGGTAGAACTGTACAAATACAAAATCAGAGAGGTATGAAATGTCAAAAAACAGGAAAGCGTAGTTGTGATCCATTTGATAGATCTGGATGGCAAAAATTATTGAGAAAAACGTCACTCCACTACCACATCACCCGCCAACACAGGTTAGTTTCCTTTTTCTCACAAATGAGAAATGAAGTGGGTGGAAACAGCTATGTAGAGTCATTCTGTTTATCTCCACAATCCAGGTGCTGGTGGATGACAGTCATGCCTCAAATAGTGTGTGTGTGTGTGTGTTCCTGTGTGTGTGTGAGTGTGTGCACGCAGACATGCATTTGTCCTTCTGTATGTAATTGTATGTGAGCTTATGTACATTAGCTGCTGAGTGCATATGCTTGTGTGCATGTGTGGGTGTACATTTGTGTGCGCATACGGTACGTGTACTTTACTACAAGCATACAATGCCGAAGGGAAGCCAGCGCTGGGTCAGATAGCTGCAGATGCACGCGCGCACGCTTCCCCCCGCACAGACTGAGCCCCATTGGAGCAGGCCAACATGCAGAGCCGGGCAGGTTATTCAGGAGGTAGTGAGCTCTTTGATCCAGCCATGCAGTTTGGTGATGCGGGTGTACACCCCGTAGTAGTTTGGTCGCCCGCAGCCTATGCCCCAGCTGACCACACCTGCCAGGAACCAGCGGCCTGAGGGTTCCTGGCACACCAGCGGGCCTCCGGAGTCTCCCTGCGATGGACGGAGAGAGACATGGAGTGAGACAGACACAGGGCACTGGAGGACAGAGATTCACAAGAGGACAGACACACAGGCAGAAGGACAAATTCTGACAGACAGTGGCCCTATGCCAAGTTACACTCACAGTGAAAGAGAACTACAAGCAGGGCTGTATGCAATTTATGGTCGTGAAAATTTAGAATATTTTGAGTATCAGAGGCATAATAAAACCCAACTAAATACTCATTTTGGCTGCACCAAACATGCCTGCACAAAACTACCAGCAAAATGTGTGGCAAGCAGCACGTATGTGATAGAGTTTAGAAGGTTAATTTGCAATAGGTATTGTAGCAAAGATACACAGTAGTGATAAAACACTTCAGTGACGCCATGTATAAATTTGCATTTGTAATTAGCTCAGTGTGCTATAGTGATTGTTTTCAGAGCGTGTGCTTACAAAAGGTATGCAGAACAAACGCTATGTCCTTGATTGGACCGAAGCAGTACATACATGATACTACATATACAATATGGTATATGGTAAAAATGTGTTTTATGTGCATGTTTTCATTTTGTCTCATTCTATCTGTGCTGCTGCTGACGACCTCAGTTCTCCCTGGAAATCAATACAGTTTATGTTAATTATGTTATGTTAGTTCAGCTCCATTTTTATTTTGCACCAGAGTCTCTGAACAGAGTGGGTGGCATAATGACATTTCAGAAGGCAGTAATAGCAGCTGAAAGAACCTGCTAAAGGCAGCTAGCAGACTGCACTTTCAGTGCCTTTAAGCAAACTTTAAAACTTTAAGCTCAAATTTGAAAAGTCAGATGGCTGCTGTTAGAGTCCAAAATAAACTGTGGTCCAAAATGTGGCAACAGTTAGTCATCATTTTGCCTTGATTTTGTGATGGTCAGAGCTGATTATTTTACATTTGTTTGTAATTGTAAGCGTTCCAGTATTGGATTTCAAAAATCTAAAAAAAACTGTTTGGTCCTACTCATGAGCACGTAGGATGGAAAGAGTATTAGACACACTCTAAACTAAACAACTAAATATTATCACAATATGTTATATTTGAATGAACAACACAACCTTCAGTACACAGAGTATACAGTCCTCATAACCACACAAAGGGTAGTCAGCGTTTCTCTCCGAGACACACTCACCTGACACGCATCTTTCCCCCCATCGTGAAAGCCAGCGCACAGCATTCTGGGAGTGATCCTGTAGCCGTACGATCTGTTACAGACATCCTCGCTGATCAGCGGCACGCCCACTTTCTGCAGAATGTTGCTGCTGGGTCCTGCCAGAAAAAAGGAAGGATCACTGGTCAGCGTTAAATCCACGTGTGATTTACAGATTCTGGGATCCCCAAATTCCTCTTACCTCCTTCCTTCAGTGCCCCCCACCCGGTCACCGAGCACAGAAGTCCAGGCTCCAGCAGGTGTGTAGGGGATGGGAGGCAGGCGGGCCGGGCTAAGGTACCAGTGGAAACGGGCCGATCCAGTTTGAGCAGTGCCAGGTCGTAGTCATGGGTGTCGTCATCGTAGTACTGGTGCAGGTGGAGCTCTCTGACTTTGAGGGCCTCCTCTGTCTGGCTGCTACGGTTTAGACGCAGCTTGCCCAGGTAGACTGTCCACACACTGGGAGAGTAGAGACTGAGAGAGAGGGGGAGGGATTTGTGTTAAAATGGCAGTGCATGAAATTAAATTCAGCAAAAAATTAAACAAACTGACAAAAAGTATTTAATTCTAAAAAGGCTTTATTGAACCAGGATTTGGAATTTAGTCATTGTGTTCGGGGAATTACAGTAACCACCAATAAATCAATTCAATGATTCATTGAGTGAGTCAATCAATCACTCAATAAATCAATCAACCATCCTGCCCACCAACCAATAAATCAAATTTAACTTTATGCACCACACTTAAAGGAACTGTCAAAGAGCACTTCACAGAATGCATTACAAAAAAAGCTATACAACATTATAACACAACCAATATGATAACACAATGACAAACAGAAAAAATTACACAGACTTTAAAAACTATATCTGAGCTATGCAGGTTTGTAAACAGAAGAAGTGTCCTGATATCTTATTATGTACGATTTGCTCTTGAGAGGGTAATAAAAACCAGACTATTAGCAAGGCCTCTGTTTACTCCTACAGAACTAATGAGACTGACACACCAGCTGTCAGACAGGACGGCGGATTCGCCGTGAATCACAATTACCGGTCGTCGTAGAAACAGTGCGCTGCCGATATCACCCACTGGCTGGAGATGAGCGCGCCCCCGCAGACGTGGCGACCCCCGACCTGCAAGCTGGCCTGCCACGGCCACTCCCCGTCGGTGGCGTTGAGCCCGCCCACCACGCGGCTGGAGAACTGCCGCAGCCCGCAGTCTGAGGGACGGCAGACACGTCTGACACCTGCCCGTCACTCGCCCGCCCACCCAATCACCGTTCTCAGACACCTACGATATGCACAATCTTCAGCAGTTTCCCTAGATTTCAATCCTGGTTCTATAAAGCCATGAGCCTCTTGTGCCCCAAATCCCAGTATATGATCAAGGGCTTCGCTGTGCTGTTTTTCAGTGTATTTTTTCCTTGAAACCTTCTGATATGAAACTACTCATCCCCTGGGCCTCAGTATTCTGAAATGGCCTTTACTGTCTTGAGTTTGCTTTTGAAGACAAAATGTATTGCACTTCAACAGATAGCATTGCTATAAAAGGGCAGGTTTGTGGAGTGATTAAGGTTCACCAGCAACAGTTTAATTTGATTTTATTTTAGCTTTAGGTATTGGAACCACTGAACATGTTTTAGATGAAAAAACATTTGAATTCTTTATGTACCCTGTTCTCAACCTCAACCCTGCCTCTGAAAATCCCTGCTATAACTCAGTTGGCCAGGGTGACACAGGGTAAACTGCAGCATTGGGGAAAAAGCCCTGTTTGACAGATTTGAGCCCCCACCACTCATCAGCCTTTAGGTACCGTAACACACAGGAAGTGGCAGCACTGGGAGAAAGAGTCTGCTCTGAGGCCTTGCCATTAGACCGAGGCACTGTAACACAGAGAGGAAGGGTCTGTCTGAATGCTTAGGGGCCTCACCACAGTGTTTTTCATCAGAGGCATCTGGGCAGTCAGTCACAAAGTCACACGCTGGGTTGGGCTTCTTGATGCATGTCCCATCAGCACACATGTAGGTCATTTCGGTACACTCCACACCTTGTCAGCCAGGACACACACAGACACACAAACGCACACACACACACACACACACACACACACACACACACACACACAACACACACACACACACACACACACACACACACACATATACTCTTTACCACATTATTGCTCTGCACATTTTAGGCATTGTGTTTGTTGTATACCTCTGATAAAGACGACAATGAGATGACGTATAATGTATTGTAAATTCTTCAAGTTAGGAACGCTTCACTTCTATACACTGCTATGGAGGAGCTTTGTCATGGAATGGCTGTGACCCTATGATAATTTTGGTGTTTCTATCTTTGGCAAAAAAAAATTTCTATGAGATGTATGTTATGAGAGCTTGTTTTGATCATTAACTACAGGGCAGTAATCATGTAGGCCATAACGTATCAGTATGGCATTAGTATGGGCTAGTAGCCAGCAATCTGCAAGTTCACACTCTGGGCAGGGCACTGCCAATGTACCCTTTGGTAAGCTATTCATTCCTTTTTAAAATATCCACTTCTATAAATGCATGGTGTGTGAAATTGTTATCTTTGTTATGCTGCTGTGGATAAGGGGGTCTGCTAAGGTAATTAATTAGGATGCAGAAAGTGGGGTGCAGAGTCACGGTTGGCACCAGGTACCTTCTGTGCAGTTTTCTTCATCCATGCCTTCTTCACAGTCTGGGTGGTGATCGCAGACTTTGAAATAGTCCACACACTGGCTGTCCTCTGGACACTGGTACTGGGCAACACACACTAGACACCAAAGGAACATGATGCCTGAGTCTGCTAGTCATAATGCCTACTTTTTGTTCCATTCTAATGGCCGAATCCATGCTTTACCAATGGCTGAAACCATCAGTGGCATTTCAGAAAACGCCTCTGTGTTTCTGCATACATCTGCATACATTCAGGGCCAGCTGATTCATCTGCTCACTTTAAAGGAGTTAAAAGGCTGGCTCCAGGTCAAATATATTTTCCAAAAACTAAGGTCCAAATATAACTCAAAAAAATAACTAACTATAAATACTGAGACATGGAGCAAATATGCATATTCTCAGTTACCAGTCAATCCAGGCCACCGCTGCCTTTGAACTTCACTAACCTTTCTGTTTTTTTTTTTTTTTGCATGGCACATTGTACAGTGACAGTGTGATGAGTACTGGCTGTCTCCCCTCACCGCAGTTCCTCTCGTCCAGTCCGTTCGGGCAGTCCTTGATTCCGTCGCAGGCAGTGACACACAGCCCGTTGACAGTGCACAGGAACTGTCCAGGGCAAGCTGAAATACAAACCAGAGTCAGACCCCCCTGTACCCAAGCCCCCAAATCATGCACAGGACATAGCTGAGCTGTGTGTAACTATAGCTTTTACTCTGTTTAGATCCTTCAAAAACGGAGAGCATCGTTTGATTCAGATTAAGTCTGCGGATGAAATGGCTGCCGAGTAGAGGGTGTGAGCATGATCAAAGGTTACTCCTCACTCCGTGACCAGGGGAGGGACAGTCGTGTGGCATAGTGGTAAGGAACGGGGCTTGTAACCAAAAGGTTGCAAAAAAAAAAAAACCACTGCTGTTGCGCCCTTGAGCAAGGAACTTAACCCAGAATCACCTCAGTAAATATCCAGCTATATAAATGGATAAAACTGTAACCCATGTAAGTGACTCTGGATAAGAGTCTCTGCCAAATGACCATATTGTAATGTAATGGGAGGGGAGAACTGACTCACGGTCTGATTGGTTGAAGAGACTGTAGCGGACCTGGAGACCAGGGCCGGTGAGGGACACCTCGGAGGTCATGGTGATGCTTGTGGAGTTGGACAGGAGGTACAGGCGCTCTGCGTAGGGCTGCAGACTCCGAGTTCCACACAGTCTGGGGGGAAAAAGACAAGAGGAACAGTGGGGAAAAGTCTGAAATGCAACCAAAAGCACTGAAAAAAACAGAAAATCTCATTGAAATAGTAACCAACAGCGCATGTGATCTGACCCGAAAACCCAAGGCAATCAAAATAGACTAGATTAAATCTAGTGTTCAATCTCTAGTGTATGGAGCCTAAGCCCTGTTACCTGCGGCTCTGGATCACCCACTGTCCCTGTGTGCAGACCTGGTTGTAGTTGGCCCTCTCCAGCTCGTACCCCTCAAACTCCAGCGTCAGTCCATACTCTGCGGAGGGCACCTGGCTCATAGACAGACCAACAGGCAGACAGCCAAAAACAGAATCTGAGGAACTGGGCAGTTCGGCCAAAGCATTAGCATGCTCACAGCACACTGTCCCATCACACAAAACAACTGTCCTAAATAAGACCTGGATATCATCCGGTCATGAACTGCTTTGTCCACAGCTCTGAGCAATGAATTTAAATGATGTTGTGCAGGTACTGAAAAAACATAACACTTGTATAGATTCATGACCTAAACTTAAGGACCAAGCGCACTGCATTTACTTAGAACAGCGGGCTCAGTTCTATCACTCCCCCACAGTTTGATGCAGAGCTACTCAACACACAGTCACTGAGACACATGCTGCCTTTGCCAACAGGTGACCAGAGTGAAAGCTCACAGTGAAGTGCCAGGTGCAGTTGGTGTCCGGTGGGTAGTAGCGAGGGTAGAAGGGGGTATGGAACTTGCCCTGGACTCCCATTACTGGCTGCAGATCAATAGTGGATGAGCACACTGTTACAGAGAAAGAGAGAGAGAGAGAGAGAGAGAGAGAGAGAGAGAGAGAGAATAAAAATAAATAAGCAGCATAAGTTTTTTTCTAACCCAGGTGTGCACAGTAAACAGCATTATAATCTCAATAAAGAAAGCCAACTCCCCAAGCAGATGGTCTGTACCATCTCCTACACATGCAGTGTATGGATTTCAAAAGTGATGTACAATACACCACTGTACAATTGTCTTATTGCACTGACGATGTAAAGCGTATTTTCAACAGCAGACACCCTGGAATATTTAAAGTGTCATAGCAAAAGCAAGCTGGTGGTCTTTTGCAGTACGCGCTGACATTTAGATAATAAAAAGGATTCCCAGGGAATTAGGTTGTCTTTGCAAGGCCTTTGAACAAAACATGAAAGGCCGACGTGCAAAATGTTCTCAGAATAATGGGATGCTGGTGTGATGGTGCTGCTGGATGGCAGCAGGGCCAGGTTAAATTGGAGGTGGACGCTGGGTCTCACCGCGTGGGGGCCAGGCCTGGGCGGACAGGGAGAAAGGATCCTTGTAGTTGTACAGACCCTGTTTCCACAACACAGTCATCCATTCCCCAGAGGAGAGCAACCTCACCACCTGCTCATGCCGGCTGCAACCGTACACACTGGGGGAAACAGAGAAAGAGAGAGTGTGGATACCACTGTGGGACTGAAAGAGAGAGGACATGCTGTTCTAATTCATAACCCATATGCTTCCGCTTAAGGCCCGATAACTTTTTATTGCACAATTTTTACATTGCGAGTTTCGGTTAATACATTCCTCATTGTCTGGGCCTCTCAAGCGTTCTTATACGGGAACTGAATTGTTATCTTTCCATTATCAAATACCGTGCACCGCCTGCAGTGTTTAAACTGACCTGTTGAAAAGTCTCGGGTGCTGCATGGTATTGCTGAAGAGGGGGAAAGATAGGAATTCTGGCCGTGTGGGATTGCAAGGCCTAGTCTACTGGGATGTGAAAACTGGCGGCCAAAGCATGCGAAGCTGACACCAGGACTCATTAAATTATATTACATTACATTCATTCAGCAGATGCTCTTATCCAGAGCGACTTCCAGCACAAAAGAACAGAGGTGTATCCATTCAAGTTGAATGAGCAACAGTGTCAGACCAGGCTGACAACGCTTAACACTGTTTAAGTCCTACCACAAGCTAACTTGTGCTAACCTGACTAGACAAGCCTATGTTGGGTAAAGCTGGCAGTAATGCTAGACAGCTTGTGTTCTTATAATCATCTCAAATTCTACAAGCTATTTAATATCTTTGATTCTAAAGGCTACACTAGAATATTAAGTGAAAATTTAGACTGTCACTAAATTAGAGCTGTAAAATGTCAGTCTCAGGAATTTGTACTGAATTAGAATCTAGATGTTTAAAACTCAAATTGAATTGAAGCTGTGAATGTTGCACACTCAATGTTGCAGACGATGTCGAAGTGAATATCAAAGACTCACGAGGTTATAAGGCGGCTGTCTGCGGGGGTTGTGGAGTCGTACACGGCCAGGCGGTCCCGGCACTCCGGAAGGAGCCACTCCATCCTCAGCTCCAGCTGGAACCCCACGGGGGCCTGCAGGTGCCACAGGCAGGAGGACTGCTGGGTGTTGGGGCCCCTGAGGGCCACGGGGGAGCTGGATGTCACTGACTGGTACCTGTAACAATCTGGAAGCGGGCAGAGGAGGAGGAGGAGGAGGGAGAGCATGTGCAGATGTTCAAACACAAGGCACTGGGGAGAGCTGCAGGATTAGCCTGCGACTGTTTTTGATTTCATAGGAGTCTCTGCGCAGTCTGGCCACTATTCATCTTCCATCAGATGACTTGCATCTGAGCGTAATTAAAAATATGAACTGACACAACAAGAGAGAGAAATGAAAATGAAGGAAAAGGGAAACAAAATCATACCAAATGAAGCTTTCAAAAGGTCTATGACTTTGGAGTCACTTTCTGCAGAAAAGAAAATATTGTTGAAAACATGAAATGAAAACATGTTAAACAGATAATAAAAGAACAGGAATAGCGAGTAGGCCTGATAATTCTTGACATTCCTTTCTGAAATTAGCCTTACTTTTAGCTATGACAAACATACATGAATTTTATTTGGATGAACCCCCTAAAATGGGCTTTTGCATGGTGTAACATTTAATGATGCTGCAGTGACAGGTTGTTCAACTTCCCTTTCATATAAACAACTGGTTTGAAATGGTTGGCCCCACTCTGGAGCCCAGTCTGAAGTTTATACAGTGTGACATTTTAAGGGCATCAGTGTATAATTAATCTGTAATGATAAACAGTAATGGTGAAACTTGAGATTTGTGTTGGGTCTTTTGTGGCTGAATTGTGCAGAGACAGCACAGTAACCCACCTCTAATAGTCAAAGAGGGGAGATGCAGTAGGTAACCCCCATAGCTAGCTGTGGTCCCATTGCCGTATGCTGATAGATGGTTGTACAGGCTGCTGATGACATGCTTCAGTGTGACCTTTTCAACATGACTTTCAGGCACTGACAGAATAAGCCACAAGTGTGCAACCACGCTTCCCTCCCTGGGGGAATAAAAGAATGACACATTGGTTCTATGTGTGGCGAAATGTGTAAGCAAAGAGTAAACAGACAAATTGTAAGTTTTTGACAGCAAAGTAAAGTGAAGGGGAGACAGACAAGTAAAGCAAATGGAAAAGAGTAGGGGAGGTAAAGTGTAGGGGAGACAAACAGGCAAAGTGCCAGGAAGACAGACCATCAATGTGAAGAGGAGACAGACAAACACAGTGAATGGTAAACAGATACATAACATGGGGTGAAAAGGTTAACTATCTTTGTTTTCCTTACCCAAAGGCAAACACAGTAGAGGAGTTGAAGTATCGGTATAAATCAGATGACTTCACAAGTTTCTTCATCTGAGGAAGACATGGGTGAGAAGAAAAGAGAGGTGGCCCTGAAAATCATGACTTTGACGCATACCACATGTGTGACACAGGTGTGACACCTGGACATCTATTCAATTTCTAAGTTTCTGAAGCCCATTCAGGACTGAACGCCACCTGAGACATGAATGACATGCAAGCGTTGACTCTCCAAGACTCACCATGTCCTGCACAGACCGGGCCTCAGTTCTGTACTCCAGGCTGGTGCGTGAGGAGAGCTGGGTGGAGAAATTCCTGTTGAGGATGGTGATCACTGCAGTGTACTGCTGCTGAACCCGGGGCTCCAGGACCCAAATTCTGTAGTCTGTGTGTGTGCGTGTGAGAGAGTGAGTGAGTGAGTGAGAGAGAGAGTGAGAGAGAGAGAGAAAGAGGGAGGCAACATGGTAAAAGGGACCTGCTGTAACTCAGCCTGAACCAGGACACTAGACTGTTGTTGAATCTTAATCTATATGCTATGCTTGTACATTGCCTGGACAAAGTGAGTTTTGGCAAAAACAGTCACTGGTTCAACCATTTGTGCGTACAAAAAAGGGATTTTTAGCTTTAATAACCAAATAGTGTATACTGCCCACAGTCTCTGAGAAATGAATCTGTTTTCATCATGTTAGATGGAGAGCTGTAGAGTGTTACAGCATGCTTGAGGCCACTGGCAATATTGGTTGTCAAGGGAACGAGGTCTTGTGAGATTAATTCCCTTGGTGAGCGTGGTTCTAAAGCAAGCTATTTCCAGGACCTTCTGTCAGTCATAAAATACTCCAACAATTACCCAACCGTTCCAGTGAATTACTTGTGAAAACTGCTAGCTGTAAACATTACACTGGATCACTTTACATCTGTCAAGCAAAGAAATAATGGCAAAAGAGTACACTGTGTTATACTAATATGTTTCCCTGAGCAGGGGTTCTGCCTCCAGTTGTCACATACCTACAAAGTACCAGACAAGAACTCCAGTTCCTGCCAAGACAAGCAAGATTATGATGGAGACAACAACCACAAGCCACTTTGGACATCCTGCCTTCTTGTCCTGATGGGGAGGGGCCACTCCTTTTTGTGCCACCTGCAAATGAATTGAAACAACTCAGAACAGGAATCTGGCTAGAACCCTGGACAGTCCCATACACCTTATCACTGTTTTCAGGAGGTCAGGATCTGTGTGCATGATGCCAGGCCAATGTTCCCAACCCACTGCTTTAAAGGCCTACTGCAGATATTTTGGAAAAACACAGTTACACAGTTACACTCTATTGCAGCTAAGACCCAATAATATTCCATCATGCTGTTTACAAATGGGAATAACACTTGTTTAATAAACATTGAAATTTGACAGGTGGACGTTTAAAAAAGGGGTGTCTCTAAATACGATGCAGTTAAACATTATGCAGGTCAGGTCCTGCTTTTAATTCAATCTCACACTCATCACTTTTTTTTCAGCATACATGGAACTAGACCAACAGTGACAGTGACAGCTGATCTTCAGGGGCATAAACAGCTGTCTACCATAAAATTACTGTAGTCTACAATTTTTGCATGTCATACAACTGGATATTTACAGAGGCAATTGTGGGTTAAGTACCTTACCCAAGGGTACAACAGCAGTGCCCCAGCAGGGAGTCGAACGGTAACCTTTTTTATCATGGGCCCTGCTACTCAACACTGTGATACACTGCCTCCCTTCTAAATGATTCATTCTTTTTCAAACACCCACTGTTTTTAAAGCCTGGTCTTTTAGGAATTGCAAGAGTCAATATTTATACAATAACTTTACTTAGCAAGCATTTTTTCAGATAGAGAATCTGGCACCACTGACTCATGACCAACAGGAGGTGGTAAATGTCAGAGGGTACGGAACATGGCTATCGTAACCCTTCAATGCTGAGCGTCAAGCAGAGAGACAGTGTTATCATCTTACAATCTGTACAATGCCACAGCTAAGCAATGAGCTCAAATCTGAGGCGTAATCATTTTGCTAAAAGGAAATAACTGACTCAGACATACAGAGGTAACGAACTGCTTCACAGAGTAGACTAGGTTCTTACATCTTAAATCGTTCATATATACCCATTTTTGTTTCTTCGCTTATTTGTTGTTTTTTAAAACACCACAACAGCTGACTGAATGCATGGGAGCCACTCAGATTGGTCATCATATAGGCTTATTATCATAGTGTGCAATGGCTCTAGCTCACTCTTACATTACATTCCTCCATTTAGCAGACAATCTTATCCAGAGTGACTCACATAGAGTACAATTCTTACATGTTACATTTATACAGCTGGATATTCACTGAGGCAATTCTGGATTAGACACCTTCCCCAAATGCACAAAAAGCATTCACCCCAGATGGGACTTAAATCCACAATCCCTGGTTTAGGAGGCCAGTGCCTTATCCATTAGGCCACTGGGGCAAAACCATGCCAGTGCTTAGGAAAACGACAATACAGGCACATGGTTTGACAGTATATAAAGAATATAGTGATGACTTTTTTCAGTAAGTAGTCCCATCTACATGCTACTGTCTGGATAGCTAAGGGAAACAGAATGGAGAGTGGGAAGATCCGTGTCCCTGTCTCTCTTGTGAATTTTATACCAAAATCTCACAAGAAACGATGAACATTTATTTATTATGTGCATGGTACTTAAAGGTAAAAAATACATAAAAACGGACTATTAACTGAATCTATCTCTCGATCACACAACAAAGGGTGCAATCAGTAGGCCTACTGACCCCCACATTAGTTGTGTTTATCGGTTTGACAGTGTTTTGTTAAAAGGGACCATTTCTGAACGCCATCAACTCTATCATATCAACGGTAAATATAACATAACATTTCATGGTAAAAACTTTTTAGCTTACAATTTGGGTTATGACCAGGCCCTGCATGGTCCTTGTTCATTAGTTGCTTCGTAGAAAAGACACATAATAAAAGGGTAGACCATATACTAGCGGGCCTTGCTATTGCCAATTAATTATAGCGCCTCAGAGGCGACACTCGGATGAAACGAGACTCCTAGAAATTCCCAAGTTGCTGGAGTCACAGATTTCCTATTTTAGGACTGGCAGACTGGCAGAGATCCCTCATGGGCGCGAGAAAGGCAAACAGCTACGCTAATATAATCGTGGCCACAGCAAGGCGAAAATACGATAATTATTTATTACTCTGGCAAACACGTTAGGGTAACAACGATAAATCTGTTTCTTTGGGCATGCAACAAGCTATAGTCGTAATTGCCAAAATACACTGTATACGTACGTGTTTGACCTCTTCGCCCATTGGGACGGGCTCAGTTTGCCAATAACTGAAGTTCACCTCCTTTGTGCCATTCTCTAGCGCCATGACTTCAGAGAATCAGCTCCTGGCGAGTTCATCCCGCGTTAATCAACATATATTTATTGATGGTGTATAAATCCACGTCCAGACTGTACTTTAAAATGGCAACTAAAGGAGAGAGAAAAGGTCCCTCTATTTGTAAATCCAAAGGTCATTCAGGAACGTCCAAACCGCTTTTCCCCGAGTCAACTTGAAAGCCTTAGCATTAGGATTTAGCTCTGAAAACGATACTATGGCGTTTATTATTATTATTATTGTTATTATTATTATTATTATTAGTAGTAGTAGTAAGTAAATGAGTGTTAATTGTAGTAGTAGTAGTAACAGTATTGTTGTTGTCGTTGCTTCATTCTAATGGAATCGAAGCAAAGTATCATCTGAGTGTACAGCATCCTTGCATCTTGTTTCCATGGTCCACGCATGAAGTCACTAACAACAGCTGACGCCTGTAGAATGGTCATCCGGGTCCTACCTCTCAGGTAAATTCCCACGTGTAGGTTACTGTTGGTTGCTATGGGCAGGTGGGTAGGCAGGGAGGGGAGCTGGTATGACGGAGGGTAGTTATGTTGCTTCACAGTGTATTTCAAATGGCTTGATTTGACTTCATTCCACAGACAAAAAAACACTTCTTTACACTCATGAAAGGGAAATAAACAAAAGTTAATAAAATGCGGCATTATTATCTAGGGAGGAAACTCTCTGTAGAAAACAGCTCTTTAATATAGCTGTATCGCAGCTTAGGGAAACCACTGACTAAAAAAACTAGCCTTAGGGTTTATTCTGTCTTGATAACATCTGCTGCTCAGATGTCAGCTCTCGACGGTCCTTGGGTTTCTTCACCGCACACATCAGGGCTATTTTTTGTCTCTCTGCTGCCATCTAGACGTTAATTAAATTACTACAGGAAAAACAGTGACGCAAAGAGGGCATTGAGTACCACCAAACCACATGGCTGAGTTTTCAGCATTTTTTTCTAGACTAAGCCATAGATCAGGGCCTTTTTGGAGGTCAGGGGCTCAAATGTAAAAAAGAGATGGCTTAGCATTGGTCGATCTGGCAGGAAAGGGTACTGCCTCGCCCCCTCTCCCATGCATGTGCCTTCCATAGAGAGTGACATGTCTGTCACACACCACACTCAAGGAAAACATGTGCTAAATCTGGGATGTATGCTTGCTTGTTTAGTACTGAAACTTTTTCACCTAGCTGTTGGTTGTTAGATCCTGTTTTGCCCTTTCGTTCTCTCAGTGCTTGTGGGGATGTGGGAGTGTGGTGGAAGGAGGCCACACCACACAGGCCTCTTCCTCTTACAAACCTGCCCTTCAGCAAAACAGCACCTGTTTCCTGTCACTGAGCTCTACGCAAAACTGTGCTCACAAAAGGTGACTTGTCACCTCTCTCTCCCCTCTTTATCACATGTTCTTCTATCTGCATTTTTTCTCCTCATCAGCATCTGACGAAACGTAAAAAGTGTTAAGTGAAGAGAGAGTGGAAAAAGAGCCACACTTTCCATCAGGTGCGGCAGAACTGTTATTTTGCTGATAGGTCTCTCTCCCTCACACATGCATGCACACATATATATACACACACACACATACTAGCACACACACACAGATAAACATACACACAGCCACACATAGTAGCACACTCACACATGTAAACACACACATGCACACACAGATACAGGCACACACACACACACACACACACACACACACACACACACACACACACACACAACAGTTGAAATAATTCAGTTTTGTCTTCAATCAGCTATTTTATTACATTTGTACATTATAAGTTGCCAGTAAGTAAGACTTTAATTTTATAAGTAGTACTGTTTTTTAAAATAACTAACAAGTGACTGCAACCAAGAAGTGAAGTATGGAATAAAATACTTCCATGATGTCAGAAATTAATATAGATTGAAAAAGCCAGCACAGGAAGTATTTTCATTAAAGTACAGCTTTTTAAAAGCTTTTTAAAATAATCTTAATACAGACAAGATTAAATAATCTTAATACAGACATGATTAAGAAACCAACATCAAACATCAACATCATGTATGTACCAAATGTACAATTTTTAATCAAAGATTTTGTTTGGTGAATTTTAGGTTCACCTAATCTTTACAAAACTGCTCATTACAATGTTTACAACATTACTGAAAATGGTTACAAGAATGTCAAAATTAACTTTGTAAATTCATTTGCTCAGTGTAGTATGGCATAGTGCTGTACTTGCTGATTGCAGTATCTGATTGAACATTCCCACTTGTGCTGTACATTCTATTACATTACATTTTATCCTTCTGGCAGACACTATTATTCAGAGCTGCTTACAAAGAAAATGTACATAAGTGCATATAATAGTGAAATTCTAAAAATTACTCACAACACTGACAACACCAGTTATTGCTGTAAGTGATTTTAGATGAACTTTGATTGTTTGAGTTTATTCGGTGCTTCATGTTCTGGAAACTGTATCGTTTCACTCAAAAATGCAGCCTTACTGATAACAGGTACATCAATATGGTAAAAATCATCCTAATAAATATTGTAGATGGCAGCATCTTGTGTGCATACCTTGGAGATTTTCCCTGTTAGAAAAATGTAAACAATTAAGCTGTGTCAGTTGACAATGCATGATAGCTTATAGAAAGGCCTACATATAGGCATACTCTGTCTATATTAATGTACCCTAACACATTGAAAGGATATCACTGAGATGGAAATCATTGATAATGTTCACAGACTTGAGTTTTACAGCATCCATTCAAATAAACGTATATAAACAAAGTTTCCCACAAAGTTTCCACAGAAAAATAATATGGCTTGTATGCTTTGAACATTAAAGTGTTTTGCCCTAAAACAAAGAACTGCAGCCAAAAATGAATACATACAACCCCCTCTCAAAAATCTGCCTTTTTCTGTGGATAGTCCTCTGAAGACACCAATAATCATGTAGAAGAACATTCTGTGCATTCATCAATGTAGGGCTTGTTCATGGTGGAGACTTATGTTTGCTTTTTGATCAGGGATCTCCTGTTCTCAGGAGATCATGTTCTCAGCTGGCAAGCTGTTTTTTGTGTCCTTCACTGGCATATATCCACCACTAGAGGGCTCTATGTTCCCAAAGCATGCTTTGCAAAGATTCTCCTCAATTTGCCTTGAGGTGTGATTGCTAGCAAGAGCTGCACCCAGAGGAAAAGGAAGGTGTGGAGAACCCAGCCCATTGTGGGAAAAGAAGGAAGGAAAGGGGGATTTTCTTAAAGGAGGGCGGAAAGGGAGGAGGGGCATAGGATGTGAGCCACTTGCCGTATCACTCAACTCACTCAGCCTGTCCTCGTCCTCTCTGTCCTCGTCACTTTCCTGATCGTCACTCCCCACCCCAAAGCCCGAATCTGGGTGTATGGGTTCTTCTTCTTCTTCTTTACGGTCCCCGCACTTCTGCAGGCACTCATAGGAGGAGCACATTTCGATTGGACCATTCTTGACAGCCTCTCTCTCCTCCTTCTTCTCCTCCGCAGTGCCCGCTGTTGCCTGGTAGCTGAAGTACACAGAGCACGGCTCGCTGTCGTAAGGGTACCTGGAGTAGAAGTAGCCGATGTTGGAGAAGCTGGAGGACTGACCGCTGCTCTCCCACTGCTCGAGAGCAGCAATGTTCTCTCTCCTGAAGAGAGTGTCCGTGTCCTTGTTTGTGACTTCCACAGGGGAGATGTCTTCGGAATGCTGGAGAATGTCAAAGGATTCTGGGGGAAACATCGGCCCCAGCCACTTCTGGGGGGGGGGAGATGTGAATCAGACACTGTGCAGCCAATTTTGTAGTTTTTGCCACATGCCCCAAGCAACTACTCATGTGTAATGCCACAAAATAAGGAAGTTCCCTTCTCTTTTGCGCCTGTGCTAGTTTCAGCTCACACCCTGAGGCTTTAAGTAGATCAGAGGAGTGTGTGCGTATCTGTGTGTCTGCGAATACCCAGCACTGGGGAGGATTCAAAGAAACTAAAAACCACACCAAGAGGCTACATGTAATGTATGTTTCCCGAGCAGTAGGGACTTTTTGTGTGGTGGAGCTCTTCCTTCAGCATGGGGTATTATCAACGACATGCCCTCATACACATTTTAAAACGGTTTTGGTCAGTGTATAATGAGAGAAATCTACATATTGGCTGCAACTTGACCTTAAAAATACTTTCAATACATTCAGTGCATATAACCACTATAAAATTAAGTTATATCATCACTTGTTTGCTTTTAGTTTGTCACACATGAATTTTCAAAAGCAGCCTTCAGTACCATCTACCCAAAGATGATATCTGAATCACAGAATACATCAACACTTTTCAGTAGATTTGGGGTGTAATACACCTCCTTGAACAATGCCAGCTGGCTGAATGAGATACTGCATAATGCTGATGAATAACAGAGTTGCTGAAGATATTAACAACTGCATTTGGACATATTTTTGCAACAGGACAGGCCCCAATTTGTTCAATGATAGCAGCTCAGCGGTTGGAGAAGCACTGACATACATTAGTTCAGTGTAATGTACCTTGCTTTACAGAGTGCATAACACCATTGAAAAGAGATTAGTAGAGATTTTTACATTACCCTAGGCATTGAAAGTGTAACAGTAAGTATCAGTAATAGGATGGCAGAAAATAAAGGAAACTATCCCCTCTCAGTGTTCTGTTCCACTTTGAATGAACTCTCAAAAAGACTGATCATATAAGCTAGTGAAGGTGACTGAAGCAGATTAATCTAGAAGAACTACCTGGAAATTTCCATTATGAACCAAGTGGAGGGTGTCAAAGTACTTGGCAGGGTCGGGCACTGACTGACAGCTGACCTTATAAATCCTGTGAAACAGAGAGATGAGAGAAAAACAAGGGTTAAGTGAGTTCAGCCTGTTTTCTGTAGTGTAATTCTCATCTGTCTACAACCCATACAAGTGCATCTACAGTACATACTCAACAACCCACTTGATTTCTTGAACAAGGGTAACATACAAGTTTTTTAAATTGTCTATTATAAGACTGGACAGTTATTGGAGTAACTCACAAAAAAAAAAAAAAAACAGTGGCGGCTGGTGAGCTGGAAACAGGGGAGGCTGAAACATTACCTTTAAATCTATCATTTCTTTAATTAATTCATTACTATATTCATTACTTAATACTTTAATTAATTCATTACTATAAAGTAATATCATTACTTTAATTAATTAAACAGTCTCACGTTGTAGCTTTCGCAAGCACACAAACTATAGACAATCTGCACTGTTTTGTGAGCATAATCATTTACTCTATTGACACGATTGGTGTCAATTATTCTGTGAATTATTTGTTTTATTGTTAATCAAGGAGGATAAAGGGGAACAGGTTGAAAGTACTGATAGATTTAAAGGTTGTGTTCGGGCTTCCCCTGTTTCCAGCTCACCAGCCGCCACTGCAATAAAAGCCATACCAACACAACGGTCCCACAGCAGTTGCTCTCTTGGAGCTCAACCCCACAGCCATGGCTGTAAGATGCACTGCCATTACGCCACTCCCCCACTCTGTCCTCTTGTGTCATTACCCCCTGTGTGTGCATGTCACCAACCCCCGGAACTCACCAACTGGTGTGTCGGGGGACTATGATGATGATGGACAGAAGTAGAAGAGCCAGTGCAGTGCAGCCAATCATCACCTCCAACCACCTTTCTGGACAGAACAACAACACAGCAATGCAGGCTCAATGCATGGGGCATGATTTCACATTTAGAAGACAGAGATTTTTGTGCTGTGTAAGTTTGGGGGGCTGAATGTGATGGGGGGCTTAGGAGGCTGGATGTGATATTACCTGAAGGTCCAGGCAACCTCCCCGCCTCTGACGTCCACGAGGCGACAGGACTCCAATGGCTCCACTCCCCGCGATAATCTTCAGATGGACGCACTCGAACCCTGGCCTTATAGCGGGCCCCTTTCTGCAGCTTCTCACTGAGCACACACCACATCTCCTTGTTCAGTAGCTCTATGCGCTCTCCATCCTGACACAGCATGCAGGTAGGCCAAGAACAGAGCATCCTTAGTTTCACATTCTCACAGGTGTAGGTGTAAAAAAAAGAGCAAGTGGCCATTCAGTGAATTCAGCTACAAGCAGAGTGATTTTTTTTCAAATTGATAGTGTAGGGAGCAAAGTACACAACAAAGTAGGGCGCCAGTAAAAAGACAGCTAGACCTGAGCAGCATTTTTTGTGAAGGGGAGCCTTCACCTGTTTAGCTGTTAATTGATCATTTAATTGTATTAGACGTGTAACTGGGCATCCTCCTTCTTCCATGTTCCATCCTACCAAATAAGTGATCAATAATTTCCTTTGTAACTGTATGTAAACCAAATTGGTGTGGTTAAAGAAGGGGACAGGGTGTGGTCACTTTTTGGTTCCGCAGTTTGCAGTTTGCTGTCACTATGCGCTATAGTTTGATTTTTTAAATCCTTTTGTTATTTTAATCTTTTTGTAAATTTTACTGCATATGTTTTTTTGGAAAGCATTGGTCAGCTTCATTACAATTTTATACCACAAAATGGACACCTGCCCATCTCCACAATAACCCAATGAAACTCATTACTCCATTTCTCATAATTTCCATTTTCCTCCATTATTTTTAACTTGACACATATAGAGGCCAAAGACAAGTTTGGCACAGAGATACCATTAGTTAACCCCCAAGTTTTACACCAATGTGTAACTTGAAACATCAAGTTTGCACTGAAAGGTAAGGAACATGTATATTCAACTGTGAGTCAAAGATAAGGTCAAAGGCTGAGTGTGGCCCAAGGGCAGTGAGCCAACTCTGTGTCTGACTCACCTCTATGTGCTGGTCTGCCTGCGTATACTGCAGCTGGAATTGGTAGAACTCCAGGGTCTCTGAGAAAGGACTGCCACGAGTCCATGAGACGTTGTCATTACTGATGGTGGGTATACCAGGAGGATTCATTTTTACTGCCAAACACCAGAAAAAAACTTATGTTACCACGGTGAACTCCCACATCAAGAGATTATTGAAAGAGGCAGCATGTGGGGTGAGTTTTGTTCTTACTAATGCCAATACACCCAAGGTCTGGAAATAGTCCACATACATACATTTGCCTTTGTGCATTAATTAATTTGTATTTGTGCATTAATACAGCATCTATGTCTTTACATCTCTAACAGTTGACATAGACCAAAAGACTCAACTTGTATGTATAATAGAGGTTCAACAGAATTGCATCTCAAATGTAGAAGCACTCACTATTTAGATGTGGTTGATATCGTTCAATCTGGACAACAGGTTCAGTGGAGTTCCCACAAGTGACATCAATGGGGATCTTGTCTGTCTTACCAAAGTCCTGGAAGAGAATTTCAATGGCATTGAATTGACAGCTAGAGAATATTAACCATAAAATCCATAAAATATAATATGTTTTCTTCATGAATACTGCATGGTAACCATTGGATATGTCTGTCAGATTTCTGTTTGTGAATACACTGTTCCTATGCCTTTTATGCCATACAACCTCCTGTTCTGGTGACAGGTCTTTTCACACACAGCCACCGTTAGTCGTATATGCTGCATTTTAACACACATCAAAACTTACCCTGGTAAAAACCAGCTGGCAGCGCCTCAATGTTGGATTCTGGCTATCCAAAGGCTTCAGTTTACAATGTGCCTTACTGCCATAAAAAAGGACAGGAAAAAAATCACTTGGTTATTTTTGCTTTTTTACCTTTATGCAACGCATGAAATCAGTAATTGCACATTAGGTTTGTTTCACCCAGTTAACTGCAGTGTGCCTAAGAGCAGCCAGATGGAAGAAACCCCTGCCAAGCCACTCACCCCTTTGCCTGGCAGAACAAAGCTAATTCGTTCTGCTGCGGTCCTGGTCATTGTTGCCAAATGAGGCGGCCGGTTTTAAACCTGGACTGCATAGCTCAGTCTGGGACCAAAGGGAACACCTTGCCAAGTGAGCCAATTGGGATGTCACTTAGCCATGTTCTAATACAACAATGCACTTGATATCATATACCAAATATTCCACATAAAGAACTGTTCTCTTTTCTTTTGATCCCTTGTACCTGGCCCCTAGAGCTTGACCTCATTCTTAACCAGTTACGCTTAACCCCTGACCACTGGCCAAAAACGTGACCAAGTTCCAGCTGCTGGTAAGGAAGTAGGTCCACTCGGGGAGATCCCCACCTTTTGTTCCGTTTTCCAACAGTGCCATGTAGACTGCAGACAATGTTGGGTGCTGTTTCTGTGCTATCCCAAATGCAGGTGGTGGTCCTGATGTAGTCATTGAGGCAGGTCAGATCTAGGAGTAAAAAATAGATTATAATACAGATTATTATTATTTTATAATACAGCAATACATTTATTATTAATGAATGAAGGAACTTAATGGGACAGCCACTGGGACATGTCAGATCACAGTACACTTCCCAAAAGTGCATTTTCTAGGATGTCATTATTTTATGCATTTGCTTGGCATGCAGCCTTATCCAGAGTGACTTGCACAGATAGCATTACATCCTTTTTTACAGTTTGTTACTTTACTAAAGCCGCTTAGTAAGTAGTATGCAGAAGGGTACAACGGCAATGCAGAGCCTAGGAACTGAACCTATAAGCATCTGATTGTGAGCCTAGCTCCTAAACATTAACCTCCTTAAGTTTATTTTAGGTTTGTTGCTTAAACTCTTTAGGATCCATAAGGGTTGATTTAAAGATTATTTAGATCATTTCTCCTGGTGTTTATTAACCCTCTACAGAGCTTTTTTGCACTTACTTTTGTGGGTGTTGCCGGGCTGGGGCTGGATGATTAGGAGCAGGAAAAGATGAAACAGCCAGACAGTCTCCATCACCGCATTTACATATTCATTCTGTGTGGAAGAGGGGAAATAATCATCTGCATTGAAAATGTAGAGGCGTAGAGATAAGTCGCAACACATACATCATAAACATATCACTTGAACTACCGTTCAGTTCCGTTACGCTCT
The DNA here is from genome assembly GCA_019176425.1 of Megalops atlanticus. Taxonomy (NCBI): domain Eukaryota; kingdom Metazoa; phylum Chordata; class Actinopteri; order Elopiformes; family Megalopidae; genus Megalops; species Megalops atlanticus. The sequence goes on along the minus strand of CM032875.1, from coordinate 15,389,307 downwards.
ACACGTAGCTGTGAGGTCACTGCAAAAGCCTGAATCGAAAAAAAGTAAATGTTCTACACTGGAGCATGGGCTCAGCTGATAAAGTGCATGAATGAAGGAGATAAAATTCTATTCTAAGAGATGGCTGTTATTTTCCAGGTACTATGGCATTAAATAAAAGGTGCAGAAAAAAAAAGGTTGTTAAGAATAACAACCACAGCCACGGCAGAGATATCTATATAACGCCCACAGATGTGAAACCAGTGCACGTTCACGGGGCATACCCTTGAGCAGGGGCCTGGCTCTGAGACATGTGCGACAGCGTGCGCTGAGCAATGGGTTCATGGACTTTGCCTCCGTTGAACCATTACGCACATGCAACCTCCCAGCGATAATACGTGTCCCTATACCGTACATGAAAATTAAGGCGCTGAACTTAACCGGCCACTGCAAATGCCATCTCATTACCTCAAAAACTTTTAACTATATTTATCTTAGGAGTCTGAGAGGTCATTATGTGGATGTAGCAATTATTTTATGAAGTTTATCATTCGAGGACATTTCACCTATCAGTCACACACGGAATGCATCTCAGAGTAGAATCTATTGTCCTCTGTCCACTGTACCTTGGCCAGACAAAACCCTAGTTATTAACATGTAGCTGGTATTTAATTGCTCTATTTTCCAATCTCCTTTATAATAGATTTATGAAGTTAAATCCCATCAAAACACAAATAAAGTAAATACATGTCTAGAACATTCTTGACTTCAAGAATGCTTCATTTAGAAATTTTAAAAGAACTTACTGTCTGGAGACACAAATGAAATCAGCCACCAGTGCCTCGTCCCTCGGCCACCTTTACACCTTTATTTTTGGAGTGCGGCTATGGCTACAACAGAAGGAAAAGAACAGGAGAAATTCTGTGACACATTAGCATTTTCAGCATTATCTGTTTTCCCCTAAATCCAAGTCAGTTCACGTTCCGCAATTTTACTATCAGTTATATTCTAAAAATACAAAAATATATATGTAGTTTCTTCATAGGAAAATGAGCTCTTAAGCACACTCTTTGCCATACCTGAGTACAGTAAAGAGACTCGGGTTCCAGTTCATGTACAGCGCTGAGCTGAAAAACTGCCACTGAACTGACTTACCGTAGGCGTGCATACACGCTCTCTTTCTCTTTCTCACTCCCTCCCTCTCTCCCCTCTCTGTGGCTCCACCTCTTTCTTTCCCCCTCTCTCTCTTTCTCCTCCCTCTCCCTCTTGCCCCCTCCCCTTTCCCTTTCTCTCCGTCTCTCTCTCCCCTCTCTCAAGTCTACCGCATGTTTCTAGAGCCCGATCTTCTCTACGTTCAAAGTGGCCAATGACATTCGATGGAGCTTCTAGCAAACCGCGAGCTGACATTTGAGCAGCTCACAGGAAACCAGGACGAGGGGAGTTTTAAGAGAGAAACACAGGTAGGGTATCTCTCTCTCCCTCACACACATCAGCAGAAACTCTCCACTGGCTGCTGGCAGTACCAGCAGGTGTTGGGAACCCATGTGCCATGTGCAATATTATAAATAGCGTGCAAAACCACGTCCTAGGGCACCCACAAACTGAATTTACGCTCCCACTTATACTCGCAATTTGTGCTGACATGATCCACCTATAGCAGAATGAACACACGTTTACAAAAGGCATGCACATACAGCCACTGCCGCTGTAAGAAGTGCGCAGTGAATAATATCTAAAAGGTCCACATTCAAAAATTCTTAGCAGTGTTCTTTTTATATATTGTTAAGAAGAGGAACTTCTATTTCACGATGGCGGCCGATGCTTTGTAAAGTGGACACTTTTACATGAATGATTTATCCCACAGGCATTCGTGTACAAATAGCAGATTTGAGTTCAAAGAGCTGCATGCTTCTCTGTGCTACCTGGCTTGCGGTAATTTCTGTTTCGGTTAATCGTAGCAGTGATAATAATAGGGAAATGAACAAGGAGTGGGCTGTGATGACTTTCACTCAATGGTAGCATGCCCTTCCTGTTAAACAGCCACACACACTTTCAGATCTGTTTTTTCCTAATGCTTGAATGTGTGTGTGTGTGTGTGTGTGTGTGTGTGTGTGTGTGTGTGTGTGTGTGTGTGTGTTTCATGTTACACAGATGAAGACCACAGTCAGCACAATTGTCGCTAATAACGGCAATATGGCTAAATATGCTTTCCCCTGTGAATTGTCATGATTGATGTGTTTCCCCTGTGTATTGTAATGATTGCACATTCCAGTGTAAGCACCCGCTTGTAGCTAACCTTGTAACTAGACAATTGACACGTACGCACTTGTCATATCACCTTCACGCACGTGCAGAATAAAACCTCGGGACCGTGAGATAACACACGAACACGTTTATTAAGCACGACTCCAGAAACACACATGAAAGGATAGGAGGTTGACAAACAATCTTAATTCCGCAGGCAAATAGAATAGGTCGGTAATTCCTCAATATTCCACTCAAACCGACGACTATATGTTGCAATTAATCCACAATTACAACAGAAACTTCTACGATATTGCATGCGAATATTAATATGGCAAAAACAAACAACAAACAAAAAACTGTTGCCCCAACGCAGTCACAACCTTTACAACACATTCATTGGACATGCATTGAAAGACTATTTCCAGTGCCAAGTACATACATTCCATTGTAAGTAAAAAGCACAGAATGGTACCTACCATCTTATTTCCCTGAGAGCTGTCATGATTGGTATGATTTTATGTGTGTACTTGTTGTAAGCAGAGCAAAAGAAAGCTTAGAAAATAAAAGTAAACAGAATACATGCAAAACTATAAACTGAAGTAAATCCCAATCATGCTTGAACGATTGTGGTTTGGACTAGCAGTTTCTGTAAGACTCAACATAAACGGCTGCTCAATTGACCGGGGCAAGTAAAATGTGTCAGGCACGTAAAACCGGCCAGTTAGCCTACTTGACCGATGACCGATGAACTGATGTTTCAAAGGAAATTCCACGTTTCATCCAGCAAACTCTTAAGTCCCCGTTTGGTTCTGTGCGCCCGCCGCCATACATTCAATCACGTCAGCAATCTTGAGTGGTTTTGTGTAAAAGAGGAACGAGAGCAGACACACTGGGTCCTGTGACCAATCATAGTTTAGCTCTTGACCAATAACAAACTACCTGTGACAGTGGAAGCGAGCTATGTTGAGCACTTATTGTGTTATACGGTGCATAGTGGTTTCCGCCCTGTGCGCTTTCCTGTGGTGCTTGTTCTCCTGGTCACTCCTTGGGAGAAAATTCTTGGTATGGTGAGAGCAACCGTTCCTTTATAGGTTGGTTAGCGAGGTCAGTTAACGTTGTATTTGTTGACTGACCTTTGCTGTGGTCAGTTAATATTGCATGTGTTTTTTGGGGCAATATAAGCGTTGTGTGGAAAGAGATTTTTTATGTTTTAAATGGCTGGACAGGAACAAAATCATTCACTGTCATTTCTACCGTGATGGAAAGAGCAATACTCCTGGATCAAGAACGATCCACTGTTTCCCGGTATGTAGTCTACTATATCATATATTATCATATAGTATCATATAGTAGTACTATATCATATAGTCTCTATGTAGGGAATATCCCAACAAAGCCGACAAGTTTGGTTCAATCTACCGTGGAACTGACGGAGTTACAGATGACAACGTGTAGAATGCCTCAAATCGCAGCCACACGAACAAAAGGACCGAAAACACCTGGGACATACCCATTTGATCTCTGTGTGAAGAAAGTAAATCGAACACACGGGTGGTGAAACTTACGACAAGTCATTTTTATACGTTTTATATTACAATGGTCAAGAATCTGATCACTCTCTTCTTAAGCGGACTGTGATATCATGGATCTAATATGGGTCGCAATCATCTCATCATGTAAATACAATGGTATAACGTAATGTTACTGTTATAAATCATTAAAAGTCGTAGCTTAGGCTGCAATTAACCCGACTTTTTCCCTGTAAAATACCCAGCTTATGAAACAGAAAGGTTATAAAATGTAATGAATACTGCCCAGCCTGGATGAAAGTTTCTGCAAAAAATTGATATATACCCTACTATCAAATTGTGCATAAAATTAGAATATATACATGTGTTGAATTTTGTGGGGAGTTCTGTTGGGCAATCATTGGACTACCTTTTCTGTAACTAATTAGATATTGCATAATGTGATTTTTTTTTTTGCATGCCAACCAAATAAGGGAAAGCCACAAAGCTGTTTGTTGTGAGAGGAAGAGGGACAAACAGAAACTATTTCAAAAAGATATCATTGGCTGATGGAGGAGTATCTCTTCATATCTGTGTCACTTAACCCCAACCATCAGATCCTCTCATCAGCTCATCAACACAACCATTGTAAACTCCCTGTAGCTCTATGTTAACTGAAAACAAACCTCCAAATGGCAAATCACTGTACGTACTGCACCAAGTTTGAAAACACATTAAGATGTGCAGGACTTCTCTGATGTGCAGACCATAGAAGGGGATGAGTAAAGTGTTACAGCAGGATTTCTGACACAGACTACACCCAAGTGACTCCATCTCAGGAGTGAATTATAGCTTTCAAGACACTTTTACATTGCATTCATTTAGCAGATGCTCTTATGAGTGACTTCCAGCACAACAGAGCATAAGTATATCCATTCAAGTTGAATGAGCAACAGCATCAGAATAGGCTAAGAACACTCTCAGACCAGTGAGTGTGAACATAACACTATTCAAGCCCTACCCTACCCAGCCCTAAGTTAACTTGAGCAGCTGGACTCGACAATGGAAGCCAAGTATACTACCACACATCAGTTGCTAGATTACAGAACCCAAAACATCACAATACTCCACTTTCATGCATTTCCTTGTTTACTGTTGTCCAAGGCCGGATATGTAACCTTGTCACCGGGTGTAGGTGTGAAAGGAGAGGTGACATCGAGTCATCATTTTGATGCTCAGAGACTGGTGGAACAGATGCCGGCCCTGGGTGGGTCTGCACTTTGGGGAGAGGAGTGTGGAGGCTTGGGTGCCATGTTACAGGAGGAGATTGAATGCACTCAGGCAATGCACGTGCCAACCAACGCCAACAGCTTCCCCTTAGGGAGGCCTGTCTGGGGGTGTGGGATGGTTTATGTGGCGTCTGAATCCATTTGAATGAGGCTCACTGAGACAGGCATGATCCCAACCAAACCTGGCAACATGATGACAGATCCAGACATTCTCTCCGGTACCTCCAGTGCTGTTTCATTTTATCTTTTCGTCAGGAATTCTCTGTGTCTGTTTAGTTCAAACACTCAATCAACAATGAGATCCTAGAAATTGTAGCCATGGAGGCTGGTAAGCCACAAGTACATGTGGCAGGGAACTGACCCTGTTTTTCATAACATGACGTTTTTGTGAGGATCTTCCTGCAGCCGTAAATACCTTCTTATTTAGTTATCTGTTGTAGCGTGTAATTTATCTGTTGTGGTAGCATTACATCACATTTTTTGTAATAATCACAAAGAGGTAAAGTTATATTAAACATTTTTTTTTCATTTTAACAGACTAGATTGTAGATGATTTTTTAAAATTTATGCCATATTTTTCAGTTGCCTACATTAACTGACTTTGTGAATTGAAGGCAGAGCTACCACATTATACACAATTAAGCAAAAAGAAATCAGTTTTATAATGGTTTGAATTGGGGTTTATTGGGTTTGTTTAAATTGACATCCAAAATATGTTCAGGATGATTATATCAAGGTAAGTAGTCCTGCTGCCCTATTTTACCTCACCAGCTGACACTGCTCTCTGTTTGCTAACTGATGCTGTTCTTCCCAAAGTCAGAGTACAGTTGTGGTCTTAGCTGACAGAAGAGGGCTTCACTAGTCATCTTTTAACATGTTCATAACTTCATAACTATACTGAAAATGACAGCAGTAGTAGAAAGATATGGAAATGGATAGAAACGTTCAGGTGCAAGGTCACGCAATATTATGACAGTTGCTCATTGATGGCTATTTTTACCCAAGGATTGATTTAAGAATAAGATGTAAAATGAACTGAAAGGGTAAGGCACCTGGTCTGCTAGGAATGGAATTAATGACTCATGTCCACAGTTCTAATACACACTCTGAGCTGCTGCCAGGCATCCACAGTAGGCCTGCAACAAATGAGCTGCCATGCCCTCAGATCTAATGGACTGGCCCTCCTCAATAACTCGATGAGTATTGTTGTTTAATACTGGCATCGTGAGTAGCCTATCTGATTTTATCTTGTACGAGATGTGTTTAAACACATCTGTGATTCGTACAACAACCACCTTTCCCCAATACATTACATTGCATTGATTTAGCAGACAATCTTATCGAGAGCAACTGCCAGCACAATAGAATGTGTTTCCCCATTACAATTACATTATGAGACCGATTACAGTAACTAATAGTTAAGTTAAGCTTGTCAAAATAAGGTACCTTGTGCAGTTCGACACGTGTAAATAATGTTTTGTCAGCGCACATTAAACTATGGTTTTGACTTAATAATCTCCTGTAGTTTGACTCACAGGTGCTGGAAGCCCAATCCAACACTCCCACTCAGTGTTATCTTTGCACTCCCCTTTTCATGTTGCTTTGTTCTGCACTAACCTTTTTTGTCATTTATTCATTAATTCATTTCTTCTTGTTGTCTGTTTGTTTAGCTATTCTACTTCATTTTGTTTTGTTTCGTCAGTGTTTGTCTGCGATGTGTTAATAAAAGTTACTTTGGATAAAAGCATCTCCCAAAAGAACAAATGAAATGTAAACTTGTTTTATTTATTACATTGTCACCTTGTCTATATTTGTTTTGACACACTAGCTCTAACAGGCTTAGAAGACCTCATTTTATTAATTTTTATATTCATTGAGGAATGTAAGCTATCCTCACCAAAAGACCAGTGTCTCCATGGGGGCAGCGCAATTCCCTACATAGCAGGTGCACTGTCTGAGGATGGGCATGTCTGCTACAAAACAGATGCTAATTGTGCACTTTGTGTCAGAAAATAAGTTATCCCAAAATGGGGAAAGGAAGCAAATTGCTGACAGAAGCAGAGATTACATGTCCCAAGCCAGTCATGTGCATTCAAATATTCAGTAGCCTCAAAAGACATTGAGAGGAGAAATATTCAGACACATTTGCCAGAGCAAATGCAATGCTAAGGTGCTATGCAGGACCAGATTGAGAAGTCTGTTGGTGAACTGATGTTGGATAGGCACACCTTGTAAAATGTTGATCATCTTGGCATCACACATTTCATTACATCATTTCACCCCATCTGAAATATGCAACACTTTCACAGAATTACCCCTTGATTCTTGTATAGAAAGGGGTGTTTACGACACGTTAAGCACTGTGAAATTGCATATACTGATCAGTCCTTCTTCTCGTTACTCGTCCTGCCTTTGTCATTTTTTCCTGTGACGTCTTTTCTAATTTAGAGAGCTTCCTGTTGTGGGCAGGATGTCTGTCCTACTTCATTTCAAGGCAATGAGTGCTGTTCCTACCGGCTGCCCTACAAAGTCCAGCTCTTCCATCTGAACTAACAGTGAATTTGGGATCACTGTAGTGATGTACTGTAGCTGCTGTTCTCTCCACATATCCCTATCACGGCTTCCTTTGGTTCTCCCTTTGGTTTTAGCGCAATTCCCATTTAGGGTAATGAGGCAGATCATAATGGTTAGAGCAATTATGGGACCTCCCCTTTACCTGTAACAAGAAGCACTCGCTTTCTCACAAAAAAAAAAAATCAACCATGAACATGTTAGACTGCAGTAAGTCATTACAAAGAGTCTATCCATAAAAACAGACCATTTCAAGGAGGCCACAATAATTTGTCGCAGTTTCACAAAGCACATTCATGTTGCTTTTGAAACTGCATACAAAAACCTAACCCACTTCTGACCAGTGGCGTCCGAGGCTACAGCCCCGAATGTTTTATGAATACCTCCGGATCTCAAAAAATGTTTTTTTTTTTTTTACACAGATAAGAATTTAAAAAATAGCCCCAGATCTATTCATCTGTCATTCCGATCATGCATTAAAGCCCTTGAAAATAATATGATATCGTTGATCAAAAACGCAAGTACGTTTTGGGTCCTCTGTGTGTCATTCAAGCAGCAGACCTACTTCACACTACTTGGCATGCACGCATTTTGTGTGAGCATGAGAGAGAGAAGGAGAGAGAGAGAGAGTGCACTGGTTACAGGGCTTGTGATTGTTAGCATCTGGTGCTGGCTAGCTAGCTAATTCACTAAGGCAAGACTTGAAGGCTATGGATACGTGCAATTATCGGGTGAAAATCTAAAGATTTCTGGGATGGGCTAAGCCCCCGATGTTTCAAGATCTTAACAACGTCTCTGCTTCTGACCACTTTGACCTTTATCAGTAAAAAGTGAAAGATAGTGACACGCACACACACGCACACACACGCACACACACACACGCACACACACAGACAAACAGATACTGCAGTATAACCACTGAACTGTGATGATCAGCGAAGATAGCAGTTTGGTTTGAGCAGAAAAACCACAGAGCTGCAATTCCTGCTACTATAGACACACCATTTCCCACCATTGCAGTTTACACACCTAAACAAATACTAAAACCAAGAGCATGCAAGCACACTCTACCATTCCAGCTTGACCACCATATTCTTTCCCCATCTGCCTTTCTACCCCATCTTCCATCTATGTATCTTTCACATCTTTCCATTTATTAAACCTTTTTCCCCTCCATTTTTGCTCTCTTGTCTTCACCTCATTATCTAGGTTTGATTATCAGGGCCTTGGCATCAGAGGTCAGAGGCAGCTCTGTGCCAGGGTGGACACACAACCCAGGCCTGCAGTGCAAATGCTTATGATTGTTTCAATCTTAAACATAACAACAGCTCTCTGTCAGCATGTGGTTGTCTGGATTTTGTTTGTTGGGTCAATGGCACTGCGATTGTCATATCTGTTTCCATAGGGGGGTGCTGTTTGCTCAGCAGACACCTAGACTCGCATATCCTGTACTGTGCATTCATACTGCTGGACACAGAACACACTGAAGTGAACAGAAAAAAAAAATGCTGACAACAGTGCCCATCACAGAGTTTGATAACAAGTCCTGTTCTTGATGCACTCTGATATAGTGAACAGAAAATTTTCTTTCGTTTTTTTTGTCATTTTTCCATTTTCTCCCTGATTTGGAATGGCCAATTTCCCGAATTTGGAATGCCCAATTAGTCATTGATGTTCGGTCCCATTGCACAACCCCCACTGTCAATCTGGGAGAGTGTGGACAAGCACGTGCCCTCCTCTGAGACACGTGATGTCAGCCACTGCTTCTTTTTGCTCTGTGGTCCACAAGCCAAGCTAAGACAGAGATGAGTCGGAGGAAGACATTTCATATGCAGCTTTTGGCACGTGGAACACATGCGCCCGATCGACCAGCAGGGGTCACTATTGCTAATAGGACCGAAGCCCCTGGCGACGTACCCACCCCTATCCCCGGCGGAACGAAGCCAATGTGCTCCACCTGTGAGCTCCCGGTCACTGTCGGCTAGTGACATGGCCGGGATCGAACCCGGGCCGTACCGTTCAGTCTACACTCGGAGCGAGTGCTTTTACCGACTGAGCCACCGAACAGAAAGTTTTCTATCAACGTTTTACACCTTCCCTGTCTTGCTAGACCTGCGAGTAAATGTTTTTTTGCCTGAAAGTTTGATCTTTATTATAAGCGCAAATGCAGATATGACTATATGACATTTAGAAACATGTTATAAACAGATAATGTGAGGATGAATACACCTTGACTTGAATGCTGAGGAATGGCAGCCAATGATACAGTGATAATGTTCATACATATGATGCAATGATAAGCTGACCGCATGACAGTTCAATGCAATGGTTTTTAATCACATATTCAAAATGAATTTTGTGACTCAAACCCTAATGCAATATATTTGGCATCTATGGCATTACCTCTGCCTGCATTTGAAATGATATACAATGACACTTTCACCTGTAAAACCAAGCACTGTTGTCAACCATGCAGGTGTTACATTTAACTTCCTCTCTATCAGTTTCTAGAAGGTTCATAGTAGAACCTGAGTGTGTAGCAGCACTTTGGAAAGTACAGACATACTGAAGTGCTTCTCTGGTCATGTGCTGGAATATTAATCTAAACATTTTCACCCATCCTTTTCTGGACACTCCATTACATCTTAAATCCCTACTTGTAACTGCCTACCATTATGACAGGTATGAGACTGGCCAGGTCAAGGTCTACATTCAGCCACTTGGGTGGGAGTAAGCAGATAAAGCTGGCAATAAGCATAAACTCCACAGCAGAGAGCGTGTTACTAAAAGCAAGCACTGCCTTCAGATTCAGCCCTGTCGGTCAAAGGCATCGAAACAAACCCAGCAGCCTGGGCAAGGCACAAATGAAAGTTCTCTGATTTTTCACATCACTTTTGTCTTTAGTGTGTCAGACCGCAATGGTGTGATTGGCTCCCTAACACAGCCCAGCTAATGTGACTTCAGGGGCTGGGAAACTGCTGTGTGTCCACTGCAGTCTTGTCAAACTACGTGACTAATATGCAATTCTGTTACAGAAGCATGAAGAAAAGACATTTCCATAGGTGGAATGACCTAATCTTGCACAGATGTCACTATTATTGCCAATACTGTTCTGTGGTTGAACTGATCGTATCTTCTTTCAGGCTGATGCCATTGTTTACTGTGGGCCTATTTATCACAACATACTATCTGTAGTTTTTTTCTGTGCAACGCTGTCTGTGCTAAGCAGGTCTGTGGGAGATGGTCTGTGCCCCCACCCGCCTACCCCCAGGGTTAATTCCCAAATGCATTTTAATCACTGCACTCACAGAAGCCGTGTAATATGGAATAACATATAACAATATAGCACAATAAAATAATGCAGTCAGGTTTATCAGTCATAAGAACTTGTCACTGTGTCCATGCTACTGCTATATATTATAATAATCTCTGTCATCATCATCATCATTTCATGTCATACAAATATTTCAGCTGGCAAAAGCAATGCTGTGACATGCACACACTGATGGTCAAAATGGTCATAGAAAATAATTTGTGGACATACGTGGTTCTCTGGTTGTCCTCTTAGTCCAGGCTCAGCAATCTCCAGGTTCTTTGTGATGAGTGTGGTTCATTAAGATAACTAAAGTGATAAACTAAAAAAAAACTTCTCTCCCTCTCTCACTCTCTCTCGATCTCTGTGATCACAATGGACATTCTCTGAGCCTAAACACAAAAAAGAGACTAACATGAGAACCTGAAAAAGAAGGTTTCTGTGGTTAGCCCTGCAACCGACGCTAGTGACGTCATCATGTTCATCTCACATCTCCAAGTAAAAACCCCTTTTGTCTTTTTTGTTTCATGTTCTGTTTCACTCTCCTCCTGTCTTTCCTTCCCCTTTTTTGTCAAGGACCTGATGCCACCATTAAACTGACTACCTTATAACTATTCCAATCTGTTCCCAGTTAGTCAAAACTTCACACTCAATGTGCTTCATCTGTACACAAGTATCTCTTTCTTTATCCCATCTATTCCTTTATGTTGACTCTTGTCCAAAGGTGCAGTCTGGGAGAAATCAAGATTGTGTGTTCAACCTTTATCTTTGACTGAAGACATCAGTCTGAATGGATCCATTATCCCTGCAACTGATTTTGCTCAAATTGCTATCATTTTGCAAAGCTGCCTGCTAAATGAATGAGGAAAAATCTTGAGCGGTGTTTTTCCAGAAATATGCGCATGCACGATACAGCTGCAAACACCACAGGCACATTTCGTCAAAGACCTTAATAAAATATCACAAAAAATACAGGACATAAAGCTCTTCACAACTGTGTCAATGAATGAGACCAGCACATAAGAAAATGACACATGACAGGGAAATTATTGCAAAACACTTGCAGGGCATACTACATAGTAATTTGACAAACGACAGAAGATGGGACATTTAAATGAACCAAAAACAGAAGTGTTGAGCTTCATGCTTGTGAAACCTCAGATCAATATCAGCTGTATTCTGGCCTGAATGAAACTGGCTTACTCCCAGCTAATTCAGTGTGTGCATAAACCATGATGTCAAGGAAATGAAAGAGTGTGTGATTTCTTTTAAGGAAACCACTAACCAGAATTAGCAACTTAATCGGATTAATCTAATCTTTTGAGAACTGAACATCCCCTGGGGCATACTGCTGTTCTGTGAAATAACACCTAAAGGGATCTTTACATCAGACTACTAATATTACTAATGAATGAATGAATGAATAAATCAATACTTAAATTTGCCAGATAGCCCTTTTCAGAGCAGAATAGAATCTGGTCATGACAATATACATGTGTTTCATGTCGTAAATGCCATAAAGGCTGCAAGGGCAAGAACCAATACAAAGGAGCATGGAATTCATCAAGAACATCAAGAATAGTCAAGCTGTAAAATACAGATGAAAAGTCCCAACTCAGATCATTAAAAGCACATACCCAGTGCAAAAATGAACTGCAAAAATGCAAAAATGAGATAGCATTGCCTTTCCATAGGATAGACAAAAGGCTAAAAATGTGCAATCATATCCTTATGTTACGCTAAAGTAGACATGATCTTTAACGCTACAACATATGTAGCTCAGGATACATAGGCTGTGGTACCAGGAGCTAAACACAGGACATGTTATGTCTTTGGGAACAAAGATGCAGTAGCCAACAGAAATAGATCTGCTGGTGCAAGCATACATCCTGCCTCCATGGTGTGGCCTGCAGTCTGGTGAAACTGGGCCCCGGTCCTGAATATGCCATTACAGGATGACCCAGGAGTGATTATAATTTGGGTGGGTTTCTGGCCAACTTTTGAATGGTGATTTAATGAGCTTTTTACCTGGTCAAAGAGGAGGAGTCTACCATCAGATCCAAAGACCACAGTAGACCACACTGACCTGTTCAGCATCAGCAGATATCTGTGCAGAATGAGGCACAAAACAAAATTACAATTACAAGATTGCACAGAAGTATACTGCAATGCCAAATGTTTGAGAAAATGTCAGAGGGTTAGGGTTATAAGCCTTTAGCTAGTGCTAACATCGTACAAGACAGAAAATCACAGTATGCAAAAATAAACCAGCATGGAAAATCATCTGTGACACATAAACTTGATATTGTGATAAACTTGATATTGCAATTAAGAATCAGAAGGTTACATAAGGGAACAACAGGGACAGACAGTGAGGCTGAAAAACAAAACCTTTTTTTGGGGGTGTGTTCTCACACTCTCAGTGCTTGGTGAGAGCAGTGAATGTTGGATGTTACTTTCAGATTTGCACAAGTTAACTTGTGGTAGGGCTTGAATGGCATTGTGCTCACACTCACTGGTCTGGGAGTGTTCTTAGCCTGGTCTGACACTGTTGCTCATTTAAAATGGAAGGACATACTTCTGTTCTCTTGTGCTGGAAGTGGCTCTGGATAAGAGTGTCTGCTAAATAAACGTAAGGTAATGTACTGTGATGTCTTCCTCTGTGGTGGATGTGAAAAGTTGTAATGAGGTTGGTGTCATGAGGACAGAGACCAGGAAGCGCATCTGGGGTCTCTGACTGGCACCGGAAGAAACACTGATCTGGACGCAGATGAACTATTTTTGCTGTGCCAGCTCATTGGTCAGAGAAGTACATGAGCACAGGTGATGAGGTGTTTTCACGGCAGCCCCTGACCGCTTTAGTGCAGCCTCCTACATTCCAATGGCATGAAAATATTCTCTTGATAAACTGGGTATTAAGGCTCCTGTCTGTTTTTTTCATGTGCGGTTTCCACCTGGCGCCAAATCAAAATCGTTAAATCGGCTCACTGTACCTCACCTGTACCCCAGCTGCCCCTTGGACAAAGAAGCTGATTTACCCATCACAGGAAAAGGAGTGATTCACAAATTAATTCTGAAAAAAGTAGCTTAAAGCCCAAATCTGTATGCTTATGTATTCTGCAAATATACATACATAAGTACAATAATGAGTTTCCTCTAATGCTCAATGTATATTCAGTGTGTATATCCATACCTACTTGAAAAGCTATAAAATTTTATATACTATAAATCTTTTTCTCAAAAATAATTTTAAACCTGACAGTGAGTTATTGCGTGGGAGCACTTTGCAAAACATGAAATGGATCACAAAAAAATTACAGTAATGACCTCACAAAATTGTAAAACAAATTTCTTTGATTTATTATGATTCATTGTAAAAGTGAAGTGCTTTTATCATATTAAAAATTATAGTTCAACCATGTAAACCTAATAGCTCTTCTGGAAATTGAATTAACAAAACATGGATCTGAGGACTGGCATTTAGCCGAAAGGGACCTTAATTAGCCCAAAGAAAGCTTTGCTGGAAGATGAAGTTTTCTTTAGCTCTAGTGGGTGGAATCAATATGCCTACACTGCTGGCATACACTACATTGTAACTATCTTACATTCTGTTTGGCTGATCCTCAGGTGACATTATAGCAAGTAACCATTGGTAAAAATGAGGTAGGTACATTCAAATGCAACACTTCAGCCAAAGGGTTACATAATAAATAATTATAAAAATGTGAGGAAGATGAATGAAAAGCAAAAGATGGAAACAATAGAAAACACTGAATAAAATGCCTTCATAATAGACAAATGCAATATTGTCAGTTGAGATGAGGGTAATCCCAACATAAAATAAAACGCCTTGACAAAATTCTAAGATCTCTGTAATGGAGGTTTAGAGAAGCCATGTTTAGCCTAACATTGACTTTTCTTCTTCTTCTGCCATTCATCACTATATCCAGACCTACAGCATTTAACCTTACAGGTATTGCAGACAGACATAACACTCCCCGATGTCATACCAATATTAAAAGCTGGGGTGGCAGTGTAGCATAGTGGTTAAGGAGCAGGACCTATAACCAAAAGGTTACTGCTTCAGTTCTCCATGGGGGCATTGCTTGGGGGCATTGCTTGTACCCTTGGGCAAAGTACTTAACC
This sequence comes from Megalops atlanticus, assembly GCA_019176425.1. Taxonomy (NCBI): domain Eukaryota; kingdom Metazoa; phylum Chordata; class Actinopteri; order Elopiformes; family Megalopidae; genus Megalops; species Megalops atlanticus. The sequence continues at coordinate 15,374,254 of CM032875.1, read as the reverse complement.
CTCAATTGCCTCAGTAAATATCCAGATGTATAAATGGATAAGAGTATCTGTTAAATGCCAATAATGTAATGTAACAAATCATGCAGTAGGTTCTGTCTATCTTACTGTGCTAATTTGACAAAATAATTGCTTGATTCTGTTATTCAGATCAATCTGTCAATAGCAGTTTCTGTAGAAAATATTTTATTGTATCAGGAAGATTTGAGCATTTTGCAATATAATAATATAAGAGATATCATCAATTGAGACGGTAAAGCTGATACTTCATTTTATGGAAGTATATTTAGGGCTACTTACTCGCTTACTCGGAAATAGTCATAGTAATATTTAGCAGAATTTATTAATATGCATATTTTTTAGAAGTACTCACAGCTCTTTCTTCAAAATTGAGATGTGTGAATCTGGTGTGTGTGACATGACAAGAATGCGAGGACGTTGGGGGGAAGGGTGTCAAGTGTTTGACTGTAGGTCTACTTGTTCAGTCTGAATGGATGCACAAATAATTATTCATCTCTTCTTTAAAAAGTAGAGAGAAGTTGCAGCCCTAACTGCAACTGTCTCGTTACAGTTAATGAGTCACGGTTAAGGTCACGATCTGAGCTCAAACAGCGTGTACCTGGGACTTTTTTGTGGTTGTTTTCCAGTTTATGTATGGTTTCCAACGAAATGAAACGAAGACCTGAACGAAACCCAAACTGAAAAAGTTGAGATTGTAGTTGTCATCTTGTTTGATTTCCGTTACTTACGGCAAAAAATAACAATTAAAAAATAATTCTTAATTCTTGTTGGATATTTTCCTACAATTGAATTACTAGATTGCCTTCCATCAAACCGGGCCCGTTATTATATGTACTTTTGATGTAGGCCTAATAGTAAAAGTAGAATCGTCAGCAGTATCCGTTTTATTAATACTATTAAAATCGCTGATACAGTCCCAGTGGAAAAAAAAAAAGTTTCGGATTGAGACCAACGGAAAGCACAATGACTCGCAGTAGGGGAATAACGTAAGAAGAACTTTCAATATTATTCAGAGTATTTATAACAAGTAAGATATGATCCCCAATTAAGATATTATAAATAAATTGTAAAAATAAATTGAGCTAGGACCGCAACAGTAACACACACACTTCACTGTTTATCGAACGTCAGACTGCCTCGCAAGTTTGTAAAAAAAAAAAAAAAAAAACAAGTATCACAGCGCCCACGTGTGTACAATGTTGGACTTGCACATACATTCATCACAATGACATCATGCCCATACCTACACGGAGGGATTGTGAAAACGGGTAAATATATTCAAAACATGAAGCTTATTTAGTTTTCAAATTCATATATTATATTCAAATTACAATACATCGCATGTAAGACATACACGAGTACAGATGCTGACACCCACATCATTTAAATGGAAATAGGCTATGTGTCTGTGTCCCTATATAAAACGAACATCAGCATTTTGAACTTTAAAACATTTAATCTGTCGTGATGTGAGTCTGGCCATTTACATTTGAGGAGTGTTCTTAATACCAGATTGTTATTCAATTAACGTCTTAATCAAACTTGGAAAACTGAGGGCTAAGATGTAATGAAAACCGCATGACCACAGCAGCAGGGTTGGATAATGCGGTGATAACAAGTCTTCTTGTCCAGATTCGTTGAGTGCAGTGAGACTGTCAGCCTATGGGGAGAGACAGTCATCAAATCACAATCAATCACATCAAGCAAGGAACTATATTAGGTATTTAAATAAAGAAGCCGTTTATTAGCGGTCTTTGCATCTACCCAAATAGCCTGTGACTAACAGGGCACAAAAAGCGTTCAGAGGATGAATTTAATGACCGTAATGCTTTAATAGCCTAATAATAATAATAATAATAATAATAATAATAATAATAATAATAATTATTATTATTATTATTATTATAAAGTAGGCCTAGTAGTATTAGTATTAGTATTAGTATTGAATTGTGATAAACCGTTGCCTTGTATTTGTCTTACCGATTCAGACATTGGTGACAGTCTTTTGGCATGATTTCTGGGAGTTAGGAACTGTGCCACTCATCTTTCTTTTGGGCTGAATATGTGTCAGTCTTTATAGTGAAATACTCAGCTCAATTGTCCTCAGTCAAATATTCTCTGAATGTGTCCTCAATTGAATAATTTCCAAATGCCTTTCAATTAAACAATTTCCAAACGTCTTAGTCAGATGATCTCCAAATGTTTTCACTCAAATATTCTCCAAATGTCTTTCAGTCAAATACTTGAATACTAAATGATTTTCTTCCAAATCAATCTGTTACTTCTAACTCCATCTTTGAAACCCATTTTTTTCACCTGAGCCAAATATGTATATATGCGTATACACAAATGTACTTTTAGAAATTCACGAATCGGGATAGACAGTCATCTGCTGCCGTGTAAGCACTTAAGTTTAAACTTAGTTTAGATTTGTCACCCTGCAAATCCCATCATACACAAACAAGCACATTTTTGTTAACATTTTATTTTTTATCGATTAAAAGTTATCACATCAAAAACATTTTTACACCATTTTTTCTTGTTGTTTACAGCAACACACTGACTGGTATCACACAGTTCTATATATGTATATATGGTTCGATATTTTGGTCACAACATTCTTTTTTCCATATTTTTAAGCAATTATTCCAAAATAAAATTTTCCAAGAAAAAAGATAAAGAAATTCTTTCCTGATTCCGAACACAATTGCACACCATACTGAAGTAGTCATACTTTAAATAACTATCTTAATACCCTAAAATAAAGTCATATGTATTCTTCTGAAACACATTTACTTTGAAATACAGATTTACATACATGTGGATGGATACTTCAGAGATGGGAGCTATGTAGTAGTTTTATATTACTCATATATCTGACATTATGAATACCATTTTCTTATAATCTTTTAAAAAACATTTTCATATATTCTTTATATATAGAATCACAGAAGCATTTCTTCTGACACAAAATAAAAAAAATGCACAGATAAGCATCCATTATGATATATTTTCAAATGATTAAATCAAGGAATCTATGGTGACTGAATTCCTCTGTGACACTATAACTAAGTGCCCATTTATTGTAAATGTGTTTAAAAAATAAATAAATAATAACAATTTTTTATTCAGTTAGCACTTACCTATTTTCACCTGCTGGTACTGTACGTTTAAGCAGTGCTAATACCGATATGAGGCTCCTGTCGCTACTTTAAATAAGGTAAGATCCCAGTTGTGTAGGGCCAGTGTTGGTTGTATTTGGTTGGCAGTCAACATTGTGGGATGGGGGCTGCGATCAGCCTGAAAGAAGGTGACCATCTGTGCATCAGCTCTGTGTGCTGCGTTCAAATTGCGTGCATGTTGCAGCCTCTCTCTCTCTGGGCGAAGATGATGCCGCTGATGTAGTTCTGCGCAACCGGGCAGAGCACCAAGGTGGTCAGCGTCAATTATCGATTTGGCTTGCACCAGGACCCAAAGGACTCTGGGTATTGTTCGTGAACCAATTAAAAGTAACAAGCCTTGCAAAAGAATTGAATGGTATTGTGTTCGACCTTAATCCATAATCTTATCAGTACAAGGCTAGGATGTTATGTGATTGGTGTGGTAAAACCATATAATGCCAACACCACACTGCCCCACAGGTACAATGCAAATATAAGAGTTAAGAAGGGAAGCCAGACGATTTATCCCTATGCCTTACTGCCTCAAAGAAGCTGTCTAAAACATCCCAGACAACAATAATGTTCAGGTTGAGCACACCTCCACTTTATGACTATAAAGAACTCTGTAAAATTGCTCCTACTGGATGTGACCATGATAATGCTGTCTGTGACATTATTCTACCAGTTATCTACAGTTATTTAGGAAAGACAGACCCAGTTTTCAGAGAACCGTGATGACTTCAATTAGGAAAACCCTTTTCATTATCAGTGGGCCCTGCTGCGTTAGTCCTTCAGGCATTGTTGGTTGTGCTCTGAGTGTCAAAGCCAAATGAGAATTCATGTGTGAATTCCGATACAGTTGTCCACATCAATGCCTCTCATCATTTGCAAATCCTCAAGTAAGTATTAAGGAGATCTGCAGTTGGAAATTAAAATTTATCATGCTTTTAACACGCATCAAGTACTTACATGCACAACTGAGCATGCCAATTTGTATCCTGTGAGCCTTGAACCCAGCACTCCCCTCCTAGCTGTTGATATCAGTGGGCCTTATTTAGGTGTCATTTTCCAACAGTGAAATCACCGTTACGCACAATCCTCATGCTATGTTCACAAGAAGAAGTGTTTGCATGTGAAAAAGTTTTTTTTTTTTGCAACAAGGCTTTCTGTCTCTCCCTTTGCTCTCAAGGAGAGCTGGAGATGGTGGTAAAGCCAGCATCCATCCCTGACAGAAAGAAAGGATCAGGTTATGCACTTACAGGACACAGGTTTGGAGGGCTCAATCATGCATCTGAGTACTTGGTATATACATCATAAAACTTCAAATGTTAATCTTTGCCTATATTTCTCCTATATGGGTTTGGTCTCTTGTGTACTCGCCAAGAAGAAGTCTCTGTAGGTGGAAGCAGTGAAGCACTGAGAATGAATTGTAGGTATTACCACTTAAGATAGGCTCTTGGCAGTTTTTTCAGTGTGCTTAGTGTGAAGTTATTACCTTGTACACACAGAAGCTGTTTATACAGAATGGCCCTGCACTGAAACTCTCATGGAGAAGTAACTGACTTCTTTCCCAGCTTCAACTAGCTATGCCATAGTAGTTTCAATTGTTGTGAAATGATAAAACTGTAACAGAGTTAAGGGTAATGGGCAGTTAAGGATAACAGGCTTAAAGTGACTGCTCTTTTGGGTTCAGCTGGCACCATCCCCAGAAGATCATGTGTAGCACGTGAACCTCTTGGTTCTCAAACTGTCTCTCACTTTCACCCCCCAACCCCCATCACCACCATTTATTTTCCTTTTAGTTGTGAGTACACAGGAATTAAGAGTGTAAAATCCCTCAGCTGCAACACTGTGGAAGTCCCTTGGTTTGGGAAAACACCCTTAAACTGAAGGGGAAACTGTGAGTGACCAACCAACACTGGGTCCCCCATGCTGAAGGCAAACTGGTACGGTCACAAGCATTGATCTTGAGATGACCCCACCCCCCCCCCCACCTCCCGCCCCCCAACCCAATCTCCTTCCCTGAACTCATTCACCCTTCACCCTTCACCTTCACCCTGACCTCCGACCCTGACCCCCCACCCCCCAACCCCTTCCTCCCCATTGCCTTCTCTGGCCCCCTTCCTCAGTAGTCTTGGCGCTGATATCCCGCAGAGCCGTCGAAGGCGGCCTCCGTGTTGGGCTGCTGGTAGGAGCCACCGCTGGGGGGGCTCTCCAGGTCGCCGCCGCTGGTGTATGCGCTGTAGGGGGCGGCAGCTGCGTCCTGGCTGGGGTCAACGTAGTCCTGGGAGAAGAGGGCGGAGTCCGCCCCCAGCTTGTACCTCTGGTATGCCAGAAAGGCCTGGCCCGCCTTCAGGGTGGAGAGGATAGCGAGGGAGGAGACACGGGGAGAGAGGGGCAGAAGGACAGGGAGGTTTTGGGGATGGGAGACAGGGACGGAAAGCAGGAGAGGATGGAACACATACAGGGATGGGAGGGCCAGCCGATGCAATGAAGTAACAGTAGGGGTCAGAAGTGGGTGCAGCACGATGAGTTGAAAGAGAGCAGGGTAGTGGGGGGTGGAGATATGGTAAAGAACATGATTGACATGAATCAGAGTTATAGGATCAGTTGTGGCCATGTAGGCATGTGTATGTGTTTGTATGGAAGAGTTATGATTATGGTTTGGTTTGTGAAAGACAGTAAAGCGGGCGGGGGCAGGGGGCAGTGGAATGCAATTATGCATATTTAGGAGATGAGCAGGGTTTAAGGTTGAAAAGACCAGGTGACAGCAACAGAACCACAGAGAAAGAAATTAGGGGTCACAATTGAAGGAAATATGATCCATTGAGAGATTCATATGTGATGGCAGTAATGAGGAATTGTTTCAGAGGATGTTAATGCCAGTGACAGGGATGGGGGAGGCAGGGGAAGGTCAGATGGAACATAATGTACAAAATGGAGACAAGAGTATTAGAGGATGCAGTAAATGAGGGGACAAAAAGAGAGAGAACAAATTAGTTTTGATTAGTGCCAGAGAGTAAGCTTGTTAGCCTGCTTTAGTCGGGGTGTCAGGGCTGATTAAGAAAGCGGTGTCCCCCCATTGTCTACCCACAGAAAGATTACAGTCTCACCCCCTCCCCCTCCCCCATCCTGTAACCACATGGCTGACAGCTCAAATCACTCTCAGAGAGAGTGACCTGTTTGAAGGTGTTTGGAATTTTAATATGTACAGATGAACATTACTGACATTAAAAAAATACAAAAATAACACAGAAAAAGAAACAAACGAAGGCTGTAACAGCTGTAATGCTCTTGAGTCCTCCCTGTGTGTTCACAGACCCTATAATAATAATAGAGTGAGGTTACAGCAGACGACAGCCGAACGGAGACTGAACAGAGTTACAGTGCAGAAAAACGCCTGACCCAGATGCTAATGTTCAAGGCACATGGTACAGACCTGGGGCCAGCGAGCTGAAGTGAGAGACTTGGAGGCTACTGGCCTTTCACTGATGGGGTGCGGGTCCATCATGTTAAAGGCAGAGCTGTGTCATTTTGTTCTGTCATGGGATTAGTGGGGCACATTAGGGGAAAAAGGCAGGTAGACTTTGTTTTTTTTGCCATGAAAAATCAGTGATGAAGAGTATTGCAGCAGCAATAGTCAGCAGGTAAGCTCAGTAAAACATAGAGATGATAGAAGTATGTTGCAGATTTATTACTTTTTATGTTAAATATTGTTATTAGTAATTGTGCTCAATGGGCAGCAAATATTTCTTTTTTCTTCAGAGATGAACAAAAACACATTACAAAAACCACAAAGGGACACCTTTGTCTCACAGGATAAAAATAACATGGTTTTTAAAGGTGGTAAAATGTATATATTTTATTAAAGTTATATTTAATAATAGATGCAGAAAATATCAACAGCAAACACTGAAAAATAGAAAATGTTTTGTTCAAACAAACTATTAGTTCATGGCATAGAAATATATTATTCAGTTCTACTGGAATTCTCATTACAAGGCAAATCTTTTTAATGTGCAACACTAACTGTAAACACAGAGAATAAAAAAATGATTACAAAAACCAAACTATTAATTTATTGCCTAAAATATATACTAATTAGCTCTGGTGCAGTTTTGGTCACAAGAGCACTGTTTTCAAAGTGGATGCCTGAGTACATAAGGGATTGGCTCAGTTCTCCTGCTTAACAGGCTGTCCCTAACTTTGAAAATCACATTCATAATTTACTTTTGTTACTTGAGTTACTTTTAAAGTAACATCTTGTTACTTAAGTTCTGATTTGTTACTTGCCCAGTCTGGCCATTACTGAACCGAATGAAATATTGCCCAAGTAATTAAGAAAGTAACACTTGCTTAAATTCAAGCCCAAGGACAAAGGTAAAAGAGGGAAGAGTGAATAACACCCTACGACTAACTCCTCTTGGCAATCATACAGTTTTTTTTTTATTTTAAAATAATGACAGAGCATTATAAACAAGGTATTACATGTAGCAGCAAACATTTGTAAACAATTATATGTTCTAGTGCAGTATTCTTGTGCATGAACATCAAAATAAGGTTTCCTATATTATAGATAAATATCTCTATGTGCATTAAAAATTAGTTCCCCGAACTTATTTTATGCACTTTATGCACAAATGGGGCAGAACATTACCAGTGTGGTCAACAGGATGTGGACGGGACTTACAGAAGTGGTTTTCACAGACAAGGCATTGCCCTGTAGTCATATTCAACTCAGACTGGCAGCAAAAAGGATAACACACTTTTTCATTCCATTAGTACTCACTCCAAACCCATGACCACTCCAAATTTTTATACCATTGCAATATTTCTTAATTACCCTTATACTAAACTACTCCTACATTTGAGAAATTTCAGAACAAAGCACGCATAATCTACATGACAATAACCTGTTGATTAGATGTACACAAAGGCTGTCCTGGATGAGTTTTACTATTAGGCTGTCTGCTAGTTTAGCACTGGGTCATTGGGTACCTGCAATAATCTAAGGTGATGGAAGTTTTTATACAAGCTGCAAAGCAAAGCCAAGTGATATTGCTGTTGACCACCCACATTAACCATATTACAATGTGGTGAATGCTCAGAATAATGGTCCTCGTACATCTGTAAAATTAGGGAAATGTATATTATAGAATTGTGGTCCTGGCATGTCTGTAACCTTAGGGAACATATACTGCAAAATTGAGTGGTAATAAGGCACAGTGGTAATAATTCCTCTTATTGATTATGTGTTAATGTCAAACTGAGATTAATGGCTTTTAAAAGCTTGAGTTGACACTCACCACTAGTGCAAGTCACTTGAACAGTGATTTTAATCTCTTTGGCAGTGTTAGAAATGCTGATATTCAGCACTTAGGAGTAAAATGGTGGCTGTGATCACTTCATGCGAAAGTTATATAGTGGTGACCAACTGCTCATTAGTTGCACCCATATCATACAAAATAATAAAAAACATCCCTGATATCTGAAAATGCAAAATACCACAAAACATAAAAAGTAAATAAAAGTCTGATTATTTCACATGAATGTGTGATCTCACTGATTTCAGCATTGAATTGCAACAATGCATTGACAGTGATCCATTCGATTGATGTGAATGCGATCAGATGAACGCGTTAAAGCAAATTGCACAAAAGAAACCATACACTGCAGCCCCTGTAACTGGATGAAATTTTCACCACAAGCCATTGGCAATATTTCATAAAACAAACAAAAAAAAAAAAAACATAACAAAATCAGATTATTCTTATTGAAATTGAACTGGGTGCTGAGGTATGTCCTATCTGTGTTGGAATGAGAAACAGGGGGGTTGGCTCTGAGATGCTGGGGGGGAGACAACAGCCGTTATAGGGGTAAGAGGGTGTTAGGCTAGTGGGGGCGTGGGCTGAGGGGTGAAAAGTTTGTTGTACTCTTCTTCAAAAGACACACTTTTTAGTCTCTCCAAGGACAGCAGAGTCAGAGCCCCCTACAAGACAGAAAGCCAGGCAGAACAGCTGTCAGTAGAGCTTCTACCTCAGGCACACAGAGACCCAATGGCTAAGCTGGTTCAGCATGTACAGGCTAATTTAAAACAGCATCTTAGCCCTCTCAGCTAGTTTAAAACACCTACCTGAAGATTTAGAATCGCTATGAAAAGACTCTAATCTTAGCAACAAAATACACAATGGTGTTACAGTGGTGTCAATAACAATGAAAATCCAGTTGTGAGCAGCCCAGCAGTTCATCCACAAAGCTAGCCATGAATATTTACCTCTCTTAAAGCAGAAGAAGCAGACTGCAGGAGCATTGAGCCTCCTCACCCAGGTGGGGAGGAGAAAGAGGGGAAGGTTATGGGTAAACAGGCTGAGTGAGATCACGGTGGCGTATTAAAAACAGACAGCGAGTGAGAATGTAGTGGTATTGTGAGGATTTTGGCCCGTCAAACACAGACGCAGATACACAGAGACATAGAGACAGTGAAGTTGTTTTAGGGGTTGAAACTCAGGTGAAGGTAAACAGAAGAACTGACGGTGATAGGCTGCTGCGGGTTTACAGATCCCACGTAAAGGTGGAGGAGAAGGTGATACAGACCCAGGTGAAGATGGAGAAGAAGGAGAAGGTGATGGCCGCCCGGGCTGCGTCGCCACCCTCCCTCAGGGGGTTGTCCTCGTGCTTGGCGACCTGCCACTGGTTGGCTAAGAAGCAGAAGCCGACGAACCACATGAAAGACCAGAAGGCTAGGAGAAAGCGAGAATGAGAAAGTGAGAGGGTTTCACAACTCTCTCTCTCTCTCTCCCTCTGCCACAAGAGAACAGACAATTCTATCAGACCTGAACTGTGGCAGCACTGTGGCAGTAAATATGAATAAACCAAATTTACAATATATACAACCAGATCTGAGGGTATTAACTCACATTCAAACTTGTAAATTAAACACTTGGACACTGCACACACTAGACATTATTGAAACTGAAAATAAGCTTAACAGGCTATTTCAGCTCGGCAATGAAAGAACTGAGAGAGAGAGCATGAAGGACTTTTTATGTTGTGTAATGGAACAACCAAATTAAACCTCAAACTATAATATGGTTGAAAAGACTTCAATCAGTCATCCAAGTAATTGAATTTATGGCAGAAATGAGTCCAGTCAGAGAGTAAGATATTGATAAATGTGACCGACACATCTGCAGGCCGGAATTAGGCTAATGCCCATTATTAGTGGATGTCCAATAGCAAGCAACTAAATTCTGCATGCACCTAAAAAGATGATTTAATCTTACTGTATCGTTACATGGTTCAGAAATGCCAAGGCCAGAGCCCAGAAAAGAGTCTTGTCCAACCAGCAGGCCCTGAGTCTCACTATTCTAATTCTCCCTCAATACTAAGCAGCTACAACACAGCACCACACATGCAAAAGTACAAAGCAAACTCAGGTACTAACAGGCTTTAAAATGACATTACACTAGGGCAGAGCCTGTCATTAGTGCAAGCTCTTCAACAAAGCCAAGTTTTTACAAAGTATAAATGCAGTGTGCACAGCCTGGAAACAGAAAAGGGCTGTCATAAGAAAAGTCTGGCTCTCCAGAGACGGTAAGCATTACCGAGACTCCATTCTACAAGAGATTGAGATAAAGCTACATTTCACTCCAAAATGTGAGAACATCAAAGATACTTACTTCATAAAAGTTCACCCCATAATTATACCCTATAGGAAACAGATACTTCTCATCATCCTTGTTGAGGAACAAAGTTGTATGTGCTCTGCTACAGCCAGAGGGACATTTGCTACATAAAACCTGACTCACACCTTGAACATTCTAAGTCTAAAATATATTGCTGCATGTTTCTGTTAATGACCTTACTTTATTTGACTCTATTTGTCTCTATTTATCCTTCACCCTGTTTTTTATTCAATATTTCGTTTCATTATTATTTCGTTTTACTATAAATTATTAGCTGTTGTTCTTTAATATTTGTGATACTGCATTAGTTTTGCTTCTCCTGTTTTCATACCACTTGCTTTTTGCATGGATACAGAAAGGAAAAGATTGTTAAAACTGCGATATAAGAAATGTCAGTAAAATATAAATCTGGCAGTACAGCTGCTCAGCCATGGTACAATATCTGATACTTCCCCTCCAACGGGCCAACACAGCAATATGAAAATGCTTTATACATATTTTATATATTTTTTCAATAGGGGCAATGGAGAGGCCTCAGCTATGGAGAAAAGGGGTAAATATACTGTATGGTTCAGGCTAACTGAACATGAAGGATTCACAAGCTAAAAAAGATGCTGTTGCTGTTGATGGTTATTTCAACAGGTATAATTAAATAAATAAAGCAAATGTTTCATTTCAATTGTGTGCTGTGCTGCACATAATAAGGTGTATTCAATCTGTGTCCAGTGATCGATTTTTTGACCATTTGCTGATGAGACTATTAACTTCCTCATCTTTTGCTTCATAATGTAATGACAGAGTCATCAGGAAGACAGATTCAAGGCATTAACAGTGTGTAACAGTGGTTAGGGATTCTTATTTAGCACTAAATGGTAGCTTTGGTTGCATCTACAGTCATACTTGAATTGATGTAATTGCCACATTCAACATTATTGTTTCTGCTAACATGTTCAGTAGATTCAATGGTGATGCAAGGATCACAGGACATTCTCTCACCTGATTTCTGTCTTCCCGCCAACAGAATGAGATTTTAAAATGATTGTTCCCATTTATGCAATTCAGTTTTGGGATTGCCAGATAACCTCTGCATTCGTGTGGGAGTGCTGAAGAGAGACGAAAGCAATCCTCCAACACATTCATACACAGCCAATGGCTATTTTTTCACTCCAAGTCCCAGATGGGACTAGAGTGGGTGCATATTGAAAGACAGGAGCTACTCCAGTGATGTTATCTGAGCAGCTAACAGGAAACTAACGAATCACAGGGTGCCTGAGAGTAAAAAGATGAGGAAGACCCTGGCTGACCTACCCACCCCTAACCTGGTGGGATGAAGCCAATTTGTTCCACCTCTGTGGCATCCCAGTCATTCTTTTCGACTGACTCAGTCGGTTTCAAATGTAGGTTTTGTACTTTTTCTTAAGTATGTGAAGAACACTTAAATACTAATTTTCATTGGGTGTACAACAAGGCTTAGTTCTAGGGCCGATCCTGTTGTGTATTAATGGTGGATAATTCTTTGTAGCAATGGAACTGGGTTCTAAATCATATGCAGATGGCACCAAAATCTGAATTTCACCTAATTTTAGCCTGACTACAACAGCATTATACTCACAGTCACAATTAATGCTGAAAAATGTGAACATGAACTTCCAAAAGTCATTCCAGTTTCATAAACTCACAACAAACTCCTAATCACAACCTGACAGGTAAGCATATTTCCTCTTATACCAACAATTGCAGATACATGCTGGCTGGAGTTTAAATATCTGTTCTGAATGAATAAACAAAATGTTCAAAACTCAATTGCTTGGATTTTACAAACAGCAAATTCTTTCATCACATCTTCCCCCCATTCAATCTCAGACTGTGCACCAAACCTTTGGAGTGATCTGCTGCAGGGCATTAGAGACAGTGAAACTGGAAAATTTTAAAACACTTTTAAAATGAAATTTGAGAAAAACATTCTCTCCATAGCTTTCAATGCTCAAATTTGCAAGATCAGGCCTTTTCTAATCTGTCAGTGCTGCTTTCAGTACTGCTTTGTATAGCTCATTTTCCCCGTCATATTGTCTGCTGTTAAATTGCACAGTGTTGAGATGTGCAGTGCACATGCCACACAATACACATGGCCTGAAACTGACAGAGAGATTGAAATTTGTCACAATTTCAATCCTTCTGTCCTTCAGTCCTACATATATTTGGCACACTTTGTGTACACTGAATGTATTTCAAGACATGAATAGTAATAGATCATACTCATATGATGTTTCAGTACTGCATTTATAAACATTTCTTGCACCGGATATGCCATCTGCTTTGTAGACTATTAAAAATGCAGACTTGTGTCTGAGACACCAAAGCAGTGTTTAGGATAAACATGTAAACCACATCAAGCTGTAGTTTACAGTGGAAAGGAGAACAAGTCTATCTGAGCCATTAAGTGGAAAGGAATGAGGGAGAGAGTATGTCTGTGACTAAGAAGCATTATGTGACCCCATCGTACCTCTACCCATGTAACCTGAGACAGGTAGTGAGTTCTGGAGGAACTCTCCCGGCATAGGATGTCCTGAGACCAACAGGGTGTCACAGCTCATTAGAGATGCCTCTTCCTTCCCAATCACAGGAACTGCAGCAGCAATGCATGGAGGACCCGATTCAGCATGTTAACCAGAAGAAGCCGCTTAGATGCGCATTGTGGAGGTATCACATAACTTGCTGTATGTGTGTGTGTGTGTGTGTGTGTGTGTGTGTGTGTGTGTTTGTGTATGTGAGTTTGTGTGTGTAGAGGAGAATGTGTGTAACCTGGTCTGGTCTTGTGTGAGTTGTCTACGTGAACAAATGCATACGCACCGCAATAAAATACAAGGAATCAGTTCTTTCATCATGACTATCTATAACCAAAACACTGAATGGTTGTGCCTTTTCAACAGATATGAGACAAATGATTACCACATCAATATCTCAGCTCTCTGAGTTCTGATGCAACTCGGAAAAAACCAGGGGCCAAACCACGACTTCCCTGTTACAGCTCGCTCACTTAATCAATCAATCAATTAATTAAAAATCAATTGATTAATCAATCAATCAACCAATCAGATTTTATTTTACATTGCTCTCTTAACAAAGGAATCACTGAACAACACTTCAGGGGGGGCACTGCACCGCAGGCAGCCTGTCCTCAGCACTGGAGGGAAGTGAACAGTCGGTGGAATATTCAGGTGTTGCTCCACTGCAGCACGAGCACCATTCCACTGGAATTACCAGCTCCGAATTGAAAGCAGAGGCGAATGGACAAGAGCAACGCTACTCAGCACTAACCCACACCTGCTCACCCTTCGCGCTGAACTCTCTGAGGATTAATGGCGTATCTGCACTTATCTGTGCTGGCTCCACGCTCTGCCATATAGTCGTATGTCTCCCTCTGTCCTTGGAGTATTCCCTGTATGTGCACCTAAAGATGTCATTGTTCTACATTGCATGTTCCAGCACAATGTGACTTGTACATTTCATTGTGCACAACTGCCTTCTATTTGTTTCTATCATTATTCGCTAGTTTGGCAGTTGCCCAGACATGAATTAAATGGGCAACAATGAGGGTACATATAACTAAAGTCAAAGCTGGACAATGGCAGAGTCAGACAACATAATAGACCTGTACAGGCCCCATTGTTGCAAGTGAACACACAACAGGAGACCCTTTTAGCGCACGCTGAGAAAAGTGCGTGCACAGCTGAAACAAAAACACTCACCAAAATGGAGAGCACCGTGAAAGTGCATGTCATGCATAGTAGAGGATGAGACACAGGAAATACAGGAAAGAAATATGATTGAAGTGCAGACAGAGCCCCTGTGTCAGTTAGCCTTATATAAGCGTAGGTTTGTAGGGCAATCTGTAGCATAAATATCACAACTATCCAAACCTGCAGAATTTTTAAATATATTCTTTCTGCTTTTCCCTCCTGTCATACTCTAGGAATCGCCACCTGGGCTGTGTTAAGCTTGTCTTTCTGCAGCAGCCTCAATGTTTGCACAGGAGCACTGAAGCGAGACGAATACAATCCTCCAATACACTTGTGTGGAGCCAACAGCCATATTTCACCCTATTCATGCAGTGCAGCACAGCAAAGTGAAGGCCAACTTGGAAGATAGGAGCGCCTCTGCTGATGTCATCCCAGCAACTCGCAGGCGCCTCACAAGCTGCTAGAGGGTGCCAAAGAGGTGGGATGAGGGGATGGCGAGCCCCCCAAATGGAGCAGAGCCAAACGTGGTCTGCTGCTGTGGACTCGCGGTCACTGCTGGTGAATAACACATCTCAGACACAACCCTGGGCGTGAGATCTAGGGCTTAGCGTGGAGCAAGCGCCTTAAACGGGTGAGCCACTTGGGGAACAGCAAAGGTACATGTATAATGAGAATGGCAGCGTGTCTCAGCACTGTATCCCTTCACCCACTGTGTGCCCGCCTATAAGTCCACCAAAAGGGAGACCATGCGCTAGTCAATGCATGCGCCCAAATGTGTAAGTTATCCCTCTGCACTCCCTCTCCACTCGCTATTTTGCAACAGCACCCAGTATTCAGGTGATGTGCCCTCCACGCCCGCCCTGCCTTACCGGACACCCCGATGTCAGCCAGCACGGCCTTCTTGCGGTCCTTGACGCTGCTGATCTGGGGGAAGTAGACGTCCAGCGCCAGGAAGGCCACGCAGCAGAGGAAGGCCAGGGTGCCCATGGTGACGCCATAGTTACAGGCGTTCTGGTTGCGGTTGAAGATGCAGAACTCCTCCACTTCGTTAGGCCGGTTCACGTAGCCCTCATTGGCGATGCAGCCGAATATCACGATGGAGAAGAGCTGCGGAGGAAGGAGGAAGGAGAGAGAGAAAGAGGGAAGGAAGAAAAACTGTATTAAAAAGCAGCATATGGCTGAGTGAGCTTGTTTGCGGAGAAGCAGACTAAGGCTGCAGCTCTTGCTGTTTAATTTGTGCCGTGGCTCATGGGAGACCGTTTTTTTCGACATGAGGTGGATTAGACTGTTTGTGTATCTCGGCTTTGTTTACAGCCAGGACCTAACGTCCACCTGCTAATGTCCCCGTTGCTCACACTGGGAGAAAACCCATCCATCACTGAGAGGATGAGAGCAGACTGTGGGTGGTGCTGGCAGAGACTGCGCTTTTAACAGCTGGCTGCTGCATTCGTCACTCCGGGGCAGTGTGTGTGTGTGTGTGTGTGTGTGTGTGTGTGTGTGTGTGTGTGTGTGTGTGTGTGTGTGTGTGTGTGTGTGTGTGTGTGTGTGTGTCTGTAAAAAGGCAAAAAAAGAGGAAATCAATGTAAGCATGGGTGACAACAGAAACCGATAGAGTGAGTACAGAACCATGCAACATTCTCACTTATTGATTCACATGTCAAACATCTGGAATGGGAAAGATTACTAGAAGATTATTAGGAAAGATTATTGGAAGATTCAGTGTCGATAAATAAGATTTCTGCACATTGTTAATAAATGGTTATTTATTTCATCAATCACAGGAGTACGTGATGTGGCACTAAAGTCATCCTTGAGGTATGGTGGTGACAGCATTTGAGAAAATGTCTGACTTCTGAGATGCAGAGGAAAACAGCTCTGCTCCTGGCTTTAGCTTTCAGCACCGAGTCTGGAGCACTGGGCATCAGTGAGTGCCAGACAGGTGAGAGCACACCTGTGACTGCGTGACAGGGAGCCTGTCTGGGTGTCTGCAGACACACATGTCTCCTATTACCCCACCCCATTGTGTACCAGCCCGTCCCCAGCGGTGCTCTCCATTTAACCGTCATCCAATATGAATGATCCCGGCGGACTGCGCCGGAGTCCCTAAGCACGCCTGGCTGGGTCCTAGCCACCCCAGCCCTCATTAGGTCCCCTCAGCAGGGGATGGCCTATATTTAGACTGGCTGCTTCCTTTCCTCGAGTCGGCTCTCCCCGGGTTTGTAGCTCGCAGCATCTCCTGGAATATCCTCTCCTGCCTCCTCACATTCTCGCACTCTTTTGGCAAAACCTGGCGTGTACCACATACTGGCCCACATTGTGTAGCATTTTGGAAGGCGGCATATGTATCCGGACAGGAGATGAATAATGTCGAATTGCTTGCATGGTGGTTCTTAGCAAAGGTTCTCTTGTGCTTGTGCTCCTGAAATGCTCTTTGCTATAAAAACAAATTCTGATTTATGTTGCTTCATTAACTGACTCATAACAAACATTTTTCTGCTCAATGAGCCCTTTACGAATTTGAAAAATTTTCAAGTTTTATATCAAACAAAATAAAAATATTCTGATAATAGAGGAACATATGTGAGAGACTGAATGATGCCTTTGAGGGCTCAGCTGTGATTTACCAGGAGTAAAAATACATTAAAAAATAAGGAACATATGATGAACTCGACCTTCAAATTCCCTACAAGCCTTTCACAATACGCTCTACCAAGCGAAGATTATATAACATTCTTTACAAATTCTACATCTGCAACTCTAAATTCTGCTTTTGCTAGGGATAGACTAGTCAAAATTAGGATAAGAAACAACATCAACATAAAACTATTTCATAAGCCCATCCAACCACGAGCAACAGGAAGTCTTTCATAACACACTTGTGACAAATGACAGGCAGAATAGCCTGATATGGCAAACTCGATCATTTAAAAAAAAAAGACACAAGAACACTAGCTTAACAGGAGGAATATGGAACTCAGAAAAGACCACGGCAACAAAGACAGAATTTTAGAGTCATGAGGTTATTTGAATTCCTGCTTGAATATGGATGTCAATGATAAACTGTGTTTTTGAGTGGTAAACACACAGAGTGTTTTCATTCATCTGAAGCTCTTACTCAGGTGAGCACAGTACCATTTTAGACAGCATGATTTATTTCATGGGATTCCCCTTTGCCTTATCTTTCAGCAAGACCTGCTCTGCAGAGCTCAGGCATATAGTTACAGGAATCACTGCTATCACCAGGTGGTCCCATGTCCTCTTGAAACGTCGCACAGGGACTCATCATCAGACAGTGGTGCAGCCCAGAATTCAGGCTTCCACATTCCAAATTCCGCTTTTGTCTTAACTGGTCTGCCTGGCTTTCCTGTGATGTGAGACAAATTGGTTTGCTTTTGTCTTGTGAGTATATTTACTCACAAGAACACGAGAATACAGGATAGAGACAGGGTAGGATGACAGAGAAGAGGTGGTAGCGACCGTGATGCAGAGATATGTGTAAGTACGATGATAAGGATAACAATGAGGTCTGATGGCAAGGGTAGTGATGATGTATGGAGACAACCACAATGTATAGAGTATAGTGACAATATAGATAATGTTTCTGACTAGGGATGGTGTATCATTATCAAACCAGTTCTATCCAATTCCCACCTTATCCAAATGATTCTGTGTCATAAATCCAACACAAAGCTAAACATTTCTGCCATGATCTGAGTAGCAGCAGTATTGTTTCTAACGTGACATTGCTTTCTCTCTGCAGAGAATCGGGTGCAGTGCAGATGAGACAGGGGTCGAATGCAGACTTCAGCAGACATTATTCTGTGCACACCTCCCCCCCCCAAGCATTACAGATCACCCAAATGAAATAATAACAGCTTTCACAGTGGTTCAAGGACTGACTGGGACAGAAAAAGTGTCTTGTCTTTGGGCTGCACTTGGGATGGTATCTTGGGTCACATGGCCATTCCGATTCAATTACTGGGCTATTTATTTTCTGCAAGGAATAAAAAGGGGGGGAGGTTTCTTGCTCATTTCTGCCAGAGAAGCTCTTGTGAATAAATGGGAGATGTCCATGATGCAGGTATCACAGGCTCCTCCCTCAACAGTCACGCCTACATCCCCCTTTCCTCTTCAGCACTTCTCTCTTCCACACTGTCTCTGCTCCACCTTCTGGCATACACGCTTCCCTCTCTTCTTTCTTCTTCTCTTTCCTACATGCACTCCTCTTTTCACCTGTAACACACCCATTCTCTTCTTAACCAAAAAAGGACAATCATAGACCGGAGGGGAAGTACACTTTTGATTGGTCCAAACTATTAAGCCACAATATCCAGACAGAGGGTGATATGGAGCAAAAGAGCATCTGAAAATGAAAGATAAATAAAAGATAACTGAAGGTCAGAAAATTCTGGAGAGCTTTTGGGCAGGTTGCCAAGGAGGGGACTGTTCCGGGTCTTAAAACATTATTTTACCGTGATGTATATTCTCTTCCACTATTGTTCTGGAGAAAATTGGGTTGCGGGTTCAACTGTCCCGGGTGGGACATGGCAGATAGAGCCCTGAGCTAGCTATTTTGTTCAAATTTCTCTTCCCAAACTCCACAACTGTCCGCACGGGTTCTACTGTTTGTCAGTCAGGAGATAAAAAGCTTATAAATGTATGTGATGTAATGGGGTTGAAGCGTGGGTGGACACACAGACCCATAGCAAGTGAGTTGTGTCCCAACTGATTGTGTGCATACGCAAGATAGAGTTTAACTGCAATGCAGAGAGCCGTGGTGTTATTCTGGTCCTCTCATGGTATCTGTTCTCTCCCAGCCAGCCCTGTCTGCTGGTCTCCTAATCACCAGCCCCACTCTCTTCCCTGTCTCAATCACAAGGCCACAGCTCCTCATGAAAGCAGGCATTGTGGAGGTCAGCCACGTGGGGTCCTGATCTTGTGACGATCAGAAGGCAAATTTTTTTTATGCTCTATATTAAGGCAGGTTTAAGGACTTGCGTTTTGAGCGCTGTGTGCTGTGTGTTCGCCTTTGCCTGGGGACAGGATGGGAGGGGGTAAAGAGGGCTGGATGAGAACCTCCCCAGGCCAGCACATTCACTCACAACCAGTTAGAATTATCCGACTGTGTCAGCAAAAGCCTGCCCTGTGCAAACAAACCTGCTTGGTTTCGTATGCCTGTTGTTGTGTATGTGAGATAGAGAGACACCAAGGCATATTTGTCCTGTGACAGCAACTATAATGTATCAGTGTCATCATGCCACTGCTATGGGGGGAAGTCTCTGTGTTTCCCCTTTAATGTCAATGTGTTGGTCTCTGTGGTATAACTTTCTGCTTGTCAGCACGGGCTTTGCAGCTTGGCATCACTGTGTCCACCTGCGCCACTGTGTTGATCTCACTGTATCATTGTGGCCTCATCAGGATGTCAAGTTGCCAGCGCAGCAGTGTTACCTGCAGTCATTATGGTACTGAATTTGAAAGTCTACGTATTATCACCAGTGTGGCGTGTGTCTGTCTTTAATGCCTGAAATTAGAGGAAGAAGAAAAATGGGCCTCTGCCAGTCTGACTGGAATGAGACTTTGTCAGGTGTCAAATTCACCACCAGAGTTGGTGTTAGATGGAAGGTTAGCGCTTGGGAAATTGACAGGGTCAGAACCTTGCCCATATTTGGTTTATGAATGTGGGAGACTGCATGCTGGGAGTGCAGCTCTCATGGAAACTGACTGACAGGTCTTTTTCACTGCTGTGTTGGAACCAGGCTCACTGGCCCTGGTATGGTTCTACTGAATTTTCCACTGTATTTTTCACTGAACCAAGAGAGAATCAGGGAAGAAACCCATAAGCTATCTGGCGCTAACTTCTTTACAGGCAGGCTGAGGTTCAGGTGTGGTTAGCGATCTGCAAGGTGATGCTGGGTCAGTCAGGGTTAGAGCTGTCAGGAAAAAGTTAATGTTTGCATGACAGGCATTACAAGTCCACATCACACTGTGATGCCTCTTCTCATCAAACATTCATTCTTGCTCCCTCACTGTCCACTATCCATACATCATTTCAGGCCACGCTGTAACTACCTTTCAAGTTAACACAGAGAGGACAAAAAGCCGTAGCCGTCTCACTCTAACAAAGGCGAATACAAAACAGATGATAGCTAGTTCAATTCATTTGGAAACCTCTATAAACTCAGACTTTGTCTATGCTTACATGTTTACAAAGTCATACATCTCTCCTTCGAATGATAGTCATAGAGTGACTGTGAGCACCAGCTTATTTTCTCCCAGTGCCATGAGAAGTAAATGAATTTTTAATGTGGAGCAGCGTGGCTTCCTTTCTCACACTCTCAGATCACTTTCCAGAACACAAAGACTCATCTGAGAAGCCCACGTCCTGTGCAGTGTGTGCTTGAACTCAGAGGGACACGGCCAGACACACATATGCATGCATGCATGGAATCATAGATGCATGGATGCACGCACACACACACACACACACACACACACACACACACACACACACACAAGACTTGACCACACGAAACACAGCACAGTACAATATCTCCACACTACAGACAGCATAGCATCTCCATACTCCAAATAGCTCAGCACCTACACACTGTAAACAGCATAGCATGCCATAAATACAGGAAGTGCTGCTTCTCCACACTGCAGACAGTGCAGTTCTACACCATGGACAGCGTTGTTTCACTGCTTAATGCAAAACAGCTGGGTGCAGCAATGCAGTGTGCAGTGTGAGTGCTTTTACTGACCACTCCTGCTTAACACGACTGTGCAGGCCGGTGTGCCAATGTCTGGGTTACTCTACAGTGTGACCCAGCACTTTCTCAATAGGAAACTGACTGCACATCTGTGGTGCTCTTTGATGGTGAGACACCAAAGCCGCATGGCCCTTGCCTCCTGCAGGTGCCTGTGTGACATAGAGCCACCCAGCATTCCGCATTCCACACCCCAGCACGTCACTGCTGAACCACTGGACCAGTGTTTGTTCGGCAGCTCAGTGTTAGAATTCAATGGTGGCCACACATCAGGTCCCACACACTGTATGCATATTGGCCCATTGCAGTAGTGCAGCCTGCAAACACACACACACACACACACACACACACACACACACACACACACAGACACACACACACACTGGCCCAGCACTCCTAACACCCAGCATAAATGCAGTGTACAGCATACCCTGTGATACAGCACTGCCTCCAGCTTTCACCTAAGAATGTGAACGGAATGTCCTCAGCGCACAGCCCTTTCTTTTTCCGTTTCTGCCCAGGCAAACCTTTAACTGCAGTTTCCAGTGTCCATGTACTGCAGTGGGCTGGCCCACCCTAAAGCAGGTCTTTTGCATGCATGCATACAGACCACATGAGAAGCGGGCCCTCGGGGTCTGCTGAAGTATCGGTGAGTCAGCTCTGTCAGTGTGTGTAGTGCTGGTCTGCATGAACAATGTGCTTATTGATCAATCACCGAATCCTTAAAGTCGTACTTGGTTCAGCATAGCGCCAAAATGGCGGAGAGGCCTGGAGTGTCTCAGTGCATTCCTCACGAGCACATGCCTGATTACTCCTCTTCAGCCAATGCAGAGCCTCTCCGCTGACACACACAGAAGGAGGGAAGAGGTTTCCTTCCCTCTCTCTCTCCCTCTTTCAGCCCATTCCTTGTCTGAGCTCTGCATCTCCCCTTCCCCCACACAATCTTTCTGTTATAATCTGTGACCTTGTGTTCGAAGGGAGAGGGAGAAAGAGAGAGAGAGCGAGAGAAAGAGTGCAGTGACCGTCAGATTCCCTGAGTCACAAGACTGTAAGCAAAGATCTCTGCATGTACATGCAAAAGCACATAGGCACACATTGACATGCACACAAAAACACACATGCATGAATACAAAGCAACACAATCACACACGTACACACACACACACACACACAAACTTGCACTCACACACACATACAACTACATAGTGTGAGACAGACTATTGGTAAAACATAGACAGCTATTACTAACACAGGGGTTACCAGCCATTCTAAACGCCTTTCCATACATATCTCCCTTGCATCATAACGATAATACATAAAAAACTGACACCCCTCCACTTACAAAGGCCAGCGTTTCAACCAGCTTGGCCTTGCTTGCAACCACCTTGTACTCTCTCATTTTTATCAAGCCAACCATGCTGTATTCAGAGCAGTTACTAAGTGAGCTGAGGTCACTGACCTCCAGAGGCCGCTGGTACACTGGCAAGCCCCAGCAGTAATGTTGGTTGACTTGTGCAAAGATAGGAAGCACGGCACACACTTTCAACACACCGATGACACCTCAGTAACCCTTTACATCCTCCATTGTTCTGCACCACCCTCACAACTTGCTCAGTTCACACCCACAAACCTCTGTGACAGAGAACCATCAAACTTTAAAGTGACAATAAACCGCAGAACATCTGCATTCTCAATTTGTTCCTTGTATCACATTTTAGTGGGTATTCAAATAAGTGCACACAACCATCTCTGGGGCACAGAACTCTCACTTTCATTTCTCAATTTCTCTCTCTCTCTCTCTCAGGTCAGGATGTTGTATTGCTCATCTCATTTGTTGGAAGTGAGTGGATACTTCATTTTAGACTCTGCAATAACCCAGTATTTTTCTGACCTCAATGTCAGTCCTCATCGCACAGACATGGGGCTGTCTCAGACCAATTGAACCACTGATATTTTTACAGGGTTTCAAATATATAATAAAATTTCCATTCAAACTTACAGTATTGCTTTTCAGTATTGCTTCTCTCTGCTTATAGTCCCCAGCATCCACAGTGAAGTTGTTCAATACAGCGAGAGAGAGAGAGAGGGAGGCTTTTTGGTCTGGCTTCTTACTATAGTCAAGCTGAGGACAAACACACACATTTATAAAACTGTGGTTGAATGATACTTTAATAGGCAGTTTGCAAGTATCCCCAGTTTTTCATTATGGCTCTTGCCTGCTGCCTGATGAACTGAGACTGAAATAATACCGGGCTGGGTGTCCTTACTCTTGGCCATGGTTTTGCATCCTGTGTGATCCTGCAATGTTATTATTCATATTGCGATTTTCCATGCCACCTGACTGCTTGCACACAGATATATTCTCAGAGGACTTCCTCACCTCACAGCAAGTCAGAGTCACACATGAGCTAGAGATGCAGAGCATGAGAGAACAAGAAAATAAGAGACCCAAATGCAGTATGGAACTCCTCGCAGATTCAGACTGAGGGTACCTCAACCCCTTATCCACACTCAAACACAAAACGGACATGTGCTCACACAAACACTTGCACACCACACACACACATACACACCCACCTGTTTGTCAGGGTAACTGTAATTGAAGAGGTTCTGCTTTCGACTCCCATGCTGTGAAGCTGCAGTTATTTCAACTCTTGAATCCTGGAGTTGCCTAACCCTTCCCATACTGCACTGCACCTTTTGTCATCTTTTCTGCATGCTCTCCTGAGGCACTTCCTTGTAATGCTAGGACTGTTGACACACCTACAGCTAGCCTCCTGACGTAGACAGACCCAACACTAACGTACTCACACAAGCCACCATCTACAGTACAGGACAAGCGACATAGATAAGTACAGAGCACAGTCACAGCAACTGAAATGCAGGAGGGGTTTGAGTGACATACAGCTGCACTTTGAAAATAGGATTTTTAAAAATCTGGACATGTGGGAAACTGTTTAATTAACACACATACCTGGGATCAGTTGCACTACAGCCTAACTGAATAGAAGAGCCTACCTTGCAAAATATAGCGAATCCAAGAACACAGGGAGTCAATGATACTGAAGTGCACAACACTCAGAGGAGGGCATCCTTCCTAGTGCTGACAAACATCCTCGCTTTTCAGCTTGTGTTGCATCCATTAAACATCTCAAGATCTAAATGGCTGTCAATGCAACACAGCTGTTATTCCCTCAGTCTGGGCATTGATCAGGAGCACCCATCGCTCAAAATCACTCTCGAAAAATCAGAGTCACGTTCAGAAGTCAGACTAAATTACAGTTATTAGTTAAAACTGGTGCTTAAGGACTCAAAGAGAAAATAACCCACTTCTTGCTGGCTTGGCTGACAGATGGAACTCCTGCACTGATTCCACCACATGCACACACAATATTATTTCATTATTTGCTAGGCAGATGCTGTTATCCAGAACAACCCACAGAGTTTTTATATATCATCCACCTACACAATTAGATATTTACTACAGCAATTAGTGTACTTTCCCAAGGGTACAACAGCAATTTCCTACCTGGGAATCAGACTTGGAGTCTGGGTTACAAGCCCTGCCACTTGCCAATTCTCTACACTGCTGCCACACCTATGGTAATTCACTTAGGTCTGCTCAGGTGATTTGACTTTCTAAAATGCGGATCACAGTCAGCTAAGATCTGAGGTAAAATGGAGAGCAGGGATTGAGGGCTGGACGGGTCCCTCCCAGTGATGACTGGAACTGCCGTCCACTTCCTGGCCTCTCACAGTCAGCTCCAGGTACAGCTGTGACGGCCAACTGTTTTGTCTCAAACACACAGCTATGAGAGCCAGGTCCTCACGCACTCAGCCAGTGTGATGCGCTTCTGTGATTCGTGTGGGTGTGTGTCCATCAAGGTGTGACACACAGCTAGTGCTGTGCGTGACCCGTGAGGCCGTCCAAAAAAGGCCTGGGTGCGTATACTTGTGGCACATGACTTCATCTCTTCAGTTCTGACTTTCTTTCACTCTGTTTCAGATTAAAGAGTAGAGTATCTTGCACAACTTTAACTAAACAGTCTCAACTTTTTCAAGGGGACCACAAAGCAGAGCAACTCTCCTCACACCTTCAATTTAGCAGGCAGCACTGTGGTCACAAGTCTGGTTTAATGGTGATCATTCACAATATGGCTATAAGTATCAGTGCTAAGAAAGGGCTGATGACCATTACTTAGGTCACTCTTGATATTTATACAAAAAAAAAACTATTGTTTCAACAGCAGTGCTGTTGAGTGGATCATTGTCCTCTAATCCAATACCATGGGCACTGTTGTAGTTATGGTCTTATTAACCCCCATGGGAGCATTCTCGACACTGCCTCCATGCCATGGTTCTCCTGTTGTCATGACATTCAGATTTAGTTGTTCAGATGTACACACTGCTGGGAATGGCTGAAATCTAACATGTTTGCCAGGGCCCATACTTACAACACATTCAGGACTGGGATGAAGACAGAAGTCAGCGTGGTGACATGTTTAGTGATTCCAATAATAATGAGGCTTTGTTCCAGCACACACACAGGATAGCTGTCTAGAGTCAGGGTTGGGATTATGGGAAATGGGGAAAGCGTGAATCATGGGTAATTCAGAGAAATGGTTAGAAAAGGATATTACAAAGAAAATACTACTGCATATTTCAAGTCTGTGTGCTGTTGTTGGGGATAGTCTGGACTTGTTTAGAGAGCTGCACTTACAAGCAAAGACTGGAGGTTCATAACCTGAATGAGATACTGTTGTTGGGAACATTGACTGTCAGATTCCCAGGGTCACAAGACTGACTGCAAGGACCTCCCTCCTCTCTCATTCTTGCATGTACCCACAAGCACATAAATGTATGCATGCAAATGCACACATGCACAACCACAACAAGTTAGTCACACACTGCCACTGTGAACAAACACTATGAAACGGCATATTGGAAAATTATAATCAGCTACCACTAAAATAGGGGTTTCCCTTCATTCTAAAACCTACACAGACATGAGATTGTTGTTGTATGTTCTGTAAGTTGCCACAGATAAAGAAAAAGCAACTAAATAACGTGGACAGTATTTCCTCTATGCTACAGGCACACTTTCTGGGATGCAGCAATGAATTCAAAATAGAACATATTACTGCTGAAAAGTGCTGAAGTGAGGTGCACTACAGACTAAACATAATCAGAGTAATGTACCCAATGATGTGCAACAGCCACCCCTTGCAACAACCCCTTAAAACAATTACTCTGTGAAAAGAATAATTGCTTTAATTTTGGAAAAGGACAGGAATGATTCACAAGCAAAAAATGATCACATTACTAGACCAAAACATTTTGTATCACGATGGGTGTTAGGGGGGCAAAGAGACAGTATTCAACACAACTTCTAAAAAATGCACAGCCACAGGGTATAAAGACTTAGCAAGGGATCACTACAATAATCACAGTGTAGTTATCTCATACATTACAATAATACAATAATAATAATAATATGCTTTGAAACTATATCATGTGACAACATTCTGAATATATGAAAAGCTGAGATACCCCGTCGGAGAATCTTGTTACGCGGCCTGTGCCACCATGCATTGACCCTTCAAAAATAAAACCGGACATTCATCTGCCACACAGACGGAGGCCGTTGCGTCTAAAACAGCAGACTGACTGTGCTCCTATATACAGACATAACATTTTCAAATGTCAGTTGTAACAACGCCAACGCGCACATCTGTGATTGAAACCGATTTTAACCTTGAAATATCGCGAACAGGGTCGAGAGAAACAAAGAAGGTTGAATAATAGACTATTTTCAAAATATCCGTGTAATTTATTTTTTTTTCTTTATGCCTTTCTTAATTGCATTTTTAGTTCATTTATTCTTCATTTGTAAACAACACCATCCCTTACTGAGCACATGGGCATTTTATTCGCGTTCTTCTCGCAACTGAGCAGACACTTATTTCGTCAACAAATTAATAAACAAGACAACCAAACACCAGCACGATTCAGCCTGCCCGTACCGTTGTTGTTTCTATGATATTCTGCAATAGGTGACATTCCCTCCCGGATATGAGACACAGGCTCGCTGTCCATTATATACATATTCCCTAGAATGTTTGGCGCTTTGGAAATGGACAGATTGGCCGTTATCGCACGCCGAAACTCCTTTTTTCGCATTCTTTGGCATTTGTAGATTAACCTATGACATGTAACGTAAACGGGGACGGAACAATCTTCATTAACCTGCGTCTCCCATTCTCGCACTCCATTTCTGCCTCATCCTTGGTCCAAAACCTGCTGTGATTTCATATGCCATTGTTTTTTTTTCCCCGAAACGGACCCATTTAAAGGCACTGTATCCGTTACATATTTGCAACTGGACAGTGCCAGCGGCTCTGTACCCGTGCAGCGCGCACAGCGGCATCAGGGGGGTTGGTGTTTGCGAGGGGGGGTACGTGTATTATAGTGAACCGTAACAGGCCACTACCAAGACCATGTTTATATGAATAAGACAACGGCAAATCGGAACAACTTACCCAAGACACGATTCGGAGAATAGTATGGGGCTGCTGGAAAAACGTTACGGGATCGAAGGCTCCCCCAGCCTTCCCCGCTCCGTATGCCATCCCTTCCATCTTCAGTCAGGTTTGTGTTTCCACCTTCTTGCTCCCCGGGTCAAATACGCTTCAAATAATGGACATGCACTGTAGAACCGAGTTCAGATATTTTTTTACCGTATGTATTTCGTATTTATTACAGAGGCCAGTGGAACGTAATGGCCTCTCTGTCACCTTCTCTTCTTGCTCTCCTCGACCCTCTCTCTCTCTTTCTCTCACAATCTCAGCCTTCCGTCCGTGGCTAGCTGTCGTTCGACTTGGTTGTAATAGTGTTGCTCTCTCTCTCTCTCTCTCTCTCTCAGGCTTGCGTTGTAGGGGTGGAGAAAGGAAGGGGGACTGAAGCAGTGACAGAGACAAACCTACGCATTCTCGTGCATGAGAGCGCGCTTCCCTCTGTCAAGCCTTAACGCGCTCGCCAAATAAAAACGTTACCAACGCGTTGCAATAGTCTTTTCAAATGCGAGTTGAGTCGAAAACGCGCTGATTGGGGCACATTCAACAAAGATTATTCAAATACCATATAAGCAATGCCTTTTTCACGTGTGTGAAAAGGGGGGTGAAGCAGAACCGATTGATGATCAGATTAGGACAAACATTTTATAGAATGCGTGTTCACCTGATGTAGCGGTCACTAGCTGGCAGTCACCTCTGCCCCATCGTTATATACCCCTCTGACTTCATTGTATCGTATTTGAACAATGTGGCGAACATCCCATAGCTTATCCTATTTGTGTAATATAGCAACCTATAAATCTGCAGTAATGTTGTGAGGACCTATGGAGTGGTTGGCTTCCAATTCCCCCATTTTGTTTTTGCCTTATGTTGTATAAAGCTTTGGCAAGGGCATGATTATGAGTAATGCAAATGAAGACTTGAAATGTGAATCTGTGTTGGGAGAGGGAGTGGGAGGGAAGACGATTTCAAGTGAGGAGCAGAGTGTGATTACAGATCTGTTTTTTTTCCCTGCACAAACACTCACTCAAAGATTTTTACAGACTGAAGAAAAGGCACAACAAACAAACAAAACAGGAAAACACACACACACATATATTATGCTGAATAATATGTATCAGATATGGACTTTTGAACTAGCCACAAACCTCTTTATTCTGGCAGAGAATGCTTTAAATAATTAGTATTGACTGGGTGATAGTGACAGCCTCCTGTCCAATGGAGAATCTGTGACACTCTTTCACATTACTATCATTATTAATATCAGTAGTAGTGGTAGCAGTAGTATTAATAAAGGCACCTGTCATCCCAAGTCTAGGGTGACTTATCACACATGATATAGTTCAGATAAATTCAATCTGAAACAAAGCTTTTTTGGTGGCTAGATTTCACACACACACACACACACACACACACACGCACACATGATGCATGCACACACACAGACAGTTTTTTATATAATATATACTGTTTCTTTGTATGCATACTCCAGTTTTGACAGTTAGCCTCCAAAAATGTTGCTCAGGATTTTTGGATTTGGTTTGAATGCTTCTGCTGAGAAAAGCATGTTTAAATAAGTGTTTCCAACTTCTGGTTTTAATGATCTACTGTAAAAAAGAGTAGTTTTCTGTCCATTTAATCTAGGTTTGACTGAGATGTTAACTGGATGCTGATTTGATTAGTTTTAGTGTCTGTGACATTTAATTTAAAGAATGAACCCTGTTTTATTGAGACAGTCCTCCCAAAATGTAAGGAACAGACCAGTAAGTTATAGCGATAAAAAGTGAAGAAATACATTTCTTCATGCTAGCAATCATAAAGAAGCATCCAATCAACATATTGTTTTCAAAAATGCTTCAAAGATAATTGTCATGGTATTTCAATATCAGGCCCATATTCAGCTCAGTCGAATTTGATGAAAACTAGCATGAAGGACAAAATAAATCACAGGAACAAAACAGGACTGCTTTAGAGAGGACAAGCACCATTCAATTTCAGGTAGAACAAACGGACTCGATATTCTCTGTCCTGGTGCAGCAGGCAACGCTTATTTACTTCGGGTGAAGTATCCGGTTCTATAACAATCTCTGCGGCAGTACTTGAGGGCGTTTGCAAAACCACGTCGACACGCAACTATTACGTTGCGTCCTAGCGTACAGAAATACAAATGTTTCCCCGCCCATTTCTCTTCGTTTCCCAGTCGTGCGGGGAAGGACATGGTGGGTGCAAGAAACGAGAATGCTGAACAATCCGTATTTTTTTGCATATTGCAATTTTCAGACAAGTATTTGCTATTGTCCCACACTGGCAGTTATGACTGTATTTGCTAAATTGTTGGCTAACTTAAAACGTGTAGTCTGGCTAATAAAATAAGCACACCTGTGTAGATGTGGTGATGTCGGGTACCGCAATTTTTACTGATTTAATGACAATTAAATTGCTAGCAAACTAAGCGATGCTTATAATTAGGTATACATTGCCGCCAGCCATGTTCAACCAGATACAGTCGATTTCTCTCGTTTTGTTCTTGCTCATCAGTAGCTAACTAGCAACTTTACTTTGCAACATATTGCCTGTGCGGTTGGACATTGTAGTTTACAACATACGAAAGTCTGTTTAACTCCGTAGCCAGGTAGCTGCTACTTTAAAGCCTGTCTGTAGCGTGCCTAACACTGCTGAACACTCTACATGCTAGAACAGCACGCATCGCACGTTCCCTGTGCCGACGCCGGGTCCACCAGGGGTTGTCAACTAAATCATTGCCACCTTCATTAACCCGGGGACTGCAGTTAACAGGATTTCCATACATTAGGAGAAACACACAGAGCAAAAACTCTGTCCTAAAGAAGTGTGAAATTTCCCTTCTAATCAAACGGTAAATTTCATGTGATGGAAAGTTTTCTATAGATTTGGTTCAGTTTTCAGAAATTATGTAGTATTATGCTTGTAGTACACATATTTCTAGTTGATCATACAGATGATTGAATTTGCCTCATACCAAACTGGTCAGTGTTTGAGAACTTTGATTTGCAGGTCGATCCGGTGTGTGTGTGTGTGTGTGTGTGGCTGCCTGCTTGTGATGATTCCCTCGACGGGCGGACACACTGGGCTCCGTGCCCCTGCTGAACGTCGAGTTCTGAGTGCAGTTCCGCCAGCGCTGGCACAAGTAGCTTAAAAGTCCCCATCTGCCTTTTGTGCTAGGCATTCAGAATTTTACCCTGTGTTTTTTCCTGACAGGTGAACAAAAAGAAATCTGTGGAGGCAGTGAAAGTGGTGGGATGCGTCCAGACCTCCAGTGACCGCTGCTCTTTCAAGACCATCTTTGCCAAGCGCATCCACGGTGAGAGCGAACATAACCTCTGCAAAAAAACTGGAGAGGTAGTCTGTTCCTGCTGTTGTATACAGAGGCGATATGTCCATTTAAAGCTGGAGGACAAGAGCCCAGAAGTGCAGACCTTCATTTCAAACATTGCATCTCTGAAGTAAATCTCCTCTTAGATCCAAGGGAGTAATGCTAGTATAATTGGTCAAGGTACATGTGATTATGTGGTAGCCAAAGACTGTAAAATGTAGCCTGAGTACAACTCATGGTTGGAGTTCAGTGTAGATGCCTGAGCTGATATGAGTTGGGTGTTTCACCATGCTTGTCTAACCTTGTTGCGCCCCCCTGTGGCAAGTGTATTGATTCACCTCATGCCCTTGGGGAACTCAAGGCTGTGCCGTCCAGTGGAAAGGATTCATTCAGAGTCAATGTCATGAGCCAAAATGGCTTCATTCTGTGCCCCCATGTCCCCTGTCCCACAGATGGAAAGTGACAATGGTCAGCCTTCTGCCACTGACCTGTCTTGACCATAAAGGAACTGTGCCAGTGTACCCCCCCAATGCCCATCTGTGACTCCAGGTGCAAGTCCAAGGAGGTGGCCTTGCTAATACAGGCAGGATGACAAGGGAAAGAAGCAGCTAGAGAGGGACTTTGCTACCATGAATAAGTCCTCACAGGTCAACTGTGTCATTGTCTACACCCAGGTGAGAGATAAGGTCATGAGAATCTTTTCAACATGGTGGTCCTAATCTCTGTATGGGGATGGCAGTATTGGTGTTGACACCTCAGACCACCGTTGCACATTTTACATGCTGTCTTTCCTCTGTGAGCATGGTTCCCTCTAGAGGATCCACATGATGTGTATACACAGGCATGCGTTCAAACAGAAGACCACTCTGTTCAGGAAGTGCTACAGTTAACTGGAAATCACACATTTCTGAGCAGTTGAACACCTTAGGTTTTTGGACAAAATTATAAGTTCCTGATGTGGCAACCAGGTGTAATCTAAAGAACCCAGTGTTCCCACTACATATCTCTGACTCATGCTTTCCTCTTAGCCAGTGGTGCCTACTGCTCCTGAGGCAGAAGGAATCTCTTACCTCATGGAGGTACACCATGAAGCTCCATAGCGACATGGTGGACTGGACCCAAGTGTAGCCTTGGCAGGTGGTGGCCATCTCAGTGTCTCTTACCGGACAGTAGGGCTATCACCATCACACAGAGATCAACAAAAAGGTAAAGTGGATAGGATGGATTTCAGTAAAGTCTGAAATACCATGGAGCAGTTTTTTTTTCACTTGCGCATTGTTGCTGATGATTGATATTTAGTAACACAGAGTGGGGCTTCGTGAAGGCCAAAACAGGTGGAGCTGTCTTGTGTGACTCATTGATTTGAACCAATAATAGTTCTGCTGTGTTATTTACAGTTACTCACTCAAACAAGTAATTATATTTATTCAAAGGGTGATTGACAGTGCATGGTAGTTCTATCCATTACTAGGTTAACGAAGCCTTACTCTCCCATCACAACCTGTGATAATCCATGTGTTCATGGAATGTCTAGTGATTCGAAACGAATGCTATGTGCAGAATATCATGACTCTGGACCATATGATTCAAGTTAACTTGTAAGAGTATTGCATCATAAGTGGAAATATTTAAAGATTTTTTTGTATGTGTGGGGTAAGCTGAAATGCATGTCTGCTTAAGAACTGGTGACAACTTGGTGAAAAGTGGACTTTTAAATGGCTGTTGTTAAGCAGCTTTATTTTAGTTTCCTCTTCCTTTGTGGCCTGATCCCACCTTCTCTATCCACCAGTTGCTTGAAATTCAAAGGAGCCCCCATGTAATGGAAAAGATTGACATCAGCTTCATAGGCACCACCTCCAATTTGGAATGGTCTTTTCCAGACTGTGGAGGAAGTGTTTTCATTGTGAGTATCACATCTTGTCTGGGGATGGCACCAATTACATTACCAACTAACAGGCTTCAGTTTAGTGCTGGTCATAATTTCCTTTCTCTGCCACTTCAAACCTGAAACTCCATCAGTCTTTAAGGGTCTTCTGTAGACTGTGAAATCTAGTACACCTTTACCAAATTAGACCCATACATACAACTGACCGACTGTCCGAAGCAGCTGTCTGTTGTCTCAAGCTGCAGTTTTAAACCCGGTGTGGTTTGAATGGAGGGTATCGCAGCACACTGAACACTGAATAAAGAGCATTCATTTGAAACTAGATGCTGTGCCAGTCCCTATTTTAAGCCTCTGTCTGAGTGACCATTAGCCTCTTTAAAAGCATTGCCAAGGGCCAGTCATGGTCTTTGTAATGTGTTGTCTGGGCAGCGGAGCTGTGGTGAGTCACCAGCTGACTCACGCTTGGGTTAAAGGTAGATGGAATATGCAGTGCTGGGGTTCCAGGTTGGCAGTCAAGGTAGCCTATTCACAGGAGATTGTGGATGTGAGGACACCGCCTCTTCATCTAACAAGTGTCTTTGTGAAGTATGTGAAATGTCGGCCCTTTCAGTTAGCGGTGCTGTGGGGACTAAGCAGATGCGTAGTAATCATTAAAGCCTTTCCATTCAGGTTTTCTTGTGTGGGTTTACCCGTTTCCTCTCCATATGACAGCCTCAGAGGCTGGGAAAACCAGGACCAAGAATTCCACTGTTATTAGCTGCCCACCACCTATTTTACTGCCACTTCACCCACAGCGCATCCTGTGGGCCTGCACTGTTCGTAACCTGTTTTCAGCTCTGTCTGACTCTGGGTTCCATTCCAGTGCCACAGCAAACCCCAGAGAGGCAGGGGTGCCGTACGTCTTGTGCTGCCCCCCTGTTCAATTCTCTGGGAACATGCTACTGCTGCCCACTACACCCATGCATATATTGCCACTGATGTAACAGCGCTGCCATGACCTAGAAGGGACCATGTGCCCTGAGGGCTCTTTATGTGGCAGTAGCCTGTCCTGTTCCTGTCAGCTGTGTATTTAAGCTGTGAACAGTGTAGCATGTACAGTTTGTGGGTGTATATTTTTACATAGTACACAGGGATCAAAAAGACCTGTTGTAACCTGGCAAATTCCCCTCTGTTCACTCCTCATAGGGACCACTCAACAAAGGCTGCATTGCTAAGAAGGAGGCTGCCTGAAGTCCACTGCTCCCATATGTCTTTATGATTGTCTGATACTTCATATGCCACAGCATGGTTATTCAATAAAGTAAAAAAAAAAAATCATTCTCTCTGGTTCTGTTTGTGGATGCATGGGGGCGGTAATTCATCCCAGTGGGTGCTGGATTTCATGACTATAAATATTTATTTGTCCACTTAAGGGGCATTACACAGAAATATGCACATGCACGGTAGTTATACCAGATGGCTAACTGCCAATTCCTCCACTTCAAAATGGCTGGTTTACACTGAAATACTTGACAGAATGCTTAGGATGAAAAACAAGAGAACATGTCACTAAGTGCAGGGGAAGACTGATTGCCACTGCCTGGTATTGCTTTGCTTGAAGGGTCTACTGAATGTTAATGAATAGGGCCTCAACCACAATCTATGGTCCCAACCGGCCACATTCAATTCAGATTTGGGACTTAACTGAAAATATGTAAACTACTGTAAACTTCATTTGGATGTGCTATAGGCATACTTCGAGACCTTCCACAACATGCCCAGGTCACTGGCTTTTGTTAAATCTGAATGGTATTTGGGATATATTAATGTATTATTGTATGCATGTTTTTAGTATGTTTTCTTTGATCAAGCAGTTCTTTATCAGGCCAGTACATGTGGTGTATTTCGCAGAGCTTATTTGCCAACATAGTTACCTCTACTGAACACTGATTTTTATGCACTCAGAATTGCCGTTCAAGTAACAAAACAGCAGTTAACAAATCGCTTCTTTGAAAAGTAAGACATACCAATTTGACAGCTGCCTCTCACACACTACGCCTGCAAAAGATGCGTTGACCTTGCGATTACCTTCACACACCGAACCCGCCCGAAGTTACATACCTCTTCAGGATGTAACATAAATGATGGCAAATGAGACCAATGGCACGATGCGAAACTTGAGTCCGTGCAGCTTGGTCGTAGATTTGTAGGCGGTACTAGCTGTGCTATTGGTAGCAATTAAAAGAGGAAGTAAAAATTCACCCAATAGCACAGTTGGAGCTGTGCACATGAACGAGACACTGACCAATACTGTGCCACTTATGAGGTTGCTAGGAAACAGGCTCTATGTACGTTACCTAGGCGGAATGGAGGAGTAAGCTCTTTGCGGATGGGAGTATTGTAGCTAGCTGGGCTAAATAAAATAAAACCAACACATCAGAAGCGCAGTGTGCAAAAGAATCGTTGCTAATTTTTCTGACCAGTGCTTGCAATGGTGAAATTACGAGCAAAGTGCATTCTAGTTGGTAAGACATTGCTGAAAATCTGAGCTAGCTGCCATACTGTCGAAAATACTTGTGAAGTTAGTCCATTCAGACACAGACAGCGAACTCAGTAGCCCGCTAGTTAGCTGGCACACCGGCTAAGCATTCGACGAAATTATGATGTGCACGGTAGAAAAGAGGACACCAGTTTAGGTAGCTAGCTAGCTGCACGTTTTAGCTGGTTTTTTTGAACCGGATTGGTTTACAGGTAGCTATTTGGTTAGCTAAAGTGTTTTAGCTAATTGAAATTCCGCCGTATAATCTAACTACCTAACGTTCCCCCATAACAGGATATGTCCCATTTATGAGGGGAATGCATCAGTATGACCACGCGTAGCTAGCTAGATAGCACGTCAGCTGATCGTAGCGGCATTCTTTCCTCACAAAATTTTGCTTTTGAAAAGTCAATGGCTGATTTCCACACATACCTCGCTAGTGGCTCAGACCAACTCTTATGACAATTTGCGCGGTGAAAACGTATTAATAGTTCTTAGTCTTTTTTTTTTTTTTTTTTTTTTAGCATATATCATAATGTCATAATATCATTCTTTCTGTGTGCGAACATACAGGTGATCCTGCAGTGGGGAAGAGTGCCTTGTCCCAAATGTTTCGCAGCGATGGCGCGCACTTCCAGAAGAACTACAGCATGGTTGGTACTCTGCATTCGTGTCTTTGATGCATGCGCGTGCACGTTGTGTGCGTTTTTCATTTTTCTGCAAGTATTGTATTGATAATTACGCACAAAACGCACATACACACACTCACATGCGCAGACGCACAGACCCTCCAATTCAGTACATTTCTCCTGAGGTATAACTCTTTCACGGTTTAAGTGCAATCCTTTATTTTCAGCTTTACGTTTTGTATTTTATAAAACAACAGGTAATTGAAAACCCTAAAGCACATTAACTTGCCCGGAGTTCATTTGATAAACAAATATGCAGCGCAGGTGTACTGAAAGGGTAGACATTTCTGCCTCATCAGGCCAATTTGTTGGAGGGATTGCAGTTCACGAAGGAACACTGAAAAGATTCCAAGCGTTTGTCAATGTAGGCCTTGTGGCTTTGCCTGCATCAGCATGATGGAGTCCTAGAAGGGACAGAAAAGTCAATAATTAATACAACAGGCAAGGTATTTGTGCAGTATGTTCACAAGATGCATAATAAGCACAGGGCAGACTGCATGGTAAATGCGTCAAGGTGTTCAAGCCACATTAGGGTACAGCTAATATAAGTATGGATTTTGACTGAAAGAGCTTAAACAGTTGATTCACATTTATTAATGTTTTCACTGATGTGTCATCAGTTTTAGGGTTTTCATCCTCATTGTTTAAGGTGTTCCATTTTTTTTTTACTGTCCCTTCTTGTCCTTCCAAAGATGATATAAATTGAGTGTAACACTGGAGATGTAAAACTCTGGTCAGGTGTAATGCACTAGGAAATATTAACTGGTGAGAGTCGTTGTATCGGTAGAAGACAAATGAGAACAACAGATGTGTTGATTATTTTTGCAGACAGCGGGAGTGGAGTTGGTGGTAAAATCTGTGAATATCCCAGATAGCATCGACAGTGTGGTGAGTTTCTGCCCTTGTTCCTAGGTTCTGAATCCATATCTGTGCTTGCAGGAGTGTCACTGCACACTTAACCAGTTCGGTTCAGTTATCGTAGCTTAGCATACATTCTTATCCAGTGTGGCTTACACAGCGTGCAATTTTAAGTTATCCATTCATACAGCTGGATATTTATTGAAGTTAAGTACCTTGCCAAAGTCTACAACAGCAGTGCTACACCAGGGAGGTGAACTGCAGCCTTTTGGTTTCAAGCACTGCACCTTACCACTACACCGCACTGATGACCCAAAGAGAAAGTTTTGTAACCAGGAGTTGGTTGGCCTTTTACTTTGAGTGATCATTCTGTGCACATCTCTGGCTGCTTTAGGAGCTGTTCATCTTTGACTCGGCTGGGAAGGAGACCTTTACAGAGTCCTGTGAGAAGCTGGTGAGGGTTTCTGCATTGCTGATTTGTCATAGGAATATGATAACTGTCTTTGGAGTTCAGTTTATAGCTGTATTTATGTCAAGTTGGTGGTAAGATTTATAAAGTTGCAGGCATAAGATAACTTCCCCAATGGCTGTTTTTATGTCTGACTTTTATGACTTTGAAGTTCAATGATTTTTTGTTCAATGAAATTCTGTGAGTCTTCACTATTTCACACATTCTTCTCAGTGCACAGTGAAATTGTTATTGCATGGAATGTAATCACTGCTAATTAAACATTAGTCTAATCATGAGCGAGCATGAACCATGTAAATTTAATCATGTAGTCCCATTACTCATGGTTTAATTTTTACAACTAACAACAACAATAATAATAATAATAATAACAATAATACTGTAATAAAAATGTGTAATAATAATAATAATACAGTTTTTATTTTTATTGGGCCTCTGCCATTTTGATGTTAATTTGAGCACCTTTGCTGGAAAGTTATGCTTGATTGCAATTCAGCACACTTCATGAATAACATGAATAACATGAAATAACGAATGGCAACAAAATGTGTGTGTCATCTTTGTTTTGCCTGCATTCTGTAATGGCACTGCAGATGCCCTGTTTGAGCCTTTCTGGCAGTCTCTTGCAGTATCTGACCTTGACTCTGTGTAGGCTGTGTGTGCGTGTGAGTGTGTGCATGCGAGGGGGTGACAGGCATGCGTTGTCCTCTCTCCGCAGTGGGGACAGCCCTCGGTGCTGTGTCTGGTGTTCGACGTGAGCAGCGAGGTGTCGTTCAGGAGCTGCGGGCGCTGGCTGGAGAGGGTGAGGGCCCACTGCCAGGGCCTGCAGGTCCCAGGTGAGAGTGGCGGGGGTGGGGCGGGGCGTCCGTGGGCACCGGGGGCGGCGGGGCAGCGGGGCTGACTGCACCTTCACTGTGTGTGTGTGTGTGTGTGTGTGTGTGTGTGCTGCGCAGGGGTGCTGGTGGGAAACAAGTCGGACCTTTCTTCCCGACGGGAGGTCGAGACGGCCGTGGCCCAGGAGTGGGCTCAGAGCCAAGGCCTGGAGTACCACGAGACCTCCGCTGTGAGTCCACACACCCCGACACGTGCCACTGCACCTCCCGGCACTGTGGCAGCGCTGCGTCCCACTGCCTCTGCTTTCATATGTGCTGGAATACGCTTAGTCGATGTGGTCAAACCCTTGTCTTAAGGTCTGGATGAATAGATTGAGGATTAGTGCTTCTGTATTTTACATGGATGGTGCCTATGTGTATGTCAAAACCATTTGACTTGTTAGAAGTCATAATATAAAATATGCTATACCAGTCTAGGTTGTCGCACGTATGCAGTTCATCCCGTTTCCTGTTTACTTCATGCTTAAATTTCTGCATATGGTCTCTCCATATGTGGTTGCTTACCACACTTATGAAGTCCCCTTGCTCACAGTCTGTCCATCTGGTGTCTCTCTTTGCGTTTATGTGTGTGTGTGTGTGTGTGTGTGTGTGTGTGTGTGTGTGTGTGCATATGTATGTGTACATGTGTGTACATGTTTTCCTGCATGTGTGTGTTTTTTGCTTGTGTTGTGTGCCTATGTTGTACATGTGTGTGCGCTTGCACATCATGTGTGTATATGCACGTGTGTGTTTGTGTGTGTTGCAGAAGGAGATGGAGAACTGTGAGGCCCCCTTCCTCAGTCTAGCCCAGGCCTTCTACGCGCTCTATCAGGGTCAGCTTCAGACCATCCAGGCCCTGGCTTAGACCTGCTTTACCTGACTTCCAAACCACAGCTACACTTCACCTGTATCTCCTGCTTAATTGTTTGTCTTTAAGCAGCTGGCTATTTTTGGTGTAATTCTCTGCATTCTTCATAGTAGTTTTGTTCGCGAGTGATTCTTCTTTACAATGGTCCCCATGTGTGTGTTTGGTGGGTGATAGTGGACTCTGTGCACAAGGGGTCTGTAAGCAGATTATGGCCGTTTAAGAAGACTGGCTTTGAGATCACCCACATAAAAACCACGGAAAGACTGACAAAGACTCTGAAAGCCCCTCCTCCCTTAACCAAATAAGACAAGGCCTGAAACAGGAGTTTCCTCCGTCCCAGCTGCCTGTGTGAGGAACCACTCTCCCGCTGCGGTGTGCAGCGTTGTGGGCGAGAACAGATGTACACAGCTGGTCCTATCTCCCCCCCCCTCCATTTTCTTTTTCTCTCTCCTGCCTCTGCTGCCCGAGGGGACATTGATGCTGGCTCTCTCCACTGCAAGAGGCACACTCGAGAGAGCTGCTCTGCCTTAGACAGTGTGTAGGAGGCCACTGATTGCATATCCATGGTGATATCCGTCCTTGCTTTTTTTTTATTGCCGTCATTGTTTGTTATTGTACATACCGGTAACTCATTAATGAATTTGTAATGGTTTTATTACAATAAACATTGTATATTTATTCAGTTACTGGCTTTTTCCTCCGTTTGCTTTGTGGTGAATCTTTTATGTGTATGTCACAAAGATATGTAAATCTTTTTATTTTTGGTTGTACCCAACAACACAGGCTACAAAGGCCCTATGCATTAGTACTGGCTCTGTAAAAATGTGTTTTCTTCAGCGTTTTACCATATGTTCTGACATTTAGTAATTTTTATACATTGATGTGTAATGCATAAAATCAAGTGGATTTGTGTTATTGATGAATGGCACAAACTGGAAGTTGTGTAATATTTGAAACTTTTGTCATAGTAGGCTGCTGTATCATCAGGAATGACAAAATAGTTATACATAACCAATACATAATACTAAAGAACCATAAAGTGGGTAGACTAAAGGATGAGAGTATTTTGTGAATTTCCTTTGTCATTTAGGCAGCAACAGAGGCCTTTATGTTTTCACATGTCGGTTTCAATTGCTGTTGAGAAAAAAAAAATTGCAAATTGAAAGCAATATGTTTGAGGAAACATTTAGATTATATCACTCTCTTGTGTATAAAACTCTAGCACCCCGACTCAAAGTAAGGTATAAATTGTTCCAGCTGCAAGTTACATAATTTCTGGTTATTTCAAATGCGCTGGTAACAACCACTAATTAGTGTTTTAATTACTCTCTTGAAATCAAATTAGGTCAAACCACTGTCCTTGTTAGCCTTCCATGGATAACGAGGACAACTGTTCCATATTCAAACCTCATATCAAAGGTATCAAATGACATAGCTGCCTTTGTTCGAAAGCATTTCAATTTTGAAGCGTTTGTATAACAGTATTATAATAATTGTATGGGAGAAATTCATGGCCATTCTGTTTTTTCACTTGTGTATCATATTTGAAGCAAGTCTCATGGGACTACTTCACATTTTTGTACATATCCTCTTTCTGATTCAGGGGTGCTGCTCTCTGTCACGTGACGTGAGGTCCAGATACAAATATCAAAGCCAGATACAAAATCAGGATGTCCACCACCGTTCCTAACCCCAGCCATTTAGAGTTACATTTTGAGTCTGATGCTGGTTCAGTTGCTGAAGGCAGAAAGTGGCAGCACTGCCAGGTAGCATACCGGGATGGCCCTCCAGACTTGCTGACCCTAGAACATTGAGGCCTAAACCTTACATAGGATGTAATCCAAAAATCAGTGGAGTGCTGTGATACTTTACGGTTTATAGTACACTGTAACAGTCTCAGAAATAAATTTGGTTTACAATCTGCTGTACTATATATGATTCTACTGAAGATGTTCTCTGGTTGAGCTGTATTATTGATTTTTGCTATAGCCAGCTCATGATTTTTACAGAAGATTTGTAAGAAATAGGAGTTAATTTCTCATGTAAAGTGAATATTGTACCTACAGTAATTGTATTTATGAACCAGCTAACTAGCTATCAAAGACCTTACTTGCTAATTTTAGTATGATTTACTTTATGGTGAGCCTGGTGAGCTAACTTTATATTTAGCACCAGTTAGCACAGAGTGTGTTGCAGTGTAGGGGATAAGATTTACCAGTGGGATGTGGAGAATCAGTTTGGGAATTTGACCAGGAAAACAGAGTTAGCATCACGACAGTACACTTTTGCTATGTAACATGGGCTCTTTAATGACCAAAGTAAGTTAAGACCTTGGTTTCATATCTCATCAGAGGGACAGCACAGCACTGTAGCATTGGTTTTGAGTTAGCCCAGAGGAAAGGAGTGTCAGCTGGTGGCCCACCACCACCTGCTGCAATAACCTTGTTTTCTCAGTAGGTGTCCCAGTTCCCAGTCAAGGACTAACCAAGCCCAGGCACCAGGGGCTCAGAGAGAGAGAGCTACAGGGTGGGACTGCTGCTGGTTTCTTTTTATCCCTTCTTTTAAAATGCTGAGATATGAAATGATGACTGTGGTAGCATCTAACAAACCTAGGGTTGCTGAAATGAAATGTCTGTGCACCATCGCCACTGCTATGGATGTCATTCTGCTCAATCAGATGGACTGCAGTAAACCATGAGTGATTGGATGTTGCTGTAGGTGTAGCTATTGTTTTTTTACATACTGTACAGCATTCACCTACCGTCTGTTCTAACATGCCAAGCTATTTCCCTTGCAAGCATATACAGTATATTTTCCTATGATTTCTGATGTAAATATGTAGACCATACATCTGAATTGATTTTCCAGCCTTAGTGAGGCATGATCACTGATGCTGAGCTGCATTTAATTTACATCCGTTAAAGTTCACACTGACTGGCGTCATGCCCTCCGCTTCTGTTCTTGCTCAGGTAATCGATGGTTGAGTCATAAATGTTACCAGAGTCTTAGTGAAAATGCATGGAATGAAGAGGCTCTCCTACTATACCTTAATCCCCC
The DNA here is from genome assembly GCA_019176425.1 of Megalops atlanticus. Taxonomy (NCBI): domain Eukaryota; kingdom Metazoa; phylum Chordata; class Actinopteri; order Elopiformes; family Megalopidae; genus Megalops; species Megalops atlanticus. Next base: position 15,331,743 of record CM032875.1, on the reverse strand, counting down.
CAAAAACAAACTGTTCCTTTAACTGTACAGGAAGAAAAGACCAGAGAGCGAACAATGAAAGCCATTGTTTGAATGAGACAGAATTATACCTTTTGCAGTAAGTGAGAACAAGAGAGAAAATTGAGAAGATATCATCTGCTGGTGCTAATGCTGTTCAGGGAAGTGAGAGTGAATCTCAACCAGCTGCGGTTCAACCTAATCCTGACCTTGCTGTTATACTGGCACCTATAGGTTTGCTTGGACTGATATATCTTCAGTTTTAGGTAATTCAGTGAAATACCATTCATGATTGGGTATTCCCAAAACATCGACGCTCCCTTATGATTTTGCTCTGATTTTCTGATATCCACTTTCTGATATCCTTTACATGTCACCCAGAAAGAGTTGGATGATAAAACTCAAAAAGAAAAGATTTGAACAAACATGGTAGATCTTCTCCTCATATATAACAGGTAAACTCTATGATAAACATCTGATAAACCCTTTTTGGTAAACAATCTTGATGGACTATGATAAATTATTATTATTATTATTATTATCCCAATTTATTATAAATAAAAATAAAGCTTGGTCTTCTCCTCCAATTTGCCACCCAAATGAAAAATTATATAGATCTCACTGCAGTGAAATGACTGGGCTAAATAAAAGGCATTGTAGAAAAAACACACTTGTATACTGGGTATATTGGACACCCATGTCTTGAGATCATTCCCGGGCTGTCCATTGCCCCTGGCAACCAGCTCCACCCAGACCATACTCTTCAAACTGATTTATCTGAGCGTGGAAGGCAGATATATGGCACCGTTTACTTTGATCCTCACAGGAACAGCTAGCAAGCATCGCACGGTTTTTTATCATCATGCAGGTTAGACCTCATGTCATGCGACACAGAACGGCTGTGATTTGATCAGTGGCTTGGTTTTAAACGACATATTGCTTTCAGATGAAAACGTTTATTTGTCTGCGAACTGGTTTTATGAAACAGGCTGATGCGGACAGCTCGCAGCGAGCTATGACACAGCTTGCCGGACTGCAGCTCCTGTGCGCTGTCGCTCATATATTAGTATTCAGCTCCTGCTCTCAGAGACGCGGTCTCTCGCAGCACCACAAATGCAGAGGGGCCCTGCATGCAGTACCACATACTGCCACCAGAGGGAGGACGAGTGTAACATATTTCTCTGTTACGCCAGGTAACGAATGAACTTGAGACATATTTTAAGCGTGATTTTACCTATAAGTCCATACTTGCTAGAGTGGTTAAATAAAAACTGCATCACTAGCTATGCAGTTATCATATTATTCCAAAGTATTTGGAACAAAGTATTATGTACAAAGAATGGTATCAGCAAATGTTCCAACCACAAACAGCACTGAGTAGTGGCTGTAACCAGAATGAGTAAAACCTAGTCAAAACTGAATGCTAAGGAATGGTTATGGCAACAAATCACCTCTGGAAATAGACAGTAATGCTTAACATACAAAATATCATGCTTTGTAGCATTATCATTTTAGAGACAAAAGCATGAAACAATAAATAAAAGTACAACACAATACAATGTATATCATCTCAGAATAGATAACATAGGTTAACCTCACCTCTGATTTTCTGGATTAAGTAATACTGTGATGGCACATAGGCTTATCCCTAAACAAAGGTGAAAAAAACTTTTTAAATTCAAGATGAGGTCATTCTTTTGTTTAATTTCCAACCAGCCATTCACTCATTTTACATGAGGACTCAGGGTTTATTTTGGGTCTGTTCTGTGCTCTTTTCAAGTACTTACTGTTCTGTAGCCCCAAACTCTCTCTGACCCAAAAAACACAGGTGAGCGCAGTCAGCAGCTGTTTTCTGGATCTGTTCGGCAGAGAAAACCTCATTAGCACAGATCACTCATTAATACTTCGCCATTTGAACACTCGGACAGTAATTCTATGAACTGGGTGTTGCTAAGCTATGTGTGTGCTTTACCCCTGTCCTACTGTCTTTACTGCGTTTTTACACACTACAATGTTATGGCTGTTGTTACAGTTAGTTCTGAAATCCTTTGCATGAACACTAGGCTTTATGCAGTCAGAGATGAGAAGGTCAGGGATTGCTGCAGATTAAACAAACATTAAGATTTAAACCTGACACGTTAGACGTGACCGCAAGCGTATGCATTGCAACACTGTGTGGGACCAAACATAAAAGAAAAACACAAACAAATCTTCACAAAAAAATAAATAAATCAATAAACTCATGGAGTGGCAATATGTACTCCAATCCAAATGTAGGCAGTATGTTATTCTGACTACATTCTCAACAGACATACACATACACAGTACCTTACATCCCACCTCTCTCCCTCTCACTGCATTACACTGCAGAGATGCTGCTGGGCTTTGATCACTGCTCCACAGACAGTAGCACACAGTCTGAGAGAGCGCAGTTCACACACATTGGTTGTTAAATGCAGGCGGATAATCGACATGCTTCTGTCCTGAAGCTCCCTGCATGCATTTAGCTCAGCCTCACAGTACAATCAGTGACATCATCTGAGAACAGCACTCTCTACCCAAAGTCCCAAATCCTCAGGCAGCGCCACTGTGGTTGGATAACGTTAACACCTGTCTGCCACCCCATATTCCCAACTGAAACACAGTCACATCCTTAGTGATCCACACTCACTGTACTATCTAGAGACAGAGAGCCTGAATATTGCTTCACTTTGCCCCCCACCCCCATGCATGACTTAGATTTACTCAGTAGTGAACTACAGCCACAAATGCACCATAGGTCTCTCCCCAGCTGGTGGTTTAGCTGCAGACAGTTCAAAACACCTGCACATCAGCCGCACGGTCCGACTTACTGTAGATGCCTGCCTTCTCCATGCGGTTGTTCTGCCTCCTGTAACCTGACAAAGCCGTGGGGCAGACCGGGAATTGAGAGAGAATAAGATAAAGAGGACCGGCCTGGGTCGGGGGCTACCCGGGAATTGACTGAGTCACTGAGGGATGGAGAGTGAGAATGTGGACAAGAAAGGCAGATTAAGGTCACACAAGTCTGCCTGCCGAGATGGATGGAGAGCAGAGTGAGAGAGAGAGAGGAGGGGGGAGAGAGAGAGAGAGAGAGAGAGAGAGAGAGAGATGGGGGGAAGAGAAAGTGCAGGTTACAGAAATGGGCAAATGATGCACAACTCTGGCAGAGAGACAGACACGCATTAATTAGATAGATACAGATCTCTTTATCATCTATATCTATAGATCATCTGATTTACACCTGGAACAGCAAGTGAGGTGACTCTCCCCTTAATTAATCATTGAAATATTATGTGGAAGCACAAGAAGAAAACCTCAGCAGACTCCACTATCCTTCAGGAATGCTGGTTCCCCAACCCTGCCTTAAATCAACACTTTGGTCCACAGATAATCAGTTGACCTGTTTTAGAAAACTGAAAAAAAAAACATTATCATAACATCATAAGGTTAAGTGAGCAATTTACGATTAGACTGGGATTAGATTAGACTAAACATACACAGAAATGGAATTTAAAATAGGACATTATGGGAAAGCAATTCCTCGCTCAAAATTACGCTTTTCTCTACCCACAATAAAAACCCATCATGCTCTCCTCTTCCTCTGTCATGTCTTCATGTCTAGAACATAATCTAGGATGTCACAGCACAGAAGGAGGGTCAACGACATTGTCTGGCTGAACAAGCCAATGAGGTTACAATTCATTTCTATGCTGAACCCAGGAACCTGTTCTATTTTACCTTTAAAAATACCCCTAAGGCATTAAATTTAGTGTATGGTTGCACGTCCTGAAAATTTCCATATGAATTCTTCAGCTGCAGTGATCGTTAAGATGGAGTTGAGTTCAGGATTATAGAGGAGACCAAGAGGAACAGTGTTACCTGTACTCCCAGCTAACTCTTTTTCCATGAAGTCCAAGTTTTCACTCCCCTGATTGCAAATATGCAGAAAATTACTGGCCACCTAATTGTAAAACTAACACACATGCATAAAGAGTGTCTGCTGATGATGCAGAATGAGAAGAACACAGAGAAACCTGCAGGCTCCGTTTTGCTCCCTCCGGGGTTCCAATTTTATTCATCACTGGGACTTCCATTCATCAATGCATCCAAGTTTATGACCATTTGGATTTGGCACCTTTAAAGATTTTTTTGTTCATTTAAACAACGCAACTGAGAAAAAAAATAAACTAAGGCTGTGTGAAATTTTAAAAAATGAAATACATACATACATATATAAAGAAATCAGAACATTAAAAAAGGCCTTTTGTTTGCTGCTGTTTGATTTGTTTCACTCAAAGCAGACAACAAAATACCCCCTCCAAAAATAATAATAAAAAAAATTAAAAAAACAAAATTACACACACACACACAATAGTGACTTTTAAAATGTTTGCGTTGTCACTTTTTCCCCTTATCATTATTATTTTCTAAAACTTAAGTTTCTCAAGAGCAGGTTCACTGTAATTTTTAGCATGCATGTAAATTTCTTTATTTGTGAGTCACTTAGCTTCGTTTCTTGCGGTGTCTCGTACTTGCCGTTTTGTTGTCTTGTTTGTCGTGTCTTGTTCCGTGTCCTCTTCCTTTTCTCCCTGCTATACTCTCCTTTGCTCTAGTCTGAAGACATTTTTAGTCACCCTCTCCCCCTTTTAATTTTGCTTCAGCTCATGTCCACACATCGCCTAGTTTTAGACTCGCGCTCCTGTGACAACCGAAAACAGAAAGCAAACAGGGCCCCAGAAAAAGACGAGAAGGTTCTGGTAAAAGAATAGAATTTGTCTAATATTTACTGCTTGCTCTTTTTCTTTCTCAGCAGCTGTGATAGTAGAGTATCTATTTTTCTTCTCATTTGTCCTTAAAGCGGTTAGTCAAGAGTCTTTTCATGTTTGCATTTCCATGAATATTTTGTATATTTGTTTGTTTTTTTTTTCCACGTCAGGAAAGTCTACCTGTCATTTATTATCTTATATATTTATATATAAAATCAATACATACTGTATATTTGTCAGAGCTTGCCGTTTGGGTTATTCCCTTTTGAATCCCAAGCTGCTGTGGTTCACAGTTTTAATGCAAAAAATAAATAAATCAATAAATACATAAAAAAGAGAGGGGGGTGGAGGAGAGGGAGGGATAGCTTGCAGCCCCGTACAGACCGAGGAGAGAAGCGAAAAGTCAAAATCAAATCAAATTTACAAGCTGACCTTCCCCACCTCCTCACTGACCCCACCCTCATCATCCAACCCTGCTCTGCACAGAACACCCCGTTCTCCCATTCAGCCACGTTTCATTCCAGTTCATATCTTTACACACATTGGTTTAATTCTTTTAAATAACGGTAGATGGGAAAATCATGCATTTTCTTTTTTTTTTGACATTTTTCTTTTTTTTTTTTTCAACATGGAAACTCATATATCATTATATCTTTATAATACGGGGCTCCTCTGTTCCCTCCTCTCCATCCCCCCTCGTACCCCCCCCCTTTTCCTCCAGGGGGGGCGCCCTCATACAGGGGTGGTGCGTCGGTTGGCTGTGTTGGTGTGGGCCGAGTCTTTCAGGTCCTTCTGAATGCAGTTGTGGACCTGCAGGAAGTTGTGGTCCCTCTCGGAGTTGTAGGTGGCGGTGGGGGTGCTGGAGGATTTGAGGGGGTCCCGGGTGAGGGTGTACATGGAGATCTCGGTGGAGGGGAGCGTGTTGAAGCCCTTGAGCCCCACGGGGGAGGCGTCGCGGGAGTGCGAGGGCTCGGTGGAACGGGAGCTGGAGCGCGAGCGCCGGCGGTAGCGGTAGCGGTAGCTGGGGATGCGCGTGATGGCGGAGCTCTGCAGGTAGTCGGTGGCCCGGGCGCCCGCCCGCAGCTCCTTGTGCCGGTCGATGAACATGTGCACCGCCAGCACCCCCACCATCTCGGCGATGATGAAGGAGAGCGCCCCGAAGTAGAAGCTCCAGCCGTACGAGTAGCTGTTCTTCTTGGAGTCGCTCTTGGACGGGTCACCCGCGTTGGCTGATATGTACACGATGATCCCGATGATGTTGCTGAGGCCTGGGAGGACAGGAGGCGACAGGGTGCGGGGTAATTCACACCATTTCCATCTAAGTCCAGCTATTTCCAGCTAATTTATTAATGGTGCAAGGAGCATGTTAATGTGCCAGACTGTAAAATCTCCACTGACCACAGAAATGTACAGAGCCATACCGCTTTCATGATACTGAAGCTATACCCGTTGGCAAAGCATATGTCGGGATCCCCACTTTTAGAAAGTAGCAATAACATACATTGGATAATCGGATTACTGAAGCCTTTTCAGGACTCCTAGCAAACAAGCATTTTACTAAGTAGTATTTCAGCAGTAGTGCTGGATGATTTTGTTCCAGGAGCAGAGAACAATGAAAGTGGAAATTGGAGATTTGGTCTTTATGTTTTTAGAACAACTGATTACAACATGTCTAAATGACTTCAGCTAAAAAAACACCAGCAATTAGATTTAAATGGAGAAAAGGCTTTAGTTGATGTTCAAACATTAAGGCTCTTTGAAGTGACTTTGCTTAGCCTATTTTTTTGTCTTTGTCTGAGCCAATAATGAGGGCGAATTCACATGAAGATCTGTCTTTTTTTAAATCTCCCTCGAACACTCTCACCCACACACACACACACACACACACGCACACACACACACACACACACACACACACGTGAGCGTGCACTCACTGGTCATTCAAACACCGATGTCAGTTCACTGGGAAAGCATGTCAAGTGCGCTGCATTTTCTGTTGAATCCCGACGGCTCGGTTCTTAGCCTAGAGATGGGATCGTGCTTGAAATGCAGTCTCACGCTTCTGAATGCTGCACACAGAAAGGCTCCTGTTTCCTGGGCTGCATTTACATATCCTGAAGAAGGGGCTCAGGCTGGGCCTCCGCTGTGCGCTAAATGACCTGCTGTCGTCCGCGGCAGGCAGAGTAGAAGGGGAATGGATGTTTGCTGCGCGCGCGGGCACGGCTGTTGTGACACTAATGACACTAATTAGGACCTTAGCACACTCGCTCACGTGCTCTCGCCCCCTCTCTGTGCCCCGGCCCTCCGTTTCGCACAGCCTCTCTGTCTCCGCTTACCCTCCTCAAGCTCCTGTGCTGTGATTCCCCTCCTTTCTCTCTCTCCCCCTCTTTTTCCCTCTCTCTGTTCCTTCTCTGCTGAAACGGATACATGCCTGAGTAAGAATACAGGAATATTCTTATATTCTATACACATATATCTTGAATTATATTCTAGGATATAATACCAGACATATGCGTACAAGAATTTTTATACACAATGTGAAAATATGTGAGGTTAACAAAGAATGGGTTCTGTGGTTGAATATGCTCATTGTGTTTTGCTGTGCTTATGTGGGTCATTGTTACGGCGTTTGTCGTTTTTGCTTTTTCCGTATGTATTGTCATTCTTTTTGACAGCCGGTAAGTCTTTTAAAAAATCTAAAAAAGATCTCTCCCTCCTTGAGCGTCTGTCTCTGCCCCTCTCCCTCTCCCTCTCCCGCTCCCGCTCTCACCTGCAGACACGAAGAAGATGCCGGCACTGAGGATGATGTTGTGGCGTGACTTGTAGAACTCGCTGGCTGCTATGCACAGACCCCCCATGAACAGCAGGATGACGCTTAGGATGGGGAAGATGCTGGAGGCTCGCACCGCGCCTGGGGACAGGGGACAGAGAGAGAGGGACAGAGGGGGACAGAGGGGGACACAAGGGGGGGACAGAGGGGGTTAAATGGCTTTAGAACCTCCTTCGCTTGGGTAATACGCGTGCACTTGAACGCATGGTTGAAGGGGAGTCTGTCCTCCAAGTCCACCTCTTTTGAAATACCCATCGCCCATGTGGTTGATCGGTCCGCTTCGACGCATTAGTTTGCTGCTTTTGTAAATTGACCTCATCAAAACCTCTGCACTCAACAAAGCTTGCTGTTTTCTGCCTGACAAAAATCCTGTGCCATTAAAGTGACGTGTAGACCGTGGAGTACAATTCAGGTAAAGGAGTGAGTTTCTTAGAGAAGCCACACACACACACACACACACACACACACACACACACACACACACACACACACACACACACACACACACACACACACACACACACACACACGCGCGCACGCACACACAGCGGGCTGACGGGCTCCATCACTGTCTCTGTATCCTCTCTGCTGTTTAACATGCACGCTTAAACTTTCATCAAGCTGGTTAAATTTTCACCACTTCACCACGTCTCCTTGCCACTGCCACTTCAGCACTTTTCCTCCCAAAGTGCTGACAGCGAGCCTGGGTAGATCTGAGAGACTCTCCCAGAACTCTCCCTCAGCTGCCCGGCTCCCCCCCGATCTACAGTGCGGCGCAGTGCTCCGTCCTCAAGATCCGTCTATCTACAGAGAGGATCTCCTGTGCAATCTCCCTTCTATGTCCCTATCTGCCAACAGGATCTCACTTACAATCCCTTACCTCATCTCTCTATCTAAGTACAGGATCTCTTTTTCATTGCTGACACAAGGTTCCATGTTGGTTACCTTTTTAAAGTGCAAGTTTGAAAGGCCTCTCCTTCAGTCCGCTTTCCCCCTCAGCGTCCTCTCCCTATCTCTCAGCAATCTGTTCTTTCTGGCCGCCTCTTCCCTCCCTATTACTGTGTCCGTTTTTGATTGGCCGTGCCAGATGACCTTTTAAGTGACAGGCGGGCAGACATTCTGATGCACAAGCGCACACATTGACCAATTGAAAGACAATAATCATCTGCATGACCGACACCTCCTGACTCAAATTGAGTGACTGACATTTCGTCTCTGACTGACACTGTGCAATTAAACTAATTGGCGCTGACAGTAGCACTCTCAGTGGCTGAATCTCAGAAAGACCATTTCTGACACATGTTGTACAGCTTAATACTATGTGTGACAGACAGACCGACATGGACAGACAGATGATAGATTAACAGTGGATTGCCAGGTAGAGGAGCACCCCGACTTGCTGACCTGCTAAATCTTCATTGAAAGGCATACATGTACAGTTGTCCTCTGTATGTGTCCCTCCTCTCTCTCTCTCTCTCTCTCTCTCTCAACTCTCTTTCTCACTCTCTTCTCTTGCCTCTCTTTTCTCTCACTCTCCTCTCTCTGTACCCCTCCCTTTCTGTGCCCCTAGCTCTCCTTCTCTCCCCCTTGCTGTATCTGCGGGTGCAGGAGCGTGTCAGGGTTACAGCCAGCAGTCTGATTAAATATTAAGGTGTCCTCAGCAACAGCCCTATTCCTGTCCCTCTCTGCCCTGCTCACATTAACCCCACAGTCGCTGACATCTCAAGTCAAAGCACATTATGAGGCAATGCAAAGCAGCTTATTTTCTGGAGTCAGCAAAACCGGGGCCCAGCAAAACCAGCCCTATACGAGAGGAAAAAGACATTGACTTTGAGAAGGAGATGAGAGTAGACCAGGTTTTGGACAGGCTCATGATTGAAGATGGGGTCACTGCATGACAAGCACGTAGCCGAACATGCAGAAGGGAGGTCGCCGGCTCAGAGCTTCTGACCTCCCATCACTGTCTGCCATCAGATAATAAATGTTAGTTACAGTCAGGTGACAAATTCATTGAAAAAAAAGAACCCTACTGGAGGAGGATAGATTTGCTGGTTTATTAAGCAAACAGATGGCAGCTAGGAAGTTGGTTCTTGTTAATGGCAGTTACCCATGTTAAAACACTAGTGTGAACCATAGCGTGTACAGTTACAGCAAGCCAGCAAGGATTTGGACTCAAACTCTTATAGTCTCTGAACCTGTAGACCCAGCTCAACACACAGCTTTCAATGTGCCCTTGAATATTGTGTCTGTGTGTGCGAAGCACACACGTGCGTGTGGCTGGAAAGTGGTTGAAACATTTATTTCATTTGAACTGGAGGCTGTGTTTTGGCTTGTTGATTTATCTTGCTGGTCCAGAAATATCCCTGAGTGGGAGTTTCGCCATTAATTCGATACATTTATGTTTCAGATTTCTTTGCTCTGAAATATGATGTACGCCTGTTGTTCATTCCAAAGGCACAACCCTACGAGAACACATTTCTTTTTCTTAATCAAAGACATGTTGCTTATGCTCATTGCACAGTCACTGTACACCACTAATATGTACAACTAACAAGGGATTTCTGGGTAATTTGCTTCATACCTATAGAGTATATGGTTTTGTCTCAGTTCTATCCCTGGCCAACTTCTGACGTGGACTGAAGACCCACCTCTTCAGACTGCATCTTGGTTCCGCCTGAATCCCCACCACCTAATAGCTGCTACTTATATTAATTGCTGTTTATTTTATGTGTAGCATTGCAATGTGTTTTGGATACTGTGATCTAGTGTCTGTGATGTATGGTAGTGTGTGTACTTGGCTTCCCTTAGTTTCTAAGCTGTCTAGTTTCAGGTTAGCACAAGTTAACTTGTGGTAGAGCTCAAACAGTGTTAGGCTTACACTCTGGGAGTGTTGTTAGCCTGGTCTGACACTGTTGCTCATTTAACTTGAATGGATATGCTTCTGTTCTCTTGTGCTGTAAATTTCTCTGGATAAGACCATCTGCTAAATGAATGTAATGTAATGTAATATATTAATGTGTTCATGTATGTATTTGTACATATATCACACATATGGAGTTAAGAGTAATGTGGAATTCTTTAGCACATTTTCAGTGAGCTTTTCATCTGTATAGATGTGACCTAGAGGAGGCAAGTTCAGCCCTTCTGTGTGTGGTGACTCTGCCTAGAGGCTAGGCACTCCTCCCCCTCCATTTCAGCAGCACTGTCAGCGAACCCGTCGGTTCTGTACATACAGGTATACAGTGGATGAAATATTCATCACTCTGTACCGAGCTCAGATTTGGGCCTGGAGGGATGTGGGCCACAGCTGGGAGAGAGGGGCCAAATCATCACATCTGAGGCAGAGATCTCGAGGGGCGCAGACGTTCGTTTCGACCTCGTGCTGGCACTCAAAATCACTGGCATCAAAACTTTGTTCGGGCCGTATAGTGTTATGGTAATGACAGACACTTTCTTCGCAAAGGCTAAATCGTGATTTTTTTTTTACATTTATTTAAAGACTGGTGTGAGTCTCTGTTGGACACAGGCCTGCGCTGTGTAGGCGAGCTGTATTAGGTCTACTGAAGGACTGAATTCATTTAAAGGCAGTGCGTGGTCAGTCATGGTGTCAACCAGGCCTGCTGAGAGAGCAAGGCTGGGACACAGGACTCATCACAAACACACATCATACATGCCTCCTGGCAGACCAGCAGACTTCCAATAACACCAGCGGGTTTCAGAGAGCCTTCGCGATCACTGTGCCTTACGCTGCTGACAGACAGTACCCTAGTCCTACCGGCTTGGCTGTGAATGGGGGGAGGGGTGGGGAGGCGGACTGGGGGGGGCGTTCCCTGACAGTGTGAGCAGAAGTGTGGGTGCGACCAGAGACGAGCCGCTCCGGTGATGAGACTGGCTCTGCACCTGAGGAGGGCCATACAGGATGAAATGAGCATTTGCACAATTTGTGGGCAATTTATTTTTATTTCGGTTTTATCACTTATTGTTACACCTGAACCTGTGCCGGTTAATGGATGCGTGTACGATTCCCTTTTTCTCTACCTGTGCCGAACCCCCATGGAACATCTCTGCCCACATGCCACTTCATGCCTTCTCCAACGATACATGCTCTCCAAAATCCTGCCAGTGCTTCCCCATGGTTCGTACCAATAGGCAGGAAAACCGCCACAACTCAAGTATCAGTGTCACCAACAACCATAAAACACGGTCTGGGGAAAGTCGACTGAAATACAACGAAATATGATTTATGCTTCACGTCAGGCATTCCTGTCAATAAAGGATGTCTCTAATTCTGTTTACGCACAAACAACACTATGATACAAACATTTTCCCAGTAAGAAGGACTGCTTGGTGACTTCACGGGAAGATGTGGCTGTCAATGTCACGCCGAAGAAAAAAAAAATCAATAAAATTGTGCTCTCCAAATTTCCCCCCTTGAGGCATCTTTTTTTTGAAGCCTTCTTTCCTCTCCTCATTAAAGACGCAGTAATCAGGAAGTGGGCTGGAATGCGTGATTAATGGAAAGCTGGGGTCGTGATCGTGGCGCCGTCTCTGATCTCAGACCGCTCAGGAAACATTTCATTTCTGAGAGAAATTGGCTACCTTCGTTCAGATGTACTGCAGGGACTGAAACGCAAAATATTCTTATCAAAAAAACCCCCCAAATTCTCAGAAACTGTTGGTCCACCTAGTGGAGTAGCATCTGTTAGTTTATGTAAAGAGAATTCTTCTGATTGCTGTTAGTAGTTATGCCTGAATGGCCCTGCTGTCCCATCTCTGTGCTGTAGAGTAAGCCCTAGCAGTGGTAGGGCTGAGAGCCTGCACATCTGAGCCAGCCTGCCCACAATCTCAGCTCAAAGAGAGAGGGAGAGAGGGAGAGGGAAGCAGCAAAAGCAGAGAAAGAGTGGGAGTGAACATGTAGAAGAGTATGAGAGAGAGAGCAGAGGATAAGTGAGTGAGAGAGAGAGAGAGAGAGAAATCAAAGCATATTGATTTCTACAACTGCAGTGTAGACTGACCCAGAGCCTATGTCACCCCTGCTACCACCACCATTAACACACACAAACACGCACACACACACACACACACACACAAATGCGCACACACATACGTGCACACGCACGCACACACATTATGTACATGCAGAGACTCCACATGTATTGGGTGATTTACTGACACTGCCAATGAACAAACATCTGTACAATCCACATTTGAGCCAAAATGACAAAATGTCTGAATAGCCTCTTGTCACCCCATATGTGCTGAGCTGTGGGATGGGGGGGTCACACTAATAAGGTATTTTAGTTTTCAAACACAGATAGGTGAAATACTGGCTATACTTACGAATCAAGGTCACATTCTCCCCTCGACCCCAGAGATTGTCCTCACTTCCTGTCACTGCCCTCCCCCACCATATGCTCACACACAATTTCCAAAAGGTTTTATTTAATTAACTTTAATTACGCCAGATTTATCTTCAGATCAACCCACATGGCAATAAGTACTACTTTTCTCCCTATGATAATGAATGACATCATGAGTGAAATGCAAAATGCATGTCTAAAACACACACACACACATAAAAGTCGTGCACTTAAAACAGTAAGCTTTATGAATGTGCCTCATATTCAAATTATTCTGTAACAATTATATGCTCCCAGCTCCCAACAGTTTACTAAACTAATTATGAGCTATTACATTCATGTCATGTCAGGGACTTGAAGAAATGAATTATTAGTTGGATGTACTGAGCTTTTCATTCTGGAGAAACAATTTTTGAAGATACATAACATTCTCTTAGAGAAATGTGGATTATTTCTTGAGTATGCCTTATATGTACCCAGAAAAAAAACTGCATTGACATGATATTCTAGAGCAGAATGGCATCAAATAAACGAATATGACATGATCTTGTTAGTATCATTTTTCCAAATGCATATCATTGGTTTTTAGTGCCTGATGGTACCCATTATACAGATAAATACAAAGGCCTTATGTTTTATTTCTGAATTAACTTCGATGGAAAATGTCTTCTCCAAATGTACATTTTCCCACAGTGCTCGTCTGGCGGAGGCAGATCTGTGTGAGTCAGATTTGACTGCATTCTCAGCCTGGATCAGACTGCAGGCATGGATATTCATGGGAAGCGATTCTTTCACCATGTTTTGTTTATGTATCATGCCTTTTCAATATTTTCAGTGTTAATTAGATGTGTGGTCATGGATGACAGCATTGGCTTTCACTCTGTGAAGCAGCACTATTGAGTGATTCATTATGGTTTTGTAAATGTTTATTTATCGTTCGTCGATGGCTTCTGTTCCGCGGTCACGTGACCCCGGGGCCGGGACGCCGCCACGCCATCGCTGCCAAGTCAAACGGCGCCATCACGGGTGCCCGCCTCTGCAGACCAGCGTGGCAAGCCCTCACAGCGAGGTCCAGGCGGAACGCTAATGACTCCTAAGCCCCTTCCCTGTGCGGCTCGTGCCCCCACCCCCTTGCCAGCCCTGCTTGGTCACTGACCTGAGTACAGTCTGGGTGAGCACTGTCAAATAGCCCCCCTAACGCGCCCCCCCACTCCTCCATGTAACCCCACCCAGCCTGCCCCGCGAGGCCCATTGATTATATTGGCCAGTGCAGTCAGTGTGTGTCTGCATGTGTCTAAGGTCGTCTGGGCCAGGGTTCCGGCCTCAGCCAGTTTAATGCAGAGCCCAGCCCTCGACCAGATATAATCCTGTACGGATCACTGGCCAATAAGCCAGACCCTGACCCCAGGGGGACCCTCAGACATGACCCACAAACAGGGACCGCCTCTGTCACAGGAGAGGGTGGAACAGCCAGCTGGCTGTCAATGTGGCATCACAGAAAACACGGAGCAGAATCAGGACATGCTCCCTCTTCCACTCCCTCGCTCTTATCCTCTTTTTCTCTCCCTCTCTCTTTCTCTCTTACTGTCTCTCTCACTCGGATTCATACACTGTTTCAGTGGACTGGCATTAAAGTACATTCATATTTATTTATTTATTTATTTATTTATTTAGATAGATAGATAGATAGATAGATAGATAGATAGATAGATAGATAGATAAAATAACAATAATATTGTCTATGATCCATATAATATACTGTTAATTTGTTGCCATTTCCCCTGTCTCTCTCTTCCATGTTATTGCGTTTACATCGATTAAGGGTATTAGTCTGAACTTTGCCGGTTTAAACTCTGTAAGTCTGCATGTGGTCTTTGTAATTGATCACTTTCCTCCATTGTAACTCTCTCCTTTCTCTTACTGCTCCACGACCAGCAAAACGTGAGGCTCTGACGCGATGTGAACTAAAAACCCACTGGCGCTTCAGCTGAGCTCTTCGCTCCTGTTATATAACTGATAACTGCATGTGGATGTGTGAATTGCTGGGCCGTTGCGAAAACTGTGATTGCAGGGCCAGCATACTCTGCCAGCGATTGCGCGTTTTGGGTGTCCTTGTTTAACTGGGGGTTGGGGTGTGGCTGGGTGGGCGTGGCTGGGCCGGGTTGAAACGGAGGGGGCTTTTCGTGAAACTTCGCGTCGACTTTCGCACCTCATCATGTTCTACCGCTGCCCCTCGCTGTTTCTCTCGCTGCGCTGGTGTGGGTGTGCAGCTGCTGCCGGTGCCACACCGCAACAGAAACAGCGAGGCTGGATCTCTGCCTCTCGGTGAGATCACACACGAACACGTCCGCGCTCGTTACACTGCAGCGGTAACTCTGCGCGCGCCCATACCCAGGGCGACCTGAAGTGCTCTCGTTCAAGTCCTGCATTCCCGCTAACAACAACGGCGCTTTTCTTTTCGGCTGAAGTCGACTCCTTCACCAGCTTCCTTAATACATATTTTACAGTTACTGTGTATATATTACAATTACATCATTTACATTCGTTATGCATTGATATGCATTTACAACCGCTTTAAAGAAATGACTACTGTGTGGTAATTCTAACCAATTCTATTCTAAATGTAAACTATAAATTAATAAGATACCAATAACGTTTTAACTCATTCTGTATTAAAGTTATAAAAATGATTATTGACTGCAGATCCAGTACAGCCATACACATGCTCTGCTGTGGCACTGGGCTGCAGTAGACCACAGTATGACCTTGGTATGACCGCAGCACGGCCGCAGCCATGCAGGTTGAGTGCCACACACCCAATCTGTCCAAAAATAAACATTCAATATGATCATCATAATAAAACATCGGGGACATTTCCCCTTTCTTTCAGCAAAGTAACAGTGTATCTTTCTTAAGTTTAACCCTACACATTGGCGGTGGTATCCATTTATTTTCATTTATTTGGCACAAACTCCAATACCAATCTTTGTACCCTTTGTACTTTGTGAACTTCAATACTGGAGCAACACAAGTTACTGCTCTGTGCCTTTGGCTCTGATGACAGTATTACACTGCTTGTCCTCTTTTTGGATCTTTATGCTACAGTGAATCTTTCAACTAATGCGCAGCTTCACTGAGAACTACTACCTTCTGTAAATGTTCAGAAAAACAAGAAACATTTAATGTGTACGGCCACCTACATCGATTTTTTCTTATAATGAGTCGATCTAGCGACATGTTGCAAGACAGTTCAGCAAACGATTCATCATTGTGAAAAATGAGTTATTTTAATGAGCATCAGTAGTCTGGTCATAACAAGCCTCTTGTTTAAACACTTGCTCTTCAAAAGGTAGTCATGGTAACAACACTTTGCAGAAACATAAAGGAGTACTGTAGGTAACAGCTATGGCCCTGTTTTTTTCCTTTTTTATCAATCGTATCTCACTCCTGGACTGAACCGAAGTGTTCTTCCACTTGACTTTACTTTAAAGGGAACTGCTCAAACACATGGGGTCATCTGTTACCCAGACTACAACAGCTTTCAAACACAATACATTTACCTTTATTCTGTATTAGACACAAATCTTGACCCATTTAAGGAATGACTGAATCAATTAATCAGCTGATAAAGAAAAAACAATTTTGACAGACAGATAAATATATTGACAGAAGGACAGAAAGACAAAGAAATAGACAAGTTGTGATTGCACAATAGCATTGTGCAATCTTTTATCTTATTTTGTAAATATAAACCATATCAGGTTCAAATTGAAAGCCACTCCTGCAAAAATGGTATTGGAACAGTTACAACATGGCATCAATAATGGAATTACTAACAGGCACACAGTAGAGCAAATTTATTCTTCACTTCAGAAAAAAAGTCACCATAGCTTTGATCTTATATCAGGCAAAATCATTCCATTTTGATCAACAGAGCTTCCATAAAAAGTGTCCTGTGATGCCCTGAAATCAATAATGTATAAGCTGAAACTTTGGCGTAGTCAGGCCCAGCTGCCAGCCCTCCCTTCCCTGAGTTGAGGGAGGGTTCACCTGCAGCTCCGTTCACTTTGCAACAAAGTCAGATGGGTGAGGAGGGAGCCTTGACCTATATAGGAGTGCTTGAAATATTTATAGAAGTGAATGTCCTAATTGGCAAGCCATTGGGGGAGCTGTAGCCCAGTCCTGTCATCCTGCTCACAAGCAGTTCGCACATTAATACGGCGACCATGATGATGTCGCCTCTCCTTCATACCCGTCAGGCTCCAGTGTCCAATCAGCATCCACTACCATGGTACCTGTGACCGTTGCTATGATCATGACCATCATTACTGCCGCATGCTGAGCATATCTGACTTTGAAATGTGTTTCAATGACTGTATAATGTCATACCCACCTTGAATATTTTACATGTATGTCCTAATTGTATGGCCATGTAACATGTGACATGCCATAAGGTTCACTTTACTGTGTGAAAGCATTTTACCACTCTATACATTATTGGCATTTGGCAGATGCTCTTATCCAGTGACTAACATCAGTTACAGTTTTTTTTAACAACTGAACCGGCAACCTTTCGGTTACGAGTCCTGCTCCTTAACCACTATGCTACACAGCCACCCATAATGCCCTATACATATTGTCTAATCCTTCTGATTATGTTTTTTATATTATCAGAGCTGTCAAAACTTTTTTCTCTAAATGTTTAAAAAAAAAGAATTAAAAACTATGTTTTGTATGCAAGGAACATGCTGGAGATTAATGTGTTACACTCTACAATATCACAAAAAAAGGTTCAACTGCAGAGTTTACCCAGGACAATGATCAATACAGCACACATAAGAAACTCTGGCAGATGTTTCCACAGTAAATTAAAAACAAAAATAGTATCATGTAACTGTAACATCCACTGTAAATACGATCATGTGGAAATGCTGCACAGAGAAATTCATTTCTGCAGACGAAAGTCTTTCTTTCATCTATGTCATCTATGTTGTAAAGATCCCAAAAGTTTTCCTGCACCCATAGGTGAAGTCAGTGAAAGGGGCCACAAATGAACAGTATAAAAGTATGACAATCTGTCTCGGTGTTGAAGATAGCCACCCCCAACCCCCCAAAAAAAAAAACAAAAAAAAAACAAAACATTCCCACAAAGTCCCACTCCTGTGAAGAGGACTTACGTAGGAAGTACTCTGAGGTGTCTGCCTCGTAATCCGTGTCTTCGGGAAAGTGATCTATCTGTTTGCACAGCCCTTTAAAGTTGCCTGTGAGAGACAAGAATAACACAAGGTTAGGAACCTGACACTCAGGCAGAGCACAGCATATAGCTTTCTGTATAATTATACACACACAGGTAAGTATGTGATGATTATCTATTTATACTGGTGGACAATTAGCGAATTAGCGGTGGACAACAGCACTGTCCCATGTGGGATCTGAACATATAACCTTATGGTCACAAGCAAAGTTCTGTAACTACGACTCCCTAATGCCTTCCAGACAAGTCACCGTTCCAAAATCAATACTCCAGTAATCAGAGATGGGACTAATCCTCCTAGCTTCATGGTGTTTCGGAATGTCTGTCTATGCACTTTAAAACAAAGATTCGCTCAAGACATACCCAGCAGCACTGAAGAACCCTACAGGCAAGAAAAACCTGGAGAGACTCCAGCCAATGTATGATGGGAATCTTATGACCTCATCCTTTCCTCATTCATTTGCCTGATACTTTTACACAAAGCAGCACAGCAATTCTGGCTCTTGTTTTTACCACTGACCACCACAGTCTGAGCATGCTTCCCCTCAGTAATAGCAATTGAACTCATGATGGTTCTGTCTACAAAATTCTCTCCATGTTACGCAAGCCAGACACACATTGCTCGATTCTGAAAACGGCTCTCGAGCATCTGATCTCTTCATCCACTGACGTAACCATCCCCTGTCTCACCTGCCATCCAATAAAACAGGCGTTTGAATGCCTACAACGTACGCTTTCAGCTGTTGTTAGCCACGGAGCAGAGCGCTGGAGGGCCGGGGTTAACTTGGGGAATGTCTGCGCGTGTGGAAAGCATTGGAGGAGTGTGATTGACTGGTGATAATCCTCTCCGGACAAAGGGGGAAAAACTGCTGACCACGTGCATCTGTTACTCTTCCCCCCCCTAGCCTTCCTCAGTTCTGGAGCACAATCAAACAACTGCCATTGATTTTATTAGCCAGCTCTGAGGCTGATAGAGAGAGACGGGGGGCTCTGGGGGAGGCGGAGAGAGGAAGGTTTGAGCGGGAAGAGTGAGAAGTAGATAGTGAGAGAGCGAAAAAAATGAGGACAGAGAAGTTGAAGGGCAGGAGGTGAGAGATGGAGGGGAAAAGGGGGGGAAATATTATTTGAGGAAGGTATGGGAGGCGTTATGCATGAGAGAGGGAGTGAGAAGTGAGGAGGGGGGCACTGCGTTTTCATTAAGAAGCTGTAGGCTGAGTGAGTGTGTGCCTTTCTGTCTGATTAAGCACTGCTGATAATTACTCTCCCTCCCTCCCCAACCACAGAAATTAAACAGGCCCTCATTAATTGGTGATTTGGGGGTGAAAGACCAGTGGCTGACCTTCAAACACACACACACACGCCCACATGCGCACACACACACACACACACACACACATGCACACGTGTGTGTGCATAAACAGCCATGTCCGCAAACGTCAGCCCAAACACAATACGTTATTCCTGATATTCAGACATGAGCACAGGGACTCTCCGATTTAAAAGGACAATGACACTTTACTGTCAGAGTGTCTCCCTTTCATTTTTTATGGACATGCTGTTCCTTGTACATACACACTCCACACACATATGAACGCGGACTGGAAAATCCGCTCACACGTACTCTCATGTATGCATTCATGTCAGTCCTTCTAAAACACATGTCCACCCACACTGCTGCTACATAAGCATAAATCCGTAATCTAACATGCGCGCTCCCTCGCTCTCTCTCTCTTTTTCTTGCATGCTTTCACGTGTGCATGTACCCTTGGGAACTGAATCATTTCCGACTGAGTTTGCAGAAGCACACACATACTCGCACGCACACACCCACCCACCCACACACACACACACACACACACACACACACACACACACACACTTACACACCCACACACGAGCGTTGCTCAGGCCTACCGCCTGGCACTTTGGCGATGAGCTCTCTGAGCTCCTGACAGCTCAGTCCCTTTTGCACATGCACACACACACACACGCACGCACACACACACACACACACACACACACACACACACACACACACACACACAGTACAACTCCCCTTGCTTCAGCTTGAAAACAGACATCTGTAAAGCATACAGCCGCTATAAGGCTTCTGAAAGAGCCTGGGAGGAGGTTGCAGAAAGCAGCAGCCGGAGATGAGACGAGACCCAGCAGGGCCTGTCCTCTCCCGTACCCAGCAAACGGTCACTCTGGCACATCCGTGGAGCTGCCTGGGACCGGGGGACGGAGGACACCGGTGCAGAGGCATCTGTCACCTTTCATCACCATTATCCACACTCTGAGGATAATTGGATGAAATAAATGACTTGATAACAGCGTGCTAACATCCCTCTAATAATCCACTGTAACATAACTGTAACGAAAGTGGAACAGCATTCCTACATCACTCTGAAACCGCTCTAATGTCACTGTAGCTTTATTCTATGATCGCTGGGAAGTTACTCATACATCGCTACAAATTTACTCCATAACCACTCTAAAATTACTCCTACATCACTCCAACTTAACTCAATCATCACTATGAAGTTCCTCCTACATTACTTCAGCGTCATGTAGGCTAAGTAAGGTGACCTGCAAGAAATAGTTCTTGCAGTTTGAAGATTTATCTGAATCCCTTACTAGGGTCTGCATCCCAAAGTCTAAGCTCTTGCTGTAGTAGCCTACAGAGCCTCAGGTAGAGCCTTGTTTGGTAAAAACGTTTTTTGGTGAAGATATGGCTGAAAGCACCATGGCACAGACATAATTAATCTAATTATATAATGGTAATATTTGATATTTCATATTCATATGACACTATTATAATACTGTTTCTTACTTTTTGTCAAAGTAAGAATGCATGCTGCACTGGGGCAAACAATTCATTGAACCTTACTGCAATTAACGGAGGAAAATAAAATTTTCAACATATGCAAGAAACCTGCCTAACCAACATGAAAACGTTGTGTTCATTATCTGTACAGTAAGAAACATCCCATGAAAATTCCCCTGTACATGTGCCGGTGTAAATCAATATCCTAATATGCCTTATGGCTCTGTTCTATTTTTTTCCTGTTTCATATTCAATCTTTGAAAGCCATTCAATTTTTTAATCATAAGTAATTTTCATGGAAATCTGGCCAACAGGTTCCAAAATCCCACCGATGCAGGCCTTGACGACATCAGCCATAATATTGTATATTTTTACAATATTATTTTAAAGGATCAGGACTATAAATTTGCATTTAATTTGAAATTTGCATCTAATTAGACCTTGAAATTCAATAAAATATTTGAAAATAAATCCCAGGGGAAAAGTTCAGTCGAGTGCACTGAGTTCAGGCCAGTTAAATGGCCCATTCTCAGCTTAATTATAAATGCTGGCCAACCAAGCTCTTTACCTGAGTGCTGTTTTCTCACAGAGCCTCCTTGAGTGCCTTTAAAGATCAGACCCATGTGCTAAACATGCCGATCCTACCTGCATGCCATCACCTTCTACTATGAACTCCATCTGCACCACCCATATCAACCCTGAACAGATTTTAAAACCAGTGGGGAGCTCTCATTTAAACAGGATTATTCAAGCATTTCTAACATGTGCTGATGTTGCAGTAGTGCCAGAGACAATTAACTTCCATTGATACACACAAAACACTTACAGCATTAAACCTTAACCACTAGAAATAAGGGTTTTCAATAAAGACATTTTCAAATCCAGAGTATAATTCTAGTTTAATGTCATGTTTTTGTGGCACACTATCCTGAGCAGACACGTCCTTTTAAAAACCATTGAGTCAATGCTGTAAAACGAAAATAAGTGAAATGCATTGATTTTAACATTTGATTAGGCCTTTTGCTAATAGGCAGGAGTTTTGACAGTGATTATATGCTGAGACGTGATTTCGCTGACAGAGGTCTGTGGCTGACTGATACAGAAGCAGATAGAAAGCAGTTTCCTCAGAAGACCTGAGTCCCTGTCCCTATCAATCACAGTCCTCAAAGTCACTGCTGTGACTTCCGTGCACAACAGCAGAAAAAAGGAGGAAAGATATTTGAAATGCTAACTGACAGGCAATGTGTGCAGATCATTGCAAAGGCTTATTTAGGGACACAGGTCCACAGCAGAAAAACAACCAAAAACAGGCTGCTGTTTTCTGTTGTTACCTGCAACTATAACCCAAAGCACACTGTTATATGATCTACAGACATAAACTTTCAAGTTAAGACTTGGTAGTAACAACAATGGAAAAAAAAATTCACGCCATTGCAACGAATCAATTAACCAATTAGTTGAATTGTCAACACATGTGCAAGCTCTGCCAGCTTTCACCATCACCCAAGAAAACAGCAAGAAGACACACAGACAAAGGTGTCAGATGACACATCTGTATTGTTGTCCTCTCATCCCCAGGCTTCCATCAACAATGGAGAACAGAGAAAAGAGAGGAAGAAACTTTTCTTCTTGTTTCCCTCAAAAAGGATTGCGAATCTGTTCCTTCACCGGCATTGTAGTGCTAATATTGTACACCACTATTCTGTGCACCAGTATTGCTTGAAAACAGAGAGCTGGTGACTCTTCAGCTGATCTACGGTATACGAGTGCAGTTCCTGTCTTGAGGGATGGAGATCTGCAGGTTTCGGTGATGTCTCTAAATGAACATGTCCAATTCCACAATCTCCAATTACACAATCAAGAGGTGAGGCAGAAGGAGAAACCAGCACAAACGGTGACCTCATGGTGCTTGATTTGCCCAGTCCTTCTCTACGGGGTCGTATTGTGCGAGATCAGACCCATTTTGGCATCACCCTCTCAGATTTTTTGACAGATGGCGCATGCATTTTTTATTGTTGAGGTGACCATGGAGGCAACATTTGTATCGTGAATCCGTTTTGAGATATGAATATTTAGTACTCCTCTGCCATTCTTCTCTCCATTAAAACTTTAAAGCATTTTAATCAACGTATGATGCAGACACAAGCTTAATATATGACATATCTATTCTTGTGGCACAAAATCAAACAAACAACAGCAACAAAAACTTAATAAAACAGTGTCTTGTACGTTGTATTTGCTTTCAACATATACATTTTATATTGTGCAATAAAATAACAATGCATGCTGTTTATATGGCCAACTGTTTCCACATAATCACACCTCTGTGTAATCACACCTCTACCAAAAATTTATAACTCTCAGTGTACAATGTCACCTTGGCTAATATAGCTTAATATGTGGAACATTCTGTGTATAGACAACTGAATGAAATATTTAAAGAGCATGTATGCCATGCCCTATGTGCTGTGATGCCTTTATTTATTACAGACATTTGTTTCTTGTGTCCCCTTCAGTGCAGATGCTGACCCATTCAAAATGTTATTGGAGTTGTAGCATAAAATAACAATAATCCAGGGAAACTCTTTATGTTGCCAATCGGAGAGGAGCACTTCACTGAGCATGGAGCTGGATTGATATGACCCCCTAACTTCACCCAACTCCTGCTCTCTCATTCTAAGATGGCATTCAGTTGCTTTGATGCCTGATGTAACTGCAACAGGTTTGTTGATCAGGGCTGAGCTAAATGCCTCCCCCGGCCCCCAACCGTCCCACTGGAGCATAAAGCACATGATTATCAGAGACTCTTATGAAGGGAAATCAATGAGGCGGATTTTGAAACTTGTGCCAGCCTGGAGTCTCATGTCTCACAGCTGTCCACTGATCTTGTTTCTGTTTGGATCCAATCTGGTCCCTCAAGAGTCTCCGTGTTTCTGCTGTTCGTGCACATGCCAGCTCACTGAAAGAGGTGCTAACATCATGAGGCTCTTCAGAGGACAGTTTAAATATTTAAATAAGATTGATGTATGGTTTGCACAGTGAACTTGCTATGTATATTTCCTCTTTTCTTCCTCTTTTATTTTCACACACACACACACACACACACACACACACACACACACACACACACACACACACACACACTCCTTTTGATACCTTTATAAGGAAACTGATGACACAATTCCCTTTCCTGTGCCCAAGAGTGAAATAGGAAGTGATTGGTCTTGAAAAGAGGAGATTCTTAGTTCTCGGGTCAAAGGCTGCTCTAGAGTTCAGTCCACATGGGAACTGAGTTTGCAATTCTTTTTCAGAGGGAGGAAGCCAAACTCTTCACCCCTGGCCTGGCAGAGCTGAACATTTACAGACCCCATAAAACCCCTGGCCCATGAGCTGAGCAGCTAAGGAACAATGAGACAGATTACAGCCGTATAAATTGGGATTTTTATTTTATTGCAATCTTCCAACTCCAACCCATTTTTTCCAAGCAATTTCAATTCACTGACAGAGATTATTGAAGGCTTATTAAAGATAATTGAGAGTGTTCAATTATTCTCCCTTATCCCCCCCCCACCCGACTAATTTGAAATCAGCCATTTCTGTCCCCATTAAGACACGCAGCTTGTGCCCAGCAATGTATCACTGAGAAAAGCTTGCATAAGAGACACACAAATAAAAAAATGCATTCTATATATATATACACAAACTTTCAGATCATTATCAAATTACAAATTTTCTTCTAGAAAACATGAGTGTTACATTTATTCATACCTTTATGTAATGTTAAAACAAAAAAAAAAAAAAACAAACAAAAAAAATGGAAGCTTCTGGAACCCTACAGAAGCACAGGCTTCCTGTTTCCCTCTGGAATTAAAGGAGGTAACACACAGAAGAGATGAATCAGTAGTGTGCATTAGCATGGTTAAGGTCAGAGAGCTCCCAGAAGACTGCAGGTAAATGGTGATTAAGCTCCATGAGTTGGAAGGTGGCTGCGAAGGAATTCACAAAATCTGAATCTACTACGTTCAAGTATAATGTCCATCATCAAGAAACTTTAAAGCTATTGACACAGTATCACCCCTGCCGCGAAGCAGATTCATGTCTTGCCACCAAAGGCTCCGAGATAAATGGTTTGTAAAAAAGTATCATGGTGAAATGCAACTTTTTGGACACGCTCATCAGCCTTATGTTTAGCATAAAAAGTGAAGCCTACATTGAAACAGAACCAATTCTCAGTGTGAAATATAATGGGGGGTTAATTATGTTTTGGGGCTGTACTGCATCTGTGAGTCTTGGAGCCCCTGTTAAGACAGATTCAGTTATGAACTCCAGCATGTACCAGGACATTTTGGCCAAAAACCTCATTCCATCTGCCGAGAGGCTCAAACTTGGCTGAAGAATGAAATTCCAGCATGACAATGATCTGTCCAATGAACCAAGTATGCATCTACAAAAAATGGTTAACTGAGCACAAAATATATGTTCTCAGTTGATTATCTCAATTTGCAAACCTCAGTCCAACTGAACATTTGTGGTTTGTACTCAAAAAAGCACTGAAAGAGAGGAATGTGAAGGACCTAGAGCAACTCTGCCTATTCTGAAATCCCACTCCGAAGACCCAGAACCTCATAAAACACTACAGGAAATATCTTGTCAGTGTAATCCACGCCAGAAGAGATTTACAAAATACTAACTAAAGGGATGTAAATAAAGGTGCCCCTTGTGTTCTCTGGAATAAAATCAATTATTTGTGAACAATATGGCTTTTTACTTTGTGCAATGCAGCATTTAAAGATGAAACAGAAAAAAAGATTCAATATGTACATTTTTTGGATAGCATGTTGTTATCCAAATTTAACTGGTGATATGAATACACTTGGAGGGCACTTTATATGGATATTTGGATATTTTTAGAGTGCATGTCTGCCATACTGTCTGTACTTGGAAGCCTTCAGTACAGACATTTCATCAATTGCATCCACCTCAGTGAGGTCATGGACCCACTCAAAGTTATTGGGGCTGTAACGTAGTGAGCCACAGCTGCCGTAGTGCCCGCCGCCCAGCGACTGTGCCAGCAGGAGAGCTATGATGTGGCAGGAGCAGAGCCTCCCGCTGTATACTGGGCTCACTGCTGATGGAACACGTCGACACCAGATGCTGCTTTGCGAGCCATCAAAGATACCCCCCCAACCCCCAACCCCATCCCAACAGCCCCCGACTGGAGTCCTGCCCTCTCACAACCATCTGCCAATGACAGGAGCTCAGACAGTTCCCCTCTTTGGAGGCTGCCACTGCTCATATGGCGGGGAAAGAAATGACTGAAACTCCTCACAGCTGACATGTCGCGGGGAAACAAGTTCGGCAAGGGGTTCTGCTTCTCAATCCCAGACCCCAGCGGAGGTCCCTGGTCTTGCCTTCGGTTGCCCTGACCCTCAGAAATGAAAGCCCCTCCTTCCCATGCCATGTTAAAGATGAAGCTCACACGAGTCACCTAAATTCAGTGACCACTTTATTAGGTACACCTCTCTAACACTGGGTAGGACCCCCTTTGCCCCCAGAATGGCCTGAATTCTTTGTGGCATGGATTTGTGGCCATTCTCCTCTGGCCTCTGTCATTAACAAGGTGTTTTCACCCACAGAACTGCTGTTTGCTGGATGTTTTTTGTTTTTCGCACCATTCTCTATACACTCTAGAGACTGTTGTGTGCGAAAATCCCAGGAGATCACCAGTTTCTGAGACACTCAAACCACCCCGTCTGGCAGCAACAATCATTCCACAGTCAAAGTCACTTAAATCAGATTTCCTACCCAATCTGATGTTTGGTCTGAACAGCAACTGAACCTCTTGACTATGTCTTCGTGATTTTATGCATTGAATTGCTGTCAGATGATTGGCTGATTAGATATTTGCATCAACGAGAAGGTGTACAGGTGTACCTAATAAAGTGGTCACTGAGTGTGCATTCTGCAATACACTGTTATAAGTGCGGTATGGTTTCTAGTGATTTACAATGATTT
The DNA here is from genome assembly GCA_019176425.1 of Megalops atlanticus. Lineage (NCBI taxonomy): Eukaryota > Metazoa > Chordata > Actinopteri > Elopiformes > Megalopidae > Megalops > Megalops atlanticus. The sequence goes on along the minus strand of CM032875.1, from coordinate 15,304,673 downwards.
TCAATCTGTATTGGCCATTTCTGCACAATTCTCTTCCCTGCTGTTTTCACTTTACTCAGAATTAAGAATATCTTCCTGGATGAAAAGAAAAAACTTCAGCAAAAAAATAATGCCCATCTGGCTCATTCACAATTATGCTGGATACTTTCATATTTCAATGATATGTGCACAAATTGACAAACAATGTTATATTTTAAAAAGCGTTTGCAGTACAGCACATAGATTTCTCCTACAGTTAAGTCTTTGCAACACCTCAGCCCAAAAGATTCCATCTTTCACAACAATCCATGTTCCATGAATCCATGTTCTCCTTCAGTGAACCTGTCATCTCTGTCTTTGCCTCTCTCTCTCCCTCTCTCTCTATCTCTCTTTCTCTCTCTCTCTCTCTTTTTCCTCCATGTGTGCCATTTCCAAAATCACACACGTATGTTTCAGACAGACTGGATAACTGCTACATGACACCTTTTTTTTTACCTGTGTGTATGTGTATATTCATCAAATTATCAAATTGAATCACTGACAAATTTCTTTCCTTTTATGTTCAGTTTGTTCCATTTCATCATTCTTTGTACCAAAATATAAGAAACAACAGTGAAGATATTGCCATCATTTTTAACATTGACAAAAAACCACAAAATCAAGTACAATAGTAATGCTGAAAATTAGATCCATCATCCTCTCAGATATTAATAATTCAGGGCTCCCAAGTTGCTCAGCGGTTGAGGTGTTCACTTTGAATGCAAGCTGAGCTCTACGGCCTGGGTTTTGTCCCAGCTGTATCGTCTGCTGACAATGACTTTGAGCCTGCAGCAGCGGTGTGAGAGCAGAAACAGTGACTGACATCATGTGTTTTGGAGAAGAGCACCTTGACTGATAGCAGATGTTGGAGCAATGAGTACAGCTTGTGAATACAACTGGGCATTTCAAATTGGGCAAAAAAGGGGAAAAACATTAAAAGATACCCTAATAATTTAAGAATATGACTGGGCTGGTATGCTGTAGGTGTTAATAGTGTGGCTTAGTGTTTGCGTGTGTGTATGTGTGTGTGTGTGTGTGTGTGTGTGTGTGTGTGTGTGTGTGTGTGTGTGTGTGTGTATGTGTGTGATAGAAACTGAGGTATTTGCTGTAGCAAAGATGTGGTGATGGAAGGGGAGGCGCATGGAGACACCAGGGCCTCTGATCTTGTGCCAAAGGATCCTGAGCCCCTCAGGGCTCCTGCTGCTTGCTTCTCTCTCATTCCCCTCTCCTCCCTCTCTCTCCACCTCTCTGACCTGTCTGAGTGGGAGTGATAAACCCACTCATCAGTCCATAGAGCCTTGGCCCCACACTCAGCCCTCTTGCATGTTACGGGCTGTCCGCTGCAACCTGCATTTTTCGGCAACGTCCCCAGTCACTGTCAAAGCCCTGGGGTGGCAGCCACGCTCCTGCCACGCCCTCCTCTGTGAATGAGCATACCCTACCCAGCAGCTGACCCTTTGACCATTTCCACAGGGTGTACGCTCGTCCTGCCAGACTGAAAAATCCTGCTGAATTTATGTGATACACGTACTTTACAGGTGTCCCAACATAACACATAACCATCTCAACAAGTGCATATAAAATCTATACCATTTTTAAATGATTTAATTTAAGAAGATTTGTTAGAGAATGCAGTAGTCCCTAACCTACTCTTTAGAGGACAGAGCCAGGTCATCTTGTGAGTATTGCTGCATATCCATGCTGGATATCAACGCCACTAAAACACAGAGCTTGCCTTTGATGGTATACTACTACCACTACAACCACCACCACCACCACCACTACTACTACTGTTCACAATAATGATAATAATCATCATCATGCTAATCATAGCACTAATGTATTTTATTTGTATGCCACTTTTCATTACAAAGAATCTCAAAGTGCTTTACAGTCTGTGTGAACTATAACAAGCTTGAGAAAAAAAGGTTAAGATAAGAACATGCAGCAGCAATGGCACACTATTTGGTGCATGCAGTGTGAGGGTGTGAGGGTTATTTCTGCTCATGCTTATTCAAATGGGGAGCTGGTTTCTCAGAGAATCCTGCTTTTACACAAATGAAAGATACACTGAACTGTTTTCCATGCCACAGAGTGGTTTAGCCACATTTTGGGTAAAGAAAATATACTGTATGTGAGAGAAGCCCTCCCTGCTTCAAGGGAGTGACAGAAATTCAGCTGCTGTAGAAAGATATACTGCTGAAGCCAAAACAGGATTCACAAACAAACTGAACTTGTGCCAAAGTACATATGCCTGCATCTGCTTGGTAATTACTAATACCACGGTCAAGCAAAAGCAAATCCTACCAAATGCAAGTTTGTAAATAATTACAGTAACTGGACAATGCCACACCATTCAGAGATATGGGAAACTGAGAAAGTCATTGCCCTAAACGCTTACTTTTAGTTACTGGTTTACAACAATATATTGTCTGAAAGATGATATTTGGATCTATGGAGTTTCAGGGAGATGTGCCACAGAGGCATCCTGGGTAATAACACAAGAGGAAGTTCCACCATATCAGGAAACCTGAGTCACAAGCCTTCTAGCCAGTTACAGGTCAGTTTTCCCCGATCTTTCACATACAGTCCCTCATCAGCTAAAATGGGCAGATCTTCCTTTGCTTACTTACGTGTGCCTGTATATTGACATATATCCAGATGAAAGAAAAATAATTTAATATGTGCTTAATGCAGAATATGTCAACCTTCACAGTTCACAGTGTATGGAACTCCATGTCAGGTTTAAACATTTATTTTCTATGTCTAATACCATCCCAGAAAACATATTCAAGAGACAATTAAATAATTTCATTTTTTCCTTTAAAGTCAGCAAAGATCCCTTGTCCATTAAGACTTAGCTAATCATGAATAAAATATGTTGAGGGCCATATCAACTGGACTCTTTAATGTGCCCCGTTCAGTGGTCCCTGTACATGAATGCTTGATAATCAGCACGTGGCCCTAGATTTCCTCCTCTGCTCTATCCTAGTTCAGACCCAAACTTTTTGGCCCTTCCCAGATGTGCCCCTCCCCACCCCCAGGCCCCGGACCACGGTGAGCAAGAGATCCAGGGCTGGGCGCGCTCCAGTGCTGCCTCCTTCCCATCACCCCCCTCTCTCACAGAGGGACCGAGGACGTTTCTAAAAACGGCTGAGGAGGGATCTCTGCGTCCTGTTCCCGGGTATCTGTGTCAAGTCACAGAAGAAGACGCTGCCGCGTGGTTTCATTACAGCTGAAGCTTCCTCTGCACTGACTCTGCAGCAAGACTGCTACCTACACAAGCTCAGCACAGCCTGTACCGGCATTTTATGTGCCCAGCAACATGAAGAGAGTCACGCGTGGAAGTCAATGCACAGAATGGTCAGAATTACCTGTCCGGTATGGGCTGACATATGCAGTGATTGGATAGTGAAGCCTTATGAACCTCATAATGGGTAGAGCTACCCTGCGCTGTAAACTGATGACTTTTAAGGTCAGATTAAAAGAGTTTCGTCTCTTCAGGGAAACATTTCATTTGCCCAACTCAGTGAGCTGCTGATGACACGTGACAGCTCCGCCCATTTTGGGGCCAGTGGAGCCTCAATCTCCGAACACTAATAGTACGCTCATTCACAAATGCTCAGTCTGCTGACCAGGTTTTCAATAGTCCCATTGCTCTGCTCAGCATGTTTCCTTGACCGGCAGTGCTACAATACCAACATTATGCACAGTTCACCTCTGTTTCCAATGTATATGACACAACAGGGATGTTAGTGCTGCAACACTTGTGTGTATACATTGTGCTCCTAAACACTACAAAAGTGGCTTTTTCTGGAGAAATGGAACTTTGACTGGTGGGCGTGACAGATGGGTTGCTGGAGACGAGTCGGACTGACAGCCGGGGCTGTTTCCAGTCGCTCCGGGTTTTAGGATCAGCAGGGCCCGCGTCCGGGACGATCAGCCCGAGCCTGAAAGTGTCTTGCTCTGATGTTGCACAGACTGTGCTTCATTAAACCAATAACATCAAAATGTGGCCTCGGTTCCAAACCAAAAGTAGACCGCAGCAGTTCACTCCAGCTCTGCATCAGGGCCTCAGGGTACCCTCCCACTGAGTAAAGATGGTCCCTGCTCCTGGCTGTACCAACCTGCCTAAATGGCAACACCAGCCAGGTGTCACCAATGTGGAGTGTTATCTGGGAAATCCTGGATTTCACTGCAGCACATTTCCCATTTACAGCATTAACATCAACTAGTATATGGGCTGTATAAGATCCTCCGGCAGACATAACTGCAGTGCCATCACTGGCAGACATACCGAGGTGAAAGGTGAGGACTGGGTTAATGTCATCCTTCTTGTCATTTGTCAGAAGTAATGAATACACTTTGCCACATCTTTGAAAATATACTGTACACCTGTGCTTACATAAAAAAGGTAAGTGCGGGCCCTTTTATCTGTAAACCTGCCGTGCCCAATTCTGCTGGGCATGCATAGCCAGCTGAGCGGTGTCCTCTGGCCACTCATCTGATAATGATCTTTATATATATACCAGGGTTTGCCAAAACGCTGGTGAGGGAGGGACAATCTCCAAAGGTTGCCTTGGATGGCTGGCCACAGATGAAAACCTTCCGCTTATAAAAGAGAATTATGTCAGAAAAGGCCATACCTTTTCTGTAATGTCTATACATTTCTGTTTTAAAATGATAAATGATCAATACAATGACTCTCGGAGATTTGACAAATCGTTTTGTCCTAAATTGTGTGTCGTACTTGGATATTGCTGATGATAATTCAGTTCACGTAAGAATGTCTGCCTTAATTTGCTAAACTGAAACAAAGTAGGCCCTCTGTTCAAATTGCACCAGGGAAACATGGCTGGCCAGTGATGGGACAAAATGAATGGTGACTTTCATATAACCTTAAGCTACCACTTTTCGCCAGGAGCTGACATGCATACTGAATACATTCCAGAATGAAAATGAGCACTAATAAATGCCAAGTGAATGACCAAGAAATAAATGCACTCCAACATACAGCATAACAGTTGCTCACGTTGAAATGTGCTGGCTTCACAATATACCTTTACCAGTGTGTAAATAATTCATATGGTAGGCCACAAGCTATGTCCTTTAGGGCTACAATTTACCCCTGGACTGCACTTCTTTAACACCTGTCCTAAACAAAACAGTCACAAAAATACATCTGATGATGACCCTTTCACAAGCGAAGGGGTTTCAGAGATGACACGGACCAGCCCTTTATGCAGTGACAACACTGAACACACGGTTCGCACTGAACACATGCGCTTCACAACGGGAGCGCACCTCACCTCGGCCACTCGTTTGTAAAGCAGACAGGAGACCAGCTCTGGGTTACTCTAATTAACAAGCCACAACCCTGCCAAGTCCCACTCGCAGTGGAGGCTCTAATTTGATTTGCGTTGCAGTGCTGTTACCAGCCCAGCTGTGAGACAGCCTCACTCTGCGCCCCCTCCTGAGAGAGACGGTGCTTTCGAGAGACCTTGCAGACACATCTCTGTCCATCAGCTGCCCAGGCTGAACACACGCACATGAGCACGCACACTCTTTCACAGACATACACAGTACAGTCACGTACACACACACACACACACACACACACATACTCCCTTTCTCTCTCTCAGACATTCACACACAAATAAGCAAACACAAACACATTCAAACACGCGTACACACATGCCCGTACCACAAAAACATGTCTCAATGTGAGTGTTCTCACTCTCACTGCACTGACAGATGCAAAGCTTCAGCATCAACCATATCAGGTCAACTCACACCTCGTGGCACTTATCTAACAGCTGTTCACTGGCTGCTAACTGAGAAGTGTGGACAGCTTGAAGGTACACAACAATGCTTGGTCTATATCATGGATAACAAATCAAATCACACATTTAAGATGAAAAACACTCCATGTGGAGTGACCCAGTGTGGATTAGCTATAACAGAAAGACAACAGAGGTAGAAAGAGAGGGAAAGACGCTGAGGAAGAAAAATAAAGAGATATAGAGATGAAGAGTTGGAGACAGAGGGAGAGAAAGGGCGGGGGGGCTCAAATCAGGAGTTGAGAGGACATAAAGCCTGAGTAGACTCCCTGTCCTGTTGTCCACACACATACACATATGTACACACACACACACACACACACACACACACACACACACACACACACACACACACACACACGTGCGCACCTTGCCCCTTTGGTGCCTGTGATTATCCTCCTCTCTGTGAGAGTCAGATGCTTGGAGGGCTGTTGCTAACGGAGATCAATAGGAAACACCAGGAGCCTGTGTGAAATGAGAGGCTCCATTGACTCAGTGCGGAGGGACAGCAGCGGGTGAGTCATCGCAACGCAAGGGCCTGTGGGGCCTGCTCACTCCTCCTGCCTACCTCACACGGCATGGCACGGCACGGCACAGCACAGCACATCACGGCACGGCACGGCACGGCACGGCACGGCACGGCACGGCACGGCAAGGCACAGCACATCACATCACGGCACGGCCCAGCACAGCACAGCACAGCACATCACGGCACGGCACGGCACGGCACGGCACGGCACGGCACGGCACAGCGCGGCACGGCACAGCACAGCATAGAACAGCACAGCATTGTGCATTCCCAAACAACCCAATGCAACACAGCACAGCACAACACCGCGCATCACATAAAACACAACACAGTGCAACGTAACACAGAACAGCTCAGCACAGCACAACACAGCACGGCACGGCACGGCACAGCACAGCACAGCACAGCACAGCACAGCACAGCACGGCACGGCACGGCACGGCACGGCACGGCACAGCACAGCATGGCACAGCATAGGACAGCACAGCATTGTGCATTGCCAAACAACCCAATGCAACACAGCACTGCACAGCACAGCAAAACACATGGCATCACAAAAAACACAACACAGTGCAACGTAACACAGAGCAGCTCAGCACAGCACAACACGGCACGGCACAGCACTGCACAGGACAACACAATGCAGAGAAACAAAATGCAGCCCAGCATAACACAGCACAGCACAGTACAGTGCTGCACAACAAGACACCGGGATCTTGCTGAAAATAAAATCATGGAAGTGAGAAGTGAAATTGAAAAACTGTGCTCATATTATCAACAATAACACATTCTAATTGACTATACCGGTGCTGATGAGATTCTGTCTCAGAAGGTCTAGGAGCATACATTTAGGCATCATTATTGAAATGACACAAAGATTCCTAAAGAATGATCCAGTCCCACCAATCTCATCAATCTCATCACAGACTTTTCTTTCCTGCTCAGTGGGTTGACCTAATATACTTCCCACTGCCCTAAACCTGCCCGATGCAAAGGTTCCCCCTTTGAGCCAGGTTCTGCTAAAGATTTTTTGCTTTCACTGAGGAGTTTTTCCTTCCCACTGTTGCCATGCCCTTTATAAAAGGTGCTATACAAATAAAACTGAGTTGATAATATATTTTAAGAGGTAGAGATTGCAGCTTCGGCCTGATTACTTTCATGTAGCCCCCCAGACATCCTCTTAAACTGTTGAAATATTGAAACTATTTTGTGTTTTAGAAAACAATTCAGTTTAAATGTAAGATCATAAGTAGTTCCTTGCCTTGCAATTTGAAGCCATTTAAATTTGACATCCCCACATGGCACACAAAGCAACACATTCCACATCTACAAAAAACCTTAGAGATGATATTTACTCATGTCAGCTTTCTTGTACATTTTACAACAGAAATATTTGCACAATCAAGTGACTTACAAGTTGCGGAATAATAAGCAGGCAGCTAGTGTCAAAAGGACAAAATGTGTACAGATTGACTTTACAATACCCTGACTCCCTCCCACTCAACCTGCTGTAGATTATATTCAAGCCATGAGTCTGTATCTCCACCTGACGGATTGTGCGACTTGCTATGTCATCCCCCTGCCTCCATGAGCATCTGATGGTGTGTGCGACCCTCTATGTCTTCCCCCTCTGCCAGATGTGATCTCAGACTCTGAGCAGGCTGCTGAGCATCTGCTTCCCGTGTGTTTTCTTCAGTTTTTTTTCCCTTGCAGGAATAGTAGGTCAAGACGGCAAGCAAATCATAAGCCAATCACAAATGGCAACAGCAACAGGAAAGCCCTATGTGTATACACATGCAAGTACACACATACGCGTGTACACACACTGCAGGGCAGATGGTAGAGAGCGAGAAAACAGCAAAGGGTGCGTGAGGCCTAGTCTTTCCCAGCCTCTTAGCTCTAGGAGCACAGGCAGAGCTCCATGTCAGCTGGTGCCCCACTCTCAAAATCTCCCCCTTCCACATGAAACTTTTACCCCAATGCATTGTGGGTGAAGAGAACAAGGAAAAAAAAACTTGCATTGTCATGACTGGGTCCACAGTGCTGGATATTAGAACTACTGTGATGTCCCTTGGGTAGGGACACACAGGCAACAGACATTTGTGTGTGTGCTCCCTCAATGCATGCATGCCCTGTGCTTGAGTCTGAGAAGATGGCTTTCCAGTTACAGGGAGAGCACATCAATGACCACTGCCAGAGGGCATCCAACCCTCCCAGGCATTGCGATGCCAGCTGCACTGGAGGCTCAGTGGTCCCTCATGTGTGTCTCAGGGAGGCTGGCTTTATTTCCTCACGGAGTAATCCCCTCCAGAAAGCCTGATGGCTCTTTTTCACCGCCAGAGAGGGGTCCTTCACCCTCCACAAAATCCTAACAGGTTCTTAACAAAGCCTTGCTGGCGAGGAAGGCAGGTGCAAGGTTTTACAGCGCACCCGTAGTAAAAGTTAACGAGGTGCACCTTGATTAACTGCTGTCTCGCACAAATATTCAATAAGCATTGAATAAAAATGCTAACTGGAGCAGCATTTCAAGTGTCAGTTTCATTTCTCGCTGGCTGGTCAGGGTGGGCTGTCACGTTTCCATCTTTGGCAGAGGGGTGGAGCTCTGTGCTCTGATTGGTGGGCTACTGTGACCCTTGTGAAAAGTCATCAAAGATTATAGTACGTGCAAAAAAAAATTCTTCATAAAAGGCACCAGCAAACACAAATGAACAACTACTAATTTCATGTAATTCTCTTGTGGACATAGCTAAATACAATACTTGCGAAACTGGAAAAAACAGCATGTGTGACTCAATAATACCAACAGTATAAGTCATTGTTCTTGAGGATATTATTCTTAAAAGCCTCTTCAATGCGGGTTTGATGACAAGTTGTTTTGTCTTACCAATTCAGTTTTAATATTGACAGCATTAAAATATCTGAGAGTCTAAAATGACCCATTTCTGTTCCCGCTCTTTGGGCATTTGACAGCTGGATTGGTTTTGATTTCATTCTGGGTCATAACTTTCCAGTTGTATAAGCTGAAATATTTCCCAGCATCCACTGTGAGCTGAAGATGTCCTGTCATGTGCTTACACTATGATCCATGCAGCACCTAAAATGACTGAGCCTGACACAGTCTGTCAGTAAGTGTGTGTTACAGTATGTATACTTTAAAGAAGAACATGTTGGGATTGTGCTAGGCCCTCTGTTGTAATTTCAAGGACCTCCAATCTACTGTATATGCATTGATGGTATACATTTGTATGTATCAAAAGTAAAGGTAAACAAGTAAGAGATATAAATATAAGAAGAGGAGGTACAGGTGAATTTTATGTGCAGGTTAGACAGGTAAAGACATATTGTAATAGAAAGCAATGTATTTTGATCCTAAAACACTGTAGTAGGAAATCTGGCCAGTTACACAGCAGGGTTCAGCATTATTGATCTCCAAGGCGGTTCACTCCCATTTTCACCGACTGGGGGGAAGCCCTTTAATTCTGCTGTGTCTTTTTACTCTCTGCCATATTATGTCAGCAATATGTCATATGGCCCCATAGTCTTTAGGCCTGACATTCTATCCACTGGTGTTGTCTCTGTTGATGTGCTGTTGTGGATGTTGTTAAGCTTAGAGACAAAGCCTGACAGAGTTTCACTTGCGTATGCATTTGCATAACAGAGGTAGGTGCAGGGAACAGCACACTGTATCTTACCAAATAGAGATGGCATGTATGAATAGAAGATATATCCCTATACCTGTCTGACGATGATAATGATTCCATAGATATGAATTCCCATACAATCAATGTGTGAAGGTTGCGTTTAATGTGGTTATAGCGGCAGTTTATTTGGCTTGGAGTCCGACGAAGGGATTGCACCTGGCTGTCAGCCGAGGTTGTTGGCCCCCTGCGTGGATATCATAAACAGGGAAAAGAGAGAGGGAGTGGAGTGCAGTGGAGGATGGATGCCGTGAACATCTGATGCAAAAAGGAAGCAGTGAGTATGATTTTTATAGTCGTGGACAGAACCCGTTCGCCTAGGTTTGGTTAATGGTGAGGGGATTGTCTGTAAATTTTCCTCCCGAATCTTTGTTTGGGACATCAATAATGACATTATTATTATTATTATTATTATTATTATTATTACTACTACTACTTCTACTACTAATCATCATCATCATCATCATATTTAAGAGGGCTCCTAGCACCTTAGCAGAGGTGAGTATTATGAAATTCAGGCCTGTACTTACACTAAAATATAAAGTAAAATATCATCTACCTGCACAGATTTGTATACTATTTTATTGCTTGTCAGAAATGTAGACATGTACGGGTGCATGGTGCTGCAGCTATCACAGCACTCTGACACAGGACATCGGCTCCACACCCGGAGCAGAAAGCGTGTGTGTGCATTTTATGGCCCCTTCGGCTGGGGGGAGCACTGGTGTCCCTGCGTTAATCATAATGAAAGCACAGGGCAGCCGTGAGAGCAAACTGTACATCACCTGATTACTGCTGATTAAACAGCTCTGAGAACGGCCAGCCCCAAACATTCCACACAACACCTCCAAACACCATTACTAAGCACGGCCAGTTATCTCTCCACTGCATGCTTCTTAGCAAGGCCCAAGCACACACACACGCACATGCACATGCACACACACACACACACAATGTATCCTGACTCTTGTAAATAAATTACATATTTCAGAACGTTTTGAAATGTACTTCCCATCAGTATAATTACATTGTTCAACTGATATTGAATATATTATTTAATACATACCCATTAAAACATATTTTGAAAATACTGTGACACAGTGTATGACTTCCATGACCTAAAATAAATCTGAAATGATATTTCTTAAAACACTTTGTGCCTTCATTAGGCTTCTTTCTCAGAAGCACTTTGTGCTTGTTCTCTGTAAGTCGCTCTGGGTAAGAGCATCTGCTAAATGACAAACAGGACTGGAAATGTCAGTGTGCTTTAACCTGGCCCAGCAATGAATATGAATTTCCTGTGTACTGTCATTAGTATCACTGAACCATGCCCACGGCCCAAATAATAATGAGAAAAAGAATAACAGAAGTTGCTTTACTGTTGGGTGACAGATTAAAAATGTAAAATTAGATCAATTTGG